>JARQOC010000003.1:70468272-71068272 GCA_033576535.1 Allobates femoralis | reverse complement strand
CTTGAAATGGGGGTTACGCTTTAAGGACATATCTAGTCTACTGTATGAACTGCAGCTTGTATGTGTAATCCTGGGTGATCTTCTCCACCTACCCCTAGTTCCAGCCCTGTATATTAGAATAACCAGTATAAACATTACTTTATGTTGTGGTATTACTACAATTAATTTTTTTTTCTTTTTCTACTTCTTTTTTACTTTTTATACACACCTATGTTAAGTGTGTGATAACATGATTTTTATAGACCTATTGGATATCCAAATGTTTACTTCAAATTACAACCCTGGCTTTACAATCTGCCATACCGTTTGTCTGCAAGTTATCATTTGTTAGTGCAAATCCATTACAGCTAATTGTACTTCCCTTTCAAAGATTGACTTTCTCCCCACATCTGGATCAAATTTGTTCTCGAATCGTCCAACAAATGTTACAACAGGACTGTACAATGTGTACTATATTAAATTGTTGAATGACCCGAGCCTGAAGGTGAGAAACAAATTTGCACCCTGTTAAAATATCCAATTACAACGCTTGGTCATATACAGTAAGTTATTAATATAGGATTAGGCCCTGGGTTCTAGAATATCATTCACGACTTCCATTTCAAGGGGAGAGAGGTTATGGACAATTATAGCAGGTAACTTTTGGAAAGGACCTTACAAGCTTATAAAGTGATTTATTCCTATGAGGAACTAAAAAGAAGAATAAAATAACATAGGTCTACAATGTGTGAGTATGGGGGCTGTATTGGCAAATCATTCTTCTGGCAATTATCAATACCACCATGGTTAAACAATATATTCTGTAATGGATTCTCAGTTTTCCTAGTGAAACAAATTTCTATAAGAGAATGTTCTGCAAATCTCGGAAAAGAATAGAATTGCCCTAGGTGGTCTATTAAGATAATACAGGCAATAATAGGTATTTAATGCTCATCGTGTACATATGGCTGGGGAAATGTCATTTTTTCAGGAATGCACCGAGTTTCCAATCAGACATGCAGCTGCCTATTGTTTAAAGTACTTTTTGAGCTATATTTTTGATGACTATTGTTGGGGGGGAAGTGGGGGGTGGGGGGCGGTTGGGGGGGTTGCTATTGGTCACGCGGGGGGGAGAAATGGTGCCGATGCGGCTCTCCTACCTGCGCTGAGCCGCCAAATGCAGTGGAGCCGAGGCGGAAGAGGAGAGGAGGGGCGGGATCAGGCAAGGAGAGCAGGAAGCTTCCCTCAATGACCCTCCTCTCCTCTGACATCAGGTTACGGGTTCGGCTGGGGGCCCCCCTGCAGGCTTGAGGGGCCCCCTAGCCGGTCGGGGCCCTGGTGCAACTGAACCAGCTGCACCCGGTAAGTCTGCCCCTGCTTTATATTTCAAAATGGTAATTGGGGAGTGGTTATGATGTCTACAGTCAATGATCCTAATGATTATTATTATAGGGTTTGTCCAGATTAAATTGAAAAAATTCACAATACACAACTAATATCTATCATAAATGACACTTTACTCAGCAGGTTTAACACTTATGGCTCCTACAAAGGCAGCATCGACATCATGACATTGTTGGCTGAGAACAATGACATCATAGACCGTGCATATGGTAATATCTCGTTTTAGTTAGCAGACCTCTTCATCTAATCAGAACACTGGATCAGCTCGGTCGGTATAACGTCACTTTTATTGCCAACCATTATCTAACTGTTGGGGAATTTTTTATTTAAACCGTTTAGTTATCAATATAGAGAAAAAGGCATTAGAGACCTCCTATGGGGACCCCGAATTTTAGTGTTATCAAATGGTGGCAGTAAGGGCTTGAGGGCTGAAAAATAAATCAAAATGGTGATTAAAGCAGGAGAATCATACTTACCAGTCTGTGAAGCCTACAGTTATTGGGAACCCTCCCCAGGCTAAGAATAGCAGCCTGTAGTCGCCCCAGATTTGGCGCACCGATTAGATGTGCCAAATCTGGTGCTTTGCCCTGCTTCCTGATTGCCCTCGTACGGTGGCAATTTGGGTAATATAAGGGGTAATGTCAGTTGTGAGTTGACAGCTGGCATGAAGCCCTGGTTCAGTGATATGCAGGTCTCTATGAGACTCCCATATTACCAATCCTGCAAGTAAATAGTTAAAACACATATACACTCTCTTTTACCTGTTTATTAACCCCAAACATACCATTGCAGCTCCGATGGTAATCAACAACATGAGGTCCATCAAAGCTCTCCGACTCTGCTACATTCAGACCTCATGCCGGGGAGTGACGTTAAAGTGACCACTCAGCACAAGGTCTGGCACAGAATGATGATTCTGACAGTCGCTGCTGTGAGACTGTAGACATCTACTAGCGTCCAAACTTAAACAAGTCAACATAATTAACCCTAAAATCAATTTATTAGAAATGGAAACTCACAAAAAACATTAGATAAAAACTAAACTGCAACTCCACTGTAAATTAGGGGACAGGAGGGAGTGTAGAGTTTGACAACGTGATTTTACTAGTTAATCTCCAATCCATCTGCACCTGTTAGCTGCACATGTCAGATGATCAGAGTGAACTCGCATCAAAATAAGGGATACGACCTATGACATATAGGTACTTCATAGGGCATAAAGGGGGTTACATATGGAAAAATTATAAAGAAAATTTAATTAGTAAACAGATGGACAAAGAGACAGAGAAACAGGACTTAAAATCACTTAATATTAATAGTAGCTGTGGTTCTTTTTATTCTGGACAGATAGGCCTACACACAAACCCAATCAGGAATGTTTATGCCCATTCTCAGGAAGGGTCTGTGCAAAATGTTGTGTTGCTTCCAGTGCTATCCAACTGCGTGAAATTTGCAAAACAACTGATTTTGAAATTTACACCAGGTAAATTTTTATTACTGATTACCAAATAGGATTTCACTTATTTCAGTGCAGAGAGATACACTGCCAGAATTACGATGGAGGATTTAGATCAGAGAATATTTGGGTGAATGTCCCAAACACAGTCCATAAATCCCACTGAGAACCTGTGACAAGACTGGAAAATTGCTGTTCAGACGTCTCCATCCAGTCTCACTGAGTTAGGCTGCCTTCACACTTGCGTTTGTGTCTGCATGCAGAGGGCATGCAGACGCAAACGCAGTGCAACGCAGCACATACTTATGTGAACGCAGCGGAGAATCTTTGCATGCGTTCACATAAGTATGCAGCCCGGGCAGCCAATCAGCTGTTTCTGGGGGCGGCCGGGAGGCGGAGATCAGCGGCAGAGATCTCCTCCTCCTGGCACAGCTGATCTCCTGCCGGTGTCAGCGGGGAGATACAGCTGATCTGACAGCTGTTTAAATCTCCTGCGCTGACACCTAATAGGGCGATATCAGTGCAGGAGATATGAAACAGCTGATCGCTGCTTCAAATCTCCCGTGCCGACATTCCCTATTCGGTGTCAGCGCGGGAGATTTAAACAGCTGTCAGATCAGTTGTATCTCCACGCTGACACCGGCGGGAGATACGCTGTGGCTCTGCATGATCTCCCGGTGGCCACTTGTAATCACCGGCGGCCACCGGGAGAGATTTCAATGAGATCCGCAGCGTTCTCCTACGCTGTCATGCGGAGGACACTGCGGATCCATTGAGATCCATGCATTTTTTGTGCGCTTGTGGGCAGATAAAACAAGCGCCCGCGTCCGCACAAAAAATGCTGCATGCTGCGTTTGGAGTGCGGTCAGAGGGGCGCATTAATTATGCGCATCCATACGCAAATGCGCCCAAACACAGCCATACGCAGGCACATGCGTTCCCATGTTAAACATGGGAATGCATGTCCGCAAGCGTTTGGCTGCGTTTGGTGCGCTGCGCTCCAAATGCAAGTGTGAAGGCAGCCTTAGAGCTTTTCTGCAAAGGAAGAATGGACAAACATTTCTGCCTCTAGATGTGCAAGTCTGGGAGAGACATCCCTCAAAAGACTTGCATCAGTAATTGCAGCCAAAGGAGATCCTACAAATCTTGATTACTTTGTGTTGGTATCCTTTTAAATTTGTGGGTGTGGAAAGTTCATTCATGGGGCATAAATGATTATTCAATAGAGTCAAAGAGAGTAATCATATAATAATAGTGTACGTGAAATATATTCCAAAAACTAATACATAACCTAACAAGTAGGGAGTACAAAATTCACCATAAATTAAGCTTAAATAATTTTATTAACCCCTTAAGGGCCCTTTACATGCCGCGACGGCAGGCTGGATACATCCCGCTACAGGCTACAAATGTAGCTTGTAGCGCCAATGTAGCCCGTCGTAGCGGCGTCTGAAGACGTGACGATACAGCCGGCAACAGATACATCTGTTTCCTAGCTCTGCTCGAAAACTGATGGCTACATCGCCGATGGTAGCAAGCTGTATCGGCGTGTAAAGAGGCAACGGAAGGGAACTCGGGACAGCCTGCGATGTAGCTGCAATGTAGCAAAGGCGTGACCCTGGCTCCATGTTACCGCGCCCCATGTGCGATCATTGGTGGAAGCTGCTGCATGACGATTGGTAGTCGCTGCACAGGGAGGCATATTTAAGGAGCTGACGAGTCACACTACACAATCGCTCGAGCGTGCTGTATTACTCAGCCTCCTGCGATGCCTGCCCAATCAGGATGTTATTGCTTCGTCCTATCAGCGTACGGACGGCTCGTAATCCACAATTGTGGCACGCCTATGTGCTGGCCCTGCTGCACCAGGTCTGCCCATAGTAGCTGGTTATAGCGGTGTGTAAATGAGCTACAGCTGGCTACTTGAGACACCCGGCGATGTATCTAGCTATAGATGTAGCGTGGCGTAGCGCACCTTGTGGCGGCGTGTAAAGAGGGTGCGTTGACCGTTTGTAACCGTTTGAGCGTGCTCGTGCACGTGAAGTAGCGGGATGTATCCAGCCTGCCGTCGCGGCGTGTAAAGGTACCATTAGTGACGAAGAAATTTGTCATTTTTCATTTTCGTTTTTTTGCTCCTCGGCTTCCAAGAGCCATAACTTTTTCATTTTTCTGTCGACACACATATGATGGCTTGTTTTTTGCAGGACGAGTTGTACTTTCAGATGCAATAATTTGTTTTACCATATAATGTACAGGGAAATTGCAAAAAGATTCCAAGTGCAGTGAAATTGCAAACAAAGTGCATTTACACGTTTGTTT
Organism: Allobates femoralis; assembly: GCA_033576535.1. Classification (NCBI taxonomy): domain Eukaryota; kingdom Metazoa; phylum Chordata; class Amphibia; order Anura; family Aromobatidae; genus Allobates; species Allobates femoralis. Next base: position 71,063,114 of record JARQOC010000003.1, on the reverse strand, counting down.
TTTAGGTTTTGTAGTCGCCGTGTTCACTATATGGTAAAACTGATGTGACCTTGTGATGCCTCGGGTCAGTACGAGTTTGTAGTTACCAAACATGTATACCTTTATTGGTATCTAGGTGGTGGAAAAAAATTCAAAAGCATGAAAAAAAAAACATTGCACTATTTGCGCCATGTTCTGCGACCCATAGCGTCCTCATTTTTCGGGATCTGGGGCTGGTTGATGGCTTATTTTTGCGACTCGAGCTGACGTCTTTAATGATACCATACTTGGGTGGATGCGCTGTTTTGATCGCCCGTTATTGCATTTTTTAGCATTGTTGCAGTGACCAAAAAAACTTAATTTTGGCGTTTGAACCATTTTTTGCGCTACGCAGTTTACGGATCTCATTATTTGATTCTTTATATTGATAGATAGGGCAATTCTGAACGTGGCGATACCAAATATGTGTATTTTATTTATTTTTTTAATACTTTTATTGTGGATGGGAGAAAAGGGGGGAGATTTGAACGTTTATGTTTTTTGGTTTTTTTTCAACTTTGTAAAAACTTTATTTGCTTATTGATTCTTACTTTTACACTGCCCCATAGAGAGGCATGAAGCTGCACAGTCTGATTGCTTCTGACACATACAGAGGAGCTGTAGCTCCTCTGTATCTGTCAGAATCGCGGACCTGTTGTGGTTGGCAGCCCCTGCCAACCACAACCACGAAATGCTCAGTGACAGGCTCCGGGGTCAAGCCAGGACCCCGTCCTGTCACGTCAGCACGGGAGATCTTGCGATACTATCGCGAGATCTCGCCTGGAGCCGGGTAAGCGCGCGCTGCCCGCTCCGGCTCCCTTACATCCCGCTCTCAGAGATTGAGGGCGGGATCTAAGGGGTTAACAGCACTCGTTGGTTTTGACGTAACTTTATTCTTTCATGAGTTATTTACAAGTTTATGACCACTTATATATGTGTTCACTGTGCTGCCCAGTGTGTTGGATTGTCAATGCAACCCTCTTCTCCCACACTTGACACACTGATAGCAACACCGCAGAAGAAATGCTAGCACAGGCTTCCAGTATCTGTTTTTCAGATGCGGCACATCTCGTAACTTCACAGCATAGACAATTGCCTTCAGATGAGGGATGAGGCAAACTTTATTTGTGAATAGTGAAGTTAACAAACAAAACCAGCGCTATTGGTCTGACACTAACCCACAGTGTATAGATCCCTCCAAGACTGTTGGAACACAAACATTGATGGTATGGTGTGGTGTATGGGGTACAAAGATAGTGGGGCCATTCTTCATCAATGGAAACTTCAATGCCACTGGATATCTGAATCATGTAGCAATTTCAGAGTCAAGAGTGGGAGAAGAGGGTTCAGTTCTGTCTACGTTTTGTTTAAGGAAGTGAGAGGAGAAGAAAGAGGATATGGCTGACAGACACTCTGGGATTCTGGACAGCAGAGAGGTGATGTCTGGGCCAGAGATGTCTAATACTGTCTTTAAATATCTTAGGACTTCCTTATGTATCGTTGTTCCAGTGGTCCCCACATGCTCCTGGTGACCATTTAACCTGTACTGTATATAGAATGTATGGATATCTCACATATAGTTCCTCAATATACTGTAGTTTTAGCAAACTAGTCTTTCTCACTGTTTCACACTCAGACAGTGCTAGACCTTAGTACAGTTATTTTAAATCTGTGACCTTTACTGGAGGACAAATTGGCAACAAGGAACTGTAGAAATACATGGAGTGCAGGACATATTGATGTTACTGAGACCAGAGAATGGTATTACAGCAATGAATTAATGTAAGTTGTGGGGGACATAGATTGACCAACAGCTCCATGACATTGTACTAATAGATGCTCATTTACATTATAAATGTATAACCAATAGGAAGGATCACCACCGTACGTACACAACAATCAAAAAACCTATAACCAAAGCCAGCAGAGACCCCACAGTTACCATTACACAAAAGAAAACCTCAAAAGGAAGGTAAACCAGTAGTTCCTAAGATGATTACCTATAATACACCGCTTTCTTCACCTATTTAGGAGATTTTCACATCACCAACAGTCAAATACTTAATAAGAAGCTATCATGGTAAAAACACCTCATATAGTGAGAATTCAAAGCTTTTCAGAGGGACCATATGAGCAATTTCTCAATTGTCTGTTATTTGGATGTGCAGGAGAGTACCCTCCATTGAGTAAGAGAGAACAAATGCCAAGCACCCTATTCAGGACCAGTAATTGCTGCAGGGGCAGACCTACCACTCATTCAGCCGGTGCATTGAACCGGGACCCCGAGCGGGGAGTGGGCCCCCCGAGGCTCCAGCACCGCTAGCTCTGTCCACATGGCTAATTTGTAAACTATTCAAATTAGTCATGTGGTGCGGAGGCACAAGTAAGGCAGCGCCACAGCTGGTCCCGAGGGTGCATGTGGCGGGCAGGGAGGCATTTACCCCCCAGGTCTGTGCTCAGGCGGCTGCTCAGGGCCACCAGAGGACCCTGCATCTTCCATGGGGCAGCAGCCCGACATGCAGCAGTCTGTGATGAGGTCATAATCACGCTGCGACCTCCTCACACACGGCTGGAATGGTGACACAGAGCCAGAGGAGGAGGAGGCCAGGATGCCGCAAGAGTGGTGAGTGCTCCACATCAGAGATGAAGATTACATGTCCTGAGCAGTGAGTGTGAGTGTGTGTGTATTCTGTGTTGTGAGTACAGTGCAGCCCTTCAACCTCCTGTCCGACTGCTTCTAGTAATTAGCCTGAGCTGACAGTTTCACTTTCACAATCTACTCCTGAACTGCTGAAGCAGTCGACAGGAGGGAGAAAGGCGGCGCCGGCACTGTACACACAACCGGAGGGAGGTAAAAGACAGTGCTGAGGGGGAGGGAGAGAGGAGACACAGAGCCCCTCCCCTGTAAGGAAGAGAGGGGAGAGGAGACACAGGGCACCCTCACCTGTGAGGAAGAGAGGGGAGAGGAGATACAGGGCCCCTTCCCCTGTAAGGGAGAGAGGGGAGAGGACACACAGGGGCCCCCGTGAGGGGTAGAGGAGACATAGCCCTAAGGAAGGAGCATGGTAACGCTCCGAAACGTGTAGGAATAAAGATTGTGGCGCCCCTGCGTTCAGGAGGCCACAAAGGGAACTGCAGCCAGGCAGGTAGGACGACAGTTGAACACCAACACCCTCACAGCCCACACAACCCACGCACAGTAGAGGGCAGCACCCAACCCGGAGCCTAGGAACTCTATGCAGGCGAGGGGTGGTGGGTTCAGAGCAGTGGGTTGGGCACACACGTAGTCAGGTGACAGACAGTCGAAATAGTGAAGGGGGAGGAGGAAGGAGTCAGTAGGCCCTGGGTGCCGAGCAGCAAAGACACAGACCAGCAGCAGGCTGAGGAGCACGGCACAGGCCGGGAGACAGCAGTAGGCCGAGTTATGCTGAGAAGGAAAGAAGGAATCACACGTCCTGGACAAGTGGGGTGTATGGAGCGCAGAATCTGAACAGAGCCAGTGTGAGCCGCAGAGAGAAAGCCTATCCGGAGCCAGCACCCCAGGAGTGTGAGGGAAGAGAGGGACGGTGATACCCGGGCCCTAGAATTACAGCCGAGACGACAGACTGCAGGCGGAGTAGCCCTCCTATGACACTGGAAGACACAGTAGAGAGAGCCTGGTAGAGCCTCACACGGGAGGACTGCTGGAGGCTAGGCTGAGTAGAGTGTCGGCTCTAGAGGGGACCGTAGTTTCACCCAGATCCCCAGACAACCGACGGGGGACCACAGCTACACGTTAGGGTCCCTACCCCAAAGGACAGACAGCTCAGTGACAAACAGGAGGACCCACAGGGGCCCGAGTCACCGCCATACTGTCCGGAGTGACACACAACCAAGTGAACACAGAGAAAGTTAACAGCCTGGAAAGGACACAGAGACAGAGTGAGGGGTCACAGCGAGAGAGGCCTGGCTGCAGAGAGTAAAGGGAACCCGGAGGGGAGAGTGAGCCCATGTATTGAGACTTGAACTGAGACCAACTGTAAGAACTGTACAGAACTGTAACTTGAACTTGTGAAGTAAACACGGTGAACCCTGAATATGCCTCCCTTGCATCTCTCTCCCTGAATACCATTCCCTCCATGCAGGCTTGCAAAGGATCCCCACCTGCAGAGCCACAGCTTGCCAGCTCCAGCACCGAGGAAGGATTCCTGCAGCATCTGGACAGTAAGTGAATTGCACTCAGCACCAGGCCTGCACACTACACAATAGACTTTAACCATCACTGCCCCGGGGAACACAGTTCTGCCCACGGGAACTATTCCATCTACGCTGCCATTACATCATCCCCGGAGGTTCTGCAGCAGCAGCGGCCCCATTACTGGCCGCATACAGTGGGTGGCGTCACGACTGACAATCCCCTGTAAATATCCCCTTATTATAGCCAGGGCCCAGGACACGGTCCGGACCAGGACCACCCATGACTTCCCCAGTAGCAGACCCGGTCCGGTACCGAGTATACCCGTCCCAGTGGGCTCGACAAGAACACCTGTTGAAACCAGTGTTCCAGTTTCTGGTTTCATTCATTCAGCAGCGCGGATCCTGAGACACTTCGTCCCAATACAGCACTGTCACTTCCGGGTCAGTGAGAGCTGCTCCACCCTCCACGGACACAGAACCCAGAAGTGACAGTGCGACAACTGCAGCATCCCAGTACTCAAAGGATACTGGAATGTTGCCGCTGCTACCGCACCTCCCAGAAGGGCCTTGCTGGCATATTTTAGCCTGGGGGGCAAGCACACAGCACGGGCCCATGAGCAGTGGCTCATCCTTTAAAGGGTTGTCCAAACTTAAGCTATACATTCCTCGGCCTCACCGAGACCTGGCTCACCCCGTCCGACACGGCCTCCCCTGCTGCACTATCCTACGGCGGCCTCAGCCTGTCCCACACCCCCCGTCCCTCTGGCAAACAAGGCGGTGGAGTCGGCATACTGCTGTCCAACTCCTGCACCTTCAGCCCCAGCCCCCATCCGTCACTGTCCCCTCCTTCGAAGCCCACTCAGTCCGAATCTTCTCCCCCTGCAACCTCCAAATAGCCATCATCTACCCGCCCCCCCGGACCCACCGCCTCCTTCCTTGACCACTTCACCACCTGGCTACTTCACTTCCTCTCCACTGACATCCCCTCCATCATCATGGGCGACTTCAATATCCCCATTGACACTCCCCGCCCAGCCGCCTCCAACCTTCTTTCCTTGACCACCTCCCTAGGGCTCTCCCAATGGTCCTCCTCTCCCACCCACGAACAAGGCCACACGCTTGACCTCATCTTTACCCGCCTTTGCTCCCTCTCTAACCTCACAACCTCGGTACTCACACTGTCCGACCACCATCTCTTGACCTTCTCCGCCCTCTCCTCCCCTGCCACACTACCCCCTCTCCGCAAACTTGATCACCCTCGCCGAAACCTAAAAGATCTTGATCTTCCTTTATTCTCTGAATCACTCCTCCCTCTCACCGACCTACCCTGCGCTGACAACATTGACATTGCCACCACCCTATACAACACCACCATAACGAACGCTCTCGACCTAGCCGCCCCCCTCACTCTCCATGCTCCACGCATTAACAGGCAACCCTGGCACACCACCCTCACTAAAAACCTGAGACGGGCGTCCAGAGTCGCCGAGAGGAGATGGAAAAAGTCTCACACCCCCGAGCACTTTGCTCTGTTCAAGCAATCCATCACTGACTTCAAGACGGCACTCACTACCGCCAAGCAAGCCTTCTTCTCATCCCTTATAACCTCTCTGTCCCGCAACCCCAAGCAGCTCTTCAAAACTTTCAACTCCTTACTTCGCCCACCTGCTCCCCCCCCTTCTCCCCTCATCTCTGCTGAAGACTTTGCAACCTTCTTCAAGGAGAAGATCGACAAGATCAGAAGCAGCTTCGGTCCACTATCCCCACACCTCCCCTTCCCACCTACACTGCCCTCCTCCTCCATCAGCCACTTCCCCCCCATAACTGAAGACCAACTCTCCTCCCTCCTGTCAAAATCACACCTCACCACCAGCGCCCACGACCCGCTCCCATCCCACCTCATTCCCAACTACACCTCCATTTTCATCCCAGCCCTCACCCACCTCTTTAACCTTTCACTTAGCACTGGTACCTTCCCCTCGGCCTTCAAACACGCCCTAATCACGCCCATCCTAAAAAAACCCTCACTTGACCCTACCTCTGTCTCTAACTATCGCCCCATATCTCTTCTCCCATTCGCCTCTAAGCTACTTGAACAGCACGTCCACTCCGAACTGTCCTCTCACCTCTCCTCGTGCTCCCACTTTGACCGCCTACAGTCCGGCTTCCGACCCCTCCATTCCACCGAAACAGCCCTGACCAAAGTCACCAACGACCTACTGACCGCCAAGAACAAACACTACTACTCCATCCTGCTACTCCTTGACCTGTCTGCCGCCTTCGACACGGTTGACCACTCCCTTCTTCTCCGGATCCTGGAATCCCTTGGCATCACCCACCTTGCCCTCTCCTGGATCTCCTCATATCTAGCGGACCGGACCTTCAGCGTCTCCCACTCCCACACCTCCTCCTCACCCTACCCCCTTTCTGTCGGAGTCCCCCAAGGTTCGGTCCTGGGACCCCTACTTTTCTCCATTTACACTCTCGGCCTAGGGCAACTCATCGAGTCCCATGGCCTCCAGTACCACCTCTACGCCGACGACACCCAAATCTACCTGTCCGGCCCTGACATCACCTCCCTACTCTCGAAAATCCCTCAATGCCTTTCCGCCATCTCATCCTTCTTCTCTGCTCGCTTCCTTAAACTCAACATGGACAAAACTGAATTCATAGTCTTCCCCCCAAGAAATTCCACCCCACCTCCCAACCTATCCATCTGCATCAACGACTGTGCCCTCTCCCCAGTACCCCAAGCCAAGTGCCTCGGGGTAATCCTTGACTCCTCCCTATCCTTCAAACCCCACATCGAGGCCCTCACCACATCCCTCCGGCTCCAGCTCAAGAACATCTCACGGATCCGCTCCTTCCTCACCCACGACACCGCTAAAACACTCATCCATGCTCTTATCATCTCCCGCCTTGACTACTGCAACCTCCTTCTCAATGGCCTCCCGGCTAACTCCCTCACACCTCTCCAGTCTATCCTCAACTCCGCTGCCCGACTCATCTATATGTCCTCCCGCTACTCCCCTGTCTCCCCTCTCTGCCAAGTCCTTCACTGGCTCCCCGTCTCCAAGAGATCCCAATTCAAAACACTAACCATGGCGTACAAAGCCATACACAACCTGGCCCCACCATATATCTCCGACCTGGTCTCCCGATACCTACCCTCACGCAACCTCCGCTCCTCCCAAGAACTCCTCCTCTGCTCCCCCCTCATCACCTCTTCGCACAACCGAGTCCAGGACTTCTCCCGGGCATCTGCCTTACTCTGGAACTCCCTACCCGAACACGTCAGACACTCTCCTACCCTGAGTAGCTTCAAGTGTCACCTGAAGACTCACTTGTTCCGTCAAGCCTACAACCTGCCATGAGACCCAGGCGACCGCCCCATACCTGACATTCCCCCATCCTACTGTATCCTAACCCACCCCTCATAGACTGTGAGCCCTCGTGGACAGGGTCCCTGCCCCTCCTGTACCTGTACGTCCTGATCGCCTAGATTTAGTGTACTTGTTCTTGTCTCCCTCAACCTCATGTAAAGCGCCATGGAACCTAATGGCGCTATATAAATAAATAATAATAATAATAATAATAATATACGTCTACAGTCACTATATGTGACTACAGACTTGTAAATCCTCACATCGTGTGCACTGTGCGCTGTGAGGATTCTCAGGTGTCGGGACCGTAAGCATAGCATATGTATATTCCCAGCCAAATTGCGACTAGGCTGTTTCTGGCCTTGCTCAATAAAGTTGCATTAAGAGAGGCCGAGCAAGTCTAGTCTAGTCGGCATGTGACCGCATGTATGCAAACCACACATTTGCAGTCACACACCCGCTGAATCATCACAGCACTGCAAGCAATTTGAGGATTTACGAGTCTGCAGTCACATAGAATGACACAGGGTAAGGCTTGGGTCACACATGGCGGTCAGTTTTTCTGCCTTTCCAAAAACTGATTCAGTTGTGTTAACGCATAGTACCTATATGTACCATGCGTTAATGGATGTGCTTCCCATAGGGCCCCATGTTAAGAAAACGCTATGCGTTTTTTTACTGCACCACTGCTAGCAGCGTTTTTGGATGCAGTTTCAAAAACACAGCGTGTTTTCAGTGCACTTTTGACACTGTGTTTTTTGCATTGGAGCCTATGGATCCGTTAACGCATCTGTTTTTCACAAGCTTCTAAGGGTAGGGTCACATTGGAAAGCTAAATTGCATTCACCGCATCCGGATCCGGATGCGGTGAACGCAATGCCGGGCACACACAGTTTTTGTCAAAACTGTGTGCAGAATACCGCACTGCGGTCACCGGATGGCTCAGGATGTGTAATCCTGAGCCATCCGGTAACTGCAGAGTTTGCGGTTCCCGGCTCAGCAAACCTAGGAAAGAGTTAAATTGATTAGTACAGTACTGTTTGAGGTCTGTAGGGGGGCTTAGACCCCCCTACAGACCGGCCGCCCACTTCGGTGGGCTCCTAATACAATATTCCCGATGCCACGGTCTCCTCCGAGCCCGTGCAAGACCCCACACACCCCCAGCCCCCCGAATTACTATACAGGGGTGCCTGCACCCCTCTGTTATCCTTATTCCTGTTTTGGGGGCAAATGATATATTAAAGACATGGTTAAAGGACATATTTACGTGTGTTCTCCTCCAATGTTGTGACGAATCCATGGGCGGGGCTGTATGCGGCAGCCTCCGCCCCCTCATTTGTTATGGCCGCCCCCTCTGTGCCTCAGCCATTGATAAGAGGCCGGCCGCGTCATGAAGGGGCGGGGCGAACCACGTCACACCGTGCGCCCCGCCCCTTCATGACGCGGCCGGCCTCTTATCAATGGCTGAGGCACAGAGGGGGCGGCCATAACAAATGAGGGGGCGGAGGCTGCCGCATACAGCCCCGCCCATGGATTCGTCACAACATTGGAGGAGAACACACGTAAATATGTCCTTTAACCATGTCTTTAATATATCATTTGCCCCCAAAACAGGAATAAGGATAACAGAGGGGTGCAGGCACCCCTGTATAGTAATTCGGGGGGCTGGGGGTGTGTGGGGTCTTGCACGGGCTCGGAGGAGACCGTGGCATCGGGAATATTGTATTAGGAGCCCACCGAAGTGGGCGGCCGGTCTGTAGGGGGGTCTAAGCCCCCCTACAGACCTCAAACAGTACTGTACTAATCAATTTAACTCTTTCCTAGGTTTGCTGAGCCGGGAACCGCAAACTCTGCAGTTACCGGATGGCTCAGGATTACACATCCTGAGCCATCCGGTGACCGCAGTGCGGTCACGGCAAACGCTGCGAAAACTGCTGCCTGCATGATTTTAAACGCAGGCAGCAGTGCCGGATCCGGCCACCGGATGGCTTGTGAAGCCATCCGGTGTTTTGCATAGGCTCCTATGAGGAGCGTTTCCTGGTCCGGTTTTGAGCTTTTTTAAAGTTCAAAACCGGATCAGGATTCTAAATTAAAAACGCTGATGTGACCCTAGCCTAAGTTGAAAAACTGATGCTTTTAATGGATCCAGGGCTCATGTGTGACCCTAACCTAACTGCACACTTGTGGCTTACAACTGGACAAACCCTTTAACATGTTTGCCTCCGGCTGCTACATAGGCTATATTCACACTACCGTATTTCAATCTCAGTGATGCCTTTGGAAAAAACTGACTGGACAACCTGATCTGAAGCAAAGCTCAGACTCTGGCAATAACTCACACACAGCACTCACTGACCTGACAATATAGACTCCTGTGAGGACTTATTAGGGGGTGATCAGTATTCTTCTACCCCGACCCTACCATCACCTCATAGTTAGTACTAGGAGCAATATGTGACGTCACTTCAGCAGACGCTAAAGAGACTGCCAGCAACACCTCCATATGTGAAAGGTGCTAGCCAGAAAAAAACATCAACAAGAAAATATATCGGCTGCAACACTACAACACTAGAAAAATGGTAAAGTGTGGTGCCCTGCTCACACAGGTAGACACAAGCTTCCCTAGTGCACAGCTGGATTTCCACAGTAGGTACCACTTACATGCAACATCGTCCACCCCAGCACAGTAGGGGGTTGCCCAACTTGCCGACCTTAGGCAAGCTCCCCTATAATTACTGGTGCTGGGGGAGGAGTTAGGTATAGTGTGCAGACGCTAGGAGAGCTGCGTAGTCGTCCTGGTGCTCGGTGACGTGTTAGGCTCGAACCAGAGACTCGGAGTAGCCTTTCTGCTGTCCAGGTAGGCCCAGGAGTGGGGTCGGAAGGCAAGGAGGACAGACAGCCGTGGGAACAGAGGAACCAGTGGAGGTTTGCCCAGATAACTACCGGACTTCGGGGATCCGCAGGAGCGCTTTAGGCCCCGCAAAGAACCCCGTCACACCGTGGAGACTTCAGTTTCCCGGTCCCCCTGCGTACTCTATAAAAGGGAGCCAGACACCATAGTGAAGAAAGAATAGCGGTGATCATCAAGGGTAACCTTCAGATCACGCAGGGAGAGAGAGGAAGAGGGAAGAGAGGAGGCCAGCCAAGTTATACATGGGCAGGGCTTCAGCAACAGGGGAGAGAACTTAAGGGGGCCTTACACCCACTTTCTGTGGAAGTGCACTGTGCTTCTGGTCACCTGTCAGTGCTCTGGATGAATTACCTGCAAGTTCCACCAGTAAAAAGGTAAAGAGACACTGATCGGTGTGCGTTATTCCTCCCCACTCCCCTGCTCCGTAGAGACTGCTCCACTGCTTACGCCCTGGCCCCTGCCCTACTCCAAACCGTTCACTCAACGCTGCCCCGGAGGCCCAGCTTTACCTGTAGAAAGCTATACCACCTAGCCGCAATACCAAAGCCCTCCGGAGGACTACAGGTGGTGTCATGAAATAACGTCACAAAATAACTTTTACCTCATCACCTTCAATTTACCCCCCCATTAGTTGTCCCCTCATGGTCACGGGCTCAGGCATCGCCACCAGTGATCCCCCGGACCTCGAGCCTGAAACCCGAGTACCCGCCCTGGGCGCGACATTTCCTTTCTGGCGCTCATGAACAGGATCTCGTGCCCGGTGCTACCGGGTACTGTGTGCCGTGATTTGAACTGTGTGACTGTTAAACTAAGCTGCCATTACTGCACCACAGAGCGGGAAGAAAGAGGGCGTGTCGGCCTGTAGAGTGCAAAATCAAAACCCACCCCTCGCTCTGCGAGTCCATCTGAAGTGCCACAGCCTACTCTGGAAACTCCCGAACTGTTTAACTGTTTAACAGCTGGCTGTAATTCACTAGGGGGGCCCCGAAAATGTCTTCCTCCTCCACCGACGACGATAGTACCGTCGCTGACCCAGTGAATTACCCTGAAGCGGCCATGGCTGTATCTAGTAGCACCGTCAGCTCACCGGGCGCAGTAGCCCCGATCATGCCGATCTCACTCCCGTACATACCGGGTACCAAGTGGTTGCCCCAGTATGATGGCCGTCCCGATATGTTAATGTTCTTCAGAAGAAAAATCACTAGCGTCCTGGATATGTATGCGATGACCGTCAGCAGCGTGCTGCTGTGGTACTCGGACAGTTAACTGGTGCAGCAGAGAAAGAAAGTGAATCCTGGTCCGCTGCTGAACGGGGATCAGTGACTGTAATATTTGATTAAGAGCTACCTTTGAGGAATGTAATGAGGCTAATATACGCATGCGCTTCCATCACTGCTACCAGAGGCCAGGGGATGACATCAGAACCTATGCCTGGCGTCTGGAAGAAGCGCTGAGAGCCCTTAAACACGTCAGCCCCGCAAGCGTTGCCTAATGAAAATAAACTGTTGATCGAGCAATTCATCAGGGGACTGTTATCCCCCGAGGACAATAAGATTGTGCGTTGGTGGTCCCCAAGCCACCCGGAAGCTGACTTTAACACTTTGAAGGACATGGCCATAAAGGGGTTGCGGCCAGTGGAGACCCATGAAGCTGCTATCCGGCAGTGGTTACAGTGGTGAGGCGCAGGCTACCCAAAACCAGTACCTGTACCTGTGGCTGCGCACAGCTACAGTCTGCTCAGCCTGACAAATATGGCTCTTTCGTGCTGAGATGCGCCAGATGGGTAAAAACTTAAACAGGGTTATGGAAGCTCTGCAGCTGCAGCAGGGACCACAGCCCACGCCAAGACCACAGCCCAGACCTCAACGCTGATCTAACTTGCTGATAGTCCGGAAGATGTACCGTGGATGAGAGCGAGGCAAGCTACAGCGTACAGAGGAACAGGGGAATTGAGCTCATTAAAAATCAAAGGTATTGAAAAGGTTAAAATGAGGGAGCGCGATGGGACTTTGAAAGACAAGTTCAGGAGCGAGAAGCCCATTGGATCCTGAACCTACATGTTAGACAGCCTATGGGGCTAAATCTTCGGTCTGACTTGTTTTACTTTCATTAGTATATGGATTTAGGAAAGATTTTTTTTTTCTTCTATTATGTTTTCTATGACACCAGCAGGGTTGGATAGATTGTTACACACAACAATATAATGAGGAACATGTTCTCATTGTGGTTTTCTGCTCAAATTTCTTGCTGAAGTATTAAAATTTCAAAAATCTGTGAAAAAATAATAGATAACATAATGCATTAAAAATAATGTTCACTCGCAATGTGAGGTGCTTTTTTCATTCTCTCTATAACTTTGACCATATTATGGTTTTATTATGTATACATCACTGTTTATTGTTTGGAATTTCAAGTTTGCAGCTCTGCCTACATTTTATCACTTTATACATAGGTTTTGTCTTCAACCTAATTATGCAAATGATGTTACAGCTGATTGTACTAGATCTGCACTGGTTTCAACTAATAAAAAGGTATGGGAAATGTTCACACTTCGCTGTTGAGAAAGGATTTGCCATCCGAAATGCATCCAGCGTTCCCCTCCTCAACATTGTCTGTTTTATGCACGTCTGATGTACTAATAAAAGTACTTTTTGAAGATTTGGCTGTCTGCTGGAGAATTCCTTTTCTATTTGATTGAAGACTACAGACGTCTTAAAACTCCTTGCAGTACCGACCCAGGTGATCCTGAGCTGCACCACTTCAATCAACACCCCTTCCCTATTATTCATTCGTACAGAGGAAGAACTATCGACCACTACAGCTCCACTGGGGAGCCCATCTGCCATCGCTGCAACCGTACTGGCCACACCACTCGAAGCTGTCCTTTAAATGGGCAGTCCCTGGGGCGGGGGCCAAACCTCAGGAGTAACTCAACAGGGCCCGACCACCTGGTACAAGAATTTCATCGGACAACGACCGTTCCTGTGCATTGTACTAGATGGCATCCCAACACCTGCTCTACTAGATACCAGGTCACAGGTGACCACCATTCCCTATATCCTTTACAAAAAGTACTGGGCTGATGCAGAACTGAAACAGCCCACCCTAGACTTCACCCTCAATTAGGGATGGGCGAATTACTCGCTACTATTCGGGACTCGCCCGAATAGTAGCGGACTCGGGGGACTCGCTACTCGCCGAGTTTCCTTAGGAATTACTCGAGGGTAGCGAGTCCCTGTACTTTTGCAGTGTATCTATACAGATACACTACAAAAGTACCCTAAAAGTTAATCTAAGGGGTTAAAAACAATAAACATTCATACTCACCTTCTGTGGGGCCTGTACCTTATGTACCGGGACCGGTACCGAAGACCTCCGGTTGTTACAGGACCTCCGACTGCAAGGTCCTTTTCCCCATCTTCTCCAGGTGGTCTCAGAGGTCCTGTAACAGCCGGAGGTCTTCGGTACCGGTCCCGGTACATAAGGTACAGGAGTACAGGAGGTGAGTATTAATGTTTATTGTTTTTAACCCCTTACATTAACTTTTAGGGTACTTTCTTAGGGTGTATTCTGTATAGATACACTGCAAAAGTACAGGTTACTATTCAGACTCGCTGGACTCGCAACGAGTACCGAGTCTCGGACCCGGTTCGTTAGAGTCCAGCGATTCCAAGTATTTCAGGATTCGCCCATCCCTACCCTCAATGCATCCAATGGTGAACCAATCACTGTGAAGAGGGTTAAGGAAGTGCCAATAAAATTGGGGAGGGTGGAATTGCAAGACCAAGGGGTTATTGAAGTGGCAGAAGCAAGTAATGCTAATGATCCTTATGTAATTCTTATTACTAATGTTGTTAGTAATTGCATGGGAGAAGTGTTGTCTTTGCTTCAACAGACTGCAGATACTGCCAAGCCTGTTCAGAGGAAGGTTTTTCAGCATGAGATAAGAGCCCTCCTGCATCATCAACAGGCAACACTTACAGGTGGTGAAATTGGTACTGCATGGGGGACAGACCCGTTTCCTATTGTGATCCCTCCAATGAGTGAAATGATGATATGGTGTCGAGCAGCTATAGGTCTGAGAGAACAGGACTACCAGGCATTAGTGGAGCCCATCAGCACAGAGCACAAACCTACACTCTTGACAGCCACGGGGGTGGTAGATGTACACAATGGGAGATTACCAGTTCGCATATTAAACTGTGGCAGTGAAGAGGTCAAATTACCCAGGTATGCAACCGTTGCTAAGTTGTACACAGTAAACAACGCTGAGATCCAAGCAGTGGGACCCTTACCCCAAGCTGACGGGGCAGAACCTGATGATACAACAGGCCCACTGGAGGACTGGTGCCAGCAACTCCATGTCGGAACTGGCACCACTCCTATGTATGAAAAGCAAGGTGTTTACTGGGTAGCCAGAGAATTTGAGCAAGTCTTTAGTAAGCATTCACTTGACTTTGGTAGGATAAAAGGGGTACAACATCATATCCCCACAGGTACACATCCACCAATCAAAGAGCGATACAGGCCTATTCTACCTGCACACTATCAGAAAGCCAAAGAAATGTTACGGGACATGAAGGACGCAGAGGTTATATGAGATAGCTGTAGTCCCTGGGCAGCCCCATTGGTCCTAGTTAGGAAAAAGGATGGCAGTATGAGAATGTGTGAAGACTACCGGCAAATAAATCGCATAACACACAAGGATGCTTACTCGTTACCTCGCATTGAGGAATCCTTAGCTGTATTGAAGTCTGCCAATTACTTCTCTATCTTAGATCTCACTAGTGGGTGTTGGCATCCGTTGCAGAGGAAGACCGCTAGAAGACTGCATTCACAACGCAGATGGGTCTATGTGAATTTAACTGCATGTCATTCGGACAATGTAATGCACCCGGAACCTTCCAGAGGTTGATGGAGAGTTGCCTGGGGCATAAGAACTACGAGACGGTACTGCTCTACCTGGATGATGTGATTGTGTACTCCAAAACCTACGAAGCGCACATAGCTCATCTAGGAGAGGTGTTTGAAGCTCTGGCCAAATATGGAATGAAGCTAAAGTCATGCAAATGCCACCTGTTAAAGCCGAGCGTTCAGTACCTGGGACACAGTCAGTGCTGAAGGAGTGGCCTCTGATCCAGACAAGGTGACAGCTATCAAGAAGTGGTCAGCACCACTGTATAACACCTGCACACAGTGCCACTGTATTACACACACAGCGCCAATGTATAACACACACTCACACAGCACCACTGTATAACACACACACAGCGCCAATGTATAATACACACTCACACAGCACCACTGTATACCACACACAGCGCCACTGTATAACACACACTCACACAGCACCGCTGTATAACACGCACAGCACCACTGCATAACACACACAGACAGACTGTATAACACACAGCACCACTACATAACACACGGCTCCACTGCACTGTATAACACACACAACACCACTGCATAACACACAGCATAACACACACACACAGCGCCACTGTATAACACACACAGTGCCACTGCATAACACACACAGAGTGCCACTGTATAATACACACAGCACCATTGTATAACACTCACACAGCGTCACTGTATAAAACACACAGCACCAATGTATAACACGCACTCACATAGCACCATTGTATAACACACACAGCATCACTGTATAACACACAGCCCCACTGCATAACACACACAGCACCACTGTATAACACACAGCACCACTGCATAACACACACAACACGACTGTATAACACACGCACACAGCACCACTGTATAATACACACAGCGCCACGGTATAACACACACAGCGCCACTGTATAACACAAAAACAGAGCAACACTGTATAACACACAAACACAGCGCTACTGTATAACACACATAGCACCACTGTATAACACACATAGCACTACTGCAAAACACACACAGCGCCACTGTATAACTCACACAGCACCACTGTATAACACACACACAGCGCCACTGTATAACACACACACAGTGCCACTGAATAACACACACAGCACCACTGCATAACACATACACACAGCACCACTGTATAACACACAGCGCCACTGTATAACACACACAGCGCCACTGTATAACTCACACACAGCATCACTGTATAACACACAGCACCACTGCATAACACACACAGTGCCACTGCATAACACACACAGAGTGCCACTGTATAACACACACAGCACCACTGTATAACACTCACACAGCACCACTGTATAACACGCACTCACAGAGCGCCATTGTATAACACACACACAGCATCACTGTATAACACACAGCACCACTGCATAACACACACAGCACCACTGTATAACACACAGCACCACTGCATAACACACACAACACCACTGTATAACACACGCACACAGCACCACTGTATAATACACACAGCGCCACTGTATAACACACACAGCACCACTGCATAATACACAGCACCACTGTATAACACACAAGCACAGCGACACTGTACAACACACACAGAGCACCACTGTATAACACACAGCGCCACTGTATAACTCACACAGCACCACTGTATAACACACACACAGTGCTACTGTATAACACACACACAGCACCACTGTATAACACACACACACAGCACCACTATATAACACACACTCACACAGCGCCACTGTATAACAAACACACAGCATCACTGTATAACACACAGCACCACTGCATAACACACACAGCACCACTGTATAACACACACAGCACCACTGCATAACACACACACCACTGTATAACACATGCACACAGCACCACTGTATAATACACACAGCTCCACGGTATAACACACACAGCGCCACTGCATAACACATACACACAGCACCACTGTATAACACACACAGCGCCACTGTATAACACACACAGCGCCACTGTATAACTCACACAGCACCACTGTATAACACACACACAGCACCACAGTATAACACACACACAGCGCCACTGTATAACACACAAACAGCACCACTGTATAACACACACACAGCACCACTGTATAACACCACAGCACCACTGTACAACACACACAGCACCACTGTACAACTCACACACAGCATCACTGTATAACGCACAGCACCACTGTATAACACACACAGCACCACTGCATAACACACACAGCACCACTGTATAACACACACAGCACCACTGCATAACACACACACCACTGTATAACACATGCACACAGCACCACTGTATAACACACACACAGTGCCACTGTATAACACACACAGCACCACTGTATAACACACAGCACCACTGCATAACACACACAGCACCACTGTATAACACACACAGCACCACTGCATAACACACACACCACTGTATAACACATGCACACAGCACCACTGTATAACACACACACAGTGCCACTGTATAACACACACAGCACCACTGCATAACACATACACACAGCACCACTGTATAACACACACAGCGCCACTGTATAACACACACAGCGCCACTGTATAACTCACACAGCACCACTGTATAACACACACACAGCACCACAGTATAACACACACACAGCGCCACTGTATAACACACACACAGCACCACTGTATAACACACACACAGCACCACTGTATAACACACAGCACCACTGTACAAACACACACAGCACCACTGTATAACTCACACACAGCATCACTGTATAACACACAGCACCACTGTATAACACACACAGCACCACTGCATAACACACACAGCACCACTGTATAACACACACAGCCCCACTGTATAATACACACATCGCCACTGTATAACACACACAGCACCACTGCATAACACACAAACACTGTATAACACACACAGCGCTACTGTATAACACACCAGCACCACTGTATAACCCACACAGCACCACTGTATAACACACACACAGAGCGCCACTGTATAACACACACACACAGCGGCACTGTATAATATACAAAGTGCCACTGTATAGCCCACACAACACCATTGCATAACACACACAGCACCACTGCATAAGACACACAGCACCACTTTATAACACACGCACACAGCACCACTGTATAACACATGCACACAACACCACTGTATAACACACACACACAGCACCACTGTATAACACACAGCACCACTGCATAACACACACAACACCACTGTATAACACACACACACAGCACCACTGTATAATACACACAGCGCCACTGTATAACACACACAGCACCACTGCGTAATACACAGCACCACTGTATAACACACAAGCACAGCGACACTGTACAACACACACAGAGCACCACTGTATAACACACGCACACAGCACCACTGTATAACACATGCACACAACGCCACTGTATAACACACACACACAGCACCACTGTATAACACATACAGCGGCACTTCATAACACACACACAGCCATTGCTGTGCCTCTCCCCCCTGGGTGCTGTGACTCTCTCCCCAGGTGCTGTGCCTCTCCCCCTAGGTGCTGTGCCTTTCTCCCCTGAGCACAGTGCCTCTAGCCCTGGGCAATGTGTCTCTCCCCCCTAGGCGCTGTGCCTCTCCCCCCTGGGCGCTGTGCCTCTCCCTCCCCGGGTGCTGTGCCTCTCCCCCCTGGGCGCTGTCCTCTCTTCCCTGGGAGCTGTGCCTCTCTTCCCTGGGCACTGTGCCTCTTCCCCCTGGGTGCTGTGCCTTTCCCCCCTGGGCGCTGTGCCTCTCCCCCCGGGTGCTGTGCCTCTCTTCCATGGGCGCTGTGCCTCTCTCCCCTAGGCACTGTGCTTCTCTCCCCTAGGCACTGTGCTTCTCTCCCCTGGGTGCTGTGCCTCTCCCCCCCGGGCGCTGTGCCTCTCACCCCTGCCTTCTAACAGGGGGGCCCTGTGTCTCCTATCCCCACCCCCTGACCTGTCTCCTCTCCTCCTCTTCTTCACAGGGGGAGCCTGTGTCTCCTCTCCCCACCCCACTGACCTGTCTGCTTTCCACCTCTTCCTCACAGGGGAAGGGGGCAATGTCCCTGAGGAAGGAGCATGGTAACGCTCCGAAATGTTAGGAATAAAGAACACCTGTTGAAACCAGTGTTCCAGTTTCTGGTTTCATTCATTCAGCAGCGCAGATCCTGAGACACTTCGTCCCAATACAACTATTGTTCGCCACGTCGATCGTGGATGTGTGTGTCCTGCAGCAGCTGTATCCAGGTGCGCATACTTGTTGTGTGTAACACAAATTTTCCAGGTGAGCAGCTTTCAATAAGGTTCTTGCCGATATCTGTGCTGCAGTGCTGTGATAGAGGGATCCTCCTGGACTGCTCCAGGTAAGAGCGCCGGAGCGGGACTGTGGAGTGGAGGCACACCACCAGCATGATTTGGGGGGGAATTCATGGGACCGGGGAGAAGCTCAGCTGAATCATGAATTGGGTGGCTCATGGGAGGAGAAGCTCAGCTGCATCACGAATGCCATTCATCATGCAGCTGAGCTTCTCCCCCATTAACCCCCTCCATTCATGATGCAGCAGAGCTTCTCCCCCATGAGCCCCCCATTCATTGAATGGGGGGGCTTATGGGGGAGAATCTCAGCTGCATCATGAATGGGGGGCTCATGGGGGAGAAGCTCAGCTGTATCATGAATGGGGAGCTCATGGGGGAAGAAGCTCAGCTGCATCATGAATGGGGGGTGCTCATGGGGAGAAGCTCAGCTGCATCATGAATGGGGGGCTCACGGGGGAGAAGCTCAGCTTTATATATTACCTGGAGGCTGTGCTGGTCTGTATATATTACCAGGAAATTATGCTGGGCTATATATATTACCTGGAAGCTATGTTGGGCTGTATATATTACCTGGAAGCTATGCTGGGCTGTATAAATTACCTGGAAGCTATGCTGGGCTATATATATTACTTGGAAGCTATGGTGGACTGTATATATTGCCTGGAAGTTATGCTGGGCTGTATATATTGCATGAAAGCTATGCTGTGCTGTATATATTATGTGCAGGCTCTGCTTGGCTGTATATTTTAAGTAGAGGCTATACTAGGCTGTATACATTACCTGGAGGCTGTGCTGGGCTGTATACATTACATGGAGGCTGTGCTGGGCTGTATTTGGTATTTGGAGGCTGTGCTGGGCTGTATGTGTTATTTGGAGGCTGTGCTGGGCTGTATGTGCTATTTGGAGGCTGTGCTGGACTATATATGTTATTTGGAGGCTGTGTTGGGCTATATATCTTATTTGGAGGTTGTGCGGGGCTGTGTATATTAATTGGATGCTGCAACTGGCCTCCAAATAATATATACAGCCCAGCAGTAGCCTCCAGATAATAAATACAGCCCTGGATTGCCTCAATATTATATATACAGCCCATTTAGTATGGGAAAACCTACAGCAAGAATTGATATGTGCAGATTTTCCCGCACTAAAATACACATCATTTATAAATATTACAATCTATATATTCACCTAACTTTGATGCACTATGAAAGGGGGCACCAAAAATTTTTTTGCACAGGGGCCCACTACAGTCTGTGTCGTC
This sequence comes from Allobates femoralis, assembly GCA_033576535.1. NCBI lineage: Eukaryota > Metazoa > Chordata > Amphibia > Anura > Aromobatidae > Allobates > Allobates femoralis. The sequence continues at coordinate 71,042,117 of JARQOC010000003.1, read as the reverse complement.
CCTGAATTGCTGATAACCATTATCTTCAGAATAACCACCCATAGAGGATAAGACCCTTGAGTATACTCAAGACTAATTTGGCTACTTGTGTTTACAGGCCTTACAAGAATAATATAAGAAAAAAGGACCAACACCACAACAACCATCAGAGTATCAAGTGGGACTCCTGGACTACCATCATATTATCTACCTCCAACTTTTTTAATACTAGTATAGTTATATTTTATATTGTTTTACAAACTCCTGATATTTTAATAAACATCCCAAAAAAGGTTTGCACCAAACAAGTTGTAGTCTATCCTTATAAATAGATGTAGCACTGAGCCTTATAAGATTATTAACATTAACAAACTTCACGACGGGTGAAGTTAAACACGGTACTTCGCCAAGGTTTCCAGCAGCAAAGCATCCATGACCATGCAGATAGTGGTCACCCATACGCTAGCTCCAGTGTTAAACTTTTAATATTGGTTTTGTAATCAGTAAAATATTGATTAAAGTTCTACAGTACTTTTCAAAGGTGATGTATTCATCTATGCCAGGCACTGTATATACATACATTATATATACAAGTGCATCTCAATGAATAAAAATATCTTCAAAAAATTAATTGTTTCAGTAATTCAATAAATAAAGTTAATTGCATATATTATATAGAGTCATTACACACAGAGGGATCTATTTCAAGTGTTTGTTCTGTTAATGTTGATGATTATGGCTTACAGCCAATGGAAACCCAAAAGACATTATCTCAGAAAATTAAAGTAGGGAGGATGAAGGGTCTGAGAGATAAAATATGATCTAAATAGGTATCAGAGGCTTCACCTTGTGTGGTTGTGAGAGTCACAACCACTATAAAAGCAGATCACAGCTGCTGCAGTCCCCAGCGTGGTGAATATAGAGTAGGGAGGGTGAAGGGTTAAACACCGAGTTGCCGTATTCCATGAGGCGAAGGGTGAATATAATATTGATTTTGCTAGTCATCACATTTCATTGCTTCCTGGTCCCTTCCTCAGGACAAAACAATATCATATTGCCATGTTTCAGGGCATTTCCGTCTAATGTGTCTTCTAATAAAACAATATTATATTCCCCTTTGGATGTCTCATAGGATACAGCAGCATGGTTTTTAACCCTTCATCCTCCCTACTTTAATTTTTTAAAATGATGACCTTTGGGCTTTCATTAGCTGTAAGCCATAATCATCAACATTAACAGAAATAAACACTTGAAATAGATCACTCTGTGTGTAATGACTCTATATAATATATGGGTTTCACTTTATGTTTTGAATTACTGAAATAAATGAACTTTTTGATGATATTCTGATTTATTGAGATACATAATGTTAGTGTGACACACGTCACTATTCATGGGCTAGCCATGAGGCTAGGTAGTCAAGAGGTGTGAGGTCAGATACCAGGAAGAAATGTAATAATCTAACGGGGTAAGACAAGGAGTAGGCAGGTCATGGTTTAAGGTCAACTTTCCAGGGAGGCTACAGATCAAGACAAAGGGGTTAGGAACATGGGTAGACAGAAGCAAGGTCAGAGGTCGGACAACAACAGATCAGAGACTGAGAGAAGAATAAGGCATGCAAACATGCGAGCTTAAAGCTATATCTGGCAGTGATCACTGCCAGCCAGCTAAATAGTCAATAACCATCCTATAGAGTGACACCTGGAGGAAGTCCAACCACCCCAGCCCATAATAAGGCTGCAAAGCAAACCTCAATTTGCATGGGAGCAGCCAAGATTTGGAGGCTTTGCTGTCATTCAGGATCTTGACAGCACAGCACATCTCTGCCAGCTGAGCTGTCAATCACAAGGTCTATTTGACACAGTAAGTAGCTGATTCTTGACAGTCAGCACTATTTAGGTTTTGTTACATCTAGAATTTACAGACACCTTAAATCATTTATGTCATCAAATTCATATTACATGCCATTTATTTGAGGATAACAGCCATTATATACTTTCCTCGATCATATAATTTATTTTAAAAAAAATGGTTACATTTATTATGCACATTGTATAGGTTTTGAAATGATTGTCTTTGGCTAAGAATTAGATTACATTTCTATCATTGTGTTTCTGTTGCAATTACTTTTTTATGGCTTTTTTTTTAACAATTAGAAATCAAAGAAGGATTCATATTTAAAAAAAATATTTGTGATTTTTTGCTTTTTCTACACTCTGCATTTTTGTATTGATTGTATTGTATTTTAATTTGGTTGAAATTGATATCTGTATGGAAATTTGGACCATGTGATATGTTTTAAGGCATTATGGTTTAAATGTTTTCTAATGGTAATGAATGAAACATGAGTTCAGGGATAAAAAAATCAAAGTTCCTACAGCATACACCAGGAGCCATCAGGCGAAAGACAAGGTTCGGCTAGGTGTGATGTGCCGCATGCCTTGACTTTGATCTTACTGCTTTTATATTGACACCTTTATTTCAAATGGATTCCATGAGTATATTGAACACTGTTTTGGATAAGTGTACCCTATGTTCAGTTGCGTTCCAAGTAGTGATGAGCGAGCAGTAAAATGCTCAGATCGAGCATATCGGCCCGAGCACCGAGCCCAATGTTATCCTATGGGAGACCCGAGTATTTTTCTGGCATGACCCCCAACAGTCTGCATAAACCTTAAAAATGTCACAAATGTATCAGAACAGTGCTCAAACGACATGGGAACAGCATGGGGAAGACCCCTGTAAGCATTTCAGACTCCAAGGTCACTGCTGTGAACAATGTTGTCAGACCATTACGCCACTTTTACAGACTCTCAATAAAACATCCAAAAACGAAACCAAAATGGATTTTCCTGGGGAAAATGTTAAGGTTTCATACTCATTTGTGAGACACTGTTGGTGTATTTTTTTTTTTTTTTACATTTATTACATTAAAGATTTAAAAAAAAAATGGGAGGCGCTTCGATGCCCCTTTGAAGACATGTGGAGGAAGGCTTCTTTAAATAATGTTCCCATTGTTAGAACGTGGGTCTCCTATAGTGTTGCCATATGAAGGGCTGCCAAAAATTGGGAAGCACACTGTGTGGAGACACGGGAGTCAGTGGGTGCTCTCGTCCGCTGGCCCAGCCGCTTTTAGAAAGACATGCACCAGGGCTCATCCCAAACTGAACGCCCGAACTCCTTAACAGTGGGCGGAACACTACTCAGACAACACAGGGTGAAGGAACCACAATATTAAAGATTTATTGGATCCCCAAACAGTTAACAGCATATCTATTATATAATCACGAATGGGTTTTTTGCCCCTTCTGAGTCCGCTCGCGCTGCGAGTCAGCATGGTCATGTGGATATGCCCAAAGCATTGGCCGCGCAGCGGCCATTGCGAGCAGCTCTAAGGCGACTCGCTATGCCCGCGCAGCGGGCATGGCGAGTCGCCTTAGCAGCGCGAAGCATTGGCCGCGAAGCGGCCATTGCGAGTCAGAGACTCGCTCTTCTAGAATCCCGATGCATGTGCATCGGGCACCCAGCTAGTAACACATAACCAGCAAAACACAAAATGTAACAGGCAACAGAGTCTCACCCTTCCCCTGGATCACCAGGGATTAGAATATAGCACAGCAATGTCTGTAGCCAGGTGACTGGATAATCCCAACCTGGGTTGCTTCCTTATGCAGTCTTTTGATATCCCAGCCGATTCTGAACATTTGATGCTGAAGTCCTTATATTATAATCTAGGTTCTGGTCCCCTTGGTTGGCACCGAAGTGCCTAGGCCTGGGGTTATGGCCAGCTAATCGGACCCGTAGATCCTAGATTAGCTGCCTGTATCAAGTCCCATGCACCTCTACAGTCATGGCCAAAAGTTTTGAGAATGAACACTAAAATGATATTTTCATTCACATGATCTGCTGCCCTCTGGTTTTTATTTGTGTTTGTCTGATGTTTATATCACATACAGAAACATAATTGCAATCATATTATGATACCAAAAGGTTATATTGACAGTTAGAATGAGTTCATGCAGCAAGTCAATATTTGCAGTGTTGACCCTTCTTCTTCAGGACCTCTGCAATTCTCCCTGGCTGCTCTCAATCAACTTCTGGACCAAATCCTGACTGACAGCAGTCCATTCTTCCCTAATCAATGCTTGCATTTTGCCAGAATTTGTTGGTTTTTGTTTGTCCACCCGTCTCTTGATGATTGACCACAAGTTCTCAATGGGATTAAGATCTGGGGAGTTTCCAGGCCATGGACCCAAAATCTCTGTTTTGTTCACTGAGCCATTTAGTTATCGCCTTTGCTTCATGGCAAGGTGCTCCATCATGCTGGAAAAGGCATTGTTGGGCACCAAATTCCTCTTGGACGGTTGGGAGAAGTTGCTCTTGGAGGACATTCTGGTACCATTCTTTATTCATGGCTGTGTTTTTAGGCAAGACTGTGAGTGAGCCGATTCCCTTGGCTGAAAAGCAACCCCACACATGAATGGTTTCAGGATGCTTTACAGTTGGCATGAGACAAGACTGGTGGTAGCGCTCACCTCTTCTTCTCCGAATAAGCTGTTTTCCAGATGTCCCAAACAATCGAAAAGGGGATTCATCAGAGAAAATGACTTTACCCCAGTCCTCAGCAGTCCACTCCCTGTACCTTTTGCAGAATATCAGTCGGTCCCTGATGTTTTTTCTGGAGAGAAGTGGCTTCTTTGCTGCCCTCCTTGGAACCAGGTCTTGCTCAAAGAGTCTCCGCCTCACAGTGCGTGCAGAAGCGCTCACACCAGCCTGCTGCCATTCCTGAGCAAGCTCGGCACTGCTGGTAGTCCGATCCCGCAGCTGAACCACTTTTAAGATACGGTCCTGGCGCTTGCTGGTCTTTCTTGGGCACCCTGGAGCCTTTTTGACAACAATGGAAGCTCTCTCCTTGAAGTTCTTGATGATGCGATAGATTGTTGACTGAGGTGCAATCTTTGTAGCTGCAATACTCTTCCCTGTTAGGCTATTTTTGTGCAGTGCAATGATGGCTGCACGTGTTTCTTTAGAGATAACCATGGTTAACTGAAGAGAAACAATGATACCAAGCACCAGCCTCCTTTTAAAGTGTCCAGTGGTGTCATTCCTACTTAATCATGACTGATTGATGGCCAGCCCTGTCCTCATCAACACCCACACCTGTGTTAATGGAACAATCACTAAAACGATGTTAGCTGCTCCTTTTAAGGCAGGACTGCAATGATGTTGAAATGTGTTTTGGGAGTTAAAGTTCATTTTCTAGGCAAATATTGACTTTGCAAATAATTGCTGTTAAGCTGATCACTCTTTATGACATTCTGGAGTATATGCAAATTGCCATTAGAAAAACCGAAGCAGTAGACTTTGTAAAATGAATATTTGTATCATTCTCAAAACATTTGGCCATGACTGTAGTCAGGGCCGAAGTCACTAGACAAAATCTCCCTGGTTAATCAACAGGTCTGCTTATATTCCTTCTGACCACTCAATTCGAACATTGGGAACTTCATGATTGGTTTACTATGACTGTGTTCTCATTGGCTGGATTTCAAGCTGCCTATAAAATATCTCTAGTATTGCAGTCCTGGCAAGGGAGACTCCAAGACAGATAGTTTACATAGCACCACAGATAGTTTACAATGGACAGTCAACATAAATAAGTTTTCTGTGTGTCATGACCTTCTCTGACAAAGGAGTGAGATAATTACACGTTAAACATCAGCAGGCATCTACAAGACTTGTAGGAGTAATGAGTGGCCTATCACGATAGTCCAAATAGCAAGTCTAATGTTAGTCAATTAGTGATAGGTTGTGCCCACACACATCTGGCCATAAAATGAGTATTTCCAGGGCAGGGCTAGAGGGTGGGCTTTTTTGTGTTTTCACTGCATACAACAGTTTGGTGTGCCCCCCAGAGAAACCCTAACATTCAGTCTGCCCTCACTGTGGGGCCAACTCCCTTTATGTACTGAAGAGAGCCGGCAAAATATGTCAGATCGATAACAATGGACACATCAGTCACGAGCACCAGCGATACTCGCCGAGTAATGAGTATCATGAATACTGTACTATCCATGCCAGTACAAATAGTAATGATTACACTCACTCATCCCTAGTTCCAAGTTGATCCACCCCATGAATATAAAGAGGATGAAGATCCCAACTGCCGGGACAATTCTTTCATCTGCATGCTAACACTTTAGGTATGCTGAAGAGCAGCGACAAAACTTGAAGCTCATGGGCCCTTATGCTTGCAAACGCTCCAACGGGCCCCCAATTATTGCAAATCATTAATAGCATTAGTCTTTCTCTATAGGCTAAAGGGACTTTTGGGGCCCCCTAAGCTCAAGGGCCCAGGTGTGATTGCAACCCCTGCACCTACTGTAGTTTAGAATCTGGTGAAGAATGTTTTATTGAACGTGCTTTAAAGATCATGGAAGCTGTAAATTGCAATTTATTTATCGTGCATGCTGTATCTATAATTACTGTAACTGTATCAAGGTTAAAGAATAATTGTAAAACAGTTGTCCACTCCTCTATAATTCTAAATCTCATGCACTTTGGGCTTATTAATGTGGACCCTCTCCTCGTTCTGCTGGGAGGCCGCTTATATAGAAAAAGTTCTATTCATGTACTTGTTACTTTTTAATCACTTGCAGAAAGGGAAAAGAACGGTGGTGTGTTCTTGGCCACTTTCCTTCTTGTTCATCTCCAGCTGCTCTACTGATGTCATGTAACACGTACCTTTGGGTGCCTGTGGTGTCTCTACTTCATAGTTGAACCATTTTGTTTCCTAATTGGTTGGTGCTTTTGGCTGGAATAATGACACTGGCGACTAAGATATTTACAGCAGAAAATTGAATTCTTTCCTGCATATGCTACTGCAGAGAAGTTCAACTAATTAAATTGGTGGTTTTACTTTATTTTTTTACATGCTACTCTCAAAATAAAGTCTCTACTGATTTTCTATATAACGCATCTTAGTGTTTATAAGTTGTGGAACGAGCATTCGGTTTTGCCAAGGTCAGGCCAAGCAGAACTTGACTTTATTAGAACCTGGCGCTCTTCCAGCTTCAATGTTAATTTACAAAGTTATAAATCTAAGTTGGTCAAATATAGTAGGACTTTAGAACAACTTCTCCACTAAAAAGTTTCACTCCTCCAATGAGATCATAAATCAATTGTATATCACCCTGTTCATTTCCACAGCTTCCCAGAGATTACTGTGTCAGATAAAAGTACATTTCAGAGTCAGACAAGGTAAACGATTTTAGGAGATTGCACGCTAGCCAAATGTGGCATCTTCTAGGATGATGCATCTAATTATGTCCTGCAAAATTCCACAAGCAATGACCCTGTGTTCTAAGAAAGTTATCCAGTTAACGAAAAATTATTTATTAAAGAGCTCAGATGGATAGATTGATATAAAAATAATTAAAAGAAGTGATACTCTCCCTCACCGATCCACCAATGCTAACATTTTGTCACTTATGGGCAGCATGTTGGCTCAGTGGTTAGAACTGTTGTTTTGCAGTGCTGGGGTTCTGGGTTAAAGAGAACCTGTCGGGTCAATTATGCTTCCCCCCAGCTATCACTGTCTGCACCTGCAGCTTCATAGTACTATTTTATTCATCCCCATCTGAGCTCATAATGTAATGTTAAAGGTGAAAAAAACATTAATATACTTACATTTTCTTATGTAAATGAGGCAGTGTGTAGTCACCTTGGACGATGTAGTCACTCTGGCAGGTTGATAGTTAACATTTCTGCCGAATGTCAGAAGATGCTGCAGGACCTGTGTGATGTCATGATCATGTGACTATAATAAGTCTCCATAACCCATAATGATTTGCTTGCTTAGCTCCACCCACTATGGACACATGATCGGGACATCATAAAGGTCCTTTATACAGAGAAGGTTTCAGTGAGTTAACTATCAACCTGCCATAGTGACTACGTCCTCCAAAGTGTAATCACTGCCTTATTCACATGAGAAAATGTAAGTGTATAAATGCTTTTTTTCCTTTAGCATTACACTATGAGCTTAGACAGGGACGGTCAGAATAGTACTATGAAGCTGCAGGTGCAGATAGTGATAGCTGGGGGGCATAAACTAGCTGACAAGTTTCTTTTACAATCCCACTAAGGACAACATCAAAAATGAGTTTATATGTTCTCCTTGTGTTTGTGTCATTTCCTTTTAGTACTCTGGTATTCTCCCATAGATAATTTAGACTGTGAACACCAACAGTTATGGAGATGTCTTTAATGCACTATAAGAGCAAACTTGATGACTAAAAATACCTGGCCTCCATCCCTCCTTTGTGGTCCTATCTCAACATACACTGGAAAAGGCAAAAATAGTAAAAAGCATAAAGTGGAATATTGACTTTGGTACCCGAACAAATAAGTTGTTAAAGACATTTTTCAAGCAAGAGCAATCTTCTGCAAATACAGTAGAGTGTTCCTCTAATCCTCATCCTAATAGTGTTTAGGATGCTTGCTGGTTTGATTGCTTATCATGAGAGCAAGTAAACAATAATACGTATGGTTACGTCCTCACAAGTTTTTTTGCCGGCATTAAGCTGCAAGTACAACCTCTGGCAAAAATTATGGAATCTCCTGGCTCAGAGGATGTTCATTCAGTTTTTTTAATTTTGTAGAAAAAAAGCAGATCACAGACATGCACAAAACTAAAGTCATTTCAAATGGCAACTCTCTGCATTGAAGGAACACTAAAGGCCCAGTTACACACACAGATAATTGTGCAGCAATCTCAGATCTCCGGTTGCAGTGAAATCATGGACACATTGTTCCATTTTGTGACTGTGTACAAATGGAACAATGTGTCCATGATTTCACTGCAACCACAGATCTGCGAACAATGTCTGCACAATTATTTGTGTGTGTAACTGGGCCTTAAAAGAAATTTTGACAAAAAAAAATGTGCTAGCCAATAATGGTTAATTTTGTAGACCAAGCAGGGGGAAAAATTATTGAGTCACTCAATTCTGAGGAAAACATTATGGAATCATGACAAACAAGCAAACAAAACAACACTCAAATACATCACTAGTATTTTGTTGCTCCATCTCTGGCTTTAAATAACAGCTTGCAATCTCTGAGGCATGGACTTAATGAGTGCCAAACAGTACTCATCATCAATCTGGCTCCAACTTTCTCTGATTGCTGTTGCCAGATCAGCTTTGCAGGTTGGAGCCTTGTCATGGACCATTTTCTTCAGCTTCCACCAAAGATTTTCAATTGGATTGAGATCCGGACTATTTGCAGGCCATGACATTGACCTTATGTGTCTTCTTTCAAGGAATGTTTTCACAGTGTTTGCTCTATGGCAGGATGCATTATCATCTTGATAAATGATTTCATCATCCCCAAACATCCTTTCAATTGATGGGATAAGGAAAGTGTCCAAAATATCAATGTAAACTTGGGCATTTATTGAAGATGTAATGGTAGCCATCTCCCCAGTGCCTTTACCTGACATGCAGCCCCATTTCATCAATGACTGTGGAAATTTGCATATTCTCTTCAGGCAGTCATCTTTATAAATCTCATTGGAACGACACCAAACAAAAGTTTCAGCATCATCACCTTTCCCAATGCAGATTCGAGATTCATCACTAAATATGACTTTCATCCAGTCATCCACAGTCCACGACTGCATTTCCTTAGCCCATTTTAACCTTGTTTTTTCTGTTTAGGTGTAGCTTTTCTGTATGTAAATCCCATTTCCTTTAGCTGGTTTCACAGACATTGACTCCAGTTTCCTCCCATTCGTTCCTAATTTGTTTTGTTGTGCATTTCCTGTTTTGGAGACATATTGCTTTAACTTTCCAGTCTTGACGCATTGATGTCTTCCTTGGCCTACCACTTTGTTTCCCTTTAACAACCTTCCCATGTTGTTTGTATTTGGACCAGATTTTAGACACAGCTGACTGTGATCAACCAACATCTTTTGCAACATTGCGTGATGATTTACCCTCTTTTAAGAGTTTGATAATAATCCTCTCCTTTGTTTCAATTAACATCTCTCGTCTTGGAGCCATGATTCATGTCAGTCCACTTAGTGCAACAGCTCTCCAAGAGGTGATCACTCCTTTTTAGATGCAGACTAAAGAGCAAATCTTAATTGATGCAGGTGTTAGTTTTGGAAATTAAAATTTACAGGTTGTTTCCATAATTTCTTCCTCAGAATTGAGTGATTCCATAATTTTTCCCCCTCCTTGGTCTACAAAAGTAACCGTCGTTACTGGCTAGCACATTTTTTTTTCAAGAGTTCTTTTAGTGTTTCTTCAAGGTAGAGAGTTGCCATTTGAAATGACTTTAGTTTTGTGCCATGTCTGTGATCTGCTTTTTTTCTACAAAATTAAACAACTGAATGGACATCATCCGAGCCAGGTGATTCCATCATTTTTGCCAGGGGTTGGATAAATTGTTTGATGGGGCAAAAAGAGCCGGATCCCAACAGTGTATATACTGCAGACTCTCCACACGGCCACGGGCACATAAAAAATTGTCCAATTTTCATCCAGAAAGCAGACAATTTTCATCTTTATTGCCATCCATATACAATCCAAATTGCATCTATTTTTATAGATCAGCAGTGAATAATATTTACAAGACTAAACACAGTTTCCAATGTCGAGAATGGCAATGTATCCATATCATTCTGAGGCAATGCAGGTAATCTGTATGGGATCCGATTTTGTTTGCTCACTAATAGACTTCACTTGTTGATTTTTTCATATGGACTAAATGTCATGTGAACAACCTAATTGAATAACATTTTGTCACAGACCAATGCCAATACTCAAACCAAAACTACAAAGTTAGCATCCGCCATTACTGAGAAAGTGCCAAAGAGTGCCTAGATTCCTGATATGGCCTGCAAAAGAAAACCAGACTATGCCAGTCAAGAACCTAAGCCAAGACTACGTTGGTCAAATACCAAAGATTTAACTATGCCAGTTAAGAACCCAAGCCCAATGAAAATAGAAGCACTCTGGCAATACTTTTATCTTTTGTAGAGGAATTCCTCGGATCAGTAGTGGAGTTCCTTAAATCACCTGCGGAACATCAGGTGCCCACTCAAGGAAAATATATAGTGTCCACTATCCAGGAAAAGAGGTGTCATCTCGGGCAGGACCGGCTGAAGCACCAGGTTATGTGAAACAAGCTTTTCATCCCTCTTGTCCCCCACCTCTCCCTGATGTGGTTTTAATCCTGTTTTAAATAAATTTGGACATATTAAGATAGCTCCTGAGTGCTGCTGATACCTCTTTTCCTAGATTGAAGAACGTAAGCCCAAACAACTCCAGTCAAATACTGAAGACCAGACTATGTAGGTGTTAGTTCCCCTGGCACGGCTCCCCAGCTCACCTCTCCTGGGTCTGCATCTTCTGCTCCTCTACCGATCAGGCATCCGACATCCAGGCGTGCTGTGTCTAGGAGCCATCGCCAGGTGCCTTTCCTGTCTGCTGACCACAGGGCTCACACATCAGCAAACTACAATGGTTGGAGTCATTAATCTAATCAGCGGCGCACTAGGCACGGCCGCGCTCCTCTCCTGTGAATCTAGGAGCCAGCACGGCTCAAACTGACACTCCCCTTGACCAATATCTGTGCGTCCTCTGGTACATCAAGCCACCTCCACTGCTGGGAGGTGCCTGATTATTGTGTTAGTATGCTTCTGCTTTACTGACTGGTAGTCAGGCCCACCTTGTGCTCTCCTCTGGTAGAACCCGTTCCAGCTCTCCTGACCCCGGCCTCTGGTGCCTTCTTCCCTGTTTGGCCTTACCGCAGTATAGGCTAACCCTACAACCTGCCCCCCTGGTACAAGCAGCTGTGGTATTTAGACCCCCTGGGCTTGCCCCTGACAATCCCTGTATATGGGTTGGCTAAGCTAGGACCAGCTCACCCAGGGGAGTTCAGTACCACAGTCCAGTGGGTTGACTCTAGGACGCTTTCCCATGGAAGCGTGAAAGTAGGTCAAGCACTAAAGTAAGAATACCAACTCTTGAAGACAATCCATGTGGACCAGGCCATTGCTTCCTGTCTAGGCCAAAGCCACGGCCTCCAGCTGCATCTCCCCAGAGCTCCTGAAGCCCAGCCCCCACCAAAGCCGGCGGTGTGGCTCACCAGCGGGTGTGGCACCCACCACTCCAGCCGGAGGAGGGAGATCAAGGCCGCTCCTGTCGCCAAAAGCTTGCAGCCTGACACATCCTTCGCACCCTTGCACATCTCCACGCTGCCTCTGATCCCTGGCTGTACCTCGTCCCTGACTGCATCTCATCCCTGACTGCTTTGCATCCCTGGCTGCACCTCAGCCATGGTTGCATCTCATCCCTGGCTGCACCTCATCCCTACGGGCAGCACCCTGGTACGACCTCATCAACCTGCATTTCATCCCTGGCTGCATCTCACCCTACGGCCAGCACCCTGGTACGAATTCATTAACCTGCATCTCATCCGTGGCTGCATCTCATCCCCATGGCCAGGACCCTGGTACGACCTCATCAACCTGCATCTCATCCCCGGCTGCATCTTATCTCATCCCTGGCTGCACCTCACCCCTGCTGGACCTCACTCTTGGTTGCATCTCATCTCTGGTTGCATCCCACCCCTGCCGGTCCTCACCACTGGCTGCATCTCACCCTGGCTACACCTCACCCCTGGCTGCATCTCATCCCTGGCTGCATCTCATCCCTTGCACCATCCCATACCTGGCTGCATACCACCCCCCTACTGCATCCCATCTCGATGTGCTGCATCCATAACTAATGCTCACAATGTTTCCTCTTCTTTTCACCTTCACACCTATACTACTACACTTCCTACTAACCCTCTAATCCTCCCACCCAGTAATGAAGTAGTGTTCTCCCCCTCCATCCTACCCAGTCATCTCTCCTCTTCCTCCAAACTTCCTTCACACGCAGTCCCTTGTCTCCAAACATGCATGCCCTCCACGTGCCCTCTCCTGCTCTCATCTCCTAACCCCCTCGATGCTTCTGTTACTCGCTGGTGATATATCCCCAAATCTGGTCTTCCCCCCTCACATCTCCACAGTCACCTCTCACCCACATCCATTCCCCAACACAAACTCTCGCAACCTCTATAACCTTACACTAATTAATCCAGCCCCCAGACCATCTACCCGAAGCACTATGGAATGCTCGCTCACTATGCAACAAACTCCTTTTTATCCACGACCTCTTCATCACTAACAAACTCTCATTCCTTGGTATCACCGAAACCTGGCTCACCCCCTCTGACACAGCCTCCCGTGCTGCACTCTCCTACGGCAGACTCACCCTTTCCCACACCCCCTGCCCTAACTACAAGCATGGTGGAGGAGTCGGCCTGCTCCTGTCCTACAGCTGCTCCTTTACCCCAATTACACCACCACAATCAGCCAACCACCCCTCTTTCGAAGTGCACTCCATCCACATCTTCTTCCCCTGCAACCTCCAGCTGGCCATCATCTACGACCCCCCAGAATATACCCCCACTTTTCTTGACCACTTCACCACCTGGCTTCTCCACCACCTCTCTTCCGACATCCCTTCTATCATCATGGGTGATTTCAACATCCCCATTGATAACCCCCACCCTGCTGCCTCCAGACTCCTATCACTGACCACCTCCTTTGGGCTTTCCAAATGGTCATCCTCAGCCACTTACAAGGATGGCCCACACGCTTGACCTTGTCTTCACCCGCCTTTGCTCCCTCACCTACCTTTCAAACTCACCCCTCCCTCTATCCGACCACAACCTGCTGACTTTCTCCTCCCTCTTCCCTCCTTACACTCTCCTCATTCCTACCCTAACCCACCTCTTCAACCTATCACTCACTACTGGTGTTTCCCATCATCCTTTAAACATGCCTTGATCACACCCATCCTCAAAAAACCCTCCTTCGATCCAGCATCTGTTTCTAACTATCGCCCCATATCGCTTCTCTCCTTCACCTCAAAACTACTTGAACAACACGTCCATTCTGAGCTGTCCTCCCACCTCTCCTCATGCTCCCCTCTTTGACTGCCTTCAATCTGGCTTCCATTCCCATCACTCCACTGAAACAGCCCTAACCAAAGTCTCCACCGACCTACTGACCGCCAAGAGCAAGCGACACTACTCCGTCCTCCTCCTCTTCGACCTGTCGCCTTCGACACTGTTGACCATTCCCTCCTACTTCAGATTATGGAATCTCTTGGCATCACTGACCGAGTCCTCTCCTGTATCTCCTCATATCTAGCGGACCGTCACCCACTCCAATGCCTCATTTTCGCCCTACCCCCATATGTCGGTGTACCCCAAGGCTCGGTTCTGGGACCCTTACTCTTCTCCATCTACACTCTCGGCCTAGGACAACTCATCGAGTCCCACGGCCTTCAGTGTTATCTCTACGCTGACGACACCCAGATCTATCTGGGCCTGACATCACCTCCCTACCATCCAAAATTCCACACTGCCTGTCCGCTATCTCCTCCTTCTTCTCTGCACGCTTCCTCAAATTGAACACACTGCCCACTCCAGCTCAAAAACATTTCCTGGATCTGCACTTTCCTTGACCATGACACGGCTAAAACACTTGTTCATGCTCTCATCATTTCCCGCCTTGATTACTGCAACCTCCTGCTAACCTGCCTCCACGCTACCTCCCTTGCACCTCTCCAACCTATCCTCAACTCCACTGCCCGACTCATCCACCAGTCTTCCTGCTACTCCCCTCTGCCAAGCACTCCATTGGCTCCCCACTTCTCAGAGATCCTGTTTCAAAACCCTAACCATGACGTACAAAGTCATCCACAACCTGTCCCCTCCAAATATCTATGACATGGTCTCCCAATACCTACCCTCACGCAACCTATGTTCCTCCCATGAGCTCCTTCTTTATTCCACTCTTATTTCCTCCTCTCACAATTGCATACAAGATTTCCCCCGTGCATCCGCTATCATCTGGAACTCTCTCCCCAAAACATCAGGCACTCCCCTACCCTGAGAACCTTGAAGAGAAACCTGAAGACCCACCTCTTCTGACAAGCCTACAACCTGCAATGAGACTTTCCACCATATCGTCTCATTTTCGGCACTACCCCCTCCTAATGTATCCCCACCGATCCCTCATAGACTGTGAGCCCTAGCGAACAGGGTCCCCTCCCCGCCTGTTCCTGTTTGTCTGGACTACCCATATATATTGAACTTGTCCTCATCTACCCATTCATCATGTAAAGTGCCATGAAATCTAATGGCGCTATAATGATAATTAATGATAATGATAATAATCTACTATTATAACAGGTTTTCCCATCTTATAA
The DNA here is from genome assembly GCA_033576535.1 of Allobates femoralis. Lineage (NCBI taxonomy): Eukaryota > Metazoa > Chordata > Amphibia > Anura > Aromobatidae > Allobates > Allobates femoralis. The sequence continues at coordinate 71,026,800 of JARQOC010000003.1, read as the reverse complement.
CATGAAGGGATGATGTTAGGATATGTAATCCTCCACTGATTCTGAAAATAAAGTGGGTGCAGCATTAGTTTAGCTCTGTATTCCCTTTTAATTTTGACCTGCACACCAGTGCTCATGGTTTTCTGTCTGTACATGTCACGATGGTCTCTCTAACTTTGGAGACTTGTGACAGGTTTGGGACCTGTGTCTCATTCCTGTATTGAAACTTCATTTTAAACGTGTTTCTTTACTTTGGCAGTGTAGGAGTTAATGTCAGGCTGCAATTCTTCTTAGTTCTCTTCCCAGGTGTGGCTACTTTGGGATCCCTCCCATCTCCTTTGTATGATCACATTGTCCAGCATTTCTTGCTGGTGATTGAACTCCATTCTTGGACAAGCTACCTGAGGTGAAGGAGGTACTCTGGAGAAGTTGACCATCAGCAAGCCATCTACTGCCTAGTAGAGTGGCAGCAGGTATGAAGTTGTTTTTGACATTTCCCTGTCTATATCTGGACACTCACTACTCTGCGGCATGACAATAGAGTGAACTACAGCCACCTGATTCACTACAATGGGACCACAATGCACTTTCCAATACTTCTGTAAAAATATCACCTATGACAGTTGCTCCAACTTCTGACTATTATATGACTAATGTTAAATTTTGGGTGGAAATCCTCTCTAAGGCGTTACCATCACCGAGGCAAAGTCAAGTACATTAAGATTTGATTGTCGCCCCAGCCTAAGAGTCATCACAATTTTCCAATTTGGATGATACTAATAATCGGGATAACATCAGCTTTCTTCATTGTCTACAGATCTCATTAGATAAAGGCAGCAGCCGCCAATTGTTAATAATTTACAAATGTGTTCTTAAGCAGACTTGGAAAATGAGACAAGGTATGACCTAACCATAAGGAAGTGCTCAGACAGGAATATATGTATAAGCTCTCAGGATCGTACGATGGTTATTAGGAAGGGGATAGCTAATGTATCTTGTCCTCTTGACTGGGTACATGGATTACCAGTAACAAGGAAGAACTGGAATCACTTTCCAACTTAAGAAAATTAAAGTTATGTTGCACATAAAGAAAATTCTCAGACAGTTATTACAAGTGATATTGCAGTGATTGGCAGAAGACTTTTGTCCTTTACTGACCAGGATTAAATAGTGAGAACGTAAATCAATGATAAATGAAGTTGAATTGTATATGTTTTAGGCTGTGTTCACAAAAAAAAAGTGATTCGTTTGTAGTCAGGAAAATTCTGCATGAAAACCTTAGCAGGTTTTAAAAAAAAAAACCTAAAAAGCAGCACAAACAATAGGACACATGTGGCGCCCTGGGGTCCGGTTGTCACATAACAAGCTTGGAAGCAGGGCAATGCATCCACCAGGAAACACATACACACAACACCTTCCTGACTCCAGGCCAGAAGGGGGAGCTCTAAAGCCCGAGTTCAGGGCAGGTCCCCTATAAATTCTGGTCTGAGGGAGGTGTGAGGCAGTTCAGTTCCCGGGAGGAATGTAGAAGAAACCCTATCAATGGAGCCATGCCAGGTTCATCCTAGGAGATTGACCGGACAGTGTGTGAGCAGGGGTGCACCAAGCCCCTCTGCCGCCTGAGCCGCGGCACCGATTACGGGGGGGGTGCTAGTGGAGCCCAGCACTGCCGCCCCCTGAGCCGCGGCACCGATTACGGGGGGGGGGGTGCTAGTGGAGCCCAGCACTGCCGCCCCTTCTGCCACCTGAGCCGCGCAGTCATTGCCGGCCGCGGCCGTGAGTACCGGGGGAGGGGGGGTGCTATTGAACCCTGGGCAGCGCTGCCACCCCTTCTGTGCCTCTCCCCGGGTCGCCGCTTACCTGCGGTGAGCGGCCGGCGCCATGACAGGGGGAGGCTGTGTGCATGAGGCGCCGCCCCCTTCTGCACTGCCGCTCCCCCTGCCTGCTGCCGCCTGAATGACAGGGCTCACACTGTCCAATGGACGGTGCGGCCCTGTGTGTGAGACCCGTGGTGAGGGTCTGGGGAAGTGGAGGCCTAGATCTGGGGAGTGGAGCCAGTGCCGGTTCGCCCCAGTACCTAGTGCAGTACAGTCACCGGAGACCGAGGTCCCCAGGAATTCTATATCTAGTAACCAAACCCGGAGGGTGGATGATTTCACGTTGCCTGCCCAATCTAAGGCTAGGAGGCACAGCCGCATAATAGAGTTCAGGAGTCCCAGCAAAGACGGGGAGCCATCACAGAGTTTGTGCCGCCTGTCACACTGCCAGAGCAGACTAAAGGAGGCCTCAGCACAGCTACACTCAGCCAGGGCCCACAGATACTGAAGCAGTCGGTGGGCCTCAGAACTTGCCTGGAGTGGGTTGCCCCAACTTTCTTCCAAGCCCGGATCCCCAACAACAGCTTTGTACAGTACCCAGACAACCCTACTGTTAAGTAAAGGGTAAAAGAGAACTGACCTCTCTGTTTATTCACCGGCATGCTGAACCCTGCACCCTCCACGTTCTTCATTCGCATAGACTGCATTCCTATACCTGCCTAGGGAAACAAGCCCTACACGTAGAGGGCTCAACATCCCTGCTGCCAACCTTCATCACCCCCAGAGGCCCGGACGGCAGCAGTAGCCGGTCACAAAACTACAGGTTGCATCACGAGATACTCTTACAAACTTTATTTACCTTTTCTTTATTCCCCCTTTTTATTACCGCACCTGGGACCATGGGAGCGGGTCACGTCACCGTGACACCCCACAGCCCGGTCTCAAGTACCCCCATCCCCGGGGTGCGACACACACGCAGACAGATACATAGACAGACACACACACTGACATGGTGCCACGGTGAGCTCTGGTGGTTTCTTCCTTTCAGACATGGGCATGATGAGGGGCACTTCGGCTGTTTGCTGATGCACCCTGAGTGAGGAGCCTGTTAAGGGTTAACAGCGCCGAGCAATGTTTCTCCCTTCACTGTGTGAGGGGCGGTGCAATTCTCCTCATGGGGTAAGCCCTGCCCCTTAGGTATATAAGGAAGGGTTTTGGCGGGCAGCTGCAGTCCCTCAGCTGAACACCCGGGGTAACGTGTTGTTACTGCCGGTATCGAGCGTCATGGACCCGCTGGTAAGTGCTGTCAGGGAACGAGTCGCCCGTGAGGGAAATGCTTGGTTGGCAACAATATCAAGTGTGCCTGGTGCTTCTCTCGTGGGTGTCCCTTCGGCGGCACCGGGGAAGAGGCGTTCCTCCAGGATTTCCCGCCCGCCATTACGCCTCAACCTTTCAGCCAGTGAGAGTGGGAGTGGACGTAGAAGAGATACGCCTGCTCCTACTAGGTTAACGCCCCCAGCTTTTCAGTCACAGGCAGTGGGAGGTACAGACCGTCACCTCAGCACTCTTCAAGCTCCTGCTTGCCCCACGAATTCTGGTGGTTTTTCACTGGATTCGGTGCCCATTGTTTTACCTCAGCAGGTTGTCAGTGTGTCGGGCAATAGTGTACAGGACTTGGAGAGGACTTTGAATATGGGAGGAAGTGGTAGTGCCAGCCGTGCCAGGTCAGGAGAACAAGGGGCTTCTAGTTCTATGGCCTCAGTACAGACAGCCGGGAACCCTGTTATGTTCCCAAGGCTCCGCGGGGAGCAACCCAGGAATCTCCTACAGGGCCAGCGGCAACCTGTCCAGGATATGGCTCAGCTCCAGAGGCCTTCTCAGGATTCTGCCCGATGGATGGATACAGCAGCGCCAGGTCCGCCAGCCCATGTTCAACATGAGGGGACTAATAGGCGGGCTGTGAGTGTTCGTCCAGCTTCACCTCACAGGGAGCGTAGTGTCCATAGTGGTGGGAGTAGGCGTTCTCATAGTGATAGACGCAGGAGTCGTTATAGGTCCCGGAGGAGTCGTTCTAGGTCCCGGAGGAGTCGTTCTAGATCTCGTAGGAGCAGGTCGAGGTCTCGGAGGAGCCGGAGCAGATCAAGATCTCATCGTCGAGGTAGTAGGCGCCATTCAAGGCGTAGTATTTCTCGTTCCTCCTCAGGTTCACAGAGGATTGGAAGTCCTAGTCCACATCGGATTTCGGCAAGGGCCCCAGAAGCAAGACATCCAGATGTCCAAGGGTCGGTTCCGCCACCGGTGTTGCAAGGAGGGGAAGGGAACCCATCTGCAACGTTGCAGTCCGGTGAGTATTCTTGTGTTGGGGCTTGGGATGGGTACGGGCAGTCGCCTGGGGTTGCTGAGGTTTTAAGGAATCTTTTGTCCGGTAATATTTTTATTAACCCTAAGGTTCTTCTGCCTCGCCCTGAACCGATTTGCCCTGATTTACATAAGGGCACCTGTTATTGCGGTGTTCCTTTGCTAGGATCTCATTTAGATACAGAGACATACCAAAAGATCTGGGCAAATGAATACATTGATATTTGGTCTCTTATATCTCCTGAGCAAAGCACTGTGGACCGTGAGCGCAAGACAGCTGACAGACCTTATGAACGTAAGCCTAAGGTTGAAAAGACAATGAATAATTGGCTTCAGGCTATATGTGTTTTGGGAAGCGTTATGGGTCAGCAACACCCTGAGAGATGTTCAGAGTTATTTACCTATGTAGATACGATATATAATTCATACAAGGTTAATGGTGGATCGGCGTGGTGGAAGTACGATGAAGACTTCCGACGCCGGTTGGCTCTGAACCCTACAATGGGGTGGAACATAAAGGCCACGGATTCATGGCTGCGTTTAATGATGACTCACAAATCCTCCCAGCCCTTTTCATCTCCGCCACCCAGTCGGTACTACCACCGGCGGGGTGGCCGTCCGGCGTCCAGGATGCTGTTGGTTATTTAATGACGGACACTGTCGTTTTCAATCATCATGTAAGTACAGACACGAGTGTTCAGTGTGTGGAGGCCCCCATATTGCACCAAAGTGTCCCAAACAACAGCCCAAATCAATATCGGGAAAGACCTCTTCTCAAGGAGACCCCAAGGACGCCAGTGAGCGTCTCCGCGATGGCTCCTTGGCTAAGTCGGTACCCCAATAAAAAGACAGCTGAAATATTACTATATGGATTTTCCGAAGGGTTTTTTATACCTTTCCAGTTGTCATGGTCAGGCACGTTTGCCTCTAACTTAAAATCTGCTAGGGAGCACCCTCAGGTTTTGGCTTCTAAGCTTTCAAAAGAAGTGTCGCTAGGTAGGATCCGGGGTCCTTTTCCTTCCCCCCCCTTTTCAAATTTAAGGATCTCCCCGTTAGGAGTTGTGCCTAAAAAGGACCCTGGGTAATTCAGGCTTATTCATCACCTATCCTATCCTGCTGGTTCGTCCGTGAAAGACGGAATTCCTTTAGAAGATTCATCCGTGTCTTATGTGTCATTTGATAGAGCAGTTGCTTTAGTCCGGGATGCAGGCCCCGGCGCCCTTTTAGCTAAGACTGATGTGACGTCGGCTTTTCGCCTCCTTCCTGTGCACCCAGATTGCCATCATTTGCTGGGTTGCTATTTTGATGGAGGTTATTATTACGATACATGTCTGCCTATGGGGTGCTCTATTTTTTTAACTTTTTAGCACTTTCTTGGACTGGGCCGCTCAGGTGTCCTCCGGTACTCGGTCCGTGACGCACTACTTGGATGATTTTTTATTCGTCGGTCCCGCCTCCAGTGACGATTGTTTTCGTGCCCTTTCTTCTTTCCAGAGTTTATGTGTACATTTTGGGGTTCCTTTGGCTCCTGAGAAGACTGTCGGCCCAGTGACACAATTGTCGTTCCTGGGCATTGAAATTGATTCAGTGGCCATGGTGTTCCGGCTCCCGAAGGAAAAAATTGTGAAACTGACGTTGCTCATTGACGGGTTTTGTTCCTCAAAGAAGGTGACGTTGTCTCAGATGCAATCCCTTCTTGGATCCCTGGCTTTTGCATGCCGGGTCATGCCCATGGGAAGGATTTTTTATAGGCGGTTGAGCTTGGCCACAAAAGGGGTCTCGGTTGCCAGTCACAGAATTCGATTAACTCGCCCACTGAAGGACGATTTGTTGGTTTGGAAATATTTTTTAGCAGATTATAACGGTCACACGTGCTTCCAGTCCCCGGAAGTTTCTAGTTTCGACATCTCATTGTTTTCTGACGCTGCAGGATCATCCGGTTTTGGAGTCATTCTGGGATCGCACTGGTGTTGTGGGCAATGGCCTGATGAGTGGTTCTCTTCTGGTTGGACAAAGAACTTAACGTTGTTAGAACTGTTCCCTATTATTGTAGCTGTTTCTACCTGGCCATCTATTTTGCAGAACCGGCATATTTGCTTTTGGACTGATAATTTGAGTGTTGTTCAGGCCATTAATAGATTGTCTTCTTCTTCACTTCCTGTGATTCGTTTGATCCGTTTCCTGGTTTTACAATGCTTGAAATTCAATATATGGTTTAAAGCTAGGCATGTCCTAGGGGTTGAGAATACTATTGCTGATGCATTATCTCGTTTCCAATTTCAGACGTTCAGGGAGCTGCATTCTTCGGCGGACTCGGTTGGTTCGGATTTCCCAGAATTCGTTTGGACGCTTCCAATGGGCAGCTGATTCCGTTATTAAGAGCATCTCTTGCCCCGTCCACCTGGAGGGCATATGGTAAGGCATGGGGGGAATGGTTGCACTTGCATATGGAGCGGGGATCCGGGAGTGGCTTTGATTACAATTTACAGGAGATGTTTCAATATTTGGCGTTTTTACGTAAGAATCATTTGTCGGGTGGTGCTGTTCAAAATCGCTTGTCTGGACTTTCTTTTCATTTTAAGTTACGGGGGGTCGAAGACTTGACTAAACATTTTTTGGTTTCTCAAATTGTAAAAGGATGGAACAGGGAGGGAGGGGTATGGAGCAGCGGCGTCCTATTACGTTCAAATTGCTATCTTTGCTAATTGATGTTGTACCCTCGAGTTGCGGGTCAGAGTACGAAGCGTCCTTGTTTGCATCCGTTTTTTCCATCGCATTTTTCGGTGCCTTGCGGGTTTGTGAGATCGTTCCCCGGTCTCAGGGAGCCGGAGGGGGCCTTTTACATGACGACGTTGCCTTGGAGGATGGTCGCCTTCGTATCCGGATACGATGTTCCAAAACGGACCAGCGAGGCATAGGAGTATGGTTTCATCTTTTTGCTATACATGGGTCTGTTTGCCCAGTTTTTCTGACCCAGCGTTTTTTGGGGATACGAGCATCCTCCCCCTTTTTCTTTTCTCATTTTGATGGATCCCCAGTTACGAGGGCACTGTTTAAATTTATTTTGAAACGATCACTGTCAAATGCCGGCCGTTCTCCGGCCGAATTTGGCACGCATTCGTTTAGAATCGGAGCTGCGACGGAGGCGTCGCGGGCCGGTTTATCCGACGATGCTATAAAACGGGTTGGGAGATGGCGTTCTGACTGTTTCCGGCGTTATATTCGCCCTGATTTGATTTAAAAAAAAAAAAAAAATTCTTTGAAAGAATTATTTCATAGAGTACTGAAGCATTGATATTATATAAACGTTTTCTTGGGTTATGTTTGATATGTTTATTAACTCTGTTTTCTTTTAGGTGTATGTAATTGGTTGTCAGGTTCTGACATTCTGCTTCTTTTAGATAACGTCCGTCCCAGCGTGTGGATTTTAGGACATTCATATGTCTTTTGGGCTGCTCAACGAGCTGAAGTTCGGCCGGGAGGTCGAGCACTAGGATTCCATGATGTCGAAGTCAATTGGAGAGGGTTTCGTGGACTTATATGGTCGCAGGTCCTCCCAGAGGTGGTAAGGATTTCCAGGGTCGCCACTGGCTCTGTCGTCCTTGTTGTTCATGCCGGGGGTAATGACCTCGTCCATACCCGCCTTGGAGAGCTCCTCGCTTTTATGAGGTCAGACATTGATAAGTTTAATAGTTTTTTTTTCTGAACTCTGCTTGGTATGGTCTGAGGTCATCCCCCGGGTGGTGTGGCAGAGCTCCAGGGACGGGGCGGCTTTGGAAAGGTCTAGACGCACGCTGAACGCTAGAATTTCGCGTTTTGTTGCGTTTAAGGGAGGTGTATCAATTCGACATTTTCAACTAGAATCGGACAGTAGACGTTTGATGTTATCGGATGGAGTTCACTTGAACGAGATTGGTCTGGACATATTTCTCTCTGGATTACAGGATGGTATCGAGCAAGCCCTTCGTTTAGTTTCGGGGGGGTCGCAGCTCAGGGGCACCCTTTCGCTCCTCCTTGGCGGAAATGGGTAATTGGGATTAAAATGACCCGGGCTAGATGGCTAGTTCCGGTATCGTTTTAATCACCCAGGATTGAGGCGAGTTTATGCCTACGCTGTGCTGCGGCCATAATTTAATTTTGCCATGTAAGAAAGATAATGAGACGGATGTTACCAATACCGCTCAATAAAGTTTTTGAAATGTTAATTGGTTGTGGAGTATTATTGCTCGGCGCAAAAGGGGTTTTGATCCGGGTCTTATCAGTCTACCTGCACCCCATGTGATTTAGGCTTAGTCACATGGGGCACAGGTCCTGGAAGTCACTTTGTGCTGGTCTTGTTGGTGCACAGAAGGAATAAATAATTGTGGCTCACTGTGGGATTGCCTGGGAGTTCAAGTATTGGAGCATTTTTGCAGCAAACTGGATCAATTACAGGACATGCTACTTGTTTTCCTGATCAGGTTTTGGCACCAAAACCTGATCAGGAAAAAGCAGCCGTCTGCACAGCATTTCAGAAGTCTCATAGACTTTGCTTGCATGAAAAAAATTAATCCGTCCGTTGTGCAAAAATGCAGCACAAAAAATGGATCACAAATGTCCAGTGTGCACATACCCTAACACTTTGAAGACTACAGAATATATTGGTGTTTGAGCATTCATTTTTATACTCTCCTTCTTCCAAGAGCGATAACATTTTTATTTTTTTGTCAAAATATCCATATGACGATCTAGTTTTTAGAGGAAGAGTTGTAGTTTGACATGGAACCATCAGGGCAGAGTCACACTGGGATTGACTCACGAGCGTAAAGTGGGAAAATCTCACATTGCACTCGGCCCCATGTTAGACAAGGATGCAGCTCAGATCTGTAATTATTTCCTCAGCTCTTATCCTCTCACTCGCACCCACACAAGTTTATGGGTGCGAGTGAAACATTGCCCTGCACTCGGATGTAGTCAAGTTCAGAAACGTTCAATCTATCAAAATATACAATAACTAGCTGTACTACCCAGCTACACCCAGGTTAATAAATAACTGATGTTAGCTATAACAAAATAGAATTTGAATATGTCATATTAATGACCTGTAGGAAAATAGAAGCTGAGCTGTGATTGATTGCTATAGGCAGCCTGATAAATCTCCAGCCAACAGTAAACCCTCCCCCTGGCCGGGCAATATATGTTACCTCACACATACACATAATAGACGGCTCATGTGACTGACATCTGCCTTAATTCCCTATATGGCACGAGTTGCACATTGGCTGTTTTTAATCAGATGTTTATTTTTGGAAATTAAAGATAGCACAAGTATGAGGCGAGTTGAGTGAGGCGATTTGTGCACATCTATGTCTGTCCGTGTGGCGTGTGTGTACCTAGTGTGTGTGTGTCCCTGTGGGGTGAGTGCATGTGTCCCTATAGGGTGAGTATTTGTGTGTGTTCCCTGTGGGGGGGTGGTCTGTGTGGTGTGTGTGTCTCTGTGTTGTGTGTGTCTCTTTGTGGTGTGTGTGTCCCTGTGGGGTGAGTGCATGTGTCCCTATAGGGTGTGTATGTGTGTGTCCCTGTGGGGGGTGTCTGTGTGGTGTGTGTGTCTCTGTGTTGTGTGTGTCTCTTTGTGGTGGTGTGTGTGTCCATGTGGGGTGAGTGTATGTGTCGCTATAGGGTGTGTGTCCCCGTAAGGGGTGTGTGTGTGTGTCTGTGTTGTGTGTGTCTCTTTGTGGTGTGTGTGTTCGGGTGCGTGGTGAGTATCCAATGTTGGGGCTGCACCTTAGCGACTATACACTTGCTGCTATTCTTTGTATGCGTGTGGTGTGTATACATGTCCCCGTGCATGGTTAATATCCCATGTTGGGGCCTCACCTTAGTGACTATATGCTGGTATATGCTGTTAGTCTTTGGCGCTGTCATTAAGCCACTCTCATTCACAACTGTCAACTGGTAACTGTCACTTTTTCCCCATTATGTATATATGGGCAAAATTGTTTGGTGAACTGGATATATTGGACATCATGTTAGTAGTAAACATTTGTGAGGACCCTCGTCTATATATTTGCGAGGGCTCTCATCTATGGGCCTGCTCATGCATGCGATATTGTCAGTAAGCTGGTGGTGGCTTTAAAGGTCAGTAAGCTGCTAAACGTGCCATGCATGGCTCACAAATTTAACATAGTTGTTCAGAAACAAAAATAATCAGAAACTTTGCCATATTATTGCCCATTTACGCCATTCATCTACCGCTTTCGCTGGTCTTGCAGTGCTGCAAAATCGCTTTAATTTGACAAGTTAACTACTCATTAGTGACATGCACACGCGGTGGAAGCAAACATATCATATGTTGTGGAGGATTAGTGAACAGCAGAGGGCTGTAGCTGAATACCAGCTTCAACATGCCTGTTACATTGGGACTCACACACCACACAACTGCCAATTGGTTGTGGATGGATTACATTTGTGAAGTTCATGAAAAATTTGAGTACTGCACCAAGTTCGTGAGTGGTGATCTGTCAGGAAATTATCAGTGTACCCATCCCGCTGCTCTGTCTTTTGAAACAAACACTGCATAATCTCAAAGAGGAAGCTTTCAATGACCAACATATGGCTTTGGATCAAGATTTCCCAATGGGTGATACTACCCAGCCAATATTCTGAGGCAACATTGGGTGATGATAAGGAAGATGAAGAGAATGAAGAGGGAGAGGATTTGTCTTTCTGTGTTACCAAGGGGACTCCCATTGCTACAGAGGGGACTCGCAACCGCAGCTTGGATGGGCTGGAGAGGAGGAGGTGGAGGCGAGGCAGCGTGAGGAGAGGATGGGTATTGTTTTCGTGTTGGTAACACAGAATCTTTGCCTGTTTGAAGGTTTGCCCACATGGCACAGTTCATGTTTTTGTGTCTGTTTTAAGACCCTTGCGTGATACACATTTTCACCAGGAACCTATTCTGGTTAGCCACCTTTCTCCACCGACGCTACAAGGAGAAAATTTCTTCTCTCTTTTTGAAGTTGCAAAAGGGTTGCACAATAGAATCCTTCAAGAGGTGCTGCTGTACATCACTTGCTGAAAACATCGCCCTCTGACAACGCTGGCAGCAGAGGTACTGGCTCTTTTCAACAGCAATGATTAATGGGTGAGAGACACGCACACCTGCTACAACAGAGGTGGGGGTGAAATGTGAACAAACTGGGCCATTTTCAATAAACCAGCACATCAGCAAGGGCAATCTGTGCCTGTAACAATGCCAAGGAGATAGAAGTTGAACAAGATGCTAAAGGGATAGTTAAGTGACCATACCTGCATCATTGATGATGATTCACTTTCCTATAATCATTGTGTGTCCAAGCTTAACACTTGGCCTGACCTCTCCTTATATGACTTGGAGGTGCTGGTCTGCCCTTCTGCTAGTGTTATGTCAGAGTGTGTTTTATGTTATCCTGGGGCAATCAATCATCACCGATAGGCGTGCTTGACTTTCCACGGAAAATGCAGGCAGACTTACTCTGATTAAATTGAAGAAGGACTAGATTTATACCTAGTTTGTAACGAATCCTCCAAATTACAGCAATACAACTTAAATTCCACAAAACAGTTAACTTTTAAAAATGATGTGAACTGCAGATGACCAAACCTTGTAAAATTTGTGTTTGGTTTGCTGTCAATGAAATACTGAACCGCATTCAAATCAACGTTGTCACGATAGTGGTATTGCCAAAGCAGAGCTACAATGTTAATCAAGAATATGGAGATGAGTAACAGGTGTAGGCATGGTGCTCAGAGAGCCTATGTAAGATCACAAAACCCACAACACACACACCACAAGAAATGTCTACCCATTTGAAAAAAGCAAGCCCAGACTGCACCAAAGTGGCATCAATTCACCCACGATAAAAAGTATAATTCAACAATATACCTCTGTTAGCATTCTGAAAATACTGCTGACATACGCAGCACTCCACTCGGTTGCTGGAACATATACAAACAGGGCCGCCATTAGGGCTTTACAGGCCTTACTGAGTAAGGGGCCCAGCAATTATTGGAGTGGGCGTGTCCATTTAAACAGGGCCAGGGGGGCCGGAGTGTGCTGGTGGGGGGTGTGGCCATTTGGAGCAAGGAGGCCTGCCCGCCCGGCCAGCATGCGTTGCAGGCGGCAGACCGATGCTGTGTGTGTCCTCTGCTCGGCTCTGCTGCTGTGAGTGTGCCTGCAGCCAGTGCTGCCCGTCACTGCCGTGTGGCCGTGCGCAACCTGTGAGCGGCGCAGCACCAAGGTCCCCAGCCGCCGCTGAATCCAGACTCAGTGTCGGGGGAGTAGCTGCGACTGTATTAGAAATGGCCACGCACAACAAACTGCTCACGGTGCTCTCTGCTGTACAGTGATGCGGCTGGCCCGGGGCACTGACACATTTACTTGTGCAGCGCCGGCCCATCCGCATCACTGTACAGCAGAGAGCACCGTGAGCAGTTTGCTGTCCGTGGCCAAGTGTTGCAATGACGTCAGCACAGCGCGCCGCCGCCGGGTCTTCTAGTCATTGCAGCACTGCACACCCGGTCTGATTCCCGCCAAGGAGGATCTGCTGCTAGCAAGTGTGCAAGGCTGCGGGCGCACAGGAGAAAAGAAGAGCTGTCAGCTGAGCCTGTCCCAGACAACAAGAGTAAAAAAAAAAAACACCAATATGTGTGTATGTCTGTGTATGATTGTGTCTGTGTGTAAATGTGTGTGTATATGATTGTGTGTTTAGGATTGTGTGTATATATGTGTCTGTGTATATATGATTGGTGTATATGATTGTGTGTATATATGTGTCTGTGTGTATATATGATTGTGTGTATATATGTGTCTGTTTATATATGATTGGTGTATATGATTGTGTGTTTATGATTGTGTGTATATATGTGTCTGTGTATATATATGATTGTATGTATATATATTTGTGTGTATATGATTGTGTGTATATATATGTCTGTTTATATATGATTGGTGTATATGATTGTGTGTATATATGTGTCTGTGTATATATATATATATGATTGTGTGTATATATATTTGTGTGTATATGATTGTGTGTATGTGTCTGTGTGTGTATACTGTATATGATTGGTGCATATGATTGCCTATGTGTATATGAAGATTGTATGTATAACTATGTGTGTAAATGATTGTGTGTGTGTATATAAATGATTGGTGTATTTGATTGTGTGTATATATGAGTGATTGCATATGTATGTATATGATTGTGTGTGTATGATTGTATGTGTGCATATGATTGATGTTTACAATTGTGCATGTTTGTATCTACTATGTAATCGTCTAATGTTTTCTGTCTGTCACAGAAATCGCGCGCTAGCGCTGATTGGTTGGGCCCGACCGGGTGGACCAATCAGCACTAGCGCACGATTTCTGTACACAGACAGAAAGAGAACAAAAGATGGCAGCCGCTAGCAGGGCGCAGCGGACTCCCGCCGCAGCCTCACATCACTAACCTCCGCCACGAGCCACCCACTGACATCGGGGACTGGGGGCTGCCGGGGTCGGGGCTCCCAGGGTGCAGGGAGCAACGGGAGCGCGCATCGTGTGGCTACTCCTTCCATAGGATGATCTCGGGTGTCAGCCGCCTCCTGTCAGTGCAGCCGGGTGGCAGCTGCACTGACACCCGGGATCATCCTGTATACCACCGCCTCTGCGCCAGCCTCCTCCACACCTCTCTGCTGACACCGCGCTCAGCACCAGGGACATGAGGGCCAGCACTGGGACTGCCAGGGGACGGAGATGTGAGAGCCCATGCGTGTGTGTTTTGAGGTGTGAGTCTATGTTTGTGTGTCCGGGTGTGTGTGTCTGGCTGTGGGTGTGAGCCTGTGTGTGTATGTGTGTGGGTGTGAGTCTGTATCTAGGTGTGACTCTGTGTGTGGGTGTGAGTCTGTGTGTGTATGTGTGTGGGTGTGAGTCTGTCTAGGTGTGACTCTGTGTGTGGATGTGAGTTTGTGTGTGTATGTATGTGGGTGGGAGTCTGTGTCTAGGTGTGACTCTGTGTGTGGGTGTGAGTCTGTGTGTAACGGTTCTCCCCCTGCCTGAGCCGCTTCGTCCTCCTGTCGTCCTCCCCCCGCCGCTTTGTCCTCCGTCCTCCCCCACCTCGCCGCATTGTCCTCCGTCCTCCCCCACCCACTGCTTCGTCCGTCGTCCTCCTCCCCCTGCCGCTCCGTCCTCCCCCCCCTGCCGCTCCGTCCTCCCCCTACCTGTGCCAATCCGTCCTCCCCCTGCCTGTGCCACTCCATCCTCCGTCCTCCCCCACCCTGCCGCTTTGTCCTCCGTCCTCCTCCCCCCCACCGCTCTGTGCTCCGTCCTCCCCCTGCCTGTGCTACTCCAGTGTCCCCCACCCCGCCGCTTCGTCCTCCCTCTTTTGTCCTCCTCCCCTCAATCCTCTGTCCTCCCCCTGCCTGTGCTGCTCCGTCCTGCTCCACCCCACCACTTCATCCTCCGACCTCCCCCTGCCTGTGCTGCTCTGTCCTCCCCCACCCCGCTGCTTCGTCCTCCGTCCTCCTCCCCTCCGCCGCTCTGTGCTCAGTCCTCCCCTGACTGTGCCCCGCTCCATCCTCCCCCACCCCACCGCTTCCTCCTCCTTCCTTTGTCCTCCTCCCCTCAGCAACTCTATCCTCCGTCCTCCTCCTGCCTGTGCTACTCCATCCTCCCCCACCCCGCCGCTTTGTCCTCTGTCCTGATCCCCGCGACACTCTGTGCTCCGTCCTCCCCCTGCCGCTCCGTCCTCCCCATGCCTGTGCTGCTCCTTCCTCACCCACACCACCGCTTCGTCCTCCATCCTCCTTTCCCCCGTAGCTCTGTGCTCCGTCCTCCCCCTGCCTGTGCTGCTCTGTCCTCCCCACCCAGCCGCTTCATCCTCCGTCCTCCCCCACCCCGCCGCTTTTTCCTCTGTCCTCCTCCCCTCGCCGCTCTGTGCTCTGTCCTCCCCCCTGCCGCTCTGTCCTCCCCCCTGCCGCTCCGTCCTCCCCCTGACTGTGCTGCTCCTTCCTCCCCCACACCACCGCTTTGTCCTCCATCCTCCTCTCCCCCGCCGTTCTGTGCTCCGTCCTCCCCCTGCCTTTGCTGCTCTGTCCTCGCCCACCCCGCCGCTTTGTCCTCCGTCCTCCTCTCCCCACCGCTCTGTGCTCCATCCTCCCCCTGCCTGTGCCACTTCATCCTCCCCCACCCCACTACTTCCTCCTCCTTCCTTTGTCCTCTGCCACTCCATCCTCCATCCTCTCCCTCCCTGTGCTGCTCTGGCCTCCCCCACCCCGCCACTTCATCCTCCATCCTCCTCTGCCCCGCCGCTCTGTGATCCGTCCTCCCCCTGCTGGTCCGTCCTCCCCTTGCCTGTGCCACTCCATCCTCCCCCACCCTGCCGCTACCTCCTCCATCATTCTCCTCCCCCACCACTCCATCCTCCCCCTAACTGTGCCCCTCCATCCTCCTCCCCCCTGCCACGCCATCCTCCCCCCGCCGCTCCGTCCTCAAAGTCCCTCCCTATTCAGCCCTCACTGCCTTCCCCATGTAATCCCTATTTCTATATTCTAGAATACCCGATGAGTTAGAATCGGGCCACCATCTAGTATAATAATAATTGTATGTACAATTTTGTGAGTATATGATTTGTGTATGAGTATATTTATGTTACTGAATGTATATAATGTATGTAAATATAATTTAATATATATTATATAAATCTGTGTGCATGTGTGTGTGTGTTGCTTTGTGCCGATAGGCAAAAAATGTGATGCAGAATTTTCTGCATCAAATTTAAATCTGCCACCGTATTAGCAGAAATTACATAGCAAAAACATTGTGCTTTTTCTACATAATATTAGCTTTTTTGATGCAGAAAATTCTGCATCATCCCTGCTGTCCCCGGCCTGTTGTATGCCACTTACCTTGCGTCCCGGTAGGCACTTCCAGGTTTCGGCCATGTCACACCACATAGGTCACACAACTCCTACCAACGTGATGTGTGATGCATTAGAATCCAAGAAGTGCCTGCCAGTACGCATGGTAAGTGGTGTAATTTAATTGAAATTGACATGTTGCAGATTTTTTTAGATCAAAGATGCAGCCTTCTACATTGTGCATTTGTCCTGCAGCTGTCTCCATTGTGCATTTACCCAGCAGCCATCTCCATTGTGTATACAGGCAGCAGCAGTCTCTATTGTGTATTCTCTATTATGTGTATAGCCCGCAGCCAGCTCCATTTTATATACGGCCAGCAGCCGCTCTGTGATCCGTCCTCCCCCTGCTGGTCCGTCCTCCCCTTGCCTGTGCCACTCCATCCTCCCCCACCCTGCCGCTACCTCCTCCATCATTCTCCTCCCCCCACCACTCCATCCTCCCCCTAACTGTGCCCCTCCATCCTCCTCCCCCCTGCCACGCCATCCTCCCCCCGCCGCTCCGTCCTCAAAGTCCCTCCCTATTCAGCCCTCACTGCTTTCCCCATGCAATCCCTATTTCTATATTCTAGAATACCCGATGAGTTAGAATCGGGCCACCATCTAGTATAATAATAATTGTATGTACAATTTTGTGAGTATATGATTTGTGTATGAGTATATTTATGTTACTGAATGTATATAATGTATGTAAATATAATTTAATATATATTATATAAATCTGTGTGCATGTGTGTGTGTGTTGCTTTGTGCCGATAGGCAAAAAATGTGATGCAGAATTTTCTGCATCAAATTTAAATCTGCCACCGTATTAGCAGAAATTACATAGCAAAAACATTGTGCTTTTTCTACATAATATTAGCTTTTTTGATGCAGAAAATTCTGCATCATCCCTGCTGTCCCCGGCCTGTTGTATGCCACTTACCTTGCGTCCCGGTAGGCACTTCCAGGTTTCGGCCATGTCACACCACATAGGTCACACAACTCCTACCAACGTGATGTGTGATGCATTAGAATCCAAGAAGTGCCTGCCAGTACGCATGGTAAGTGGTGTAATTTAATTGAAATTGACATGTTGCAGATTTTTTTAGATCAAAGATGCAGCCTTCTACATTGTGCATTTGTCCTGCAGCTGTCTCCATTGTGCATTTACCCAGCAGCCATCTCCATTGTGTATACAGGCAGCAGCAGTCTCTATTGTGTATTCTCTATTATGTGTATAGCCCGCAGCCAGCTCCATTTTATATACAGCCAGCAGCCATCTCTATTGTGTATACAGCTAGCAGCCGTCTCTATTGTGTATTCTCTATTATGTATACAGCTATTGTGTATTAGCCCACAGCAGTCTCAAGTGTGTATGTGTGTAATATATAATAGAGTGAGTGTAAAAAAAAAGGAAAAAAAATGCACAAAAATATAGAAAAAAGCTTTGCACATAAATTGAGGTAATTTTTGGTGCTGTTCCAATTTTTCTCTATAAATATAATGTTTGGGTGGAGGTAGAGCATGGGTGGAGGCGGGGCACAGATGGAGGCGGAGCTGGGTGGGTGCTAGGCAGAGTCTCAGGGGGGCCCCAAAATTTTGGCAGTAAGGGGCCCCGAAATTCCTAGTGGCAGCCCTGTATACAAACAAAACTATGTAAACCACTGGCACTTCACCTATGTTACCTATTTCCCAATATGTTGTCCAGGAAGCCGGCCCTGATGCCACCTGCACACAAGCTGCAGTTGCACATACACAAAACACATTTAGCATTGGACAGTGAAAATATATCATATATACTTCTGGTGTCAAGCAAAATTTGACCCCCAAAACTGACAGGGGAAACATTGAATAGTGCATGGTTTCTGCCAAACAGTATTACATGGTAGTAGTACTGCTTAGGATTTTACAAGCACTATAGGACAGTATTAATTTGTGAGCTTTTGGTGACATGACAGACAATATGATCAGTGATAACAAAAACTCTCAATTAAATGTCACCTGCTTAACCTAGCAGGAAGTACGGCACCGTCTAAAAATCACTAAAATTGACAAATCCCCGAGCCCGGATGGGATACATCCCAGAGTGCTGCAGGAATTAGGTACTGTCATAGATAGACCATTATTTTTAATATTTAAAGATTCCATAATAACAGGGTCTGTACCACAGGACTGGCGTATAGCAAATGTGGTGCCAATATTCAAAAAGGGGACAAAAACTGAACTTGGAAATTATAGGCCAGTAAGCTTAACCTCTACTGTGGGTAAAATCCTAGAGGGTTTTCTAAGAGATGCTATACTGGAGTATCTGAAGAAAAATAACCTCATGACCCAATATCAACATGGGTTTACGAGGGACCGTTCCTGTCAAACTAATCTGATAAGCTTCTATGAAGAAGAAAGTTCTGGACTGGACCAAAGAAATGTAGTGGACGTGGTGTATATGGACTTTTCAAAAGCTTTTGATACGGTGCCACACAAAAGGTTGATACATAAAATGAGAGCAAAGGGAATAGGGGAAAATATGTATAAGTGGGTTAAGAACTGGCTTAGTGATAGGAAACAAAGGGTGGTTATCAATGGAACACACTCAGAATGGGTCACAGTTTACAGTGGGTACCACAGGGGTCAGTGTTGGGCCCGCTTCTTTTTAATATATTTATTAATGACCTTGTAGGGGGCATACAGAGTAGAATCTCAATATTTGCAGATGACACTAAACTCTGCAGGGTAATCAATACAAAGGAGGACAATTTTATATTACAGGAGAATTTATGTAAACTAGAAGCTTGGGCTAATAAATGGCAAATGAGCTTTAATGGGGATAAATGTAAGGTCATGCACTTGGGCAGAGGAAACAAAAGGTATAATTATGTACTTAATTGTAAAACACTAGGCAAAACTATCACTGAAAAAGACCTGGGTGTATGGGTAGATGATAAACTCACATTTAGTGGCCAGTGTCAGGCAGCTGCTGCAAAGGCAAATAAAATAATGGGATGCATTAAAAGAGGCATAGATGTTCATGAGGAGAACATAATTTTAGCTCTATACAAGTCACTAGTGCGACCACACTTAGAATACTGTGTACAATTCTGGTCTCCGGTGTATAAGAAAGACATAGCTGAACTAGAGCGGGTCCAGAGAAGAGCGACCAAAGTCATTAGAGGACTGAGGGGTCTGCAATACCAAGACAGGTTATTACACTTGGGGTTATTTAGCTTGGAAAAACGAAGGCTTAGGGGTGATCTTATAATAATGTATAAATATATGAGGGGACAGTACAGAGACCTTTTTAACACTAGAACTACTGAGGTAGTCATTTTGACTACTTCGCACTTTGTATTTCTATGTAGGTGTCACAAGTACAGTAGTTCTAGTATTAATGATCTCTTTACTCTTAGGCTTGAGGCGGGGATAAGAGGGCATCCTCTACGTCTGGAGGAAAGAGAATTTAATCATAATCACAGACGTAGATTCTTTACTGTAAGAGTAGTGAGACTATGGAACTCTCTGCCATATGATGTTATAATGAGTGACTCACTACTAACATTTAATGGTACCTTTACACGCCGCTACCGAAAGGTAGAAACCGGCAGGTGTCGGAGACAATTGTACCTTTTACCTTCAAAACAACGCGAAGTGGCGGCGTGTAATTCAGGTTGTACGTTCCTGTCTCTGTGGATAACTGTCTTTCAGCCGTGCTGAAAAACAAGCAGGTATAACCCCTATGGTGGCGGCGTGTAATCGGGGCACAGGTACGGTATTTGAGTTACCTGGGGCGTGCCACAGCGTCATGTATACCACGCCCCATCAGCGATCATTGGTGGGGACTACAGTGTACCCATTGGCTGTCCCTGCACAGGGCGGCATAATTAACGAGCTGACCAGTCACAATACACATTTGCTATAGCGTCATGTATTAGCCAGCCTCCATGCACTGGCTGGCCAATCATGATGTTATTGCATTGTCCAATCACCGTACGAGCGTCGCGTAATACACAACTCTGTCACGCCTATGTAGTTACGGCGAACAATATGTACGCCCATATTCCCTTGTTGTAGCAGCGTGTAAATCAGGGAAGATGCTCCACAGAAGGTAACCTGCGGCACCCGTCGGTACTTCCGGGGAACGAAAATACCTTTTGTGGAGCACCTTGTAGCGGCGTGTATTTGCGGTATCAGGTACCGTTAGCAACCGTTGAAAACGCGCGCGTGCACGTGTGGTGCCTACCAGTTGCTACCTTCGGTAGCGGCGTGTAAAGGTACCATAAGAAGGGCCTGGATGCCTTTCTTGAAAACTATAATATTACCAGTTATATATACTAGATTCTTTGATAGGGCGTTGATCCAGGGAACTAGTCTGATTGCCATATCTGGAGTCAGGAAGGAATTTTTTCCCCAATGTGGAGCTTAGTGTTGCCACATGTTTTTTTTTTGCCTTCCTCTGGATCAACATGTTAGGCTATGGATTGAACTAAATGGACTTAAAGTCTCCCTTCAACCTTAAAAACTATGTTACTATGTTACTATGTTAATTTGTGAGCTTTTGATGACACAATCCTACCTAAATGTAAGCGCCAAAAAAAGCATGGGAAATGGCCTGGTGCTTGCTTGGTAGCAGGCAGTAGGAAATGTTTGGACTATTGCTTTGTGGACAACAATAACCGTCTTTTAAGTGTGACAATGTAGACAGCAGAAGGCAGGCTCTTAACACAAAAACAACTTGGAAAATAGTCTGGTACGTGCTTGGTAGCAGGCAGTAGAAAATGTTTGGACTACTGCTTTGTGGAGGGCAATAACCGCCTTTTTAAGTAGAGTATTTGTGGACAGCAGAAGGCAGCCTGTCACCCCAAAAACAGTGGGGAAAAAGGACTTTCTTTTGTGTCTTCAGCTCTGAAAAGAGCTATTGTTTTGGTGGTATTATAGAGCTACTGAGCACCTCCTTTACACTGTCCCTGCTTGAGTATCTCTCCCTCTCTGTAGTGTGACTCTGTTCTGTGTCTTCAGCTCTCAAAAGAGCTATTGTTTTGGTGGTATTATAGAGCTACTGAGCACCTCCTTTACACTGTCCCTGCTCGAGGATCACTCCCTCCCTGTAGTGTGACTCTGTTCTGTGTCTTCAGCTCTCAAAAGAGCTATTGTTTTGGTGGTATTATGGAGCTACTGAGCATCTCCTTTAGATTGTACCTACTTGAGTATCTCTCCTACATTCTCTACACTGACATAGTATACACTAGAGGTTGCCCTCAAAACGGCTTTTGTGTTATGAAGAGGCCTAAACACTCTCCCTAGCAGTTGAGTGATCTCTCCCTATGCTTCTCCAACGCTGGCTCCAGAATCAATGCAGGGAAAATGGTAGGGGCAGGGACTTAAAAAGACCTTATGAAGCTGGGTGGCCAGTCAAACACATTAATGCCGCAACCAAGATGTCTGTGGCATAACTGTGATTGGTTAAGAAGCCCAGTATGTTTAGTGACTGCAAAGGAGGGACCAAAACTGCAGGGCGGGACATCCGAATGTAGCGAGGCAAGTACATAAATACTTGAAGAACAACGAGTAACCCGAATACCATACTATCTGTGCATATAGCGAATAGTAACGAATACACTCGCTCATCACTAGTGTCTACTTATAGTGGAGTGGAGTGGTCACAAAAGAACTAAACCTGAGATTAATGGCCACAAGAAACAGCCAGCAAAAAGAGAGTCCTTAACCCCTGCAGCGCTAAAAGAAAGTAGATTAACATAAGTTGTAGACCTTGTGATCCCAGCCTTGCCAGTGGGTCACAGTCATGACAAGTAGGTTTAGGTAAAGAAGCCAATTACAACGGCCTATTTTAACTATTTTTAGATTTTTCATCATTCTTTTTCAGAAACTGATATTTTTGATGGCAAAAAAACAGGACTGCAGACTGTGCCGTCAGAATACCAAAATCCTCGATGAAATGTCCCATGATGAACAAGGCCATGATACATGGCTATTCATATTGTTTCCTATATTAGACCTCGACTTTATAATAGGTAACAGTATAACATTATGAATCTCTATTTTGAGATAAAATTGCAATTTCTCATGGTTTTTCAAACAGATATGAGGATTTATGACGGAAATGAATAAAGAATACACAGAGATGCTTTAATAATGAATGTTTCTAGGACTTGAGTATATAATAGCAGAAGAAAAATGCAGCATTGTGTTTCTCAAATTTATAGCCGGTTATGAAAACGATGAAATAGAGATCCTCTCCTCGTCTTCCTGTTGAAGGAAGAACGTTCAGGGCCCGATTGTCTATACGGGAATGATTTGTACTCTTATGCATTCTAGCAGGCATGTTAATGGAGAGTCTATTTAGAATGGGGGAACAGCTATATACAGACGTCTATGCGTTCTCACAGCACACAGCATATACTGAGCTTTTTCTGAAGCTTAGGAAGAGGAAGTAACACAGAAAAGGTTTATTTTGTATGGTTTAAATCAGTAATTCCTATCTCTAGTCCTTAAGGACTCCTAACAGTGCAGGTTCTAAGTATATCCTCTCCAGGGGCGCGACAGCTCAATCACTAACTCAGTTATTCAATTTCACTTCCCCGTACCCAAACTATAGCGAATTCATTAAAATAAAATAAGAAAATAAGATTGTGAGCAGCTTGAATGGTCATTGTCTGTAAACTGTATGTATCAAATAGTACTACTGGGAATATAGGACCTGGAATGGGATTTGCTGGTTTATATTCCAATGAGAAAACAATTTTTCAATCAATTCAATTTTACTAATATTCAGGGGCATAATGATCATGGTCACAGCGGATGCGACCGAGACCGGGCCCTTTTATTATAGAGACTCCAAATCTACAGACAAATTCCATTTGATCACACACAACATTGTACACGTCAACAAACCACTATGGTATCAAAAGGTTTGAATCTAGAGTTTATCCTTTCCAAAAAAGAGGCAGAATATTTATTAACTGACCATCCCATCATTAGTTAGATAATTGCAAAATCCTGTCCGTCATCCACTTCCATCCCATTGTCCACCTACCACACACCGCGGGAGCCATATTTGCACACCCAAGTGATGGGTGCCACACCCGTCGCAACCTGAAACAAATTTTATAAAAGTGTGGAAAGATTATCTATTGAATTATACTGTAATTGTTTCTGTTTTATGGTCAGTAATAGTCAGAAGTAGAGGGGCCCCAATGAGGTCAAAATTCATTCCATCACTTCCAAATATTTTCATGATTTGGTGTTAGGAACATTTTATCTTCTTCCACAGGAACCAATTCATACAGTGCATCTATTGGTATGGGCGATACATGGATGATTAGTCATTTATGTAATAATCATGTAGAACCCATAGATTCACTCATGTTTTACATGAATGCAAATACTTTAAATAAAAAATTTACAGGGTACACCAATGACATTGACATCAATTTTCTTGACATCAGTTTGAAAGAATACAGTCATGGCTGAATGTTTTGCCACCCTTAACATTGTTCTAGAAAATGAAGTATTTCTCCCAGGAAACTATTGAACCTTGAAGTTTTGTTAGGCACATTTATTTCCTTTGTGTATATTGGAACAACACAAAAAAACTGAGAAAAAAAGCAAATTGGACATAATATCAAACAAACCCACACAAATGGGCCAGGCAAAATTGTTAGCACCTTTACAAAATTGTGGGTCAACACCTTTGTTTCAAGCATGTGATGGTCATTCAAACTCATCTGTAGCAATTAAAAGGTTAATATGAAAATCACATCTGAAACCAGATAAAAGGGGGAGAAGTTTACTCAATATTTACAATGTGTGTATTTGTGTACTACATTAAGCATGGAGAACAGAAAGAGGAAAAGAGAACTGCCTGAGGACCAAAATTGTTGAAAAATATCAACAATCTCAAGGTTACAAGTCAATCTCCAGAGATCTTGATCTTCCTTTGCCCATGATGCACCACATAATGAAGAAGTTTACAACATTAGACACTGTTGCTGGCTGGGGACAATACAGAAAATTAATGAAAGGTTGCAATGCAGCTGTCACGCGCTTAGTTTGCGCTGACATTGCTGGATGCTGCTGTGTATGTTTGTCTTTAAGAGCTGCATGGCTGATAGTTGTGAAGGTCCTGGACTCCTGTGTTGTTCTCCAGAACTGCATTAACTATGAGGTTCGGCTGCTGGTTGAGGGGTTAATGTGTGACTCACCAGAACTCTCCTTCCCCTAGCCTTTAAGTACCCCCTCCTTCCACCAGGTGGTGCTGCTGATAGAGTTTCACTCTATGCCTGGCAGCAGTGCTGTGCTGTTCTGTGTGTTTGTGTAGCTGAAGTCCTTTCTTTTGGAGTTGCTGAATCCCAGTTCTGTGGAGGGAAATGAGGGGGAATAGCGCAGGGCTGGTGGAGGAGTTTTAGGGAGAGGTGGGATCAGGGCCATTCAGGGTTCCTAGACTAGGGTCAGACTAGTATTCCCTGGTCAACCTTCCCATAACTGCCATTCCCTCATCAGTATTCTCACTGTGCCGTGACAGCAGCATAGTCTGATTGATGGATAAGTAGCTCCAATTAAGTTCCAGAGAAATTTAAGCTGTCATGCAGGCTCAGGGGTCATCAGTGTCAGTGCAAACTATCTGTCGATATTTTAATGAAATGAAACTCTATGGCAGGAGACCCAGGAGACCCCACTGCTCTACAGAGACATAAAAAAGAAAGACTGCAGTTTGCTAAAACATATGCAAGTAAGCCAAAATCCTTCTGGGAAAACATCTTCTTCTAAACAGAAGGGATCATATAGAGCATTTTGGTAAAGCACATCAGTCTACTGTTTCGTTTACCAAAAACGGAATGAGGCGAACAAAGAAAAAAACACAGGACCTACAGTTAAATATGGTGAAGGTTCAAATATGTCTTGGGGTTCTTCTGCTGCCTCTGGCACTGGGTGTTTTGACTGTGTGCAAGACATCCTGAAATCTGAAGATTACCAAACGATTTTGGATTTCAATGTAGAGTCCAGTGTCAGAAGGTGGGTTTATGCTCATTTCAGATTTTATGCTTAAACATTTAAAATTGAATAGTTTTGTCACTATGCATTAATTTGTGCATTAACATTGGCCAATTATAAAAACATTTATTAAGAAATCTAATAATTTCAAAAAACCTAATTATAACCGAATGTATCATTAGAGGTATAACCATCTGCCTCTGAAGCTGTATTATTGATGGCACATAATATAAATATAATGGTGTAATCACCATACAGCTGGTAAATAAGGGCTGTTTTACACACATCAACTTCTGTGTCCAACTTCTGAACAGATCTCTGGTTGCAGTGAAATCATGGACACATTGTTACATTTGTACACAGCCACAAAATGTAACAATGTGTCTATGATATCACTGCAACCAGAGATCTGTTCAGAAGTTGGTCACAGACGTTGGTGTGTGTGTAAAGCGGCCCTAAGAATTGAACACATCAGCAGTTTTCTTAGAAAATATATCTCTAAGGCCCCTTCCACACTGGCGTTTATTTTAAAACGCGGCAAATCCGGCAGATTTATTGCATCTGTTGCATCTGCTGCCTAACGTCCGCACTTATGGCACACATGCGGCAAGCCTCATGTATTGTCTATGGGGTTTGCTGCAAGTGCGGTTTTGCCGGTTGCAGCAGATGCGGCAGTTGCAGACGTGAAAAAAACTGCTGCTGACCGTGTTTTTTCTCGCGGCCGCGAGTGCCGCATCTGCTGCAACCGGCAAAACCGCACTTGTCGCACCTGACCGCAAGCCCCATAGACAATGCATGGGGTTTACCGCAAATGTGGCCGTCAGGCAGAAGATGCGGCAGATGCGATAAATCTGCCACATCGGACGCATTTTCAAAAAAAGCCTATGTGAAAGGGGCCTTATAGTGGTATTAACATGAATCTCTCACCAGGTTGAGAACAACCCATCCAATACACACAGGCAAAGAAATCAAACCATAGATGTCTATAAATTAAGTTCTTGTATATGTAATATTGAGAAATTATACAGGGAAAAAGTATGAAACGCAGATGTGCAAAAAGCTACAGAAAGTCATTATGCTAGCTAAAATCGATCAGTAATTAGAAAGCAATGCTGCCACTTAGTGAAAAATAATATCAGCTGGTTCAACTTATGGCCTATAAAAAGGAGTCTCATTACTAAGATTCCAGGAATGGTCGACAAACAAAGACCATTTCAAATGCAAGGTGTATAATAGTCCATGAGCACTAAAGAAACCCAAGGTAACCTCTAAGCATCAAAAGGCCTCTTTTAGTTAATGTTAATGTCCACATTACTGCCCTGCTGTTTGGTCTCGGGCAGGCTTGGTGGGGTTGTTATTTGTGTGGTGCTTGTGTGGTGTGCAATAACATCATTAGAACAGCAACATTTACGTCAGCCGAGAGTAGAAAGTATCAGATATGACATCATATATCATGTATCACCCATGGAGTCGTTTATTATGCCACATGCAGTTGTAACCGCATTTATGTTAAGTTAACTACTCGGGAGCTCTGGCAGAGAACGACAGAGCATGTCAAGGATATTATGTCATCTGTTGACACTGACGACACTAGTTCCCTGAGGATACTCCCTTGCCATTTCAAAGAATGTCACAATGGTGATCCAGGGAGCTTGAAAGTGAGGGGGATAGATGTTCTCACAGTGGGCATTAGGGGCGGTGATTCTAAGCGCACCCTGTCCCAGTTTGAGAGCAGATGGATTTTTAGGCTTGGCACTCTCACCCCTGCCAGCCTTAATGAGAGACTTAGCTTCCCATCCTTTCTTTAGATTGGGGGAAAAAGGTCTCTCTCTTATGGTGGGTTTACACGTCCCGATATCGTGGCGATATCGTAGACAACGGCGCGGGAACGCGCATTTTTTGAGCGCTTTTCCCGATATCGCATCGGCGGTTTACACGCTGCGATATCGGAAAACAACGTCACTACGATGTGTACGCCCACCAACCCAGTAACGACCATTTAACATGGGAGTTAATGGGTGAGTTGCGAGTACACATCGTAGTTGTGCTGTTACACGCTACGATGCTGCTACAACGGCCATGTGATATCGGGCGGTTGAATAGCTCATTCAACCCCGATATCGTTTTGGCATCGTTCCAGCATCGCGTTGTACGTTCAAACCGTACAACGCGCGCCCGATATCGGGTCCAACTCCCGAACCACGTGACTTTTTGTCGGAGTTGGATCGGAGTTGGACTCCGATATCGCGGCGTGTAAACCCGCCATTACTCCATCTCTCCTTTGGCAACACTGATTATCCGAATGCACAGTTTTTACTCCCTGTAGAATTATGAGTTGATCCTTGGTTATCTGATCCTTCACCCGGTCCTATGTGTCTCTTTTTGTGTTTGTATTTTAGCAATTGCACTTTATTATCATCCATATCATGCCCTTATATTGAGGGGTACTCAGGACTATATGATATTGGAAAGCATACGTTTGTGGACCACAGCCATTTGGATATACCGGACATCATTTTTTTCTCAATCGATGTATATTATATTATCCTGTCGTCCTCTTTTTCTTCATTTTTGCTTCTTTCCCTTTTTCTCTTTTTTTCTCCTTATATATACTCCTCTTTTGTTTCTAAGTGGCTGCCACCTGCTGTATGTTTTTCCTGATATAATTGCTGGGATCCATTGCCCCCCTAAATAGGAACTTAGGCTCTAAAGAATTAAAATTTCATCTTTTTTATATCATCCCTGGTAGCGTAGATGCCTTTTGGGGACTTTTACTGTGTTTTCACAGTATTTTATGACATTTTGCCTGAATATTGGCCATTTACAGTTATGCACTAACTTGTGCCCACATTCAAGATAGCGCGGCAGGACAAACAGATAGACAAATAGATATTGCACATTGCTCCAAAATTTGCAGTATTTTGTATCACCGCTTGTCCCAAAAGCTACTGCCACCAAAAATGGCTATCGCTGCAAATTAGCAATCATGTCATCTAAGGTAGGGGTCCCCAACCTTTTTTGCACCAGGAACTGGCAGCTTCATGCAAAACCATTTTTCCATGGCCCAGTGGGAGGGTGGAGCTTTGGTCATATGGGCGGGGCTATGGAGAAGGGGTGGAGTTTAGTACCCTGTTTCCTCCGACAGATGCGTTACGTCCTATTTTCAGGGGATGTCTTATTTTTCCATCCCCTTGCAGCCCCCAATATGGTATCCCCATAATTCCCTTGCAGTCCCCATCATCCCCTTGCAGTGTACAATACTGTATCCCCCATCATAATCCCCTTGCATTTGTGGCACCCTGGCACCTGTTGGGCACCACAGAAATCCTTAGGGCACAAATGGAGTAAGTAACAGCACAGCAAAACCCACAACACAAACAACACTTAGAACACCTGGTTTCACCCCGAGCCTCTAGGGGGAGCTCCACTGGTCACTTTGAGCCAGTTCCCCCTATAAATAGAGTCTTGGAGGGAGAAACTTCAGAGTGTGGTAGACGCTACAAGAGCTGCCAGCCTGTGTGAAACCTCCACCCTATGAGGAACACACTAGGCCCAACTAGCCTGTTAGCCAGTGGAGATCCCTGCAATTGGGATAAGAGGAAGAAGGAGATCACCTCTCAGAAAAACAGAGTTAATCTGACTCTTTCCAAATCAACCGGTTACTGGAACCGAAGCTGTGAGAGCTGCCCAGCCACCACAGAGAACCAGCACCATCAACAGGAGGTTTAGCCACCTGTTCCACCTGATGCACCCATCCACGAGAGCCCAGGGAAGAGTACTGATCCTGCTCAGACCCTTTTACAGTGCCCTCGGTGCTGTTAACCAGGTGAAGCAAGTTCCATTGGATACACTGCCCGGTCCGGCTGGATTCCACATCCACCCGACCTTAGAGAGAGAACTAGAGAAAGGAAGCCTAACACTGCTTGCTGTGAAACTCCAGAAGTGCCAACTTTACTATCCCGGTCCGAGTGTACCTGACTACCATCCAGTAAAGGTACCTAAAAGAGACTTTGTGTGGTTGTACATTACTCCTGGATTCAGCGCGCAGCATCCCGCAGCTGCCTCACAACATCTTGCGCAGCTCCCGGCTCCGGGGATTCCCGCTCATCCTGTGGGGAGCGTTCCATCTCGCTGTATAACATCCCCGGAGACCCGAACAGCGCTGGTAAAGTTACCAGAACACCCGCAGGTGGCGTCACGAAGACAAATCACCCCCACTGTTCCGCCATTCCCCTATTGATCTGGACCACCGGGCCTACACTACCGCAGGCGCGGTTCCGTGACTGGAGGAGAAACAACGCCATCTACGTGTACCCCCGGCTATGGTGAGTCAGAATTTGGCGTCACGAACAGGATACGAGCAGGCCCATTATCACGGGTATTGTGTGCTATTTATTGACTGTAAATATCGAACTGTACGTTTGGTCCGCCATTGCTGCGCGAAAAGGCGGGAAAAGAAGGGGCGTGACTGTGCAGAGGGCGCGAAGATTGGCCCCGCCCCCACGCTCTGACGACTTCCCCTGTACGCAGCAGGAACCGGAAACTCCCGTGGTGCCTCACTCCTCACCGCGAGGCCGACACTTCCGTTTGAAACTAAGGGAAAGGCTACGCTTAACTAAGGGGGAGCGACGATGAGTAACCCGGCTCCCGATCACGCGGTGCCCCCGCTAGACCAAGCGGCGCCTCAAAATATGCCTTTTGACGGACAGCAACCAGTCGGCGGTATGCCACCGCAACCCGCTCCGATTATGCCGATGTCTCTACCCTACGTTCCTAGTGCGACCTGGTTACCCAAATACAGCGGTGTACCCAGTACCTTGGAGAACTTCCAGAGGAAGATATGCCAAGCGCTGGACATGTACCCGATGACCGGTAAGCAAAGAGCTTCAGTTATTATGGGACAGTTAACCAGTGCAGCTGAACTGCAGAGCCGCAGCTGGCCTGTAGAAGTTCAGGAATCTGTGGAGCAGATATTCGCTAGATTAACCCGGGTCTTTGAGCGCCATACCGAAGCTGAACTAAGACTGTCATTCTATCGTTGCAACCAAGGGGCACAAGAAAGTGTCCTTGATTATTCACTGCGCTTGCAAGAAGCATACAGACTGTTAAAACAAGTTGATCCTGATAGTGCTCGAGATGAGAACAAAGCGTTAATTGGACAATTTATTGTGGGCCTTAAACTATCTGAGGATAGAAAGCAAGCAAGCTGGTGGTCCATACAAAATCCAGGCGCAGAGTTTGACACCTTGAGAGACTTAACAGTCTGGGGACAACGACTCGCTGAAGTACCTGATCCCGCTTCACAGCAGCAGCAGTACACTGACACCCCTTCCGTGCCGGCAGCAGCATCTCCAATCCCCGCAATCCAGTCCAGTGCACAGACTGTAACACCTGACCGGTTTGATCAACAGTGTGCTAATGTCGAGCAGCTGATGAAAGACGTGGCCAAGCTACAAGCTGGGAGAAGACCCAAGACAGATGCAAGGCCATCGGACAAGATTCAACTCGCCGACAGTCCTGACGACGTTCCGTGGATGAGGAGAAAGACACAGCCGTCGCGAGGAAAACCTGCAGACCGCCGCAGTCCTGACAGACGCCGCAACAGTCAGCAGAACGACTTAGGAGGACGCAACCTGCAATCCCGTCCTTTAAACGAGCGACCCCTGGGCGAGGAGGGCCAACCCCAGGAGTAGACTGTCCAGGCCCTACGTCCAGCTGGGAACACAAGTATGTGGGAGACTGTCCATACTTACCAATCGTCATCGATGGCATCGCTATCTCCGCCTTGATAGACACTGGATCCCAGGTGACATCCATCCCCAGTACCCTTTACAAGCAGTTCTGGCCAGATGTTAAGCTAGAACCCCCAAATCCCGAGATGAACCTTGAAGCCACTAATGGTATACCGGTTACCCTAGAGGGACAGTGGGAAGCTACAGTAAAGGTGGGGAGGGTGCAGTTGAAAAACCAGGGTATCTTAGTGGTCCAGGATAAGCCTAACCACAAGGATCCATATGTCATATTGGGTACCAATGTCATGATCAAATGCCTCGATGAAGTGTTGTTTTTACTCCAACAGAGTGCTGAAGCCGGTAAACCCAGAGAAAAGAGGGCTATCCAAAAGCAGATCAGAGCTCTGGTGTATCAACAACAGGTAACATTGTCAAATGGTGAGATTGGCAGAGTAAGGGTCACAGATCCCATTCCAATTGTGGTACCACCCAGAAGTGAAATGATGATCTGGTGTCGAGCAGCCATAGGCCTCAGAGGGCAGGACTACCAAGCTGTAGTAGAACCTGTAATGTCTGATAGTAGTCCTACGCTCTTGACAGCCAGAGGGTTAGTCGATGTAAGAAAGGGGAGAGTCCCCGTACGCATATTAAATTATGGTGATGACGAAGTCAGACTGCCAAGATATGCAACTGTTGCAAAATTGTACCAAGTAAAAGATGATGCTGTGATTGATGTAAAATCCTCAAACCAAACAGTCACTGATGAACCCCCTCACTCCAAAGATCAGTTAGAGAAATGGTGTCAAGACCTCAGTGTAGGAACTGACAATACACCCTCTCACCAGAAAAATGGAGTATACCGGGTAGTTCGGGAGTATGAGCAAGTGTTCAGCAAACACCCACTTGACTTTGGGAGGATTAAAGGGGTACAACATTATATCCCCACAAACAACCATGCACCTATCAAAGAAAGGTACAGGCCTATACCACCCACTCACTACCAGAAAGCGAAAGAGATGCTTCAGGACATGAAGAATGCAGGAGTCATTAGGGATAGCTGTAGTCCCTGGGCCGCACGACTAGTCCTGGTTAAAAAAAAAGATGGTAGTATGAGGATGTGCGTGGACTATAGGCAAATCAACAAAGTCACACACAAAGATGCATACCTGTTACCACGCATAGAAGAGTCACTAGCTGCACTCAAATCTGCCAATTACTTCTCCACATTAGATCTTACTAGTGGGTACTGGCAGGTTGCCGTTGCAGAGGAGGATCGTGAGAAAACAGCCTTCACTACTCCTATGGGCTTATGCGAGTTCAACAGTATGCCCTTCGGTTTGTGCAATGCCCCAGGCACATTTCAGAGACTTATGGAGTGTTGTTTGGGCCACAAGAACTTTGAGACTGTTTTGTTATACCTTGATGATGTCATTGTCTACTCTCAGACCTATGAAGATCACCTCCAACACCTGAGTGAAGTGTTCGAGTCACTGTCCAAGTACGGGATGAAACTGAAACCGTCCAAGTGCCACCTGCTGAAACCCAAGGTCCAATACCTAGGACATGTGGTCAGCGCCGAAGGCGTAGCACCGGATCCGGATAAGGTCACCGTCATAAAGGACTGGCCAGCACCCACCAACCACAAAGAGGTACGTCAATTTCTAGGACTGGTCGGGTATTACCGACGCTTCATCAAAGGCTATACCAAGAGAGCCGCCCCCATGCAAGATCTCTTAGTAGGTCAATCCAAAAACGGCAAGATCAGGGGACCCCCGTTCCACTGGTGCCCAGAACAGGAACAATCCTTCCAAACGTTAAAAGAAGCTTTAACTGGAGAAGAAATCCTGGCCTACCCTGACTACAATCTACCATTTTTATTGTACACGGATGCAAGCAATGAAGGTTTAGGAGCAGTCCTATCTCAACGTAAGCAGGGCAAGGAGAAGGTGATAGCCTACGCCAGCAGAAAGCTCCGTCCCACCGAGAGGAACCCGGAAAACTACAGCTCCTTCAAGCTGGAGTTCCTGGCCCTAGTCTGGGCGATCACAGAGCGTTTCAAACATTACCTGGCCTCCGCCCCGTTCACAGCTTTCACAGATAACAACCCTCTAACACACTTAGAGACTGCAAAGCTGGGAGCTCTAGAACAGCGTTGGGTAGCAAGACTCGCCAACTACGACTTCACTGTAAAGTACCGGGCAGGTCACAAGAACGGCAATGCTGATGCCCTGTCCCGAATGCCTCATCTTCCCGAAGAGGGAGAAGACATAGATGACCTAGAGGAGATTGAACTACCTGCTTTCCACCGTTTCAGTACAGCAACATGTCATCAGAGAAACCAGACACGTGTAGAGAGGACCGTGAACCCGTTACCTCACCATGACTGGAAGGAGGCTCAGGCCAACGACCCAGATGTCAGCCTGATAAGGGATCTAATCACTCAAGAACACGCCAACATGGACTCTGATGCCTCACCAACTGCTAAACGCCTGTGGAAGGAGAAAGGAAGGTTGTTTGTCTACCAAGGTAAACTATGCAGAAGATACCTCAATCCAAGAACCCATGAACTAATCTGGCAGATTGTAGTTCCCAAGACTGAAGTCCAGATGATCCTTGAGGCATACCATGATGATGCAGGACACTTTGGATGGAAGAAGCTGGAGAGACTCCTGAAGGATCGGTTCTACTCGGTCGGTATGAGAGGCTCCATTGACAAATGGTGTAAAAACTGTGGACCATGTCACCTTCGAAGAAAAGACCATCTAACTCAGAAAGCTCCGTTGCAGCCAATTGTTACCACCAAACCTCTTGAAATAGTTGCTCTCGACCACGTGAAGCTTACCCCAAGTCAAACCGGGTACACCTACGCTCTCACCATCGTCGATCACTACTCAAGATTCCTGGTAGTCGTTCCAGTTAAGGATTTAACTGCTGAGGTAGCAGCCAAAGCGTTCCAGAGTTACTTCTGTCGCCCCCATGGGTATCCAGACCAAGTCTTAACTGACCAAGGGCCAGCCTTCGAATCAGCTCTGTTCCAAGAATTCTTAGGGCTGTATGGGTGTAAGAAAATCCGCACAACACCTTATCATCCTCAGACGAACGGTTTATGTGAGAAGATGAACCACATAGTCATTGACATGCTCAAGACCTTACCAGTTGAAGAGAGAAATCAATGGCCAGAGAAACTTCCAGATCTCGTGGACATCTACAACCACATACCGGTCAGTTCGACAAGTTATACACCTGCTTACTTGATGAGAGCAAGACCAGGTAAACTGCCTATTGATTTGCAGATGGGAACCATTGAACCCACAGAGGATTCTTCTGATGAAGACTGGGTCAGCCAACGCCAAGAAAAGTACAGGAAAGTACAAGAAAGCGTGGAAAGAAACCTAGAAATCAGTAGAACCAAACAAGAAAAAGACTTCAACAAGCACGCCTCAGCTGAACCACTAGCTATAGGTGATGTAGTGCTGAAAAGAAAGCGAAAAACCAACAAATTGGATAACAGTTGGGAATCCATACCCTACACCGTTATGCCGTCACACTATGATAACTCAAAAACTTGTGTTATTAGCAAAGACAATGGAATACTATTGCGACTGTTTCAAGGGATCATTTGAAGAAATGTCCGCCACAGTTAATCCCACAAGCAACCAGTTACCCTACTGTAACTACAGATGAAGAAACCAAAGAAAATCTCGTCCTTACAGAAATTGGATACTTACCAGCTGATTGGCCACAAATAGGTGAAGCATTCCTCATACCAGTTATGCATTTCTACCAACCTGTTGAAGATCAGCCAAAACCTAATCCAATCCAACAAGTCCAACAAGAAGAAGTCCAAGTGCAAGAATTGCAGCCTGTTATCATGGAACCTGAGATTCCTGTAATCGGTCAGCCTGCTAGTCCCACAGTAAGAGAAGCCATTCCTAATCAACTACCTACAGAGGTCAGTCCAGTTGATAGACTCCGCACTTACTATGGTCTTACACAAAGCAGAAGTAGAGAACCAATAACCACTTTGTACACTACACCAACAGCTTTGGAAACACCCACACTACGCAGATCCACACGTAGTACATTAGGCCAACCCCCACACAAACTTGGAGAATGGGTTTAAAATGTAGTGGAAAATGTAACCTGTAAGTGTTGTAAATAGTAACCAGTTTTCAAAAACCTGTAAAAAGTAGTGTACACAAGGGTGGAGGAACTGGGCTCTGTCCCAAGTATACTAAGGTGGGGACAGAAAGCGCCTGGTAAGGTATAGAAGGTTAGTACCGGCCTCCCAAGCAGAGACACCCGTAGGGAATGTATAAAGTTACCGTGTATCCCTGGACTTTACCTTTTCCCCTTTTTCAAAAACTTTGAACAAATTGTCACAGGACTTGTGTGACCACTAACTTTACCTTTTTCCAGCCTGCGGCAGATGGACTAGTGCCGTACGGACTGCTTTTCACCTTTTTCATATTTTTCACTCCTTTTCAGTGATTTTTGTGTTTTCTTTAAGACTCTGTAAATTGAATGTTATAAAATGCTTAGTGTTAAGTTGTAAAAATAACTTTTTGCTCAGCCGGGAGAACTGAGGTTAACTAAGGGGGAATGTGGCACCCTGGCACCTGTTGGGCACCACAGAAATCCTTAGGGCACAAATGGAGTAAGTAACAGCACAGCAAAACCCACAACACAAACAACACTTAGAACACCTGGTTTCACCCCGAGCCTCTAGGAGGAGCTCCACTGGTCACTTTGAGCCAGTTCCCCCTATAAAAAGAGTCTTGGAGGGAGAAACTTCAGAGTGTGGTAGACGCTACAAGAGCTGCCAGCCTGTGTGAAACCTCCACCCTATGAGGAACACACTAGGCCCAACTAGCCTGTTACCCAGTGGAGATCCCTGCAATTGGGATAATAGGAAGAAGGAGATCACCTCTCAGGAAAACAGAGTTAATCTGACTCTTTCCAAATCAACCGGTTACTGGAACCGAAGCTGTGAGAGCTACCCAGCCACCACAGAGAACCAGCACCATCAACAGGAGGTTTAGCCACCTGTTCCACCTGATGCACCCATCCACGAGAGCCCAGGGAAGAGTACTGATCCTGCTCAGACCCTTTTACAGTGCCCTCAGTGCTGTTAACCAGGTGAAGCAAGTTCCATTGGATACACTGCCCGGTCCGGCTGGATTCCACATTCACCCGACCTTAGCACCAGAACTAGAGAAAGGAAGCCTAACACTGCTTGCTGTGAAACTCCAGAAGTGCCAACTTCACTATCCCGGTCCGAGTGTACCTGACTACCATCCAGTAAAGGTACCTAAAAGAGACTTTGTGTGGTTGTACATTACTCCTGGATTCAGCGCGCAGCATCCCGCAGCTGCCTCACAACATCTTGCGCAGCTCCCGGCTCCGGGGATTCCCGCTCATCCTGTGGGGAGCGTTCCATCTCGCTGTATAACATCCCCCGGAGACCCGAACAGCGCTGGTAAAGTTACCAGAACACCCGCAGGTGGCGTCACGAAGACAAATCACCCCCACTGTTCCGCCATTCTCCTATTGATCTGGACCACCGGGCCTACACTACCGCAGGCGCGGTTCCGTGACTGGAGGAGAAACAACGCCCGCTACGTGTACCCCCGGCTACGGTGAGTCACATTCCCCATCTGCCACCTCTTCCAGCCCCATCCACCTCCTCTTCCAGCCACAACCTCCTCTTCTAGCCCCCAGCCTCATCCAGCCACAGCCTCTTCTTCTAGCCCCCAGCCTCCTTATCCAGCCACAGCCTCTTCCAGCCCCCAGCCTGCTTATCCAGCCACAGCCTCCTCTTCCAGCCCCTAGCCTCCTCATCTAGCCGCAGCCTCCTCTTCCAGCCCCCAGCCGCCTCATCCAGCCACAGCCTCCTCTACTAGCCCCCAGCCTCCCTATCCAGCCACAGCCTCCTCTTCTAGCCCCCAGCCTCTTCTTTTAGCCCCCAGTCTCTCTAAGCCACAGCCCAGCCTCCTCTTCTATCCCCAGCCTCCTCTTCTAGCCCCCAGCCTTCTCTTCTAGCCACAGCCTCCTCTTCTAGCCCCCAGCCTCTTCATCCAGCCACAGCCTCCTCTTCTAGCCCCCAGCCTCCTTATCCAGCCTTAGCCTCTTCTAACCCCCATCCTCCTCATCCAGCCACAGCCTCATCTTCTAGACCCCAGCCTCCTTATCCAGGCACAGCCTCCTCTTCTAGCCCCCAGTCTCCTCTCTCAGCCACCATAATCTCTATGATGACACACACACTTCGGTCACCGGTCTGCCGCTGCACTTGCTGCATTACGTCCCCTCTCTGGTGTTTTCCTCAGCTCTGTGAATAGAAGTACATGAGAAGCCATCGGCGAGTCACAGTGCTGCAGCCGAGCCAATTACAGTTCAAAAGTCACTAGCCAATCAGGGCCCGGCTGCTGCACTGTGATTCATCGATGGCTGCTCATGTACTTCTATTCGCAGAGCTAAGGAAAACACCAGAGATGGGACGTAATGCAGCAGGTGCGGGGGGTGGGGCGGTAACATCACTGCAGGAGCCGCCGCTCTGTGCCACCACAGAGCACATTATGGTGTAGTGCTGGTCTGCGGCGGCGGCACGCAGACCTCCGCGGCCCAGTCCCAGTCCACGGCCCGGTGGTTGGGGACCCCTGATCTAAAGGTACCATCACACGCAGCAATATTGCTAGGCAATTTCACTGGCAATTTGCTGGTTGCAGTGAAATCATGGAGACATTGTTCCATTTGTACACAGCAACAAAATAGAACAATGTGTCAATGATTTCACTGCAACCAGCAAATTGCCAGTGAATATTGCTGCGTGTGACGGTACCTTTAAATAGTTTTATTGAAGAAGATAATCCCTTCAGTAACCAATCAGGGCCTGCCTCAGTACAATTGTAGGGTGCTTATGGTTTACCATGGTGGACAGGTCCCCCATGCTGGGTTGCCAACTTGACTTTTTCTTTTCTAGACAGCATGTTAGAGAATCATGGACAGACAATATTTTTTATGGACATATTGGGAAATCTTATGATTATAAGTGATCTGTGTCTACAGTCCATAATTCCGTTATGAAGACATCAGCTGCATTAACCGTAAACTAACATGATGATAACTACAGTCAAAATAATCTGTGAGAGTTTCTGAAGCTCCAAAAAAAATCACGGATGCCTTAAATTTTTTTTCATGGATAGGAATAAAAAGTGCCCTTATTTTACGGAATGTCCTGGTATATCCGAACAGATGTCAGGTGTGTCATATATAGTGGGTGAAATATATATATTGTCCATGTCACCGATTTCCTAAGTATATATATTTCTAAAGATGCTATTGGCATGAATATCTCACTAGAAGTTGGTAACAACTCATCCAATCAACACAGGCAGAGAAGTCAAACTGTAAATGTCCATACATTTAGTGATATGTAATAATGAGAAATAACACAGGGAAAAATTATTGAAAATGTTTACGAAAATGTATTTAATACTTCATACAAAAGCCTTTGTTGGTGACGCCTTCAAGACGCAAACTAGTCACATGCATTGCTCAAGTATGATTTTGGCCCATTTTTCTACACCAACACTCTTCAAATCCTGAAGGTCCCGTGGATCCTTCTATGAACTTTGAGCATTAGTTCATTCCAAAATTATTTTATTGGATTCAGCTCCGGTGATCGGCTCAGTCATTCTAGAAGCTTTATTTTCTTTCTCTGAAATCAATTGAGAGTTTCCTTGGCTGTGTGATTGAGTTATTGTCTTGCTGGAATGTCCACCCTCATTTCATCTTCATCATCCTGGTA
The DNA here is from genome assembly GCA_033576535.1 of Allobates femoralis. NCBI lineage: Eukaryota > Metazoa > Chordata > Amphibia > Anura > Aromobatidae > Allobates > Allobates femoralis. Next base: position 70,988,206 of record JARQOC010000003.1, on the reverse strand, counting down.
GATGGCAGTAGATTTTTGTCAAGAATGTCTCTGTCCATTTGTCCATTCATCCTTCCTTCAGTTATATGAGGTTTGCTAGTGTCGTATGCTAAAAAACAGCCCCACCCCATGATGTTCCCACCTCAAAGCTTCACTCTTACTATGGTGTTTTTAGGGTGATTTGCCTTTTGGCCTCCATATGTGGTGTATAATATTACATCTAAAGAGTTCAAATTTGGTCCCATCTGACCCGACTAAATTCTCCTAGTATTTCACAGGCTTGTCTAAATTCTATTGAGCAAACGTTAAACACACTGAACATGCTTTTGGTCAACAATGGATTCTTGCGTGGTGAGCATGCATAATGATCATGGAGTTTGAGTGCATTATTTATTGTGTTCTTTGAAACAGTTGCACCTACCAGGGCTTTCCATAGCTCTCCATAGGTTGGATGGGTTGTTACAGACATCTAGTGAGACAATTAGTGATGTGTTCAATACATATTCCACTCGCTTTATGTGAGCCTATCAATCCCATAATAATCTCATAAATAATCTTTAGAAATAATTTTTCTAAAGCTTGGTTTATGAATGCTGCAATATACTGGGACTATCAGGCAGGGATTTGAGATATGCACAGAACTGCTTGTGATTGTGGGTGCACAGGGGACCTGATAGGTTCCCTTTAAAAAAGTTAAAGTATGCATAAAAATCCAAACCTGAAAGGGAAATTTGCCTTAAACGTCAATGAAAGTCAGATGTAAAATCATAGCTGTAAAATAGTCATGTGACAGCAAATTGCACAAATTATTTTGGTCACTGACTTGGGAACTGCTGTTGCGCACACATGTCATCATGTAGCCACAGACTTGTACTACGTAGTTGATACCGTTACAAAATAATAAATTGCAATTTTTTTGCTATCCCACAACAGAATAAAATTTTAAAAGTCTTGTAACACATTATATATTCCCCAGAAAGTGGATTGAGGTTAAAAAATAATGCAACTAGTCTCAACAAATACTGATATGACTAATCGCGTCATATCCGGCTGTAGTGACGTCAGTAAACCCAATGGGTGTACTGCTTACTTCGCGATGCGCATTGCGCATGAGTGAGCTTGGTTTGCGGCAGCTTATCTGCTATATATACAGCACAGCAGTAGCCTCCATATTATATATACAGCTCAGCATTAGACTCCATCATATATACAGCTCAACAACAGCCTCCATAGTATAAAAACAGCTCAACAACAGTCTTCATTATATATACAACCCAGAAGAAGCCTCCATGTATATATATTAGTGATGGGCGAGTCCTAAATTACTCGGAATCGCTTGACTCTAGCGAGTCCGAGCCCGGGACTCGCTACTCGTTGCAAGTCTAGCGAGTCCAATGTTAATTAATGGGGAAGCGAGTAATAGCGAGTAGTGTGCGATTTACAAATCACAGATGTGTCTCGGAAGCTTCAGGGTCCTAGAGCCCGCCTGCTGCCTGATGTAGCAGAGCTGAGATTGTTCTCAGTCTTCTCACTCCCTGTGCATAGAAGTCTATATCTATGCAAAGGGATGTAGCAGAGAGGACATCGCGTTTTGGACTGCGTCGGATGGAAGAGGATTTTTTTAATTAAAGATGGAGTCCCTAATGGCTTTTTTTTTTTATTTCTAATAAAAAATTTTCTCTGTGTTGTGTTTTTTTTTAAAACAATTTAATAGAAATTCATGGCGGTCATGTCTAATATTGGCGTGACCGCCATAAATTTCGGGCTTAGGGCCAGCTGATAATACAAAGCTGGCCCTAACCTCTTTATTACCCAGCGTGCCACCGCCACCAGGGCCGCTGGATAAGCGGGGTTCAGCGCCAGAGGATGGCGCTTCAATGAACGCGCCATCTTCTGGGGTGGCTGCGGGCTGCAATTTGCAGCGGGGGGTGCCCAGAAAGCTTGGGCATCCCTGCGCTGCGGATTCCAGCCCCCAGCTGCTTAGCTGTACCTGGCTAGACATAGAAATTGCGCGGAGCCCCACGCATTTTCTATATTCTTGTGTCTGGCCAGGTACAAATAGGCACCTGGCACCCATGGTCCAGGGGTTAATAAAGATGCAGTCCCTTTTATTTACATTGTTTTATGGATTTGTCAGAAAAAAATTTCACGTGGGCTTCGCCATTTTCTGGAACCAGCCGGATCCAGCAGGCAGCGACGGGCTGCCCCCAACCCCCAGTTGCCTATTTGTACCTGGCCGGACACAAGAATATAGGGGAGCCCTTTTTTTTTATTATTTCATGAATTTCATGAAATAATTTAAAAAAAATGCGTGGGGCTCTGCGCAATTTCTATGTCTAGCCAGGTACAGCTAAGCAGCTGGGGGCTGGAATCCGCAGCGCAGGGATGCCCAAGCTTTCTGGGCACCCCCCGCTGCAAATTGCAGCCCGCAGCCGCCCCAGAAGATGGCTCGTTCATTGAAGCGCCATCCTCTGGCACTGAACCCCGCTCTTTCAGTGGCCCTGGTGGTGGTGGCACGCTGGGTAATAAAGGGGTTAATACCAGCTTTGTTATACAAGCTGGTATTAAGCCCGAGATTGTTAATGTCAGGCCACGTTTGACCCGGCCACTAAGAATCTCCAATAAAGGGTTAAAAAAACACAACACAGAGAAATTTTTTTTATTAGAAATAAAAAAAAAAAGCCATTAGGGACTCCATCTTTAATTAAAAAAATCCTCTTCCGTCCGACGTAGTCCAAAACGCGATGTCCTCTCTGCTAAATCCCCTGTGCATAGATATAGATGTCTATGCACAGGGAATGAGCAGACAGAGAACAATCGCAGCTCTGCTACATCATCTCTGTGAGCAGGCGGGCTCTAGGACCCTGGAGCTGCGGCAGCCTGCACAGAGCAGACAGCCGGACTCAGCTCGCAAAGTAACAGCAGTTACTTTGCGAGTTTCCCTGCGATTACTTGCACAGTAATCAGACCAATGCAAGTCAATGGCAATCCTAGTTTTGTCAGTCTCTGACAAAACTAGGATTGCCATTGATTTGCATTGGACTTGTTGCTGTGCGAGTAATCGCTGGGAAACTCGCAGAGTACCGAGTCCTGCGAGTCCCTTACTACTCGCCGAGTAACGAGTCCTAGCGAGTAGATTCGCCCATCCCTAATATATATACATCCCAGCAGTAGCCTTCATAATATATATATACAGCCCAGCAGGAGCCTCTATATTTTATATATAGTCCAGCAATAACTTCCATATGTATATATTATTATTATTATTATTAATTTATATAGCGCCATTATATTCCATGGCACTTTACATGCTAAAAGGGGCAGACTAGGACAAGTAACATAGTAACAATACAAGTAGCAATAAATGTGGACAATTTGGTTGTACAGATACAAGAGGGGAGAAATCCTGTCCGCGGGGGCTCACAGTCCAGCCCAGCAGCAGCCTCTATAATATATGTGCAGCCCAGCAATAGCCTCTATATTATATATACAGCCCAGCAGCAGCCTCCATAAAATATTATGATGCAGCAGATTGCTGTATTGATAAAATGCTTGTTGGGGGTGTGTCTCTGCTGGCCACGTACCTTCCCGTGCGTGTGTCACATTGGACATAAGCTGACTCGCTCATGGTCAAGTGGTCTGTCTGTGATGTTAGCAAAGGTCCTGTTTGCTGTTTGCAACCTATGGTGTGTCATGTGCAAGTCTGGAGCTGACTGAAGCTCCTGAAAGTCCAGGAGGACACAGAGTATGGACTAAAGAAAGGACCCATATAAAGGCAGTCTGCTAAGCCTGCAAATCTGTTAACAGGTAACCCAGAGCATGGGGAATTGTGTGCACTGGCGTGTGCCAGTTATTAACCCGTGCTGAGATAACCACAGGGGAAGCAGACTGTATACCGTACGTTATGTTCCTGTAAGCCGAAGAAAGGCTTATGCTTTTGTTTCTGGCGTGGTTTATGTTGGTGCAATCAACCAGAAATGGACTAATTGTTTGGAAAAGCATAGCTACATGTTTAATTATTGATGCCAAGTGAGTGTACCCCAACCCGCCTAGTGATCGTTACGGCACAATATGTACAGCCCAGCAGTAGCCTCTATATTATATATACAGCCCAACAGTTGCCTCTTTGTTATATATACAGCCCAGCAGCAGCAACAATATTTTATATACAGCCCCACCCAGTAGTCTCTATATTACATATACACAGCCCACCCCACAGCCTCTATATTTTAATCGGTGGTATGTGTTAAAGGGGCCCATGAGACTATTTTGCCCAGAGCCCACAAAACACTGGAGCCGGCCTTGTTAGAGGGCTTATAGGGGTACATTATAGCTAATAAAAAAATATAGAAAATTATGACTATCCAAAATAACTTGTAATAAAACAGTTTTTCAAGAGCCATCACTACAACTGTACTATCCCCAGCAACCGTGTAACCAGGTTCAACCAGTCACTCAATTTGCTTCCGTCCTAATTCAAAACATAAGGCGGAAATGTGTTTTGTCAACTGAGAAAAATGTGGCCGAGCATAATCCCATTAAATTAAGGAAAAAAGAAAACTTGCGGCAGAGTTTGTAGAAGGCGGCCCTCGCAGTGTAAACAGATTATTTAGGCAAAATGCTAAACATGATAAATGGCAACAGGAGATCAAATGTTAATGACTTTTAAATTGCCGTTTGTATCCGAATCCTTGTGTATTTAGAGATGACATATCACTGCGGCGGAATAGGAGCTCTCACCTAAATTATCCCGGCATTATGCCGCAACTGCTGAAGTGATCATCCAAGATAGAATTTTTATTGCCTTCGTGTTTAGTTGTACATCGCCTTATATAGGAAATAAGAGAAACAGATGGGAAGAGTAATGGTCTCAACCGGGACGTTTAGCACAAATTCTTTCTCTGCTTTTTGTATGGCCGTTATAGACTCCTGACAAGCCTGCATTCCCTTGTAGCATGTACTCTGTATTATCAGATAGTGGTGACATTCATAGCCGCTCTGTGTTGACAGCATTTTTATGAAAAGTAGTAAAATCAGAAGACAGAGTACCTGCTCAGCGTTTCACACAAGAGTGCAACACAACTTATATTTTAAAATGTTTTTTACCCATTAAAATAAAGTATTCTGCCTGTCATTCCTCTACATTAGAGAAAGTGGTGTCTTCAGGAGATAGTGATCTGGATTCTACTTAGGACTGGGAAAATTGTTTATATCACACTTATGGCAGTGATACATTACTATGGAGCTTAACGCTTAACTGACCAGCTTTTTTTTGGTCATTGATGGTCAGCTAGGATGTAGCAACAAGGTGAGGTCCAGAATGGGGCATTGCAGGTCTTTGCAAAGTGCTGCAGAACATGTTTGGCACTAGATAAAGAAAAAATCTTAATATTTGAAAAATATTCGAATCTGAGAGTCCTCGTGGTTGATACCTTTTAAAGGCGAACTAAAAAATAGAATTATTCTTACTGTTAATTCGGTTTCTAGGAACCTTCCACGACAGCATAGCAGGTTGCCTCTTCATTCCCTAATAGGGACAGGAAGCACAAGAGAGGATAGAAGGACCTCCCACTAGCAGTGTCTTACAAAGAACCATGGCATAGAAGGAACAGTAATGGTGCTGTTACACCTGGCGACGTCGCTAGGGACATCGCCCGAATAAGTGACGTATCAGTGATGTCGCTAGCGACGTCGCGCTGTGTAAACGAGCGGCGCGACCGCGTTTTATCGCTGGTCGCAGGTTGTCAGGTTTACGGGAAAACCGTAAACCTGTCAAACCGGCGACCTGCGATAAGGCTGGATCGCGCCGTGTGACATCGCCAGAGCGATGTCGGCGGCGATCCAGCCTATACCGCAGCGTTGCTGCGGATCGCTCGCTGGGCTGGGCCCAGCGAGCGATTCACCGCCCGCTTCGCTGCGGTGTCGCCGGCCGCAGCGATGCTGTGTGACAGCTGGCCAGCGATGTCGGAACCGAGCGGGCACCCGCGCATCGCTTCCGACATCGCTGGCCACATCGTCTGTGTGACGGCCCATAACACATTCCAGGAATAACACGAGGAATATAGGGAGGGAATTAAGTGCTGTCATGGAAGGTTTCTAGAAACCAAATTAAACAGTAAGAATAATTCTATTTTCTCAGTCACCTTCCACGACAGCATAGGAGGAATACCAACAAATTTATACCTAGGAGGGTCCTACAGCCTGCAGGACCTTCCTGCCAAAAGCCAAATCCCTGTTGGAGCCCAGGTCCAGATGATAGTGCTTTGTGAAAGTATGTAACGAGTAACACAAAGCAGCCTTGTAGATCTGCTCCGGAGAAGCCCCTGCCCTTTCCGCCCGGGAGACCGAGGTAGATCTGGTGGAATGAGCAGTAAACCCAGAAGGTGCTGGAAGCTGTTGCGTAAGGTAGAATTCTGTAATGGCTCGTTTGATCCAGTTGGTTATTGTACTTTTTAGCCACTTTCTTGCCCTTATGTTGACCAAAGGGTTGGATAAAGAGGTTGTGATCCACACACCAGGGAGCCGTCACCTCAAGATAATGAAGCACAGTCCTATGGATATCCAATGAATGGAATTCTTCTTCCTTTGGAGTACGAGGATGTTGACAAAAGGAAGGAAGAAATATTGACTGGGAGCGATGTAAATCCAAGACCACCTTGGGAAAGAACGAAGGGTCCAGCTGAAGGACAATGCTGTCATCCCAGACTGCTAAGTACAGTTCCCAGATGGATAAAGCCTGAAGCTCCCCAACCCGTCGAGCAGCAGCAATTGCCACAAGAAAAGTCGTTTTGTAAAACAATAACCGGATATTACAGGATGACAGTGGTTCATTGGGAGAGCGTGAAAGTCCAGTCAGGACTACATTGAGGTCCCAGGAGGGTGTAAGGACCTTGGTCCGTGAACAAAGCCTGGCAGCAGACAAAATAAATCGATAAATCCAGTGATGATTCGCCAAATTTGCATCAAACACGGAACTGAGAGCCGAAACCTGCACCTTCAAGGTGCTGGGTTTAAGACCTAGGTCCAAACCATTCTGGAGAAAGTACAAAACTTTCGATATATTTGTTTCGATTTAAAGGTATAAAAGGTATGCTGCAGCTTGCTGGCCACCACAGCATAGGAGAAAGAAAAAACCTCTCCATACCCCATGGGGACAGGAAAGACACTGGCTAGTGGGAGGTGGGAGGGTCCTTTTAACCTCTCTTGTGCTTCCTGTCCCTATTAGGGTGTGGAGAGGCAACCTCCTATGCTGTCGTGAAAGGTGACTGGAGAAAGATTGTGAATAATAGGAAGGTTTCGAGACTCTAAGGTCTCTTCATCAGGCTAATAATGACCCAAATTCTGAGCACACGTATATATACACAAATAGAGAGTTGGATAATGCATAATATGTGTCTATACACAATACATAAACCATGTGAGGTGAAGCAGAACACAAAATGATCAGTGTTGGGAGGGGGAAGAGCAGCTGGGCTAGTAAATGTGAGCATACATAAATAAGAAGCAGATACTTTTATTGTTCTTTGATTAGTAGTTGGTCCAAAAATTGAAGATTCCTCAATTGATGTAAAAAGACATAAATCCATGTGACACAATCATTCCTGCTTTGAATGTGTCAAAGGTCATCATAAGTTTATATTCCAGACTCTCCTGGTTCTTTGGGATTTGAAATTACGTTTCAAAACTAGTATTTTCATATTCTTTTATTAATATTTGCATAGGCTAACTACAGGTCTCCTTACCTAAATCTACAGCCTCAAAGGCATATACTGTATGAGTCCAGATATTTCAGTTTGTGTATGCACCATGAAATATGGCCATATGAACTCTATCTAAGGGATCAGAAGAGCAATTGCATTCAGGCCATGGTGATTTATTGGAAATAATGTTGCCCGTGTAGTATGTTTTTATGGTATGGGCATATTGCAGCCAGTTCCTGACTGCCAAATTAATATGCACTTCAATGAAAAGATGACTATAGCTAAAATAGAAAATATGGATAAAATAGAAAATATAATGCAGGAACTGGCAATTGAGGGTCATATTGTGAGGGCTAGCTGTGGGGTTAGGTAGTCAAGAGGTCTGGCTCAGACACAAAGAGGACTAGTAATAAACAAAGGGGTGAGACAAGGGTTGTCAGGTTATGGTCTTAGGTAAAAATTTCAGGAAGGTAACAGATCCAGAATAAAGGCTAGGCAAATAGATCTTCAAAGCAAGATCCAAGCGCAGATAAATAATAGATCCGGCTGAGCACAGAAACAAAAGGCATGCAGGCACAACTGAGCTAAAGATACAACTGATAGTAATTGAAGGCAGAGAGGAAGCAAATAGAAAGTTCTACACTCAAAACACGAGATAAAAAGGAAACCTCGCACACCCAGCCCTGAATGGATGGCTGAGCGCCCCTTAATCCTTAGTCTATCACTAAACTGACTGCTCAGCATGCCCCTGCCTCCAAGGGGACGGCTGAACTGTCTATCACCCTACTGGCAAGCTCAGCACACCTCTGCCCAAGATTGACAGCTGGACTGTCACTCTCTGCATCCGGGACCCACCAGTAGGAGGAATCATGACACATATACTGTGTATATGCCCAGGTTTTGTGGATTCCCATTTTCTGGAAAGGATTTGGTTCAAATCTAGCTGCTTTTTGAGCACACACCATTTCACACTTCTCTGCACCAATTAAATGTGCAGGAATTCTTCAGGACACGTTGACATCCAGGAGATATGCCAACTTTTCTGGGAAACCAGCAGTCAACTTTTTTCCCATAGCCTTCGGGTGCTGTGAGGTAGTTGGTCAATATGTGAAAAAATATGTTTATTTACTTATTACTTTATTTAGAAGGAAGCTAGACGATTTTTTTTCAGTGTCCTGAATGGCTTAGAAGTAATAAGCCAGAAAAAATATACCTGATTTTGCTTTTATACAAGGGCTTAAAGCAAGGCATAGTCATGCCATAGCTTGATGGTAACAATACCCCTGTCATCCAAAGGCAAAATATAGCTTGAAATGCTCATAGAACAACTGAGGGCCCATTGGTTCATTTTCATCGTCCTGATGCAGCGGTTGTTGTCATGGTTGTCATTTCAGCCTCAATCAGCCTTACCCTTGCCTGCAAAAGCACATGTTACCCCTATATATCTACTTACTGTCACTCTTCCTCCTTTTCAACCTTCTAGTTACATCCTGCTGCATGTAACTGGACCTTGAGGGCCCCAAAAGACACAGAGCAGTGATGAACATGTACAAGTTCATGTTCTTCCTCTATTCCCTCTTAGACATTGTTGACTGTTTTATCCTGGGTAAACGTGAACTGAATGTCGATATTGATTCCACAGTAGTCTCTTCTAACAGTAATTCATCAGCTGACATTGATGGTTCTCAAAGTAGCCCATTATCCAGTTTGGCTACTACATGATATAGTGCGACACCACCACTTTACACTGCCATACAGATGCTCAAAAATATGCAGTGTTGAATTTCATGGGTTGCATCATCATGTCTAATATGTGGAGTTGCTGGCTCCACAGCTACACTTAGCACCCTCATCGCCCCCAGGTGGTCTGAGATTGAGATGGTGTCCCACCCACTTAGAAGTGGGATAGGGAGGACAAGGAGGACAGGGATGTCAGCGTAGGACTCATCAGATCTGGGGTTACCGTGGAGTGGTTGATGAGCAAACAGATATTGGCCAATATATGTACCAAGAACCCCAGTAAATAAAAAGATAAGAATATTGAGTTTTTTGGAAAAAACGTAAGTTTTTACATTTTTTTTCCTCGTATATATACCACTTATTAGCATGTGTAAATTTTTGGTAGTAACTGAGTGCTGCAATGAATTTTTATTTTTGGGTGGTTAGATAGATAGATAGATAGATAGAGATAGATAGATAGATAGATAGATAGATAGATAGATAGATTTGATGAGGCCAGAGCTAGGGGTACTCGGACACCGGGATTGATGGCTTTGACTCACCGTGGCCGAGGGACTCAGGTCTCAGGCGCAGTCTGTGGGTCACGGTTTCGGTGCCTGAGGCTGTGGACCCAGTGGTCAAGAAAAAGGGGAAAAAAATAAAATAATAGAAAGGGAATAAAGAATAAAGTTCGTGACGCCACCTGTAGGTTCCAGTGATGGCACCGGCGCTGCTTGGTCCTCCGCGGTGATGGGCGGCAGCAAGATGGTATCGCTCCCTACAGTGGGGCCCCCGGAGCTGTGAGCTGCAATCATGGAATAGGGCAGCTCGGTTGTTTCTGGAAAGCAATGCAGATCAATGGCAATTCTGGAATAAGGCTCGGACACGTTGCTCCTCTGAACGGGTATTTACTCGGGTGTTTAATGGCATACACGGTAACACAGTTCTTAATGCCGGGTAGTGGACCGGGTGGTTCCTGCGGTGAGTAGTGTCCTTCCAATGCTCCACAGGTAACTTTCTCTATCTCTCACTGTCCCTTTTGCCTCGCTGCTCTATTATACCTCATCAAGGGTACTGAGGGCCTTCGGTTGGGTCACCGCTATCCGGATGTGCGACCCCTGACCTTCAATGGTGGGTACCCCCGGTATAGCCGCGGTGGTTGGTAAGTTGTGAGTCGGGCTCCTAGGAAGCTTGCGACCACTCCGGGTTCTGTGGTTCAGGGCTGGACCAGCTGGACCACGTCGGAGCCGGTACTCTGGGTTTTGGACTGGGCTCGGGCCTCGAATCGCCCGCTCTGACTTTGCCCCTCTCTTTCTCTTCTGGGCTACCAGTTTGACGGTGCCCTCCCTGTTAGCTGTCTCCATCTCTTTCTGTTCCCACTCTGCTACATCTGCTGCACAGCTCTATGTAGCTCCTGTCACGGCTTGCCTGTTACTGTTCTGTTCCTGTCAGATCTCTCAACTGCTCTAACTCCTTGCTGCTTTCCCCACTTTTATATACCCTAGCTCTCCTCCCACCAGGACCGGTTACCCTAGGAACAGGTGCCTAATTGGTCCTCTAATACTAGGTGTTGCATGTGGTGCATGGAGCCTCAGGATTATCCTACTCACCACTAGAACGGAGAATACGACACCTTCACTCGGGGGTGTAGTACCCTCCTGTGACGCACTCTTAGTGGGGTGCCACAGCTTCTTGGGAGGGGGATGATGAGTGGTCGGGTTCCCGGTTCCATGCCCTGGTTATCATTTGTTAGATGGTGGGGAGGGAATATTTACAAGGGAACGTGACGCCACTGTAGTTCCCGGAAATTAAGGTACCGGCGCTGCATGCCAGCCGCTGAGGTGATGGTGGGTGCAGCAGAGTGTGGTACAGCTCCCACAGGTGGAGCTTTTACCTCAAGGCAGCGGCAATGGAGAAGGATGATGAGAGAGATGAGGGGAGTAGTTGTTGCAGTTCTTACCCCTCTGATAAGATGCTGGTGTTGGTACTGAAGCCCTCTGGGCACCAGCGAGAGGGATGTCAGAGACCAATTTAACTCAAACTCCACTTTACTGGGTACCGGCAGATGTTAAACGATACAAGGTACAGTCTGGTTTACCGGGTGTCTGTTGTCAGTGCAGGGACCCCCCTCTGGAGTCTCTAGGTGGTCTCTCTCTTTGTCTTTCGGAGTCTACTTTCCTCTTCTCTGTCTCTTCCACCCTTGCCGAGCTCTCCCGCCAGTCCTACGGTCTGTAGCTAGGGGCAAGGTCCGTGCCTTACCGGTCCGGACGGGAGCAGCAGGGACGCACTATTTCTCCCACCGCCGGAATTCGGCACTTTTTCCTCTAGTGTCCTGAACCGGTTTCAGTCCTGAGGGGTTAGATGCCTCTGTGGCGCTAACGGCAACCTGATTACTATGAGCCCGCAGCTCGTCGGTTTGCGGTCAGAGGTAAACTACTGACCGCCTCGGCTTCCCGTGCTGCCAGTGCTTCCCCCCAACGTGACCAACCGACTCCAACCAGTCCTGGCCCGTTGCCTTATGTCCTGGGCCCCCACTTAAAGATGGGGATCACTCCTGTCAGCCTGTCCTTACTGACTGCCTTCCCAGCACTGTCTGAGGTAAACTGTCACTCCACTCCCACTAATCTAACCTAGGCTCCATCCCCTTTTTGGAACCTACTAACTTACCAGTATCCCCCCCACACTTTTTCTACTCTAGGTAGCCTAGTCTTAGGTGTGTGTGTGTGTAAAAACAGACTCCATAGGTTAAACCCTGAACTGACAACTTACAGAGATATCACATTTGTTGTCAGAGTGCAATACCTCTCTGTTGCGCCTAGCCAAAGGGGCACCACAGATTTATGGGTGAATGGATGAATACATAACATATACAATAGAAAGATTTATGGATGATAGACAAATAGACATGAGATATATAATGGAAATATATTTTTAAGCCCATATGTGTTTGGTGCACAGTATACGGATCAGATAAAGGAATAATTAAACTTTGGGGTTTATACCATGTGTATCAGAAGCTGCAGACTTTGGATGCCTTGCTGTGACACTGAGGAGTGGTGATGATGATGAAGATGATGATGATGATGATGATGATCCATTGAAAGTTGCAAGGACAGGAAACTACCATGTTCCTATGGGGGAGGGGAGGCCATGCAGAGCTGAATCGATCAATGTAATGATTTGCTTGTATCCTCACATTACCAGTACACATTATCATCATCATACAGCAGAGGATCACAGCATGTATTTGTATCTGCTTGATGTCATGATTGCTATTTGAAACCTGGACCCCCTGTCACATAGAATGGTATATCAGGGGCTGGATTGTAGTGTGTGAACATGGGGCCGGCGGTCGCGCCCCTTGCCATGCCCTCTTCCCATACAGAATTGTGAGGGAGCATAAATGTAGGATGATCTTGCAGCTCACAGCATCCAACACACCTCCTCTTCTTTGCTTCTAGATGAAGCTGTCAGTCTGATATTTCAGTTCACTGAGGTGGGGGCTAGAGCAAAGGAGCAGGTATGATTTTATCAATTTAGATCTATAAATCCTAGAACTGCTTCTCATCATGGAGGAGGGCAGGAACTGTAGTAAAAGGTTTTCTCTCACTGGAGTTCCCATTTAACATGTGCAGACAGGAAGTGTGCAAATATTGCGCCCATCGGCACGCCCATCACATGATCGCGGGTTGCCCATGGGTTGTCATAATAGCTAATGATGACTCCCCTGCCTGTCATCATTATCATGCTGTGAACGCTAGCTGCGAGCTAGCATTCATAGGAGATCAATATATTTACTATACATAGCAGTGCTAATGCAGTGCACAAATAATTGATCACAACTTCAAGTCCCCTAAGGTAACTATCAAGTTAAATAAAATCTTCTAAAAAATTGTAAAAAAACCTAAAAATTTCAAATCACTCCTTTTGCCAAATTAAAAAAAAAATAAGTAAAAAAATACACATTTTGAAATGTCTGATCTATCAAAATATAAAATAAATTAATCTGATCAGTTAACGGCATTACAAGAATAAGAATCAAAATGCCAGAATAAAATTTTTTTAGTAGTTGCAACATTACAATAAAATGCAATGAAAAGCGATTGACACATCGTACCTACCGCAAAATGTTATCAGTAAAAATGTCAGCTCAGTCAGGTCGCAAAAAAAAAAAGCTCTCACGCAGCCCCAAATCCTGACTCAAGTCTCGTAAAATGGTGACAAAACTGAATTTGTTTTGACAAATTTTAGATTTTGTTAAATAAAGGAAACTATACATGTTTGGTATCTGCATATTAATACTTTTGTGGGGATTTTTTTTCATATTTTCAAAAACCTTTTTTATTCTTTACTTTACGTGGCCGCCTAGGGGGTCTCAGTGCTGCACAGACGGATTGCTTCTCCTGTGTACAGATGAACTGATGCACAGCTGGACACAGGGAAAAATCATCACTTTCTGCTGGCGACGAAGCTCAGGGCTCACCAACAGGAAGTGGTTGCATACAGCTTCTAGAGTCATCACAAACCCCCGGGCTGTCAAAGTAACAGCGGAGATCCCGTGATCGCAGCACGGGACCTCCAATACCGGCTAGGTACAGGTCGATCCCCGCAGCAGTGCTTTGGATCGCACTGTCAATGATTGACAGCGTGATCCAAACAGTTAACAGCACCTATCCGATCGCTGATTGGATCAGTGCTGTTAGCTACACATCTCAGCTGATCAGATCAGCTTAGATATGAGGGTGAAGATGCAACCTCAGTATGTGAGCTTGCATCAGAGGTAGAGACACAACCAAGGGAGTATATGTACTCACTTTGTCATGAAGGGGTTAATGGTGTAATTTAAAATTACAATATATTCTGCAAAAAGCACATCAGCGGTTTTCGCTGGTGGTGCCGCATCTGCCATCTGCCAGATCGGCCGCCTAATGGCCGACTTGCGGTCCATATCCGGCAAGCCCTATGCATTTTCTATGGGGCTTGCGGTCCGGATGCGGCAGATCCGGCACTTGCGACTACGAAAAAAAAACGCTGCTTGCAGCAAGTCGACCGTTAGGCGACAGATGCAGCGCCACCTGCCGGATATGCAGCACATCAGCGAAAACCGCTGATGTGAAAGGGCCCTTATACGGCTATATTAATGGAAAAGTGAAAACGTTATGGCTTTTCAAAGAAGAGGAGGAAAAAGTGAAAATGAAAAATGGAAAATTGCCTATGTGTGAAGGGGTTAAAGCAGTAAAACCGCCTGACAGAGCATGAACAATAAGAATGATGACGAGTTGTAGAATCAATGTTATGCACTGTGGCTGTTGATGATGTGCTTATGTCTGTTGGGTAGGATCCATAAATGATGTAGGAGGAGAAAGGTAACACTGGTCTGGCAGAGGTAACAGAAATAACTCCTATTACTGAGGACAACACCATCAATCCCAGTTGTAGTGGAGCATTGGGGCCACTCAAAACATTCACCTAATGAGCTGTGAGACTCATTTATTGTCCTTGTCCTGCCCCAGGTGTCTTTAGTGCAGTGCATGTTGGATCAATAAACCTCATCAACAAAATATCATGTCAGCTGGGTATCTTCCAGTTAGGATGAGCACACATGATCATATTTGAAAAGGCAGTCAACTCCAAAAGGTGAAATGGTAGCGACTGCACCCCCAGCAACTTCATCACATGAAAATTTAGTTAGCACACAAGCAGATGACTTTCCTACCAAATAATGAGGGATGGACATCTGTCAGTGCCATGGAGACGTGTACTGGGTGAAAAAGCAGTACTGGTAGATGTTGATGATGGCCTTTCTCTAATGACATTACCATCTGCGCACCATGTCTGGTTCCCAGGTATTGTTCCCCCATAAAATTTTCATCTTCATCTCTTATTTGGCTGACAGTTGCCTCTAGGTGTAAAATGTCCTTCGATCCTTGCCTCCACCACATTATTCTCATCCCAAGCTTCGCACTGGCTCAAGGTGCTGCTGCTACTACTGAGAGTGCCCCTAGCATTGTGGCTTTCAGAGTCAGCAACATAGCTTGGCATTACAATCATGCCCTTCATCTTTCTGGACCCATATCATCCAATCATAAAGGTTAGCTGTTCATCAATCCCAGGGATGGGGAACTTCCGGCCTTAGGGGCCACCAATAGGTCATGTTTTCAGGATTTTACCCATTTTCACTTTTTCATTGAACTTACATTTTGGAGACAAGTATAATGTCATTTACAAATAAAATCCACTTTTAGCTTACAATGGAAAAACTTGAAATCAACCAGAAATGCTGGGTAGTGTATTCGCAACAGCTAATGCAATAAAATTCAACTTCACAATTTAAACAATTTGCCAAAATTAATTTGCACAGTGTCATGGTAACCGTGTCATCTGACCGTGTCACCATGGTAATCAAGTCAGCTGGCTGTGTCATCATGTTAATCATGTCAGCTGACCATGTCACCATGGTAATCAAGTCAGGTCACCGTGTCACCATGGTAATCGTGTCAGCTGACCATGTCACCATGGTAATCGTGTCCGCTGAGCTTGTCACTATTGTAATCCTGTCCATGTCATCATGGTAATCACATCAGCTGACAGCAGACAGGACTAAAGCTCTTAATGTCATTGTGTCCTCGGATCTAGTGCTGATAGGATGTTTCCTCCTTCAGCACAACTTCTAATGCAGCAGAGATGAGTGTGCTTCATGGGACCTTATAAATTACTAGATGGTGGCCCGATTCTAAAGAATCGGGTAGTCTAGAATCTATATATAGTTTATTTAGTAATAGGGGAGTGCTGTGAAATTAATTGTGTGTATACAGGCGGCTCAGTGGTCAGCAGTGAGTGCGGTGGCTCAGTGGTCAGCAGTGAGTGCGGTGGCTCAGTGGTCAGCAGTGAGTGCGGTGGCTCAGTGGTCAGCAGTGAGTGCAGCACAGGCTGGAGGGGGCAGAGGCTGGAGGGGGCAGAGGAGGGAGGAGGCAGAGGACGGAGGAGGCAGAAACTGGAGGGGTTAGAGGAGGGAGGGGTCAGGGGAGAGCGGAGGCAGGGGAGAGCGGAGGCAGGGGGAGAGCGGAGGCAGGAGGAGAGCGGAGGCAGGAGGAGAGCGGAGGCAGGAAGAGAGCGGAGGCAGGAGGAGAGCGGAGGCTGGAGAAGAGTGGAGGCAGAGGAGAGCGGAGGCTGGAGAGCAGAGGAGAACGGAGGCTGGAGGGCAGAGGAGAGCAGAGGCTGGAGAAGAGCAGAGGCAAAGGAGAGCGGAGGCTGGAGGGCAGAGGAGAGCAGAGGGTGGAGGGCAGAGGAGAGCGGAGGGTGGAGGGCAGAGGAGAGCGAAGGGTGGAGGGCAGAGGAGAGCGGAGGGTGGAGGGCAGAGGAGAGCGGAGGGTGGAGGGCAGAGGAGAGCGGAGGGTGGAGGGCAGAGGAGAGCGGAGGGTGGAGGGCAGGGGAGAGCGGAGGGTGGAGGGCAGGGGAGAAGCGGAGGCTGGAGGGCAGGGGAGAGCAGAGGCTGGAGGGCAGGGGAGAGCGGAGGCAGGGGAGAGCGGAGGCAGGGGAGAGCGGAGGCAGGGGAGAGCGGAGGCAGGGGAGAGTGGAGGCAGAGGAGAGCGGAGGCTGGAGAAGAGCGGAGGCAGGGAGAGGCGGAGGCTGGGGAGAGCGGAGGCTGGGGAGAGCGGAGGCAGGGGAGAGCGGAGGATGGAGGGCAGAGGAGAGCGGAGGCTGGAGAAGAGCGGAGGCAGAGGAGAGCGGAGGCTGGAGAAAAGCGGAGGCTGGAGAAAAGCGGAGGCAGGGGAGAGCGGAGGCAGGGGAGAGCGGAGGCAGGGGAGAGCGGAGGCAGGGGAGAGGGGAGGCTGGAGGGCAGAGGAGAGCGGAGGCTGGAGAAAAGTGAAGGCAGGGGAGAGCGGAGGCAGGGGAGAGCGGAGGCAGGGGAGAGCGGAGGCAGGGGAGAGTGGAGGCAGGGGAGAGCGGAAGCAGGGGAGAACGGAGGCAGAGGAGAGCGGAGGCTGGAGAAGAGCGGAGGCAGGGGAGAGCGGAGGCAGAGGAGAGCGGAGGCTGGAGAAGAGCGGAGGCAAGGGAGAGTGGAGGCAGAGGAGAGCGGAGGCAGGGGAGAGCGGAGGCAGGGGAGAGCGGAGTCAGGGGAGAGCGGAGGATGGAGGGCAGAGGAGAGCGGAGGCTGGATAAGAGCGGAGGCAGAGGAGAGCGGAGGCTGGAGAAAAGCGGAGGCAGGGGAGAGCGGAGGCAGGGGAGAGCGGAGGCAGGGGAGAGCGAAGGCAGGGGAGAGCGGAGGCAGGGGAGAGCGGAGGCAGGGTAGAGCGGAGGCGGGTAGAGCGGAGGCAGGGGAGAGCGGAGGCTGGGGAGAGCGGAGGCAGGGGAGAGCGGAGGCAGAGGCTGGAGGGCAGAGGCGAGCGGAGGCTGGAGGGCAGGGGAGAGCGGAGGCAGGGGAGAGCGGAGGCAGGGGAGAGCGGAGGCAGAGGCTGGAGGGCAGAGGCGAGCGGAGGCTGGAGGGCAGGGGAGAGCGGAGGCAGGGGAGAGCGGAGGCAGGGGAGAGCGGAGGCAGGGTAGAGCGGAGGCAGGGTAGAGCGGATGCAGGGTAGAGCGGAGGCAGGGTAGAGCGGAGGCAGGGGAGAGCGGAGGCAGGGGAGAGCGGAGGCAGAGGAGAGCGGAGGCTGGAGAAGAGCGGAGGCAGGGGAGAGCGGAGGCAGAGGAGAACGGAGGCTGGCGAGAGCGGAGGCAGGGAAGAGCGGAGGATGGAGGGCAGAGGAGAGCGGAGGCAGAGGAGAAGAGTGGAGGCAGAGGAGAGCGGAGGCTGGAGAAAAGCGGAGGCAGGGGAGAGCGGAGGCAGGGGAGAGCGGAGGCTGGGGAGAGAGGGAGGCTGGGGAGAGCGGAGGCAGGGGAGAGCGGAGGCAGGGGAGAGCGGAGGCTGGAGGGCAGAGGAGAGCGGAGGCTGGAGAAAGTGGAGGCAGGGGAGAGCGGAGGCAGGGGAGAGTGGAGGCAGGGGAGAGCGGAGGCAGGGGAGAGCAGAGGCAGAGGAGAACGGAGGCTGGAGAAGAGCGGAGGCAGGGGAGAGCGGAGGCAGAGGAGAGTGGAGGCTGGAGAAGAGGGGAGGCAGGGGAGAGCGGAGGCTGGGGAGAGCGGAGGCTGGGGAGAGCGGAGGCAGGGGAGAGCGGAGGCTGGGGGGGGCACAGGAGAGCGGAGGCAGGGGAGAGCGGAGGCAGGGGAGAGCGGAGGCAGGGGAGAGCAGAGGCAGGGGAGAGCGGAGGCAGAGGAGAGCGGAGGCTGGGGGGGCACAGGAGAGCGGAGGCAGGGGAGAGCGGAGGCAGGGGAGGGGAGCAGAGGAGAGGGGGGGAGGGCAGGAGAGCGAGGCGGGAGAGGGACGAGAGAGCGGAGGCAGAGGCAGGGAGGAGGCAGAGGAGAGCGAGTGGAGGCAGGAAGCGGAGGCTGGGGCAGAGGAGGCGGAGGTGGGGGCAGAGGAGACGGAGGCTGGGGGCAGAGAGACGGAGGCTGGAGGCAGAGGAGGGGAGGCTGGAGGGAGGAGAGCGGAGGCAGGGAGAGCGAGAGAGAGCGGAGGGAGAGCGGAGGCAGGGAGGAGAGCGGAGGCAGGAGAGCGGAGTGGGGCCAGAGGAGAGCGAGGCTGGGGGCAGAGGAGAGGGAGGTGGGGGGCAGAGGAGAGCGGAGGCTGGAGGCAAGGAGAGCGGAGGCTGGAGGGCAGAGGAAGCGGAGGCTGGGGGCAGGAAGGGAGCAGGGGGGCAGAGGAGAGCGGAGGCGGAGGGCAGAGGAAGCGGAGCAGGGAGAGCGGAGGCAGGGAGAGCGGAGCAAGGAGAGCGGGGCTGGAGGGCAGAGAGAGCGGAGGCTGGAGGCAGAGGAGAGCGGAGGCTGGAGGGCAGAGGAGAGCGGGCAGAGGAAGGGAGGTGGGGGCAGAGGAGCGGAGCTGGAGGCAAGGAAGAGGGGGCGAGGCAGGGGGGGAGCGGAGGAGAGGAAGCGGGGCAGGGAGAGCGGAGCTGGAGGGCAGAGGAGAGCGAGGCTGGAGGGCAGAGGAGAGCGGAGGCTGGAGGCAGGGAGAGCGAGCTGGGCAGGGGAGGGGAGGTGAGGGAGGGGAAGCGAGGTGAGGGGAAGGGGGGGAGGAGGCGGGGGCAGGGGAGAGGAGGCAGGGGAGAGCGGAGCTGGAGAGAGCGGAGGCGGAAGAGCGGAGCTGGAGAGCGAGAGGAGGCGAGGCTGGAGGCGAGGGAGAGCGGAGCTGGGGGCAGAGAGAGCGGAGGCAGGGAAGAGAGAGGGAGCGGGCAGGGGGGAAAGGCGGAGGCAGGAGGCGGAGGGGGGGCAGGAGACGAGCAGGGAGAGGGAGGGAGAGTGGGGTGAGGAGAGGAGGAGGGAGAGCGGAGGCTGAGAGAGCGGAGGGAGCAGGAAGCGGAGGCAGAGGAGAGCGGAGGGGGAGGGAGGGAGCGAGTGAGGCAAGGAGAGGGGGCTGAGGGCAGAGGAGAGCGGAGCTGGAGGCAAAGAGGGAGGCTGGGGCGAGAGAGCGAGGGGAGGGAGAGGAGAGCGGAGGTGGAGGGCAGAGGAGAGCGGAGGCTGGAGGGAGAGCGGACAGGGGAGAGCGGAGGCAGAGAGAGCGGAGGCTGGAGGCAGAGGAGAGCGGAGGCGGGGGCCAGAGGAGAGCGGGAGGCTGGGGGCAGAGGGGGAGCGGAGGCTGGGGGCCAGAGGAGAGCGGAGGCTGGGGGGCAGAGGAGAGCGGAGGCTGGGGGGGAGAGGTGAGCGGAGGCTGGGGGCAGAGGAGAGCGGAGCTGGAGGGGCAGAGGAGAGCGGAGGCTGGAGGCAGAGCGGAGGCAGGGGAGAGCGGAGGCAGGGAGAGCGGAGGCGGAGGCCAGAGGAGAGCGGAGGCTGGAGGCCGAGGAGGAGAGCGGAGGCTGGGGCCAGAGGAGAGCGGAGGGGGGGGGGCAGAGGAGAGCGGAGGGAGGCTGGGGGGCAGGAGGCGAGCGGAGGCTGAGGGGGGGCACAGGAAGAGGGAGGAGGCTGGAGGCCAGAGGAGAGCGGCGAGGGCAGAGGAGAGCGGAGGCTAGAGGAGGGGCGGAGGCTGGAGGGGGGCAGAGGAGAGCGGAGGCTGGAGGGCAGAGGAGAGCGGAGGCTGGAGGGCAGAGGAGAGCGCAGGCTGGAGGGCAGAGGAGAGGGGAGGCTGGAGGGCAGAGGAGAGCGGAGGCTGGAGGGCAGAGGAGAGCGGAGGCAGGGGAGAGCGGAGGCAGGGGAGAGCGGAGGCTGGAGAAGAGCGGAGGCAGAGGACAGCGGAGGCTGGAGGCCAGAGGAGAGCGGAGGCTGGAGGCCAGAGGAGAGCGGAGGCTGGGGGCAGAGGAGAGCGGAGGCTGGGGGGCAGAGGAGAGCGGAGGCTGGAGAAGAGCGGAGGCTGGAGAAGAGCGGAGGCTGGAGAAGAGCGGAGGCAGAGGAGAGGGGAGGCTGGGGGGCACAGAAGAGGGGAGGCTGGGGGGGCACAGGAGAGGGGAGGCTGGGGGGCACAGGAAAGGGGAGGCTGGGGGGCACAGGAAAGGGGAGGCTGGGGGGCACAGGAAAGGGGAGGCTGGGGGGCACAGGAACGGGGAGGCTGGGGGGCACAGGAAAGGGGAGGCTGGGGGGCACAGGAAAGGGGAGGCTGGGGGGCACAGGAAAGGGGAGGCTTGGGGGCACAGGAGAGGGGAGGCTGGGGGGCACAGGAGAGGGGAGGCTTGGGGGCAGGACACTCACCGGGCTGTCGGCGGGGCTGTGTGCGGGGCCGGTGGCGGAATGGTGGTCCCTGAAGGAGGAGGAGAGTGGGCGGTGCCGGCGGAGGCCGCACACCGGAGTGTGGGCCGGGCCGGTTCCCGGATGTGGGTGGGAGGGTGCATGTAGCCACCCTGCCGCCTGAGCCGATCAGAGGCCGGTTCTCAGCCCCGCCGCCCCTGCAGCGTCCGTTCGGCCCCGCCGCCCTGCAGCCTACAGTGCCAGAGCGCGCAGGCCCTCTTACCGCTGACAGCGTGCGTCTCTCCTGAGGCCGCCGCTGATGTTGGTTGCGCCGCCCCCTTCTCTCATGCCGCTTCCCCTGGCTGCCGCCACTCTGGACTCAGGGCTCACACTGTCCAATGGACGGTGCGGCCCTGGTCCGAGCACACGGCTCTGTGTGGGGGGGCGGTGGCGGGATAGCGGCGAGTGGTGGCGCTTTAGCGCCCACTGCGAGCCGCTATGCAGGTTTGACAGCGGCTCGCGATGAGCGCTACGCGCTCACCGCTCGTGGGTCTGGAACTTCCGGTTCCAGTCTGTGACACAGGGCACAGACCATCACGGAAGTTGGCCAGATTCCACAGGAAGTGGCCTTCGGGTTTTATATATAAGATCATCGAAGGGGAATTTTTGGGACTTAATAGATGGGTAAATGAGGATTGTCAGTGTGCTTTATTTCTAATAAAGGAATTCTCTTTGTGTGTGTGTAGATTAATCAAAAAAATGTTAAATAATCATATTTGGTCCAAACACATAGATAAAGTAAAGACCGAGTACTAATCAGTGTACGGATATGACTGTCAGTCTGCACTTAAATCCTGCAACAGAAGGCTGTATACGCTGGACCGGGGTGCAAGCTCTAAGATCCAGACTGCAGCAAATGATCCATAATACAAAAGAGAAGAAAAAAAGCTGCCACTCACCGGTCAGTGCTGAATTCTTTAATGGTGCAAGTTACGGGGACATAAACGCAGGGAGGGGGTGATGGATTCACAGACTACGGTGCCGTTTCACGCAGTGAGCGCTTCTATAGGTCCTCATAAGGCTACTGATATCAGTTCCTTATTGTGGAATCATACAGGTGCAACCTGATTACACGTCCCCGCCTTCACACCATATGTTATTTAAAAACATTTAGAACATGACATATCAACATGAAGCTTAAAATATAAGAGCATTTTTGACAACTGAAAAAAGCATTTTTGACAACTGAAAACTACAAAACCAAAGGGAAACACGTTTTTTCACTGGTATATATATACTAGCTGTACTACCCGGCTACTCCCGGGTTAATAAATACCTGCTGTTAGCTATAACAAAATAGAATTTGAATTTGTCATATTAATGACCTGTAGGAAAATAGAAGCTGAGCTATAATTGGTTGCTATAGGCAGCCTGATAAATCTCCAGCCAACAGTAAACCCTCCCCCTGGCCGGGTAGTAAATGTTACCTCACACATACATATAATAGACAGCTCATGTGACTGACATCTGCCTTAATTCCCTATATGGCACATGTGCTGCACATTGGCTGTTTTTAATCAGATGTTTATGTTTGGAAATTAAAGATAGCACACGTATGAGGCGAGTTGTGTGAGGTGATTTGTGCACATCTGTGTCTGTCTATGTGGTGTGTGTGTCCCTGGTGTGTGTGTGTGTCCCTGTGGGGTGAGTGCATTTGTCCCTGTAGGGTGTGTGTGTGTGTCCCTGTGGGGGGGTCTGTGTGGTGTGTCTCTTTGTGGTGTATGTGTGTGTGTCTCTTTGTGGTGTATGTGTGTGTGTGTCTCTTTGTGGTGTGTGTGTGTGTCCCTGTGGGGTGAGTGCATGTGTCGCTATAGGGTGTGTGTGTGTCCATGGGGTGTGTGTGTGTCTCTGTGTTGTGTGTGTCTCTTTGTGGTGTGTGTGTGTTCAGGTGCGTGGTGAGTATCCAATATTGGGGCTGCATCTTAGCGACTATACACTTGCTGTTACTCTTTGTGTGTGTGTGGTGTGTATACATGTCCCCATGCATGGTGAATATCCCATATTGGGGCTCCACCTTAGTGACTATATGCTGGTATATGCTGTTAGTCTTTGGCGCTGTCATTAAGCCCCTCTCATTCACAACTGTCAACTGGTAACTGTCACTTTTTCCCCATTATGTAGATAGGGGCAAAATTGTTTGGTGAATTGGAACACGCAGGGTTAAAATTTCACCTCACAACATAGCCTATGACGCTCCTGGGGTCCAGACATGTGACTGTGCAAAATGTTGTGGCTGTAGCTGACAGCTGTCGATTTTCCTCCCACACTTTTCCTTTCACTTTTTCCCCATTATGTAGATAGGGACAAAATTGTTTGGTGAACTGGAACGCACAGGGTTAAAATTTTGCCTCACAACATAGGCTATGACGCTCCTGGGGTCCAGACGTGTGACTGTGCAAAATTTTGTGGCTGTAGCTGGCAGCTGTCGATTTTCCTCCCACACTTTTCCTTTCACTTTTTCCCCATTATGTAGATAGGGACAAAATTGTTTGGTGAACTGGAACGCGCAGGGTTAAAATTTCGCCTCACAACATAGCCTTTGACGCTCTCGGGGTCCAGATGTGTGACTGTGCAAAATTTTGTGGCTGTAGATGCCAATACCGGATATACATACATACACACATACATACACACATTCAGCTTTATATATTAGATATACTGTATATATATATATATGTATATATATATATATATATATATATATATATATATATATATCACCCTTTTATAGCATAGGCTGGCATACAGATTAACCCAGAATGGCTGAAAGATCATTCCAATCATTCAACCCTCCTACTCCCATGGCATCCGTTTTTATTAATCATCGAGCTTCTGCTATGAGTAGGGTTTTATGTGTATTGCCCCCATTTGGGGAAGCAGATATTTTCTCTATACCTACTAATTTTAACACCTCCGGATTTGCTCCATGCGATTCTCTTATATGCTGAATAAGCCTTGGGGAACCTTTTCCTGAAAGTATAGAGTTAAAGTGTTCCCAAAACCGAACATATACGGGCCTTATAGTTTTAAAAGGCTGTGAGGATTATGAAGGGGTGGAATGATGTCATCTTTAGAAAAGCTGACAAGGGAGGGAGTACAGTTTTGCTGAGTAGGGAGTCCTATATGGAGAAAGCTTTCAGACAGCTACATAATTAATCTACATATAGTAAGATCTTATCAGATCCTACAAATAAAATGAAAGAAAAATTAGGTAGATTTCTGCATACTGGTGTATCACAAGGTATGATTTAAAAAAAACAGGCTAAAAAACTTCTTCTGGAGTTCCCCTCATAGCCCCGCTGGTATTCCCTACCCAAAATCCACAAGTCAGAACCTAACCCTCCCGGTCGCCCTACTGTTTCAGGAGTGGGATCAGTCACAGAGCGTCTTTCAAAGTATATTGATTGGCTACTGAGACCACTTCTGAAACAAATACCAGCATTTATAAAGGACACCAGTGATTTTGTTGAATCAATTGACGGTGTTTCTTGGCAAGAAAATTATAGTCTCGCATCTGTAGATATGGAAAATCTGTAAACGCGTATTTCCCAAACTTTGGGAGTTGAAGTAGTGAGACAAGCAGTGTTGAATTCCAGCAAGGATATTTCCTTTGCTAATTTTGTAAGCGACTCCCTCTCCTTTGTTTTAAAAAAAACAACGGCTTTAGATTTTTAGACACTTGGTATTTGCAGTGTGGGGGTACCGTGATGGGTACCCCTGCAGCCTGTACTTTTGCCAATATGTTTCTGGCAGCATTGGAGGAAGAGATGGTTTACAGCCTGAATAATCAGTTTCTAAAACATATAAAAACAAATTTACATTATATGGATGATATGTTTATCGTGTGGGAAGGGACAGAGGATATCTTCATCAACTTTGTAATCAGAAAAATAGGTTCAACATGTTTTTCACTTCAAAGTCTGGAGGTTAGGCTCTAGAATTTCTGGATGTAAAATTAATAAGAAAATAACAGACAGCACTCCCAAAATCAAGGTGAAAAAGTGGATACTTTACCGATCCATGGCAACGTTTCCACCGTGACCAGTCTTTGACATGGCTTGACACCGTTGAAACGTTGCCATGGATCAGTAAAGTATCCACTTTTTCACCTTGATTTTGGGAGTGCTGCCTATTATTTTCTTATTTGTTTGCATAGGTTTTTTTGGACATTGCCCAAATAGGTTTTGCACCCAAGTTGTTTGTGTTAGTAGTGCTGCCCAGTTTTTCTTTTGATTATTGGATGTAAAACTAGATATCATCAATGGTGAGATACAGAGATCAGTCTTCAAAAAGCCTTCTGCAGGGAATGCTTCTCTTCAACAGTAACCATCGTTTTCATACAAAACAAGCATTGCCTTTTAGTCCGTTTTTGAGACTTAAACGGATAAATAACAATGAAGAAATCCTAAAAAAAACAGGCCAGTGCAATGGAAATAAACTTTATAGAATGTGGCTATCCCAAACAATTACTAGAATCAGCGCAAAAAAAAGCTTTTGAAAAACATTACATCCCTAAAACAACCATGCAAACAGAGATATGGGAAATGTTTCTTGTCTAATTTTAAATACAAGAAACAATAAAAAGAGCGATTCTAAAGCATTGGCACGTCTTGGAAAATGATAAAATTTTACAAACAATGGGGTTAGGTCAGCCCTTAATAACTTACCGTAGGTCTAAACATTTGAGAGATCTTTTGATAAAAAATAGACTAAAAACAGAGAAACAAAAAACTTGGTTGGATAGAAAAGGTTTGAAGGGTAACTCCAGATGCAAAAACTGTTCGTTTTGTAGTTTTCACTATAATGAAAATCCGGTGAGAATTAGAAATTATTTGCATAAAGTTACAGATCTCTTTACTTTCAAAACAAAATGAGCTGTCTATGCCATTTTTTTGTCCTCATCACCGCTTTTATATAGGTAAAACAATAAGGCGAATATGTTCGGTTTCGGGAACACTTTAAAGAGGACCTGTCACCCCGCTGGTGTTTGGTGGGGCAGACATAGAAGGGGCAGAACACTCAAGTAGAAGGCGGGAGGAGTGTGCTGGCAGCCAGGACCTCTTAATCAGATCCCACCCAGGTGACCTCTTAACTGTAAGGTTTCTAAAGCCTTTTTTAAAGCTTACAGGGGGGCTAGAGACATGGGGAACCCCTTCCCTGAATGCAGCAGACATGCTGCATTCAGTGCTGCATTTAGTTTGCCAAAAAGAGGGGGGGTTACAGGTCCTCTTTAACTCTGTTTTCAGGAAGAGGTTCCCCAAGGCTTATTTAGCATATAAGAGAATCACATGGAGCAAATCCGGAGGTATTAAAATTTGTAGGTATAGAGAAAATATCTGCTTCCCCAAATGGGGCAATACACATAAAACCCTACTCAGAGCAGAAGCTCGATGGATAATAATGAATCTACAATTTTCATAGTCATGAAAATAAAGAAAACTCTTTGAATGAGAAGGTGTGTCCAAACCTTTGGTCTGTATATATATATATATATATATATATTATATCTACAGTCATGGCCAAAAATATTGACACCCCTGCAATTCTGTCAGATAATACTCAGTTTCTTCCTGAAAATGATTGCAATCACAAATTCTTTGGTATTATTATCTTCATTTAATTTGTCTTCAATGAAAAAAACACAAAATGAATTGTCCTAAAGCCAAATTGGATATAATTCCACACCAAACATAAAAAAGGGGGTGGACAAAAGTATTGGCACCCTTAGAAAAATCATGTGATGCTTCTCTAATTTGTGTAATTAACAGCACCTGTAACTTACCTGTGGCACCTAACAGGTGTTGGCAATAACTAAATCACACTTGCAGCCAGTTGACATGGATTAAACTTGACTCAACCTCTGTCCTGTGTCCTTGTGTGTACCACATTGAGCATGGAGAAAAGAAAGAAGACCAAAAACTGTCTGAGGACTTCAGAAACCAAATTGTGAGGAAGCATGAGCAATCTCAAGGCTACAAGTCCATCTCCAAAGACCTGAATGTTCCTGTGTCTACCGTGCGCAGTGTCATCAAGAAGTTTAAAGCCCATGGCACTGTGGATAACTTCCCTAGATGTGGACGGAAAAGAAAAATAGACGAGAGATTTCAACGCAAGATTTTGTGCGGATAGTGGATAAAGAACCTCGACTAACATCCAAACAAGTTCAAGCTGCCCTGCAGTCTGAGGGTACAACAGTGTCAACCCGTACTATCCGTCGGCGTCTGAATGAAAAGGGGCTGTATGGTAGGAGACCCAGGAAGACCCCACTTCTAACCCTGAGACATAAAAAAGCCAGGCTGAAGTTTGCCAAAACTTACCTGAGAAAGCCTAAAACATTTCGAAGAATGTTCTCTCTTTTTGGGCAAAGGCATCAACATAGAGTTTACAGGAGAAAAAAAGAGGCATTCAAAGAAAAGAACACGGTCCCTACAGTCAAACATGGCGGAGGTTCCCTGATGTTTTGGGGTTGCTTTGCTGCCTCTGGCACTGGACTGCTTGACCGTGTGCATGGCATTATGAAGTCTGAAGACTACGAACAAATTTTGCAGCATAATGTAGGGCCCAGTGTGAGAAAGCTGGGACTCCCTCAGAGGTCATGGGTCTTCCAGCAGGACAATGACCCAAAACACACTTCAAATAGCACTAGAAAATGGTTTGAGAGAAAGCACTGGAGACTTCTAAGGTGGCCAGCAATGAGTCCAGACCTGAATCCTATAGAACACCTGTGGAGAGATGTAAAAATGGCAGTTTGGAGAAGGCACCCTTCAAATATCAGGGACCTGGAACAGTTTGCCAAAGAAGAATGGTCTAAAATTCCAGCAGAGCATTGTAAGAAACTCATTGATGGTTACCGGAAGTGGATGATCGCAGTTATTTTGGCTAAAGGTTGTGCAACCAAGTATTAGGCTGAGGGTGCCAATACTTTTGTCTGGCCCATTTTTGGAGTTTTGTGTGAAATGATCAATGTTTTGCTTCATTCTCTTTTGTGTTTTTTCATTGAAGACAAATTAAATGAAGATAATAATACCAAAGAATTTGTGATTGCAATCATTTTCAGGAAGAAACTGAGTATTATCTGACAGAATTGCAGGGGTGTCAATACTTTTGGCCAACACTGTATATACATATATTCCATTGAAAAAACGTGTTTCCCTTTGGTTTGCTTTTGTAAGTCTTCAGTTTTCAAAAATTCTTTTTTCAGTTGTCAAAAATGCTGTTATATTTAAAACTCTGTGTTGATATCTCATGTTTTAAATGTTTTTAAATAACATGTGGTTTGAAGGCAGGGACGTGTAATCAGGTTGCACCTGTGTGATTCCATAATAAGGAATCGGCGTCAGAAGCCTCATGGGGACCTGTAGTAGCGCTCACTGCGCAAAACGGCACCGTATTACATGAATCCATCACCCAGTCTCTGCGTTTATGTACCTTTAACTTGCACCATAAGAATTCTGCACTAACTGGTGAGTGGCAGCTTTTTATCTTCTCTTTTGTATTATAATCATATTTGGTATCACTGTGTCGATACAAGTCCAGCAGTTTATGAAAGCAAAAAATTAACTTACCCGTATGGTACACACAATAAAGAGAAAATAAATAAAAATGCCGAATTGCAGATTTTCGGTCACCACAGCTCCCTAATAAAAAAGTCACCACACGGCTCAAACAATCAAAAATCAAAAACTAGTGATGAGCGAGTACCGTAATATTCATAATCACTATACTCGTAACAATTTCTTTGTCAGAATAGTGAGTACAATGCAAGTCAATAGGAAACGCAAGTAAATTAAAAGGCTGAATAAAATGAAAACGTGCTCAAACTACATGGGATCAGTAGGCAGACATGATGTACACAGTCTGCATACTGTTCTGCCATACAGCTGTAACAGAACCTAGTGAAATAGATAATTAGATTGCTTACCAGACTCCTGATACTGCTCCCGGGGCCGCTCAGTCTTCCACGCTCCTCCTGACAGTTCCAGGTAGCTCAGCCTCACGCTGAATCACTTCCACCTATTAAGCTGTTTACATATTCATTGCACTGTCAGATAAACAGCATACAGACCTCACGCCACACCGGACGGCTCAGGTGTATATGTGCAACCAACCTGCCATCATAGGGGGTGTTAAATAAATAAATAATTAAAAAACGCATGTCGGATTTGCAGTATTTTTAAGACTAACCCATAAAAGCCGACAGCTGCAAGCTGCCACTCTCAACTGCCTAATTTTACCTTGGCTGGCAAAAAAAAAAATGCGTATGGCTCTGCCCTATTTTTTATTGCCAGCAAAGGAAAACCTAGGCAGCTGAGGGCTAGTATTCTCAGCGGGGTGAGGGTCCATTGTTTTAGGCCCCCCCCATGCTAAAGAATATCAACCCACAGCCGCCCCTAGAAATGGGCATTCATCATAGCGCCATGTCCAGGCACTTTACCAGGCTCTTCCAGTGGCCCTGGTGGCAGTAATAAAGGGTTAACACCTGCTTTGTATTGCCAGCTGGTATTAAGCCCTGAGAATTCTTAATGTCAGACTAAGTTAGATCTGGCCATTAAGAATCTCAAATAAAAAGTGAAAAACACACAACACAGAAAAATTAAAAAAAAAAAAAAAAAACACTTAGTGATTCCATCTTTATTACCCCCTCTCCACCCTCATACCTTCCACAATCCTCTTCCTCTCTTCCTGGATAGACTCAGCTCTGCTACATCAGAGACCATGGGAAGGATTAACACTTACCTCCTGTGGTCTCTGATCACTGAATGACAGCGCTGAGACCTGCGGCATAGTAAATGGTGAGGTCACCATTGTCATAGCAACAGCGGCTACTATGGCAATGGTGACCATATGACAGTGCTAAGACCTGCGTTTATCTCTTTACTATAGAGCAGGCTTAGCGCTTTCATATTGTAAGCGGTGAGGTAACTATTGCCATAGCAACAGCGAATACTATGGCAACGGTGACCTCAGCACTTACTACATGAAAGTGATGATACCTACACTATAAAAAAGTGGTAAAGCGCAAGTCTCAGTGCTCTCCATAGCAACAGCGGTTACTATAGCAACAGTGACCATATGACAGCGCTGAGACCTGTGCTTTATCACTTTACTATAGCGCAGGTCTCAGCACTTTCATATTGTAAGCATTGAGGTCACTGTTGCTATAGCAACAGAGGTTACCATGGCAACGCGGACCTCACTGCTTACAATATGAAAGCGCTGAGACCTGCACTATAGTAAAGTGATAAGCACAGGTCTCAGCGCTGTCATATACTAAGTGCTGAGGTCACCGTTGCCATATTAACTGCTGTTGCTTTGGTAACACTGACCTCACTGCTTACAATGTAAAAGGTCTCAGCGCTGTCATTTGGTTATTGTTGCCATAGTAACTGCTGTTGCTATTGTGGCGCACTGCGGACCGGTGGCCACAGTATGGTACTGCAGCTGGGACAGGTAAGCTAAGCACTCCAACCAACACCCAACACATCCCCAATCCCTGACCTAGTACTCAATGTCAGGCAGGGGATAATGGGGGAAGCTGAGTGGTGGGTGGAGTGTAGTGAAGGAAACCTGGGAAAAGGGGTGGAGGACCAGAATAAAACCTGGAACATGAAGTTAGGGGGGCTAGAAGTGAGAGTTCTGGTTGAGGTTCCTGGCAAGAGTGAGAGGGTGAGGAACGATACCCCTAAGCCAAGACACCGATGAAGCCCAGGCAGTGACCCACTTGCCAGGAAGAACACGGACCCGGGGCCAGTGCTACTGTATGGCCAATCTGGGTCCAAGGCTACTGACCAGAGACAGAAGCAGAAGGGGTCCGAGGTGGACCTAGGAGTCAGGTACACAAAAGGACCGGGTTGACACCAGGGGCTGGCCCTGTAGATGTGGTCAGGGATGCTTCAAGCCCCTAGCCACGAATTGACCGACTGGGTGCGGGGTCTTCATGTCCCGTACCCCTATCGGCACAATGAAGGAAATGGCAGTCACATAGGGCTAGGAGTCCCGAGCGGGGCGTCCACCAGAACGTCCGCATTGCTGGCCCAGAGTATGTGTGCGGGATTGAAGAGGCCTGAAAGGTACAAGAGAAGGTGAGAAGCCAGCCCAGCTGCAGGCCTGGTATTGGGGCCGGGAACCACTGCTGTACCGTGTGAACTAAGACTGAACTGTGTAAAACTGAAAACTGAGCAGTGGAGTAAAGTACCCAGTCAAACTCAACTTTGTGTGCAAACTTATTGAGTGGTGTCAGCCGTGGCTCGCCAGCACCTGCGGGCTGCCAACTTGAAGCTGCAGGGCAGGCAGAGACAGCCTGAATCAGAAGAAGCAGAGGCGCTAACCCTACAGAAACACAACACGCCAGCTGGTATTAAGCCCTGAGATTCTTAATGTCAGACTAAGTTAGATCTGGCCATTAAGAATCTCAAATAAATAGTGAAAACACACAACACAGAAAAAAAAGACTGAGGGGGGAGGGAACTGCCAGAGAGTACCGCATTACACATGTTAAGTAAATGTGGGCCCAAACTCTGCATATAAGTTTTGTAATATACTGAGGTAAAACCGTCTGGTCCGGGTGATTTACCACTGGGGCTTCTCGACTGGATGGACTGGATCTCAGACAAATCAAAAGGTTTGGTTAGCTGGGTTCGTTGGGCTTCGTTTAATTGTCGTAAGGACGAGGAGGTAAGGAAAGAGTCAATGTCTGCCGACCTTTGGATGTTTATCGCTTCCGGCGATGATAAGAAGGTTTGTGGTTACAAAATCTAAATTTTGTGTCGTCTGACCATTTTTCAACTTTATCTTATGAATGAATGTACGCGTCTGGCATTTTTTGATCAGCGACATCATTAATTTAGAGGCTTTATCTCCATGGACCATCAAGCGATTCCTCCAATTAGAAAATATTTAGCAGCTTCTCTATTTAAAATATCCTTGAATTGTTGTCTAAGGTTAGTTAACTGGGCGAGTTTATCAGGTAAGTGTGTCTGCTGGTGTTCAAGCTCTAGTTTAGCGATATCTTTGTAAATTGTCTCCAATTCCCTCCGTCGCGCTACTTAGTCATACAGATAGCACATGAAGGTCATCTGGGAATTGTTGGTACTAAAGAATTACTAAGAGAAAAAGTGTGATTCCCAAATATGGATCAATTGGTGGAAGAGAAGATTAGGCATTGCTCCACCTGTCAATTAATTACTTCATCATCAACATAGAACCATTACAAATGTCTCCGCTACCCACTGCTGTCTGGGAAGAAGTGGCAGTCGACATATATGGACCATTACCCAATGGCCAGTACATTCTAGCAACAATTGATGAATATTCTAGATACCCTGTCATTTCTTTCATATCTTCAGCATCTGCCATCAGTGTCATACCAGAAATGGATGACATATTCTCCGCCTATGGCGTCCCAAGAGTGGTTAAAACAGACAATGGACCTCCGTTCAATGGACATGTGTTTACACAATTTTCTGAATACTTGGGGTTCAGTCACAGGAGAATCGCACCTTGCTGGCCGTAAGCCAATGGTATGGTAGAACGTTTCATGTGCACTATGGGGAAAAGAATCAAGGCAGCGAGTCTGGAGCACACCCCGCTGAAACAGTCATTATACAAATTCATGCGCAATTATCGCAATACACCACATTCTACTACTAATGCTACTCCAGCTCATCTAATGTTCAACAGAACTCCGCGCATACGTATCCCTGACGTGACCAGTCATCTCTTACCAAGTGACTCTTTTGTGCGATCAGCAGACCCTTCTAACAAACAAGCTATGAAACGTTATGCAGACAGAAGGCGAAGGGCACAGCCGAATGCCATCAAAGAATGGGATGTTGTCCTCGTGCGTCAAAAACCAACCCACAAGACCTCAGCTACTTATAATCCTGCACAATACAATGTTACTGATAAGAAAGGCAGCATGGTCACGGCTGAGCGAAATGGACACTTCATAACTCGAAATTCATCACATTTTAAAATCATACCGCAAAATGATGATAATGATCTTCCTCTGGTGGAAGACTTGGTACTCGATGGTGGAGAGGACCACCCGGAAGTATACAATTCTTGAAGATGAATCTCACTGATAATGAACATATGTCTGCTTCAGACACAGTCTAGTGGGAACATCTTGTGGAAGGTTTATGAATGATTTTCAACCAGAATTCTCTAATAAAGTATACTTGAAAGTTTATTAAAATCATTTGCTCTAAATTATTATTAAATAAAAATTTAAATAGCGGTTACACTTTAAAAAAAAAATAATAATAATAATAATCTTTATTGATATAGCGCCAATATGCAAATACTTGCATGAAAGGTACTGTGGTAATTGTACTGAAAAATCATGCTGCCACATCACTTTTATCATACAATGAAAATCGTGAATACAAAACCCCTGCAAAAATAAACACTATT
This sequence comes from Allobates femoralis, assembly GCA_033576535.1. Classification (NCBI taxonomy): domain Eukaryota; kingdom Metazoa; phylum Chordata; class Amphibia; order Anura; family Aromobatidae; genus Allobates; species Allobates femoralis. The sequence continues at coordinate 70,954,652 of JARQOC010000003.1, read as the reverse complement.
CCTTTTACAGTCTACGGATAGGCTTACACTTTGAATCTCAAAACGTTCTAATCAGGGGCGGACCGTCACCCCCGGGGACCCTGGTGCAGGAGAGGACCGGGGGGCGGGGCTACTGGCCGTCGGCGCGGCCGGAGGGGGAGGGGTGCCATTGGCCGTCGGCGCGGCCCGGGAAGGGGTGGGGGTGGTGCTGCTAGGTGCCGCTGGGAGCCGCATGGAGCCGCAGGCAGCCGCAGGCGCAATTCTCTCCTACCTGGGAGCCGCGCCGGATGTATGCTAGGGGCCGGAGGAGTAGAGGAGAGGAGGGGCGGGATCAGGCAGGGGAAGCAGGAAGCTCTCTGCTTCCCTTGCCTGACCCTCCTCTCCTTTGACGGTGGCTTGCGGGGGTCGGCTGGGGGCCCCCCTCCAGGCTTGAAGGGGCCAGCAGGTCGGGGCCCTGGTGCAGCTGCACCAGCTGCACCAGTGTAGTTCCGCCCCTGGTTCTAATCTATATGAAACTGAATTTCAGGAATTTTGATTCAAACGCGATCCTCCGCAGATCGAATCACTTCTGCCTAATGTGCGACTTATACTTCTAAGACAAAGACATTGGCTGCATTCACTATCAATTGTAAAAGGATAATGTTTACCATCATAATTATCTGAAACACTTTATAAAGCTTCCAAAAAATTTCAGAACAAAAGTTTTTTTTTTTGTAAGAACAGGAGAACATTGCTGTATTTTTACAGTCTATCCAGGAATGTCTGGACGGTTGCCTCGTGATCGGTTCTTCACTTCTCTCCCTGTCGAGGCACTTTAATAAGAACACCAGGTTAGATCTTGGGTCTATCTGAAGGAATGTATATTTGTTTCTTGAGTAACAGGAAAACGTGCTGGAGCCTAGTGGTGAAATCCTGTGCTGGTGACTGGGATAGTCTGGGTCTGCTGAAACAAAAGAACCATACACGACGTGTACATTTTAATTAAATATAAAACAGAGCACTTTTTCGAGTTCCTACTGATCTCCTTAAGTGTCCTACATTTAAAAGAAAAACAAATTGAGCTTATTATGTTCCAACCACTGGGGCTCACTTAAGTACTTTTCCATCTCTTAGCGTCTTTTTCAATAACTTCAGCAACTGAATTTCCAACTCACGAGGGAATTCTTTGGAAATGCCTGCTTCAGTGCTTTGTATTTAGCATGGGCTATATTATAGCCATGATGTGCATGTATTATAAGAGATAATGTACCAGAACAGAATGTGTGTGATCTGCAAACATCTGGACACTACTATGGTTGATTGACTTAACTTTCAGACTTAAAGAGTTGTATTAGATGAAAAACAAAGGTCTGATTTTCTTCTACAGAAAGCACCATTCTTGTCAGTGGACTGTATTATTATTATTAATATTTTGTTCCATGGCACTTTATATGTGAAAAGAGGCATACATAGACTAGTACAATAATTCTGAACAATACAAGGCACAGACAGAAGGTAAAGTGACCCTGCCCATGAGGACTCACAGTCTAGAAGGGATAGGTGAGGATACAGTAGGTCAGGGTAGAGGACCCTGCCTGCCAGGGCTCACAGTCTACAAGGGATGGGTGAGGATACAGTAGGTGAGGAGAGAGGACCCTGCCATGAGGGTTCACAGTCTACAAGGGATGGTTGAGGATACAGTAGGTGAGGAGAGAGGATCCTGCCATGAGGGCTCACAGTCTACAAGGGATGGGTGAGGATACAGTGGGTGAGGAAAGAGGACCCTGCCCACGAGGCCTCACAGTCTACAAGGGATAGGTGAGGATACAGTAGGTGAGGAGAGAGGATCCTGCCATGAGGGCTCACAGCTACAAGGGATGGGTGAGGATACAGTGGGTGAGGGAGAGGACCCTGCCCACGAAGGCTCACAGTCTATAATTGATGAGTAAACATACAGTAGGTGAGGGAGAGGACCCTGCCCACGAGGGCTCACAGTCTACAAGGGATTGGTGAGAATACAGTAGATGAAGAAAGAGGACCCTGCCCATGAGGGCTCACAGTCTACAAGGGATGGATGAGGATACAGTAAGTGATGGGAGAGGACCCTGCCCACAAGGGCTCACAGTCTACAGGGGAAGGATGGGGATACACTAGAAAAGGGTATCCAGAATTGCAATCAACCTTATTCACTTGGATTGTAGGCAAATTGCAGTGCCAAGCACAACCTGTGTATAAGAGTGGTACTGCATCTAGATAACCAAAGCCCTTTTTTGTCTAATCTCATATAACAGATTTAACATTAGTGATATTTATTTGTATATTGCAGATAGTGGATGAAGGAAAATCAAACACTATAGAGTGACAAAATAGGGTGCTAGGGTTCTTTCAGTCCCCATAAGAGTTTGCCATCTACGTGAACAGAGTGGTGACATAAGACAAAATAACAATAGTTAAGACAGCTTTCAAAAGATTATTGCATATTTCACAAAAAGCTGCATGAAGCAGTGTTTATAGGGCATACCTAAATCTGTGGACACTGAGAATTGAACTATTTCCTGGGGTAGTGCATTCCGGTGAACTGGTGCAGCATGAGGAAAATCTAAAAACAGGAGTGGGAGATACAGATTATGAAGGAGGCTAGCCTTTTGTTCATTAGTAGAATTGAGGCACAGGTAGGGTGGTAGACAGAAATTAGAGTAGCAGTGCAGCAGTATGGAAAGCTTTTAGAACGACAGTGATAAGTTTGTATTGTACTATATAGCTGACAGTGCATGGGGGAGAGGTTTCAGAGTATAGGTTGGATAGAAAAGGAAGCTTGCCTTCTGCATTCAGAATCAACTGAAGATGTAAAAAAAACATTCAATAATGAGTTACAGTATACAAGTCAAGAATTAATCAGAGCAGAAACAGGGATTCTTGTAGCCATTCCCATAGTAAGACAAGAGTACATCTGAAGCGACCGGTGGTAAGGCCGCGGGTGTGTGTGTATGATCTTTCTCAACAGAATCCCCATACTCAGATTTAACCGGTAGTAACATTTCTTTACTGTAAAACATGTCTATAACACAGTCAACTGATCTAGCTGCACACATGTATATATTAGAGTCTCTGAATCTTCACTTCTGCCGGGTACGCAGCAGGAAAAAAACACAACAATGAAGGTATCTTTCCCTAACTTTCCCTAAAATCACGTACCAGTCTATCAAGAAGAAGATGTCGTTCCCACGTAGCAGATCTGGGGGTCTCCTCAGTCTTCTTCTTTGGTCTCCTTCCGCAGGTAACAGAATTTTTGTTAGTCTCTCTCTTTGTCCACACCGATCAGCAGCAGAAGGGAGATCACAACAGCACAGAAGTCTCCCTTATGTCGGTCACAGCCCCTGCACATGCACTCTGGGTGCACGGCGGGCAAGGTTTTGCAGAGCGGCCAGAGTCACAGCACCAAAGTCCAGTGGCCCAGGATCAGTCACAGGGGCTTCTGCGGGATGATTTTTCCGGCAAGGTGTAGCAAAGTAGTCCACTTTGAACAGACATCCGCAGGCAGATCTTCTCTGGTTCAGCTCTGAATCTAGACTGCACTGTTTCTCTTCCTGGGTAAACAAAAGAGAGGGTGGGGGATTTCCACCCTCTGTGATTGTACAGTCCACTAATGCCCCCTGGTGGACAAGTGCGGACTGTGCACGGTTCATTTCAGTGTCAATTTCAATAATACAATCTGAATTATTCACCTCATTACATACCCCCCCACTTAAAAGTTGACAGTCCCTGTCAACAACCATCGGCTCCAAGGCAGTGATAGCCGTTGATATCACAGGGATTGATCTCCGGCGGAGTAGGGACCTCTGTTGGGGGAAACCGTCATCCCCCCGTTCACCTTCGCTCCCTTGTTCAGGGCTCACAATATCTCCAATAAACTCAGTCACGTTTTCTACCCGGGGAGAGTAGGATCGCCGGCGGTAGCGGCGCCGGTTGGGGGCAAATCTGCTTCCTTTAACGGGAACACCCCCAGGACCGGTGACGTCGGCGGCCTCTGTACCCTTCTCTCCCTTCACAACATCAAACTGTACCACCTCCCCATCACCAACGCTGCAGAGGCACTCGCGAGGATTGTTACGCTTTATGGCAGTCTGATGTACAAACACGTCATCCTTTGTGTCATTCCTGTTGATGAAGCCATACCCATCGCGGACATTAAACCACTTCACCGTCCCCTGGACCCGAGTGGCCAGCACTTGCTTATCGGTCTGGCTCTGTCTCTTCACACCCTTTTCCCTGATCTCCCCTGCCGAGCGAACCGCTTTGGCTGGGGCGTCTAGTTTAAAAGTGGCTGCTGTTGTGGGGCATGACTTGCTGGTTCTGGTATATCGGACCACGGGTGGAGGATGCGGACAACGGTTTGCCCTATGGCGGGGGTCGCCGCATGTCCAGCACCTTCCCATAGGCCGGCTGGGTTGCTGTCTCGCTTGCCTGTCCGCCTGTTGGTCTAGCCTGAGCTGTAGCTGTAGTATCTGTTTCTGCAACTCTGCTATCTGCTTCAATTCCTCCGTGTCACTGTTCGGAGTGCTGGCACCGGATATGGACCTGCAGGCCGTAGTATAAGTCTGGTTATAAGCTACTACCGGGAGGAGATTCTGTTGATCACACATCCTGCCGACTACGCCAGATGAAGCGACCGGTGGTAAGGCCGCGGGTGTGTGTGTATGATCTTTCTCAACAGAATCCCCATACTCAGATTTAACCGGTAGTAACATTTCTTTACTGTAAAACATGTCTATAACACAGTCAACTGATCTAGCTGCACACATGTATATATTAGAGTCTCTGAATCTTCACTTCTGCCGGGTACGCAGCAAGAAAAAAAACACAACAATGAAGGTATCTTTCCCTAACTTTCCCTAAAATCACGTACCAGTCTATCACAGAAGAAGATGTCGCTCCCACGTAGCAGGCCTGGGGGTCTCCTCAGTCTTCTTCTTTGGTCTCCTTCCGCAGGTAACAGAATTTTTGTTAGTCTCTCTCTTTGTCCACACCGATCAGCAGCAGAAGGGAGATCACAACAGCACAGAAGTCTCCCTTATGTCGGTCACGGCCCCTGCACATGCACTCTGGGTGCTCGGCTGGCAAGGTTTTGCAGAGCGGCCAGAGTCACAGCACCAAAGTCCAGTGGCCCAGGATCAGTCACAGGGGCTTCTGCGGGATGATTTTTCCGGCAAGGTGTAGCAAAGTAGTCCACTTTGAACAGACATCCGCAGGCAGATCTTCTCTGGGTCAGCTCTGAATCTAGACTGCACTGTTTCTCTTCCTGGGTAAACAAAAGAGAGGGTGGGGGATTTCCACCCTCTGTGATTGTACAGTCCACTAATGCCCCCTGGTGGACAAGTGCGGACTGTGCACGGTTCATTTCAGTGTCAATTTCAATAATACAATCTGAATTATTCACCTCATTACACATCCTCAAGATGTTTTTAAGTACAGCTGATAGGAGCCTTAAAGTGATTAAATATAAGGATTAAGAACAAGCCTTAAGCCAAAAGTAACTCATTTTGCTTAGTAGTTATAAATTTCAGTGCCAACAAGGTAAGTGTATTATGGAAATATGTAATGGTTCTGAGCAAACCCCAACTGGAGTAAAAAATATGGACTAAAAAATCAATTTCCTAGTTAGTTGTTCACATATTACTTGTATTTTAATAAAGTTTGTTGAAAGGTTGCAGAGCAGCCAATCAACAAGCTGTATTGCTTGATATTAATCACTGTACGCTGCATTTAACAATAAAGATTAAAAAAAGGAAAGAAATGGCGTGGGGTGCTCCCTTTTTTTAAAAGAGCATCACAGGTAAAACAGAAAGCTGCAGGCTGCAACCATCAGATGTCTGCTTAGGCTGGTTATCAAAGATATTGTGGTGCCCCTGCGACCAGGGTGGCCACATGGTGAACTGCAGCCACGTAAGATAGAGATGGTTGACCGAAAAAACACCCACGCAGCTACACACACTGACTCTACGCCTAGGACTCTAGGTTAGGCAAGGGGTAGCAGGGGATTAAGAGTAGAGTGGGTGGAGTGTAGAGCAGCACTGATCCAGTGGGAGGCACCGTAGATGAAAACACGGGAGCACCAAGTAAAACAGAAGAAGAACACTGAGTTAGGCACACCTCCCAGGAGGACAGGTCCCCTGGAGGACGCAGAATCCCAGAGGCTATATTCCTAGGAGAGAAAGCTGCTCCATAGCTAGAGGCGAGGGAAGAGCCACAAGCCGATACACCCAACAGCTTGTCAGAGGAAAGGTAGGAGGACAAAGGCCCAAAAGCCGCACACACCTTAGCTGATCGGAGGAACCCTGAAGCTGAGAGACAGTGAGAAAGAGGGAGCCTGGTGATCCCACAGCCATACCTAGGACACTGGAGACTAGGCAGCTACAGCCAAAGACCTGGCCCTGTAGAGGTGACCAGGGTACTCTAGGACCCTAATCACGAGACACAACGGCGTGGGATAGGTACTCCATGACCTGCAGCCTACCTACCACCACGGTCTAGGAACACTGCCTTCAGACTAGGGCTAGTGACCCTGACAGAGAGGGAATCATCACACAAAAGCCTGTGACAGCCTGACCAAACCCATGAGTGAGGAGACAGAAAGAGACAAGAGCCTGAAAGGACTTGAGGGAAGCAACGCAAAGGAGCTGCCTGACCTGCATAACCCAGTTACCCAGGGTAGTGTTAAAGTGTGAGAACTGTAACTTGAAACAGCTGAAACAACTGTAACTGTAGTGAACTGCTACTAAAGAACCTTAAGTAAAGTACCCAGTAAGCTCACCATCGCCTGAGACTGCTTTCTTCCAGCGTCACAGCAGAGTCCCGCCTGAGGAGCCACAGACTGTCATCCCTGTACACTGGCTGGAGAAGCTGCAGCAGCGAAGTAAGTGTCTTGCACAGAGCACAGCCCCTCACTACATGCCTTCATCACCACTACACCTGCCACGCTGTCCCTCACCACCATCCCCAGCAGGAATACAGCATCGGTGGTCCCACGGACCACATACCCCAGGTGGCATCACAACAAGTCCCCTTTAAATACTAACTTTACTTGCCCCATCTGGGACAACGGGACAGGGCCCGGCACCTTGACACACCCCAGAGACAGTACACCCCAGTCTAGAGTACCCCGGTCCCTAGTGTGCAACAACTTGGCGTCACAAACAGAATCCCGTTCCCATTAAACTGGGTACTGTGTGCCTTTGAGACTTTATTGGACTTTGCAAAAAAAAAAAATGGCGGACTCAAAAATGTAAACCACACTGTGCTGGCTCGGGGGTGTGCCTCGACCCCCCACCGTGGGAGGGCCATGCAAGAGGTGCAAAAGTGCCTGCCCACCCCAAGTGCTGATGAAAAACCAAGGGGGCGGGCCAAAGATCAAACTACCCCTGCCGGAAACTAAAAATGGCTGCAGGAACAGAGCCGTGCGGAGGGGGGCCAGCAGCCAAGAACTGGAATCGGGAATAAGAGACCAGGCCATGGTTGAGCACCCGGTTACCAGTGAGAAGCCGCCTGCCGGGACGCAGTCCATCACCACCAGCATAGCAGTAGGGGCAGAGTGAGATGACCCTGAGGCCCTACCTGATGACAACGGCGGCAAGACAGGAGCGGAGCCTGAGGAAGCTGAGAAGCCGTCCAGCCAGCCAGCCAAGCTCTGAGGTAGAGGAACCGGAGGAGGATGACCGGGTGAGCTGTGAGACACATGCGGGGCCCTGCGTGTACACAAATGTGATAAGTAAAATTGCAATACCCTGCTGCTGTTTATAGTTATAGTGATGTAAAGCATTGTAGAATCTGCTTTTTCTGTGGACTCATAGACTTTCATGAGAACTTTTCCTTAGAGTAAAAACTGTTTGCAACATTACAGGAAATGCGCCTCCTGGACGGGAAGAAAGCAAAAATGCTTACTGTTATTATTAAAAGTGTTTTTACTGCTATTGTACATGCATATTAAAAATTGCTCTGTACCGGGTAGGGTAGAAACACTTGCGGACAAGTGTGTTTCACCAAGGGGGAATGTGGCGCCCCACTGGTCATGGTGCCACTAAAGGGGTACTACACCTAAGACAGTGTGTGTGGTATTCCTGTCATCAGGGGAATGTAGTGTAATCTGAGGCTCTCAATTCTGCATTCACACACCTAGAATTGGGGGTCTAAAAAGTTAACCTGTTTATCTGGGAGACCCAGCCCAGTGGGAGGAGCTTAGGTGTAGTAGAAAGAGCGGGAAGAAGGGAGTGAGGACAGAACAGCCATGGAGAGAGAATGAGGAGGAAGTAGAAGAAAGCCTGGGGGAGACGAGGATCGTCGTGCTCGCCTTAGAGGAAAGCGCAGAGAACAGACACTGGGTCCGAGACTGTACAGGGTTACACATCTCGGCAGTCAATACCAGAGGGTGGGGAATTCCAGATTTCCCAGCCACACAGTGTCAGGAGGCAAAGCACAGTAAAAAATGGGAAAGGAAACGGTGTTCACCAGTCCGCGCTGCCAGGATCCACTTATTCCAGGGAAGAAACTCACGATCAGATGTGATATGATCAAAACCTTTTATTGCATCCAACGCGTTTCAACGTCTTTCCTGGCGTCTTCCTCAGGGAGGAGGCAAAGCAGCACATAGAGTTCAGAAACACCGACGCCCCGGAGAAAGTGAAGGACTCGAGCTGCCTGTCATGCGGCACATGCAAGAGAAGAGAGGGCAAGCAGCTTATCTTCAAGCACCCGCAGGAGCCTACAAGTAAAAGCGCAGGTAGAGAAAGGACAGAGAGTGGCTAAAGAAGGATCATGTCGGAGGGCCTCAGAGACATTGCATCCTCTGGTGACTACCCGGCCAGCTACCCGCAACTGTGCACCGTGTGAACTGTTTGAGAGCTGCCGTGCTGAGTTGCCAGTAAAGTACCCGTGCAGAGCAAGAAAGCCTCTGGTGTCTTATTTCTACTTCACTCTACCTGGAGAAGCTGCAGCATCAAGTAAGTGCAGCGTACGAAGTACGATCCCTCAACAGGCCCCTGCACCCTCTACATAGACATTCCACACTGCCATCCCCAGCTGCCATCCATCATCCCCGGAGGTTCTGCAGCAGCGATGGTCCCCACTGACCACATCCCACTGGTGGTGTCATGACAAATCTCCCTGTAAATACCCCTTCCATTTTGGACTGAGCCCAGGTCATGGGACTGGGTCATGACTACCGTGATCCCTGAGAAACAGCACTGGCCCGGCCCCAAGTACCCCATGGCCTGGGGCGCCTCAATATAATTTAAAAAACGGTGTGGGCTCCGATCTATATTTAATAACCAGCCAGACAGCTGGGGGATGGTGGGAAGGGCCATGGTTATTTGTCCCTTCCCAGCTTGACTATACCAGCCCACAGCCACCGTGGGATATTATTCTTTGGATTATGTCAGAACTTCCAGGATTTGTTTTGAAGTAATAAATTGGTGAATGAGGGCTTGTGGGGGAGTCTTTATTCAAGTAAATGTTGTTTTACCCTGTGTCTGTGTCTTTTTTAACTCTATACTTGCAGGGTTAGTAATAGAGGTGTCTGATAGACAATTATCCATTACTAACCCTAGGACTTGATGTCAGCTGACAATTCACAGCCGACATCAACTTCATTAACCTATTACTCTGATTACCAATGCACTAGGGCAATCAGAAGGATCTGGTTAAAGCACCAGAACTGGCTCATCTACTGTGATGTGTTTAATCTAGAGCGGCTACGAGCTGGTATGATTAGTCTGGAAAGGATTAAATAACCATGGTCCTTCCCACCAAGATAATACCAACCCCCAGCTGTCTGCTTTACTTTGGCTATTTATCAAAATAGGGCAGAGACCATGCCGTTTTTTTTTAATTTTCATTTAAATAGATTAAAAGAACAGCATGGGATCCCCTCTATTTTTGATAAAGTAAAGCAATCAGCTGAAGGTTGCTACCTGCAGCTGTCTGCTTTATCTGGGCTGGTTACTAAAAATAAGTGGTAGACCACGCTGTTATTTCTTGTTGTTTTTATTACATATCCACATTTTTGCAAGGTAATTGCCCAATTTTGCTTCCTTTTACAACCACCTAGCCCTTTCTATGACTATTTTACAGCCATTTTCCATCACAGCGGTTCAGGTCCCCATTGATTTCTAGGAGGTTTGAGGTCCAGGGTCAAGTTTAGGTCAAATTTATTTATTGTTTTAAAGTCTATCCAAATCCAGCAAACTCGAACATCCATGGGTGTACTCTTCACTAGTTCTGAAATCTGAAGTATGTCCAAAAGGAGTTGTGTAAAGAGAAAAGAGGAGAAGTACTATGATCCAAGAGGAACATAATAAAACTGAGGACAGTATAAATGATACAAAATATTAATGATAAACATTAATAGATAATTATGCAATTAGATTTCATTCTAATGAATAAACTATAGATAAATAATAGATCTATTTAACCAGAGATTGACCTTGGGACAGTGTAACAGAAACATGGCCTCCTCTTACTTGCTGGTGCTCATGTAGGGTCCCATCCCATGTAGTAACATTATAGAAGGACTTGGCACTCTTTGAAAGTTGCAAATTAATATTTTATTGACAGGTGCAATCCACAGAGGAGCCATTCCTCCAGCGGAGACATGCTCTTCTCATTTTTACACTTTAGTCCAGAGGTCCCCAAATCCAGGCCTCGAGGGCCACCAACAGTGCAGGTTTTCAGGATCTCCTTAGTATTGAACAGGGCTTGGAATCATTACCTGTGCATTTGATCACATTAGAACCTGTGCAATACTAAGGAAATCCTGAAAACCTGCACTGTTGGCGGCCCTTGAGGCCTGGAGTTGGGGACCTCTGCTTTAGTCCATCGGCAATCCATGTATCTGATGAAGGTCAGGAAATGTTACACATTATTCTGTGGATTCCACCTAGCGTTATTTGTCTTCTTGAATTGTTTGTTGAATTGATTGTTGGTAAATCTGCTATATTGTATTGTCATATTAGTGGGAGAAGTATAAACAGAATGAAATTCAGCTCTGCAACCACTGAGTTCATTAATTATTTCCACTATTGTCATAAACATAAAAATATGATGTCCTTATGACACATTTTGATGAAAGAGTGTATGCCCATCGGACAAGGACAAGATGCCAACTTTTCAGATGGGACACAATACTAAACAATATAAAATAGGAAGGGGGAACAAGAGGCGCAATAGTGCCCTATCACTCAGACACTAAGAGATGAGAGGTATATTGTCAAAACCACTCACCTATTCCAGTTGTGATGACCCACAACTGGCTTGAAGGCATACAATCAATACCGGCTGCTGCAGGACCTCCACCAACCACTCGCACGTGGGAAGACTCTCAGGAAGCTGGGAAAAGGTGTGTGACAGTCCGCGCCACCGGGTACCAAAGAAATCACCTGGGATGCAGGAAGTTATTTCAAGCTTTATCTTTATTCTCCAACATGTTTCAGCGCTCCACCTGGCGCCTTCCTCAGGGATATCCCTGAGGAAGGCGCCAGGTGGAGCGCTGTAACATGTTGGAGAATAAAGATAAAGCTTGAAATAACTTCCTGCATCCCAGGTGATTTCTTTGGTACCCGGTGGCGCGGACTGTCATACACCTTTTCCCAGCTTCCTGACAATACTAAACAGACTCATCTGTCTTTATGTCTAGGATTCTAAAAACTTGGGAAGAAAAGGATCCAGTTTGGTCTACTGTCCAGTCTTGGACAGGAAGGTGGATTGGGCGTACGGACCATGGAGGTAGCCATACACTCAACTGCATAATGTAGAAAATCTAGACTAGTCATGTAATTCCTGGCAGGTGGGCTGATGCAAATTGATTAAATGCAGATTAAGAACCCTACATATATGTGTAGTACTCATGTATTTAATATCTGCAGAGTGATGTCACATTGGGAGATTTTTTTAAATTCATGTTTGTACCACAGCCAGCCCCCAACATACAGTATGTGCATCTATGAGATCGCTAGACAGTAGAGTTGGTGTCAATCAATTCACAGGACCCAGTCCATCAGCTGCGTTGGTTATCTGTAGCCGTTAGTCAGCAATCCTGAGAATCTTGCCTGATGCTATCTCTAATGATTAGTCAGGCTGACATCTCACCAGATCGGCCATCAGGGCTGTGGAGTCGGAGTCAGTGCCCATTTTGGGTGGAGTTAGAGTCGGATTCAGGGGAATTGGGGTCAGAGTCGGATATGTAGCTTACTGACTTCACAGCACTGGTTATGGAGTAGGATTCAGTGTCCATTTTGGTGGAGTCAGAGTCAGGGAAATTGACGAGTCGGATGTTTGGTTTATTGACTCCACAGCCCTGTGGCCAATCAAACCAAGAGAAGAGCCACAGATGCTGGAAAGAAGGAGCTAGTTCTCAGGAATCTCTTACTACTGACGTAGTCAATGCACCATGTAGCGCGAATCAATTTACACCTATTTTACAACACACTTGGAAATAGTGGCAGATTGTGGAGCTACAACTTCCAAGTTTTCTGTTATGCTACTATTTTTGGAGGTGGCATTAAAAATGGGTGAGGTAACTAAGAGTGGTGGGAGCAGGACATTTCCAATAGGTTTATTATTGTTAAAAAGAGAAAATGGTGGAAATTAGAGCTGAAATCTAGGCATGCTCATCCTCCGTTAGTCCAAAGTACATTTCAATGAACCTTGGTTTAAGGCCAAGTTCACACTGGACATTTTCTATCTGCTTTTGGTGCTGAATTTTTTTTTGTAAACTGCACCAAAATTGGATCAGTCCTTGTGTCTGCAGCAAAGTGAATGGGAATTTCAATTTGTAGTTCAGACATCAGCGATTTTGACTGCTGCGATAGAGGTGCAGAAAGTGCATCCAGAAAATAATTATTTTATTTTTGCTACATTTTTCTGCTGCACTTTCTACACCACCAACACTACATTACATACCCTCCCTGATGATCCCACTGTGAGCCCTGGTGATGTCTTCGTTTTGGGCATCAGCAGGACCTGTTGGTATGGTACTGACAGGACCTAAGCAATGTGACTCTCAGTCTAAGTCACATGGGCAGGTCCTATCAGTGCCCTACCCACATGTCCTGACGATGCCAGGAGGGAACCCATCGCCATGGCTCACCGTGGGATCACCAGGGGAGAGTAATAAAGTCTGTGTCCCTAGAAAACAGAATAAAAAAGCAAAACAAACGGATGATGTGTTTGTGATGCTTTTTTTTGCAAAAACAGAGCACAAACGCTCTGTGTGAATGAGGCCTAAGACTGCAGTGTTATAATTCATATATAGATATACGGTAGATATATGAAAATTCTTACATATAATTCTTATATATACTTCCTATAGAAATACTAAATAAAGACAATTAACAAAAAAAAATTCAAGCTTTTCTTTATTTAATCTCCTTTTCTCCCTGTGTTTTAGAAGATCAGAGATGTCCTCCTCTCTTCTCCACTGTCTTGTGTATGGCTGTAAGACAACTGGCTGCAGCAGAAGCCTCCCCCCTCTGTATTATCAACAGGAGAGGAAAATATTGTTAGGTTCTGTCACTTTGTCAATCATTCGACAAATAAAAATGAAGCTGATCAGCAGAAAATTAATATATTAGCAGAATTTGCACAAGGTTTTCTTTTGACCAAAGAGGATATAAGAAGTAATAATTGTGTGATAATTATTAATAAAGCACTTCTGATAAAATGCCACTTAAAGGGAATCTGTCACTACATTTGTACCACCTAATCTATGAGCAACATAATGAAAAGACCCTGATTCCAATGATGTGTCATATAGCGAGATGCTTGCTGTATTTTTGATAAAATCACTGATTTATCAGCAGGAGATTATCACTAGAAAACTATTAAACCTGCTGCCATATAGCCCTGAGCTCTGTATAACCCCACACCCCTAACATTGATTGTCAGCTTTCTGCTTATTCCCAGTGTACAGAAAAAGCTGGCAATCAGTGGTGTGGGTGGCTTAGCATTCAGAGAACTGAGAGATCTGCACCAGATAAATTATCATTTATAAAAATGTAGCAATCAACCAGTAAGTGACACATCACTGGAATCAGGATCTCTTTACCTACATCATGCTGATCTCAGATGGGCTAGCAAAAACCCGGTGACAGATTTTCTTTAAAGTCAAGAAATCGAAAATGTACTGCTGAACAAGCCTATTAAAGGAATTCTAAGCTTTAAAGTGTAAATGTCAATTCATTAAAAAAAAAAAAAAATACAGCACTGGTTGTTAATGATGGGTCACATAGCAGCTAAGATAATGCATTTTTGTGCCATATGACTTATTTTCTCAACTTTTTTGTGCGATTTAAAAAACTGCATTTTATGGGTATGTGGACATGGCCAGCAGCTGATAGGGAGCAGTGCAATGTGACTGCAAAGAAAGGGCAGGAAATATCCTGAGCTGTGTGGGGAGCCAGCAGTGTAGGAGTTAACAGAGATTGTGACTGAGCTGTGTGGAGCCAGATAACAGAACAGAAGCTTGTGCCAATGAAAGAGGAGTTTGCAGTGATTCTGACATTCTGACATTGCTCAGCAACTGTGCTGTAGGCTGAGATATTCTGATACATTGTTTCCTCACCAGCTGCAGTAAGCACCGTAGTTCCTGCCTTCTCCCTTATATAGTTGCATGCCCGTATTCAGTGTAAAGACGGATCTGATTAATAATAAACATGTCTGCTTCACACACAGTCCAGTGAGTACACTTTGTGGAAGACTTATGAATTGTTTTCAACCAGAATTCTCTGATAAAGTATATTTGACAGTTTATTAAAATCTCTTGCTCTACATTATTATTAAATAAAAATTTAAATGGTGGTTATGCTTTAAACCATTTGTACCTTTTCTGAAAAGTGCAATCAGTTTCAATCTGTAGAAAAACCTAGCAATAAATGTTTAATTTCCCTGCAGCACTACCACAAGGGAGAGAGAGCATTACACATTGTCCTTTTAAATCAATGGGTTGTCAGTGTAATGCAGGACAGGGCAGGATCTTCAGAGCAAAAAGGCTTTATATCCAGTCTACACTGACCAAGAGACCCTGAACAGGGGTCCACCCTAATTTAGAACTACACTGTGTGCAGAATTATTAGGCAAATAAGTATTTTGATCACATGATACTTTTTATACATGTTGTCCTACTCCAAGCTGTATAGACTTGAGAGCCAACTACCATTTAAGTAAATCAGGTGATGTGCATCTCTGTAATGAGGAGGGGTGTGGTGTAATGACATCAACACCCTATATAAGGTGTGCTTAAAGCAAACCTATCAGCCCCCCAGGCATCTAAAGATAAAATAGCCACCTTCTGCAGCACTAAGGCTGCATTCTGAGAAGGTGGCTATAGTGTTTATGCTCGCCAAACCTGACCCAAGACAGGGTGGTGGGCTTTTCAAGCATTTATCTCCAGCCTCTCTGGTGTCAGTCATCACTCTCTGCTCTCCGTGCGCCGCCTCCTCTTCCTTGTCTCCAAGAATTCCGCACCTGCGTAGTGCCTCCTGCCCCAGGGCATGCGCCATGCTTGCCCATGAACTTCCTGCATCCTACGTAACGTTTTTGCATCTGTGTGGTGTGCGTGGGAATCAGGAAGTTGACGGGCAGCGCACACGGCACATGCCCGGGGGCAGGACGCACTACGCAGGATTCTGGGAGACAAAGAAGAGGAGGCTGCGCATGGAGAGCAGAAAGGGATGACTGACATCAGAGAGGCATAAATAATATAGCCACCTTCTCAGAATGCAGCTTTAGTGCTGCAGAAGGTGGCTATTTTATCATTAGATGCCTGGGGGGGGTGACAGGTTTGCTTTAACTATTAGGCAACTTCCTTTCCTTTGGAAAAATGGGTCAGAAGAGAGATTTAACGGGCTCTGAAACGTCCAAAATTGTGAGATGTCTTGCAGAGGGATGCAGCAGTCTGGAAATTACCAAATTTTTGAAGCGTGATCACCGAACAATCAAGCGTTTCATGGCAAATAGCCAACAGGGTCGCAAGAAGTGTGTTGGGCAAAAAAGGTGCAAAATAATTGTCCATGAATTGAGGAAAATCAAGCATGAAGCTGCCAAGATGCCATTTGCCACCAGTTTTGCAATACTTCATAGCTGCAACGTTACTGGAGTATCAAAAAGCACAAGGTGTGCCATACTCAGGGACATGGCTAAGGTAAGAAAGGCTGAAAAACGCCACCTTTGAACAAGAAACATAAGATAAAACGTCAAGACTGGGCCAAGAAATATCTTAACACTGATTTTTCAAACGTTTTATGGACTGCTGAAATGAGAGTGACTCTTGATGGGCCAGATGGATGGGTCAGAGGCTGGATCAGTAAAGGGCAGAGAGCTCCACTCTGACTCAGACGCCAGCAAGGTGGAGGTGGGGTACGGATATGGACTGGTGTCATCAAAGATGAACTTGTGAGACCTTTTCGGGTTGAGGATGGAGTGAAGCTCAACTCCCGGACCTACTGCCAATTTCTGGAAGACAACTTCTTCAAGCAGTGGTACAGAAAGAAGTTGGTATCGTTCAAGAAAAACATGATTTTCATGCAGGACAATGCTCCATCACATGCATCCAACTACTCCACAGCGTGGCTGGCCAGTAAAGGCCTAAAAGAAGAAAAATAATGAAATGGCCACCTTGTTCACCTGATCTGAACCCCATAGAGAACCTGTGGTCCATCATAAAATGTGAGATCTACATGAGGGAAAACAGTACACCTCTGGGAACAGTGTCTGGGAGGCTGTGGTGGCTTTTGCACGCAATGTTGATCGTAAACAGATCAAGCAACTGACAGAATCTATGGATGGAGGCTGCTGAGTGTCATCATAAAGAAAGGTGGCTATATTGGTCACTAATTTTTTCAATGTCAGAAATGTTTATTTATAAATTTTGTGCAGTTATATTGGTTTACCTGGTGAAAATAAACAATGAGATGGGAATATATTTGTTTATTATTAAGTTGCTTAATAATTCTGCACAGTAATAGTTACCTGCACAAACAGATATCCTCCTAAGATAGCCAAATCTAAAAAAAAACACTCCAACTTCCAAAAAAATTAAGCTTTGATATTTGAGTATTTTGGGTTGATTGAGAACATAGTTGTTGATCAATAATAAAAATAATCCTCTACAATACAACTTGCATAATAATTCTGCACACACTGTAAGTAACATGACAGGGTGCCAAAAATTAAAGCGTAACCACTGTTTAAATTCTAATTTAATAATAATATAGAGCAAGTGATTTTAATAAACTTTCAAATATACTTCATTAGAAAATTCTGGTCGGTTACCATTCATAAACCTTCTATAAGGTGTCCCTACAACACTGTGTGTGAAGCAGACATATGTTCATTATCGCTCAGGTCCATCTTCAATGAACACGGGCCATGTAACCATATAAGGATAAAGGGGGTGCGGCCTACACTGCTGACTGCAGATGGTGAGGAAACATTGTATCAGATTACAGCACGGAGCTGAGCAATATCAGCATGTAAACTCCTCTATACAACCTTCTGTTCTGTCATCTTCACACAACTCAGTCACAATCTCTGTTAACCCCTTATCTGCTGGCTCCCCACACTACTCACTATCAGCCTGCTCTCAGAAGTTGTGGAAATTACACACACAGTGCTGGCAGACTCTGGCCATGCCGACACAGCCATAAAATGCAGTTTTTAAAAGAGCACAGAAAAATGTGAGAAAATATGTCATATGGCACAAAAAAGCATTATCTTAGCTGCTATGTGACCCATCATTATCAACCAGTGCAGTATTTTTTTTTCAATGAAACGACACTTACACTTTAAAATAGGTTTTCTAAGCTAGACGAACTCCGTATATCTAATGTTCAACTGCTATTACAATGCTAACAGGCAGACATTAAGGTGTTAAATATTTTTAGCCTAATGTTTGCAGAATTTTTTAGTCATAAAACTGAACAGCTGCGATGTAGTACGGTTTGAACATAGTGTAACACTAAGACCTACATGACTAAATGAAAGCCGTCTCATAAGTATAATTTTCCCTGCCATAAATTGGAACGGTTTCTTCATTTGTGGAAATCTGCATGTAAAGAATGCGAGTGAGGGAGGAAAAGGCATTGTCTACTTCTAGATTCATATGGAAACCAGAGGAAAATGTAAATACATGTGACTAAAGAATGAATACAATCACTTATTGCTACAATTTTCTTCTAAGTTATTAGTTGGAGTAGGTCCCAGACTTACTTTACTGCAGTGATGCGGGTGAATCATGCATGATTCATGCCCTCATACTGGGAGTGATGTCACATATGGTTTGGAGTTGAAGACATGCAGAGTCAAACATCTCTGTGGTCCTGTTGTATTGTCCGCACCTTTCCATCCCCCATCTTCATTACTCTAGTTTTGTTACAATTTGCTTTGCTTTCATTTTTCCAATAGCTAAGCCATTAATTTCTGCTACCTTATGTTGATACCCTGTTTCCCCAAAAATAAGACAGTGTCTTATATTAATTTTTGCTCCCAAAGATGTGCTAGGTTTTATTTTCAGGGGATGTCTTATTGCAGCCCCCATCATCCCCATCATTCCCTTTGCAGCCTCATCATCCACTTGCAGTCCCATCGTCCCCTTGCAGCCTCCAATATCCCCATCATCCCCTTGCAACCCCATTATCCCCTTGCAGCCCCCATCATTCCCTTGCAGACCCCAATATCTGCATCATCACCTTGCAGCCCCCATCATCTCCTTGCAGCCACCATCATCCCCTTGCAGCCCCCAATATCCCCATCATCCTGTTGCAGCCCCCAACAAACCATTGCAGCCCCCAATATCCCCATCAACCCCTTGCAGCCCCCAATATCCCCATTACTGTACCTGCAAAAAAAAACACACACACCTTTTCTCACCGGTCCTCCACCGGCCAATCAGAGGCCCGCACGTAATGCCGACGTTTGCTTCTGTCCTCTGATTCACCGGCGGCTGCTATTGTTGGCACTGAGGCGAGCTCAGAGCGGTGCCCAGAATACATACAGCAGACAATGGCGGTGGGCTACTATAATACTGGCACCGTATGTATCACAGCTGCATGCTTCTGTTCGGTGGGCATACTTAAAGAGAAAAATTCTGACAGGTTTTACTTTCGGGGGAGGCCTTATATTTAACAGTGTAGCAAAACCTCTACTAGGTTTATTTTTGGGGGGTGTCTTATTTTTGGGGAAACACAGTAGTTACAAGCCATTGAGTTTCTGTTCTTCCTCTTCTACTTGTTCCTTCTATTCTTCCTACCATGATGTCCTTCTTTAGTTATTTTTCTCTTTGCATGATGTGTCTAAAGTAGGCAAGCCACAGCTTGGTGATCCTAGCATCCATTGGCATTTGGAACAAATCAAGCCAGATATATCACTTGAAGCAAGCATCACCAAGCTACGACCCTGGTAAACCTTTCTAGCTGGAGAAGACCCTGGTGGACTCCATAACCAGGGTACGTTCAGCGTCAGCGAGGGCATAGGCACGTGATGGTGCACAGGGGGAACGACCCAGCTGGAGCTGTTATGGAGCTCAGGGATCAGTCACAGGTGAGTATTAGGTGTTGACCCCTTTTCCTATAACTAGGGCCACCCTTCACTTCTTCCCTCATTTTCCCCTCTGTGTTGAACCGCATGCTGGTCATTCCCTCGCCCGGCCGTGACACATACTCTTAGGTAATTTAGATTGTAAGCCCCGATGGGGACAGTGATGATGTCTGTAAAGTGCTGTGGAATGTGATAACGTTATATAAGTGAATAGAATAATAATTGGTTTTGATACTGAGTGGTGATCGTCGATGTAGCTACAATTGCTGTAACCTGGATGCCAGAGGGAGAGAAGCCTAATAGCAGGAATGTTTTTGAGTTTGCCGCCTACTCCCTACCTGCAACATTGCACACTTTTGAACTTAAAAAGCATATTTCATCAGAAAATGATCAATTATTAAATCAATTTTTTTTATTACATTTTTTTTTCAAATGTTGATTTTTTTTTTTAATTTGCCATATCGCCTTAGCTTAAAAAAAAATTAGAAATCTTCCAGTTTTCACATTGGCTTCTAGGTTCACACATCCTGATCTAACAAAAGACTTTTCATCAGTCTCATTATACATACAAATTTTAGAGGTAGGCCCCCGGAACAGTTATGAAGGGGGGCATCGTACACACTTGTGGCAAAACTAACAGTGAGGGTAGCATGATGACTCTCTAAACATTTTGAGTGAGGGATGTCCATTTAGCCTCCTAATATTCGAATTAAGGGTGGCCTGATGACCCTCCAAAAAGGTATAGCAAGTGCTGCTCGTGTAGACTCTAAAAATTTGAAGCAAATATGGCCTGATTACTCTCTAAAAAGAAGCAAGGGCTGCCCATTTACCCTCTTAAAATGTTAAATTGGGTGGGCCTGATGACTCTCCAAAAAGGAGGAGGAAGGGTTGCCCATTTAGCCTCTTAGCCGCAAATGCAGACTGATCATCCTCCACATGGGACGAGGGCCTCTCATTTAGGCCAGAGTTCCCCAACTCCTGTCCTCAAGACTTACCAGCAGGTCATGTTTTCAGGATTTCCTTAGCAATGCACATGGGGTTGGAATCATCACCTGTGCAAGTGATTAAATGATCAACTGTGCAATACTAAGGAAATCCTGAAAACATGCACTGTTGGTGGGTGTTGAGAACAGGAGTTGGGGAACACTGGTTTATACTATGATGACCATATTGATAGTGTAATGCCAGTGTAATTGGAAAGTCCTGCATCTTAATTCTGGCAGGGACGCTGACTATGCTCACAAGCAACATGTGTAAAACCTTGCCAACATGTGTAATATGGAGTTCCAGTGTGTGGGCATGTCGCATGCTGTACTAGTCAGTGAACTTGCATTTGTACGCACTGCTGCAGCGCTGCAAGACCGGTGGCAGGCGTAGCTGACATGCAGAAATGAGGCAGGGGTGCAGTGCTTACAGATTGTGACTGATATGGACAAGATGCTCTGAGATAACAATTCTGAGATGGAGGATGAGGATGAGGAAATGATGCAGAAACTCTTGTAGGAGGTTGACGAAACCCTCATAGAAAAAGGGCAGCATTCGGTAGCGTGTGTGCCAGGTACACCCAGTGTGAAAATGTAGCGACTCGGGCCTCAAATACTTGTGCACATGTGACTTGTCAGTCGTTAAGTGGACCTTCCCAGTAACTGCGTTGGTTGAGGCATGGGAGATGTTATGGGACACTTGCTGCTGTAAGGTGGGAACAGCAAATCAGGAAAAATAGTGTCGGCTGGTGAATGACTACCAAGGAACAGATGCCATCATGAGGTAGCAGAAGGCCTGAGTGTCCACGAGTCTAAACAAGAAACATTTCCAGGTCGGTCATTCTGGGAATGTGTCCCATGTTTGGATCTATGGATTGGTGGGTGGGTGCGTTTTTGCATTTGCATTCCAAGGCTTGGGGTAAGGACAGCTGAACACTGCCCTGGGATTAATCATTTGAGAACAATACTGATGGTGCTTGCAAATGTGCAATAAATGGGTGCAGGGTGGGAGACATCTGCTCCTGCATCCTGGACAGGGAATTGGCAAGCACATAGCACATGGTAAAAGGTAGTGGTGTCACCTGAAGACACTAATTGTGGACCCAGAAAGGAGCACCATCTAGTCACAGGCTTTGATGACATGTGCTTAAGCATGCTGGTAGTGACAGGCTGAGAGTAGTCAGGCCCCTGCTGATCTTGCTACATCACTGGTCGCAAATGACTTTTCTTTTATAGGTCACACTTTCTTTAAAAAAGTGCCATATACACTTAACCCTTGGCATCCAAAATAGAAGTGTGTGGCTGCTCTTTGGAATAGTTGACCACCTTTTCCCTCTGGCTACTCCACTGACTCTAATGGGCTTCTCAAAATGCAGGGAGGTCCAGCTGCTGGTCAGGTAAAAATTATGAGGAAAGCCTCTAAAAATTGTGATTGAGGACCATATGATCACCCTGATGATATGGTGTAGGAGGAGGAGAAGAAAAATAATAAACCATGGACCATGTACCCTTTGGGGGGTGGGAAGGGGTGCATAGGAATAAACCAGAAAAAAAAAGGAAAATTGAATTTGGCTTTATGTTCGCTTCTAAGCACTGACCAAATGTGCTGCCATCCCAAATTGATGCTAGAGGACCCCCTGAGGGCCTTCCAAAATTAATAATAGAGGGCCCCTGAGGACACTACCAAATGTATGAGTGAAGACCCTTCCAAAGTAATGGTTAAGGGCCATCTGAGGGACCACCCAAATGTATCATAGAGGGCCACCTTAGGGTCCTCCCAAATGTATTGATTTTACTCACTTATATAGTGCTATTAATTCGAAGTGAATTATAGACGTCTTCACTGTCCCCATTGGGGCTCACAATCTGAGGTCCCTATCAGAATGTCTTTGAGTATGTGAGGAAACTGGAGAACTCGTAGGAAACTCATGCAAACACGGGGAGAACATACAAACTCCTTAGAGATGTTTCCTTGGTACCTTTATATCTTCTATCTGCTGCTGCATTCCTGAGAAATTAGCATTTTGATGCATATGCATATCCTCTCTAAGTTGTTCCTCACCTAGCACCAGCCTCCTTAGCTTGACCAATAGTTCACTTTCTGATTTATTTGCCTGGCGGCTGTCATTTCACAGACAGTGAGCTATCAATCAAACTCAACAGTTATGTGTTGGGCAGAGCAACAATCTCAGGAGATAAAGGTTAATAAATCAAATGGTTTGCAGCATCCATCTGGTAATATACTGTATGGGATTAGGCTTTACTCCCTTTGTAGTGCCTGTCACATCCAATAAGAAATATTGGAATATAATACATACAGTCATATGAAAAGGTTTGGGCACCCCTCTTAATCTTACTCTTTTTTTTTCGGTTTAAAATTTGTTTTTTGCAGCACCTATTTCAGTGTGATATATGTAATAACTGATGAACACAGTAATATTTCAGGATTGAAATGAGGTTTATTGTACTAACCAAAAATGTGAAATATGCATTATTTAAAAAATTGACAGGCGCAAAAGTATGGGCACCTCAACAGAAAAGTGACATTAATATATAGTAGATCCACCTTTTGCAAAAATAACAGCCTCTAGTCGCTTCCTGTAGCTGTTAATGAGTTCCTGGATCCTGGATGAAGGTATTTTTGGCCATTCCTCTTTACAAAACAATTCCAGTTCAGTTAAGTTTGATGGTCACCGAGCATGGACAGCCCGCTTCAAAACATCCCACAGATGTTCAATGATATTCAGGTCTGGGGACTGGGATGGCCGTTCCAGAACATTGTAATTGTTCCTCTGCATGAATGCCTGAGTAGATTTGGAGCGGTGTTTTGGATCATTGTCTTGCTGAAAGATCCATCCCCGGCGTAACTTCAACTTTGACACTGATTCTTGAACATTATTCTGATGAATCTGCTGATACTGAGTGGAATCCATGAGACCCTCAACTTTAACAAGATTCCCCGTGGCGTCATTGGCCACACAGCCCCAAAGCATGATGGACCCTCCCCAAAATTTGACAGTGGGTAGCAAGTGTTTTTCTTGGAATGCTGTGTTTTTGTGGCACCATGCATAACGCCTTGTTGTATGACCAAACAACTCAATCTTTGTTTCATCAGTCCACAGGACCTTCTTCCAAAATGAAACTGGCTTGTCCAAATGTGCTTTTGCATACCTCAGGCGACTCTGTTTGTGGCGTGCATGCAGAAACAGCTTCTTTCGAACCACTCTCCCATACAGCTTCTCCTTGTTCAGTGTGCGCTGTATTGTTGACCGATGCACAGTGACACCATCTGCAGCAAGATGATGCTGCAGGTCTTTGGAGGTGGTCTGTGGATTGTTGTTTACTGTTCTCACCATTCTTCTTCTCTGCCTTTCTCATATTTTTGTTGGCCTGCCACTTCTGGCCTTTATAAGAGCTGTCCCTGTGGTCTTCCATTTCCTTACTATGTTCCTCACAGTGGAAACTGACAGGTTAAATCTCTGAGACAACTTTTTGTATCCTTCCCCTGAACAACTATGTTGAACAATCTTTTTTTTCAGATCATTTGAGAGCTGTTTTGAGGCGCCCATGATGCCACTCCTCAGAGAAGATGCAACTAGGAGAACAACTTGCAAGTGGACACCTGAAATAGCTTTTCTCATGATTGGATACATCGGGCTATGAAGTACAAAGCTCAATGAGGTTACCAAACCAATTTAGTGCTTCAGTAAGTCAGTAAAAAGTAGTTAGGAGTATTCAAATCATGAAAAGCAGAAGGGTGCCCATACTTTGTTTGGCACCTGTCAAATTTTAAATTAATGCATATTTCACATTTTCGATTAGTACAATAAACCTCATTTCAATCCTGAAATATTACTGTGTCCATCAGTTATTACATATATCACACTGAAACAGCTGTTGCAAAAAAAACAATTTTAAACCAAAAAAAAGAGTAAGATTAAGAGGGGTGCCCAAACTTTTTCATATGACTGTACATCTATTTGAATCCTCAGATAGGTATAGAAGCTGTAGGAGATAATGGCGAGTCAAGTGCTCTGTCACACCCATTTGAATGTGAATGAAAACTCTAATTTCTCAGAAAGGCAGCAACATATAGAAGATATAAAGGCGTCAATGTTTTCTTACTGTAAAGAACTGCATGGCCATATATGTTAGGGGGAGAGATCTCATTGACAGATTCCCTTTAAGTACAGGAAGCGAGAAATTCTACAAAGAGCTCATCATACCTCAACTTCCTTAACGCTTATGAATTTGACATAAAGTGAGACTGGGGTTAACTACTCACGTGCCATATAAATCCATTAGGATTCTTTGCCTACAAAAGTAACATTAATGCAATAAAAACATATAAAAAATACCATTTGGATCCTGGTGGGTCACTAACCGGCTAATGAAAAATGTACAAAAAAATTCTATAGGAGAAATATTATGACTACATTTGTAGATAAGTGTAATCTCAAGCCACAAGAAGAAACAAACATGGGGCAGACGGCACGGGGCAGAGCTTCCCCGTATAATAATGTCCATTCACAGGAAAATAAACTGAAATAATGGAACAATCTGAGCTGTGTTCTGGTGTAAGGCGGCCACATAGATCAATGCGAGCTTTATGTGCAAGACACCACTGTCATAAGTAATAAAGGAAAGGAAAGGCAAGTACAGTATCAAGACATAAACAGAAATCACTTCTCTGAATAGTCGCCATATGGTCTTTTTCAAGCGCTGCACATTTACTCTGAACATGTCATGTGATTGGTGTTTTGGTTAGAAAGAACTTAAGTCACTTAAGGACCAGAACAATGCATATGTATACTGGGTCTCTTTAATAATGTATCAACATATGGTGATCCGAGCCTTGATAAGGAAATATGATTGACTGGCTAGTATCGGCAACACCCAAAAACACTTACGACTGACAAGTGAGCCCAGAAAGAAAACAAACTTTTAGTGTTAAGTGCAAGAAAAAAAAGAAAAGTCTCGCTGCATCCATCCAATGTACAATGTCATAAATCATTAATCATGCTGTCAGCCAAGATTTTACACATCTCGTTAAGTATTCTAGCTCAGCGGTGCAACTAATTGACGCCCCCAGAAGGGCGTCTCTTGTTGGGTGGTAACTGGCACTTTTGACATTGTCCTTGCCAAGCAGGTCTACGATTTGGAATGAGAAGCAGATCTTAAGGTTGATATAAGCTACAGCGCGGTGGGACTGAAGTACACTGCCGGGATTGTGCAGCTCCTTTAGTGAAAGTGAGAAGAGTCATATAACCAGACGGTAGTAAGAACAACACGGTACAAAGCCAAGGCCAAGACTTTAAACCTGAGTCCACCTGGTGGTACATATATCACATCTCATGGAGGTTATCACGTTCTCTTACTAGGCCTTAATGGGTGTAGCACTTGGTATCATCATAGCCATGGTGGTGCTTTTGGTTAGGTAGAGGCTAGTTGGCTTTGGGAATGTCGGGAAATTCTAGTGTGGCACCCTGGCACCTGTTGGGCACCACAGAAATCCTTAGAGCACAAATGGAGTAAGTAACAGCACAGCAAAACCCACAAACACCAAACAAACACAACAACACCTTAGAACACCTGGTTTCACCCCGAGCCTCTAGGGGAGCTCCACTGGTGACTTTGAGCCAGTTCCCCCTATAAATAGAGTCTTGGAGGGAGAAACTTCAGAGTGTGCAGTCACTTCAGAACTGTGAAGAGTGTGGTAGACACTACAAGAGCTGCCAGCCTGCGTGAAACCTCCACCCTATGAGGAACACACTAGGCCCAACCAGCCTGTTAGCCAGTGGAGATCCCTGCAATTGGGATAATAGGAAGAAGGAGATCACCTCTCAGGAATACAGAGTTAATCCAACTCTTTCCAAATCAACTGGTTACTGGAACCGAAGCTGTGAGAGCTGCCCAGCCACCACAGAGAACCAGCACCATCAACAGGAGGTTTAGCCACCTGTTCCACCTGATGCACCCATCCACGAGAGCCCAGGGAAGAGTATTGATCCTGCTCAGACCCTTTTACAGTGCCCTCAGTGCTGTTAACCAGGTGAAGCAAGTTCCATTGGAAACACTGCCCGGTCCGGCTGGATTCCACATCCACCCGACCTTAGAGAGAGAACTAGAGAAAGGAAGCCTAACACTGCTTGCTGTGAAACTCCATAAGTGCCAACTTCACTATCCTGGTCCGAGTGTACCTGACTACCATCCAGTAAAGGTACCTAAAAGAGACTTTGTGTGGTTGTGCATTATTCCTGGATTCAGCGCGCAGCATCCCGCAGCTGCCTCACAACATCTTGCGCAGCTCCCGGCTCCGGGGATTCCCGCTCATCCTGTGGGGAGCGTTCCATCTCGCTGTATAACATCCCCCGGAGACCTGAACAGCGCTGGTAAAGTTACCAGAACACCCGCAGGTGGCGTCACGAAGACAAATCACCCCTACTGTTCCGCCATCCCCCTATTGATCTGGACCACCGGGCCTACACTACCGCAGGCGCGGTTCCGTGACTGGAGGAGAAACAACGCCCGCTACGTGTACCCCCCGGCTACGGTGAGTCAGAATTTGGCGTCACGAACAGGATACGAGCAGGCCCGTTATCACGGGTATTGTGTGCTATTTATTGACTGTAAATATCGAACTGTATATTTGGCCCGCCATTGCTGCGCGAAAATGCGGGAAAAGAAGGGGCGTGACTGTGCAGAGGGCGCGAAGATTGGCCCCGCCCCCACGCTCTGACGACTTCTTCCGTACGCAGCAGGAACCGGAAACTCCCGTGGTGCCTCACTCCTCACCGCGAGGCCGACACTTCCGTTTGAAACCGAGGGAAAGGCTACGCTTAACTAAGGGGGAGCGACCATGAGTAACCCGGCTCCCGATCACGCGGTGCCCCCGCTAGACCAAGCGGCACCCCAAAACATACCTCTTGATGGACAGCAACAAGTCGGCGGTATGCCACCGCAACCCGCTCTGATTATGCCGATGTCTCTACCCTACGTTCCTAGTGCGACCTGGTTACCCAAGTACAGCGGTGTACCCAGCACCTTGGAGAACTTCCAGAGGAAGATATGCCAAGCGCTGGACATGTACCCGATGACCGGTAAGCAAAGAGCTTCAGTTATTATGGGACAGTTAACCGGTGCAGCCGAACTGCAGAGCCGCAGCTGGCCTGTAGAAGTTCAGGAATCTGTGGAGCAGATATTCGCTAGATTAACCCGGGTCTTTGAGTGCCATACCGAAGCTGGATTAAGACTGTCATTCTATCGTTGTAACCAAGGGGCACAAGAAAGTGTCCTTGATTATTCGCTGCGTTTGCAAGAAGCATACAGACTGTTAAAACAAGTCGATCCTGATAGTGCTCGAGATGAGAACAAAGCGTTAATTGGACAATTTATTGTGGGCCTTAAACTGTCTGAGGATAGAAAGCAAGCAAGCTGGTGGTCCATACAGAATCCAGGCGCAGAGTTTGACACCTTGAGAGACTTAACAGTTTGGGGACAACGACTCGCTGAAGTACCTGATCCCGCTTCACCGCAGCAGCAGTACACTGACACCCCTTCCGTGCCGGCAGCAGCATCTCCAATCCCTGCGATTCAGTCCAGCGCACAGACTGTAACACCTGACCGGTTTGATCAACTGTGTGCTAATGTCGAACAGCTGATGAAGGACGTGGCCAAGCTACAAGCTGGGAGAAGATCCAAGACAGATGCAAGGCCATCGGACAAGATTCAACTCGCCGACAGCCCGGATGACGTCCCCTGGATGAGGAGAAAGACACAGCCGTCGCGAGGAAAACCTGCAGACCGCCGCAGTCCTGACAGACGCCGCAACAGTCAGCAGAACGACTTAGGAGGCCGCAATCTGCAATCCCGTCCTTTAAACGAGCGACCCCTGGGCGAGAAGGGCCAACCCCAGGAGTAGACTGTCCAGGCCCTACGTCCAGCTGGGAACACAAGTATGTGGGAGACTGTCCATATTTACCAATCGTCATCGATGGCATCGCTATCTCCGCCTTGATAGACACTGGATCCCAGGTGACATCCATCCCCAGTACCCTTTACAAGCAGTTCTGGCCAGATGTTAAGCTAGAACCCCCAAATCCCGAGATGAACCTTGAAGCCACTAACGGTATAGCGGTTACCATAGAGGGACAGTGGGAAGCTACAGTAAAGGTGGGGAGGGTGCAGTTGAGAAACCAGGGTATCTTAGTGGTCCAGGATAAGCCTAACCACAAGGATCCATATGTCATATTGGGTACCAATGTCATGATCAAATGCCTCGATGAAGTGTTGTTTTTACTCCAACAGAGTGCTGAAGCCGATAAACCCAGAGAAAAGAGGGCTATCCAAAAGCAGATCAGAGCTCTGGTGTATCAACAACAGGTAACCTTGTCAAATGGTGAGATTGGCAGAGTAAGGGTCACAGATCCCATTCCAATTGTGGTACCACCCAGAAGTGAAATGATGATCTGGTGTCGAGCAGCCATAGGCCTCAGAGGGCAGGACTACCAAGCTGTAGTAGAACCTGTAATGTCCGACAGTAGTCCTACGCTCTTGACATCCAGAGGGTTAGTCGATGTAAGAAAGGGGAGAGTCCCCGTACGCATATTAAATTATGGTGATGACGAAGTCAGACTGCCAAGATATGCAACTGTCGCAAAATTGTACCAAGTAAAAGATGATGCTGTGATTGATGTAAAATCCTCAAACCAAACAGTCACTGATGCACCCCCTCACTCCAAAGATCAGTTAGAGAAATGGTGTCAAGAGCTCAGTGTAGGAACTGACAATACACCCTCTCACCAGAAAAATGGAGTATACCGGGTAGTTCGGAAGTATGAGCAAGTGTTCAGCAAACTCAATTTTATAGAACAGACGGCACTCACCAGTGTGATTTTCGTGCGTTTATTTCAGACGGCACATTGCTTGATGCAGGGAGGGGAGGGAGTGCAGAGGAGACGACGGCACCGTTTCGCGCTTACAATGCGCTTCCACGGGTCACCATTATATTTATAAGTGTTCAGCAAACACCCACTTGACTTTGGGAGGATTAAAGGGGTACAACATCATATCCCCACAAACAACCATGCACCTATCAAAGAAAGGTACAGGCCTATACCACCCACTCACTACCAGAAGGCAAAAGAGATGCTTCAGGACATGAAAAATGCAGGAGTCATTAGGGATAGCTGTAGTCCCTGGGCCGCACCACTAGTCCTGGTTAAAAAGAAAGATGGTAGTATGAGGATGTGCGTAGACTATAGGCAAATCAACAAAGTCACACACAAGGATGCATACCCGTTACCCCGCAAAGGAGAGTCACTAGCTGCACTCAAGTCTGCCAATTACTTCTCCACATTAGATCTTACTAGTGGGTACTGGCAGGTTGCCGTTGCAGAGGAGGATCGTGAGAAGACAGCCTTCACGACTCCCATGGGCTTATGCGAATTCAACAGTATGCCCTTCGGGTTGTGCAATGCCCCAGGAACATTTCAGAGACTTATGGAGTGTTGTTTGGGCCACAAGAACTTTGAGACTGTCTTGTTATACCTTGATGATGTCATTGTCTACTCTCAGACCTATGAAGATCACCTCCAACACCTGAGTGAAGTGTTTGAGTCACTGTCCAAGTACGGGATGAAACTGAAACCGTCCAAGTGCCACCTGCTGAAACCCAAGGTCCAATACCTAGGACATGTGGTCAGCGCCGAAGGCGTAGCACCGGATCCGGATAAGGTCACCGTCATCAAGGACTGGCCAGCACCCATCAACCACAAAGAGGTACGTCAATTTCTAGGACTGGTCGGGTACTACCGACGATTCATCAAAGGCTACACCAAGATAGCCGCCCCCATGCAAGATCTCCTAGTAGGTCAATCCAAAAACGGCAAGATCAGCAAACGGCAAAATCCTTCCAAACGTTAAAAGATGCTTTAACTGGAGAAGAAATCCTGGCCTACCCTGACTACAATCTACCGTTTTTATTGTACACCGATGCAAGCAATGAAGGTCTAGGAGCAGTCCTATCTCAACGTCAGCAGGGCAAGGAGAAGGTGATAGCCTACGCCAGCAGAAAGCTCCGTCCCACAGAAAGGAACCCGGAAAACTACAGCTCCTTCAAGCTGGAGTTCCTGGCCCTGGTCTGGGTGATCACAGAGCGTTTCAAACATTACCTGGCGTCCGCCCCGTTCACAGCTTTCACAGATAACAATCCTCTAACACACTTAGAGACTGCAAAGCTGGGAGCTCTAGAACAGCGTTGGGTAGCAAGACTCGCTAACTACGACTTCACTGTAAAGTACCGGGCAGGTCACAAGAACGGCAATGCTGATGCCCTGTCCCGAATGCCCCACCTTCCTGAAGAGGGAGAAGACATAGATGACCTAGAAGAGATTGAACTACCTGCTTTCCACCGTTCAGGTACAGCAACATGTCATCAGAGAAACCAGACCCGTGTAGAGAGGACCGTGAACCCGTTACCTCACCATGACTGGAAGGAGGCTCAAGCCAATGACCCAGATGTCAGCCTGGTAAGGGATCTCATCACTCAAGAACACGCCAATATGGACTCTGATGCCTCACCAAATGCTAAACGCCTGTGGAAGGAGAAGGGAAGGTTGTTCGTCTACCAAGGTAAACTATGCAGAAGATACCTCAATCCACGAACCCATGAACTCATCTGGCAGATTGTAGTTCCCAAGACTGAAGTCCAAATGATCCTTGAAGCATACCATGATGATGCCGGACACTTTGGATGGAAGAAGCTGGAGAGACTCCTGAAGGATCGGTTCTACTGGGTCGGTATGAGAGGCTCCATTGACAAATGGTGTAAAAACTGTGGACCATGTCACCTTCGAAGAAAAGATCATCTAACTCAGAAAGCTCCGTTGCAACCAATTGTTACCACCAAACCTCTTGAAATAGTTGCTCTCGACCACGTGAAGCTTACCCCAAGTCGAACCGGGTACACCTACGCTCTCACCATCGTCGATCACTACTCAAGATTCCTGGTAGTCGTTCCAGTTAAAGATTTAACTGCTGAGGTAGCAGCCAAAGCGTTCCAGAGTTACTTCTGTCGCCTCCATGGGTATCCAGACCAGGTCTTAACTGACCAAGGACCAGCCTTCGAATCAGCTCTTCTCCAAGAATTCTTAGGGCTGTATGGGTGCAAGAAAATCCGCACAACACCTTATCATCCTCAGACGAACGGTTTATGTGAGAAGATGAACCACATAGTCATTGACATGCTCAAGACCTTACCAGTTGAAGAGAGAAATCAATGGCCACAGAAACTTCCAGATCTCGTGGACATCTACAACCACATACCCGTCAGTTCGACAAATTACACACCTGCTTACTTGATGAGAGCAATACCAGGTAAACTGCCTATTGATTTGCAGATGGGAACCGTTGAACCCACAGAAGACTCTTCTGATGAAGACTGGGTCAGCCAACGCC
Organism: Allobates femoralis; assembly: GCA_033576535.1. Taxonomy (NCBI): domain Eukaryota; kingdom Metazoa; phylum Chordata; class Amphibia; order Anura; family Aromobatidae; genus Allobates; species Allobates femoralis. The sequence goes on along the minus strand of JARQOC010000003.1, from coordinate 70,922,676 downwards.
AAGAAAAGTACAGGAAAGTACAAGAAAGTGTTGAAAGAAACCTAGAAATCAGTAGAAGCAAACAAGAAAAAGACTTCAACAAGCACGCCTCAGCTGAACCACTAGCTATAGGTGATGTAGTGCTAAAAAGAAAAACCAACAAATTGGATAACATTTGGGAATCCATACCCTATACCGTTATGCCGTCACACTTTGATAACTCTAAAACTTGTGTTATTAGCAAAGACAATGGGAATACTATTGCAACTGTCTCAAGGGATCATTTGAAGAAATGTCCGCCACAGTTAATCCCACAAGCAACCAGTTACCCTACTGTAACAACAGATGAAGAAACAAAAGAAAATCTAGTCCTTACAGAAATTGGATACTTACCAGCTGATTGGCCACAAATAGGTGAAGCATTCCTTATTCCAGTTATGCATTTCTACCAACCTGTTGAAGATCAGCAACCTAATCCAATCCAACAAGAAGAAGTTCAAATGCAAGAATTGCAGCCTGTTATCATGGAACCTGAGATTCCTGTAATCGGTCAGCCTGCTAGTCCCACAGTAAAGGGGGTGTCACACGCGTCAATATCGCCTGCACGATATCGTCTGCACGTGACGTTGCAGCGATATTGACGCGTGTGACATACTGCATCAACCAGCGATAAATCGCTGGTTGATGATCGCCAGGTTTCAGAATCAGCTCTGAAACCTGGCGATTGTCGCCCGGTGGACACGCAGCATCGCTGCGTGTGACACCGGGACTAGCGATATTCCTGCTCCCAGCGCCTGTCACAAGCGCTGGGAGCTGGTCTCCAAGGTACACTGCGGGTAACTAGGCAGCGCGCGCTGCCTAGATACCCGACGTGTACCTTAGTTACCAGCCTCCTCCGCTCACCCGGTGACGACATTGACGCGTGTGACACCCCCTTAAGAGAAGCCATTTCTAATCAACTACCTACAGAGGTCAGTCCAGTTGATAGACTCCGCACTTACTATGGTCTTACACAAAGCAGAAGTAGAGAACCAATAACCTCTTCGTACACTACACCAACAGCTTTGGAAACACCCACACTACGCAGATCCACACGTAGTACATTAGGCCAACCCCCACACAAACTTGGAGAATGGGTTTAAAATGTAGTGGAACAAATAACCTGTAAGTGTTTGTATATAGTACTGTTTTTCAAAACCTGTAAAAAGTAGTGTACAGAAGGGTGGAGGAACTGGGCTCTGTCCCAAGTATACTAAGTTGGGAACAGAAAGCGCCTGGTAGGGTATAGAAGGTTAGTACCGGCCTCCCAAGCAGAGACACCCGTAGGGAATGTATAAAGTTTACCGTGTATCCCTGGACTTTACCTTTTTCCCTTTTCATAAACTTTGAACAATTGTCACAGGACTTGTGTGACCACTAACTTTACCTTTTTCCAGCCTGCGGCAGATGGACTAGTGCCGTACGGACTGCTTTTCACATTTTTCACTCCTTTTCAGTGATTTTTGTGTTTTCTTTAAGACTCTGTAAATTGAATGTTTATATAATATCTTTAGTGTTAAGTTGTAAAAATAACTTTTTGCTCAGCCGGGAGAACTGAGGTTAACTAAGGGGGAATGTGGCACCCTGACACCTGTTGGGCACCACAGAAATCCTTAGAGCACAAATGGAGTAAGTAACAGCACAGCAAAACCCACAAACACCAAACAAACACAACAACACCTTAGAACACCTGGTTTCACCCCGAGCCTCTAGGGGGAGCTCCACTGGTGACTTTGAGCCAGTTCCCCCTATAAATAGAGTCTTGGAGGGAGAAACTTCAGAGTGTGCAGTCACTTCAGAACTGTGAAGAGTGTGGTAGACGCTACAAGAGCTGCCAGCCTGTGTGAAACCTCCACCCTATGAGGAACACACTAGGCCCAACCAGCCTGTTAGCCAGTGGAGATCCCTGCAATTGGGATAATAGGAAGAAGGAGAGCACCTCTCAGGAAAACAGAGTTATTCCGACTCTTTCCAAATCAACCGGTTACTGGAACCGAAGCTGTGAGAGCTGCCCAGCCACCACAGAGAACCAGCACCATCAACAGGAGGTTTAGCCACCTGTTCCACCTGATGCACCCATCCACGAGAGCCCAGGGAAGAGTATTGATCCTGATCAGACCCTTTTACAGTGCCCTCAGTGCTGTTAACCAGGTGAAGCAAGTTCCATTGGAAACACTGCCCGGTCCGGGTGGATTCCACATCCACCTGACCTTAGAGAGAGAACTAGAGAAAGGAAGCCTAACACTGCTTGCTGTGAAACTCCATAAGTGCCAACTTCACTATCCTGGTCCGAGTGTACCTGATTACCAACCAGTAAAGGTACCTAAAAGAGACTTTGTGTGGTTGTGCATTATTCCTGGACTCAGCGCGCAGCATCCCGCAGCTGCCTCACAACATCTTGCGCAGCTCCCGGCTCCGGGGATTCCCGCTCATCCTGTGGGGAGCGTTCCATCTCGCTGTATAACATCCCCCGGAGACCTGAACAGCGCTGGTAAAGTTACCAGAACACCCGCAGGTGGCGTCACGAAGACAAATCACCCCTACTGTTCCGCCATCCCCCTATTGATCTGGACCACCGGGCCTACACTACCGCAGGCGCGGTTCCATGACTGGAGGAGAAACAACGCCCGCTACGTGTACCCCCGGCTACGGTGAGTCACTAGTCAACGTCAAAACAGGACAGGAATTGGTCACATGTACAGGTGTGTCTCAGTGAATTAGAATATCATCAAAAAGTTATTTTTTTTCAGTAATTCAATACATAAAGTGAAACATATATTATATAGAGTCATTACACACAGAGGGATCTATTTCAAGTGTTAATGTTGATGATTATGTCTTACAGCCAATGAAAATCCAAAGGTCATTATCTCAGAAAATTAAAGTAGAGAGGATGAAGGATTAAAAACCGCTCTGCCGTATTGCACGAGACATCAAAGGGTGAATATAATATTGATTAGTGCCTGAAACATGGCAATATGATATTAATTGTCCTGAGGAAGGGGCCAGGGAGTCCTGAAACAAGTTGACTAATAAATCAATATTATATTCACCCACAGCGTGGTTTTTAACCCTTAATCCTCCCTACTCTACATGCACCACACTGGGGACTGCAGCAGCCGTGATCTGCTTTTATAGTGGTTGTGACTCTCACAACCACACAAGGTGAAGCCTCTGATACCTACTTAGGTCATATTTTATCTCTCAGACCCTTCATCCTCCCTACTTTAATTTTCTAAGATAATGACCTCTGGGTTTTCATTGGCTGTAAGCCATAATCATCAACATTGACAGAAATAAACACTTGAAATAGATCACTCTGTGTGTAATGACTCTATATGATATATGTGTTTCACTTCATGTATTCAAAATGTCACTTCAGTGAGGAAGTAGACAAACTCTAGCGCCACCTAATAAAGGTAACAATCCTAAAAGTCATAATTGACTCTAACAAGCCTTTTAATATGACTTAGGATCTGATCTGACACAAATCCTAAATCATATTAAAAGGCTTGTTAAAGAGTCAATTATGACTTTTAGGATTGTTACCTTTATTAGGTGGCATTAGAGTTTGTCTACTTCCTCACTGAAGTGACATTTTTATGTATAAAATTACTGAAATAAATTCACTTTTTGCTGATATTCTAATTCACTGAGATACACCTGTACTACATCTTGTGGAGGTTATCACATTGTCTTACTAGGCCTTAATAGTTGCAGCACATGGTGTGATCATAGCCATGGTGGTACTTTGGTTAGGTAGAGGCTAGTTGGGTTGGGAATGTCGGGAAATTCCAGTTAATGTCAAAACAGGACAGGGATCGTTGTAGCCACATGTTAGGGTATGTGACCACGATCAGGACAGCGTGTTTTCTCTTACAGAGCCCCCAGTGTCCTGTGCGGGAGAACCGTCAGGATTCTGGTGCTGCGTATTTTCACTGTCTTCTCCCACTTGGGACACTAGCGTCTCCGTAAGCATAAATTGACCTCCTACGGCTCAGTTTATGCAACGTTAAAGAGAAGCATAATGATCATGGGATTTCTGTAAATCCATCCCCTGTGCTTGTACTGTACAATTAAATTTTTTAGACGCAGCGAAAACACTCTGTATCCAAAACGCTTCTAATCCTCATCATGGCCACGGGCCCGAACGCTTCAGCTAAAAGTCACTCAAACCTTCCAACTTCATTGTATTGACTGATGGGCTTGTGAATAATGGGGACATGTAGGAGGAAAGTGGGATTGGTCCTATTCACTTCAAAATGCCCAATCTTTGTTCCAGTACTGAAGGAGGCTGGAAACTGTTTAATTCCCTTTTACCATTAAAATAAACTCACATACTTCGCCAAGTCAAACATATGGTTATGGTGAAGTCAGGAGAAATAACTACATGACTATATAAAGAGTGCGGCTAAAATAAGACTGTGGCTCCTACTAAGACTATGGGAGAGGGGAGAGAGGAGAGGAGTGCTGTAATGATGATCAGTGTGTTATCTTAATGGAAAGGTCAATCTTTAATAGAAGGGTTGATTTTAATGGAAATCCTTAGAGAAATATATCCTCTTAGGCTTATATATCATCTACTATTGCATCTCAATGAATTAGAGTATCATCAAAAAGTTAGTTAATTTCAGTAATGCAATACATAAAGTGAAACACATATTCTATCTATCTATCTATCTATCTATCTATCTATCTATCTATCTATCTATCTATCTATCTATCTATTTCTATCTATCTATCTATCTAATTTGAAACAAATTCTTGCAGCACACAGCTGCTACCAATGATGTACATAAGCTATAAGCTATATGTATTTGAGGAAAAAGTTTAAAAACTTACGTTTTTTTAAAAAAACTAAAAAATCTTATCTTTTTATTTCTGAAGTTCTTGGTACATTGGCTAATGTCTGTTTGCTCATCAACTGCGACAAAGTGACTTCAGGTATGATGAGTCCTACGCTGATATCCCTGTCCTCCTTGTCCCCCCTACCCCACTACTAAGTGGGCAGACACCATCTAGACCCTCCATCACCTGTAGGTAATGAGGGTGCACATTGCAGCAAGGAGCCTGCAACTCCATATGATAAATTATTTGACCCCGTGTCTTTGCTAGCACCAGTTCACACCAGTCTGTCAGTGCTGTGCAGTTTTTTTCTTGTTATTTATCATATGGAGTTGCAGGCTCCTTGCTGCAATGTGCACCCTCATTAACCTACAGGTGATGGAGGGTCTGGATGGAGTCTGCCCACTGAGAGGTGGGGGGTGGACAAGGAGGATAGGGATATCAGCGATAGGACTCATCAGACCTGAAGTCACTTTGTCGCAGTTGATGAGCAAGCAGAAATTGGCCAATGTGTGTACTAAGAACTTCAGAAATGATAAGATTTTTGACTTTTTTGAAAAAAACGTAAGTTATTAAACTTTTTCCTCAAATACATATAGCTTATAGCATTTGTACATCATTGGTAGTAGCTGTGTGCTGCAAGAATTTTTTTCAAATTATTTGACCCTGCGTCTTTGCTAGCACCAGTTCACACTAGTCTGTGAGTGCTGTGCAGTTTTTTTCTTGTTATCTATCTATCTATCTATCTATCTATCTATCTATCTACCTATCTATCTACCTATATATAGTCATTACACACAGAGTGACCTATTTCAAGTGTTTATTTCTGTTAATGTTGATGATTATTCTTATATCATATAAAAGGTAAAATAATGTGATATTATCTTTCTGATGTGTGTTGCAATATTATGCTGAGTTTAATAAAAAACATCTGAACAAAAAAAAAAAAATGTTGATGATTATGGCTTGCAGCCAATGAAAACCCAAAGGTCATTATCTCAGAAAATTAAAGTAGGGAGGATGAAGGGTTAAAAACCGCTGGGCCAGGGGGCGTGTCCTGCAGCCGATGGCACCGGACACATTCTAGAGGAGCTCCTCCACACAGACCGGTAAAGCGGCTCCCAAACGGCTTCCCCGAGCCCACATTCTGCCTAAAAGACGGCACATCACCTAGCCCTCCCCCGGAGCATGCCGCGGACCGGATCCCGCCGGCGTGAGACCAACGGCAAGCTCACAGCGTTCTTCACCCCGGAGCCTCACAGGGATCCCAAGATGGCGCCGGCCAGGAAGGACTCAGTGTCTCCCTCCAGCGCGGCCTCTCATGCACCACGATCTCCACGCCGCACAGAGGATCGCGGCCCTGTGAGTAGGGATGACTCCCCTCTAACTAAAAGATCTATGAGGGACATGCTGGGCTCCATGAGGGACGCTATGCTGGGGGAAATAAGAGATATGATGGGAGAAATGAGGGCAGAAATGGCAGCCTTAAGTGAGAGAACCTCACATATTGAAACTAAAATGGCTGATTATGCTTCAGCCCACAATAATCTGGCTGATAGCTACGACATGCTTGATAGGGAAATGAGCACAGTTCGGGCATCCCTGTGCCATTTGGAAGACGGGCTACGCAAAAACAACTTAAAATTAAGAGGGGTGGCTGAATCCCTAGAAGGAGAGTATCTCCCAGCAGTGGTCACAGCCTTCCTGGCAGCAGCTCTCCCAGCAGCAGCTCCAGATACAATGGAGATCGTCAAAACATACAGACTACCTAAACCTGCTAAACTTCCAAAAGAAATTCCTAGAGACATTTTAATCTCTTTCTCAAGCATTAAAACAAGAGACGCACTTTTACAAGCCATGAGAGCGAATCCTGAGCTCCCACCTCCTTTTGAAAAGTCAGCAGTGTTCCCAGATCTTTCCCCGGGCACGCTTGCCAGGAGACGTGAATTCGCCCCAAGCTGTCAACTACTCAGAGAAAAAGGAATCCAATATGCCTGGGGCACCCCGGTGTCTGTGAACTTCAGATACAAGGGAGCTAGACATTCATTTGCATCTCCTATTCAACTGCGCAGAGCTCTATGCTCATGGAACTTAGCGCCAACCCCTGCAAGTTCTCCGCACATCCCAGAGACGGGGTCACGGAGACCTCAGCTTTGAAACCGGTTTAGACATGAGAAGACACTTGGGAAAACAGGTTTACGGTCTGTGTGGGTCGACCTGTCCTCCTGAGAGCACCCTTTGGTCCCCTGCACCGGACCCCTCCTGCCGTGACTCCTCCGGAATTGTGGGAGGAGGTGGACCCCCTTCCATTTGTGTTGCGACCGGTTGGACTCGGTCGCGCAAGGGGAGGGTCCAATTAAGGGTATCTCAGTACCCCCACTAGTCAGACAATTGAAGTCTGACGACAGTTTGGTTTACATAAGTGTTTCCCCTTACTCTTTTCCCCTCCCCCTCCCCCCCTCTGTCCATCTTTCTGTCTCTTCCTCTCTCCCCTACTTGCTCTTTGGCCCCCCTGCTTTTGTCTAATTTTCTAATCCTTTCACCTTTGACTCTTGCTTCTCCCCCAAGGTCTCCCCGCGTGGAGTTTGAGGTTGATGACCATGCCGGCAGTTTGCCCATCCAGGTCTGTATCCTCCTCAACATTGAATGTAGCTTCACTTAATGTAAAGGGACTAAACTCCCCAGTTAAGCGGTCTTTCTTATGGCGGGAGACCCGAAGGCTGCAGACAGATGTGATCTGTCTGCAGGAAACTCACCTCCTAGCTGAAGACAATCATCGGCTAAGCAACCCCTCCTTCCCGCACATCTATTTTGCTAACCATAACGTTAAGAAGGCAGGAGTGTGTATTATGGTGAGCAATAGAGTCCAGTTCCAGCAGACATCAGTAGAGGCAGATTCACAGGGAAGGTTCCTCATTCTGAACTGTCTCATCTCGGGAGAGCCGTACACGATAGTGACGGTTTATGCCCCTAACGTGGGACAGTTGAGGTTCCTGAGAGCCCTGTTCAAAAAGCTACAATGCCCATCTGACAGCTCCCTGGTGATTTGTGGAGACTTCAATCAGATCATGGAATCTAGACTGGACTCTTCGGCTCCACGGGTCAGAGGCAGGGGGGAGTTGGTGGATCTATGCAGGGAATTCAGACTCCACGACGTGTGGCGCTACCTCCATGCAGAAGAAAGGGATTACACTTTCTTTTCCAATAGTCACAAAACATACTCCAGGATCGACTTCTTTCTGGTAGGTGAAAGTATTTTGCCCCGCTGCAAGACAGCCGAAATTGGGTTGATCACGTGGTCAGACCATGCGCCTGTCACACTAGGGATCAACCAGGGGCAAAACAGAGGAGTGTCACGTCGTTGGAGGATGAATGTTAGCCTTCTTTCCGATCAAAACACCTTAGAGGACTTGGGTAAGAACTTGGAGGAATACTTCCTACTTAATGACACGGGGGAGATCGCAGATGGGACCTTATGGGCGGCACATAAGGCAGTGATTCGCGGCCTCCTCATACAGAAGGCAGCTCAGGCTAAGAGAGCTAGAGAGGGGTTGTGGAAGGAGTAGATGGAACAAATAGCAACCTTAGAGAGATCTAATAAGGCCAGCCCAACTCCTCAACTATCCTCCCAGATCTTTGCTCTCCGTATGAAACTAAGATCCCAACTACTCTACCAGCACGAGTTGGGCCTAAGGAAACTCCGCACCCAATACTACGCTGCAGGAGATAGGGCGGGGAAGCTGTTGGCCAGGAGACTCAAGAAAAGGGTATCCCATTCAATGGTGACGTCCATGACCTCCCCAGACGGAAGAACAATAAGGAATCCGAGTGAAATAGTTGACGTAATGGCAGACTTCTATTCAAATCTTTATAACCTGTCAGACGACCCCATGACACATCAGACGGCCTTAGACAATATCCAAACTTACTTGAGGAGGCTCGACCTCCCAACGGTCCCCCCGGACATGCTCACTTCCCTGAACCAATCTTTCTCCCTCACGGAAGTAACTAACATAATCTCATCTCTCAAATTAAATTCAGCACCAGGCCCAGACGGTCTGACCAACGAATATTATAGAGTGTTCTCCCCTCACTTGGCTCCATACCTTCTCCGACTGTTCCAGCATTGGCAGACTGAAGGGACTCTTCCAGCGGAGGCCCTAGAGGCCACGATCTCAACAATTTTGAAGCCTGGAAAGCCACCTGACAGTCCGAGCAACTATCGTCCCATCTCGCTTCTTAACACGGATGTGAAGATATTTGCCAGACTGTTGGCCTCTCGACTTGCCAAGGTGATTCCGTTGCTGGTAAACTCGGACCAGGTCGGCTTTGTGGAGGGACGACAGGCCAGAGATGGCACTAGACGCATGCTGGACCTGGTGGAGATAGCTGAGGTTGGGGGAGACCCCAGTGTATTCCTGTCACTCGACGCAGAAAAAGCGTTTGACAGGGTACACTGGGGTTATCTACGGGGGGTTCTGGGGAGGTTCGGCTTCTCAGGCCCAATTCTATCAGCTATACTAAGTCTCTATTCCAACCCAGGGGCCAGAGTCTCAATGTCAGGATTTGTGTCGAGGCGTTTTGACATCACCAACGGAACAAGACAGGGGTGCCCACTATCACCCCTGATATTCGCCCTTGTTATGGAGCTGCTGGCGGCTTCCATTAGATCCAACCCTCAGATTACGGGCATCCAGGTGGGATCCAAACATAATGTCATAGGGCTATACGCTGATGATGTCATCGTCTCCTGCACCAATCCTGAAGGCTCAATTCCAGTTATCCTTACAGAACTTGACAATTTCACAAAAATCTCCTATTATAAGCTAAACTTGGGAAAGTCCATGGCACTCCCTATTAATTTGTCAAAACGGGAACTGGTGGCCCTCTCCGCACAATTCCCCTTTGCTTGGGCCCCAGAGGGCATATCATACCTGGGTATAACCCTGTGTCCCACGAAACAAGTTGCCCGAGTTAACATATCCAATCTAATGGCAACATTGAGGGGGAGACTGACTCATGGTCCTCTTCCCCTTCTATCCTGGATGGCTCGCATTCAAGCCTTCAGGATGCTTTGGCTGCCGAAGCTCCTATACCTCTTTCGATGTGTGCCCTTGAGTTTCCCATGCAAACTCTTAGCTCAACTACAAAAACAAATTAACACCTTTATCTGGGCGGAGGTCGACCTCGAATCCAGAGACGAACAATGTACTTGAGGCTGAAGGGGGGTGGTATGGGAGTTCCGGATGTGTCCGCATACCATAAAGCTGCAATTCTGGAAGCCTCCAGAGCTCTGTGGAGGCAACAGCTTGAAGTAGGATGGGTTCAACTTGAGTCGGAGTTCGACCCGGGGCTGTCGCCGGTCAAGCTCTTGGCTGGGGCCGCACTGGGTCCGGTGAGGGTATTGCACCCGTTATCTACGATTCGTACCCTCCAAGAGATATGGAAAAAAATGCCAGATCTCTGGCGACAGCTCCCCCCGGAGAAGATACCGCTAGAGGCTTTTCAGGTGCACATTCCCATGTTGAACATAACACCCTGGCACTCATCGGGGATTCTCTCCTTGGGGGACTTGGTAGGGGATGGTAGACTAGTCTCTTTCGACACCTTTAGCAACAAATCTCAGCACTTACGCAACTCCTTCTTGCTGTACTCACAGGTGAGGCATTTTGTAAACTCAGACGCATGCACACACGCCCTTAAACAACCCGCTCCTTCTCCATTCCAGCGTTTTCTTCTGGTTGACACTAACCCCCCGAGGGGCTTTTCCCTGATTTATGGGGGACTCGTGACCCACGGGTCCCCCGTGAAGCTTCCCAGCATGACTTCTTGGGAGAGGGACTTGGGCTTTGAGGCTGACTGTGATGAATGGGAAGGAGCGATTAGGTGCGTGATGCAGGCTACAAAGTGCATCAACCACTTAGAATCCTTAAAAAAAGTACACCTACGGTGGTACATCACCCCCACTAAGATGGCCAAACTGGCAAAGGGTTCTTCGACACTGTGCTGGAGACAGTGTGGCCAGAAGGGAGATCTGGCCCACATATGGTGGGGTTGCCCTAAAATTTCCCAGTTCTGGGTACTGGTGTCTGGCCTACTGGGAGAGATTACAGACACGAGCATCCCCTTAGCTCCTCAACTGGCAGTGTTACACATAGGTGCAGAAAGTTTTCCCCCTGTCACAAGGCATGCAATCTCCTATGTGCTTATTGCAGCTAGATTATGCATTGCAGCGTCTTGGAAAAATGCAGCCCCTCCGAATATAGGAGACCTTACCAAAAAGCTTAACATAATATTTACTCACGAATACTACCTGGCAATGGACGCCCCGAGACGACGTTACGTCTCGGAGGCCTGGGCCTTATGGGCCAACCACCCGGCTGCCGTGGCCCCCCCTACTTGAGATCCTGCAGGGAGCCAGATATGGAGACCTTGGTACGGAGCCACTTTACGTTGGTTCCTCCTGCACCCACTTGCTTCCATTTTCTTCTGACTTCTCTCCCCCCCCCATGCTATCAGCTTCTCTGACTCTCCCCACTCTTTCTTGAACTCTCCTCACTCCCCTCTTCTCCCCCTCTCACCCCCCCCAGTCATTCTCATCCCCGCACTACTCCGATTCTCCAAAATTTTACCCCACAGTTGAACTGGTTGATACATCCCTTGTTGTTTATATGTGATACGTGGGATACTCTAGAGTGACGGATACTTAAAGACCTAGCACGTGAGATCTCGATACTACTCAGCCTTATAAAAATGATCAGCATCAATTCCACGCATGTATGTCACAATATGAATCTTTGAACATTTTACTATTATTGATACTCTTGGTGATTCGGTTGAAACAAGAGACATCTACCCTACCCCCCCCCCCCCTACCTAACACCATCTGTTTATGTTGTAAGTTGATTATTGTGTACTTTGTTTTTTGAAAATAAAAAACACATTGAAGACTAAAAACCGCTGGGCCATCAAAGGGTGAATAAAATATTGATTTATTAGTCAACATGTTTCAGGGCTCCCTGTAATGCCCTGAAACATGGAAATATGATATTGATTTTTGATAATATTCTAATTTATTGAGATGCCCTAGTAGTTGTACCACAATCTTAGGCTCCTTTCACATCAGCGGTTTTCGCTGATGTGCGGCAGATCTGGCAGGTGGCGCCGCATCTGCTGCCTAACGGCCGACTTGCGACCTCGATCTGGCAGGCCCCGTGCATTGTCTATGGGGCTTGCAGTCCGTTGCAGCAAGTGCAGTTACGCCGGATGTGGCCGATTCGGCACTTGCGGCCGCGAAAAAAAAACCGCTGCTTGCAGGCTCTCATAGAGCTGTATTAAGAAGCGACCTCCAGCGAGCACTATATGAAACACTGAAGCTGCCAGCAGGTCACAAATGCCTGGAGATCAACCGGAGCGCCACAGGATAAAGGTGAAGCCGTCGAATGGTGAGTATAATACAGGGGGAAGGGGACTTAGATTTAAAGCAGCACTCCAGCCCTGCAATAAATCTTTAAGTTTCTTGCCACATGCTCACAGCTACATAAATGATCTAGATGGCATCTGCTTTGACGGTATAGTTTACCATTGAAGTGAGCTTTCATTACTTTGTAAAGGATTTGTAATGTAACCACTGAACTAGCACGTTGTACCACTTTAAAAGATATTCACATCTTTGAGACAACTTTTAATTAGATTTATTTTGGCTAAAACTGATTTTTACACTTGGATTTCATTTTGTCTTTCTTTGGGCTGTTTGCTTCCATTGTATATTGCCGGCTTCAGAATGACGTTAACTAAGAATTCAATAGTAAACTCGTTCTGACCGGGAATTTGTAACTTTTTTCTGAACTTCTCTGTGCCGAGTTCTGACCACAGACCACATGAAAGTGGAGCTGAACTTTGATGTGGTCACAAATCAGTTCAGAGGCGCCTAGAGATAGACAGATAAGGGAGTCACTATGGTTTTTCAGCTAGTCCACACCAGCAATGTACCGAAAAAACGCAGTCTGTAAGAACAAGAAGACTCACAAATTTTAATGATCCCCAAGCAAATATAACCAAAAATACATACATCCAACAAAAAAATGATCTTCAAAGGCATCAATATCCTTTATCATGTACAGTAATGCAATATATTATTCACTCTGTAAGGTTGACTAATATTCTCAGATCTTCCAATAACTGCAACCAATTCTAAAAAGATCCAAGGCACCGAAAACTTCTCCTCCACAAAAAACCTCTATTGATCCCGCCATACACAACAACAAATTGTAAAAAAGCACAACGTTTCAGCCACACAGGGACTTTATCAAGTCAGTAAAAGGGTGTACACCTGAAATGTTGTGCTTTTCAACCATTTTTTTTCTGTGTATGGTGGGATCAATGAAGGTTTTTGTGGAGGAGAGGTTTTCTGTACCTTGGATCGTTTTGTAATTGGTTCCAAACCAAAGGAGCTATACCTTAAAAAGCATAGCGGGTATAACTTCTGAAGCATAGGGGCCATAGCCTCCAAACTATAGTGGCTGTAACTTATGAAGTGTAGGGACTATAATTATTGACGTGTATGGGCTATAATGTCTGAAGCACAGGGGCTATAATATCTGAACTATAGGGGCTATAACTTCTGAAACCCAGGGCTATAATATCTAAAGTATAAGAGCTATAACTACTGAGTTGTAGGGGCTATAACTTCTGAAGCACAGGGGCTATAATATCTGAACTATAGGGGCTATAACTTCTGAAACCCAGGGGCTATAATATCTAAAGTATAAGAGCTATAACTACTGAGTTGTAGGGGCTATAACTTCTGAAGCACAGGGGCTATAATATCTGAACTATAGGGGCTATAACTTCTGAAACCCAGGGGCTATAATATCTAAAGTATAAGAGCTATAACTACTGAGTTGTAGGGGCTATAACTTCTGAAACCCAGGGGCTATAATATCTAAAGTATAAGGGCTATAACTACTGAGTTGTAGGGGCTATAACTTCTGAAGCACAGGGTCTATAATATCTGAACTATAGGGGCTATAACTTCTGAAACTCAGGGGCTATAATATCTGAAGTATAAGGGCTATAACTACTAAAGTGTAGGGGCTATAACTTCTGAAGTGTAGGGGCTATAATATCTGAAGTATAAGGGCTATAACTACTGAGTTGTAGGGGCTATAACTTCTGAAGCACAGGGGCTATAATATCTGAAGTGTAGGGGCTATAACTACTAACGTGTAGGGGCTATAACTTCTGAAGCACAGGGGCTATAATATCTGAAGTATATGGGCTATAACTACTGAAGTGTAGGGGCTATAACTTCTGAAGCACAGGGGCTATAACGTCTGAAGTGTAGGGGCTATAACTTCTGAAGCACAGGGGCTATAATATCTGAAGTATAAGGGCTATAACTACTGAAGTGTAGGGGCCATAACTTCTGAAGCACAGGGGCTATAATATCTGAAGTATATGGGCTATAACTACTGAAGTGTAGGGGCTATAACGTCTGAAGCACAGGGGCTATAACGTCTGAAGTGTAGGGGCTATAACTTCTGAAGCACAGGGGCTATAATATCTGAAGTATAAGGGCTATAACTACTGAAGTGTAGGGCCATAACCTCTGAAGCACAGGGGCTATAACGTCTGAAGTGTAGGGGCTATAACTTCTGAAGCACAGGGGCTATAATGATTGAAGTATATGGGCTATAACTACTAAAGTGTAGGGGCTATAACTTCTGAAGCACAGGGGCTATAATATCTGAAGTATAAAGGCTACAACCACTAAAGTGTAGGGACTATAACTTCTGAATCACAGGGCCTATAACTTCTGAAGTGTAGGGGCTATAACTTCGAAACAAAGGGGACTATAACTTCCGAAGCATAGGGGCTATAACTTCTGAAGCATAGGGTGTAATAACTTCCGAACTATAGAGACAATAATTGTTACGATACTGGTTGAAAATAGCTGGACTCCAATGGCCGGAGAGGCATGAGTAGGGAACAGCAGGTAGTGATAGAAATACTCAGCACAGGAGTGGAAGTTGGAGAAACAATCCAGATAAGGGTGGGAACAGTCTTGGCAAGACAGTTCTGAACTAGAGACTGGAACTAGACAAACTGCTAGACACAATACTCAAGCAATGAGTGAAGGTTCCATGTGGTTAAGTAGACCCAAACAGTAAACAAGATGGTTTTCACAGGTTCAACATCATCCATCTTACTAAAGGGCAATTTTCAGGACACAATAACAGTTTTCAGTCGTACAGAGTGGAATTGCAGCATAATTTAACAAAGTGAATAATCGCTGCAATTAATGGTCAATCCGGAGACAGTAAATAGAATCCTGACAATTGCTTCCAAAGCACAGGGGCTATAACTTCCGAAGCGTGGGGGAATAACTTCCAAACCATAGTGTCATCTGGTGCTTTGCAGTGCATGAGTGCTGCTGCTGTGATTAAACTGAGTTTTCTTTTTTACCTTTAGTCTATGCTTTGTGTAGATATGCAGGTGGAGAAATGAGTCATAGCATTTAGGTGGAGATGGAGGGGTGAGTCTTAGTATTCAGAGTTCCACTTCCCCAGCCTTGAAATAGTTCCACTTCCCTCCACCAGGTGTTGCTGAAAGAGTTCATTTCTACTTGGACCTCATGCAGTGAAGTCATGCTGCACTGAGCTGCGTTGTTGCTGCCATTGCCTTCCATAGAAGCTACTGGATTTTCCTGGTTCATGGGTGGAAATAGGGTCCCTTAGTATAGGACTGATCAGGAGCGAAGAGCTAGGGTGGTGACCCAGACCTCTCCACCATCTGGGTTACCTCTTGGAACAGGGTGAGTTAGGGAACCCCAGTCTAAGCGTCAGACTAGATCCCCTGAACGCCTTGCCCATCTTAACTTCCTTCTACCTGATTGCCTATCCACTATACCACCTTGTGACACATTGGGACTATAATTTCAGAAGTATAGGGGATATAAATTCCAAACCATAGGGGCAATAACTTCTGAAGCATAGGGATTATAACTTTCGAAGCATAGGAGCTATAAACTCCGAATCACAGGGACTATAACTTCCAAAGTACAGGGGTTATAACTTCCGAAGCGTAGGAGCTATAACCTTTGAAGCATAGGGGTATAACTTCCGAAGCATAGGGGTTATATTTAACTTCTAAAGCATAGGGACTAGTGATGAGCGAGCACTAACATGCTCGGGTGCTCGGTGCTCTGGCCGAGCATCTCAAGATACTCTTGTACTCGGCCAGAGCACCGAGCCCAATGTAAGTCAATGAGTGACAGGCTCCGCCCACAGACTTCCGGTTATAAAACGAGTAATTCCGGAAAAGGGCGGGAGGGTGGGCTTTTTCAAATCGCCGCAGCATATAACACCTTGCTGTGGCCCCCAGAGGGATCCTATCAATTAATCTGCTCCTTGTATGGTGCCAGCTCACTGTGTGCACTGAAGGGAGCAGTGTATGTGTCTCAGATCGCTATTTATTACCGAGCAATCCGAGCATCTCGGCAGTACACGGTGCTCGCCGAGCACCCCGAGTACCGAGATACTCGTGCGAGTACCGAGTCGCGCCGAGCATACTCGCTCATCACTAATAGGGACTTTAACTTCCAAACCATAGGAGCTATAACTATCAATCCATAGGGGCCATAACGTCCAAAGCAAAAGAGATATAAATGTTACCGTAGGGATTCCTAAAAATGACTAATCCAAATAGAAAGGCGACCATGCTGCTTATAGCAAGCAATTTAATCATTATAAGAACCTCTTTCAGCAAGACCCATAGGCCATCCAAAAACCGATGATATTTGACCTTTCATCAATTGTCATTCCAGTAACCTCCTACACATGGGAAACCTAGGATTTTGTCAGGCAAGCCAAGATTTACAAAACCCTACAACAGTCATTAAATTCTGTAACGTTATAAAAATTACAAAAATTGTAATTGTTCCATCTAATGTGAGATCACCTTCTTTGGTTACTGTCCCACTTCTATCTTTACAGCATTCATTTCATTTTAATTACACTCCAGACTTCATTGTTTTACCTTCAGGAAACAAATACTATTGAGAGCAAAGACTCGACTCTACACCTTAAGAAAGAGGATGGCCCGATATAATAGAATATCGAATGTCCTTGTCAAAAGGGTAATAATAATAATGAGGTATATTGTGTCGACATAACGTCTTCTTAAGTCGCCGTCTATTCTTATGGGCGTCTGTGATATGCAGCCATCTTTTCATGTACGGGGTTGATTGACATGGGGAAAATTAAAGAAATGGACAAGATTTCCTTAGAAATCCTACAGATAGCAGAAGCCATTCTCCTCCAAGAGATCTTTTTACAATACAGTATATACTGGCCTAAAGCCAAATAAGTGCAAGTAAGGAAATGTTAATTTTTCCCCAATCTTTTCTTTTATAACGTAAAGGGAACGATTAAGAACACCTGTACTGACCCATGAAATTTATAGGAGCGTTAAAGAATTTATATTACATTAATAAGCAGGTGGTCTATGCTACCCATAAAAGCTGGGCTTGTAACTGTACGTTATTTCAGCCCATCCTGTAAGCCTGGTGAAAAGCCCATTAATATTATCACATGGTATATTCATTTTTGTGATATTTTATGTTTTGATAGTTTATGTTAATAATATATACCTTTACATTATATTTATTTTTTAGGACTTTTCGTAAACTGAATCTTAACTAGTCAGGATTCCCAGTCTGTGATATGGCCCCTGTGCAATCATTTATCAATCCTCCCATGTCTATAGTAAAATATTCCCCGGAGCCCCCAATGTAAGAAATATGATGGAAAACACATCATATAATTATAACACCTGGTCTGGGCGTTCATTCATTTAATAGTAATTTTACAAGTTAGTTATATTGTTCAGAGTTTACTATGGAAATTATGTCTAATCTTCCAGGCCGTCCATTAAACTGAAATGTCACAGGTAACAAGACTCTTTGTTTGTCTGCTACCAAAAGATTTACTTGTTTTGCCTGTTAAAAAGAGAAAAGAAACTTGTCCATCACATCCCAAGTGATTGACGCAGAGAAACACAACTTAACCCCCCTGAAATCCATAACCAAATTTATCCAAGTGATTCTGCATTGACCTCACACACGTTGGCATATTGTGTAGTGATACATGCAGGTAAACCTTCCTATCTTCTACTTAAAGGGACTATGTCAGGTCATTTTTCAGTATGGTACTAATAGTGGTGCTCGGGTAGACCTTCCAGAATATGTAAAAATCATTCATATACTCTTTGTAGTTCTCTTGCTATAAGCACCTACACACTCAGCAGGCAGCTGTAAAAGTAATTGTCACAGTATGTAAACATAATTTAAATAGCCACGCCTATCCAAGCTGGCATTCTGTCCCTCCTCTCTGTGCTGGTTACACTGATTCTCAGGCTTCTGGGGAAAGGTTTGAGAGGGGTGAATGTTTTGTGATACAACTCTAGTAGAAACATCACTAGCCTGTGCATCTGTAGAAGATTTCTGTTTATATGAACATTGGTTTTCCTGCATACATAGCCATGAAAAACATCCATTGCACTTGGCAGGAAGCTACTAGCTCCACTGAGAGGCAACACAGGTGTCTAATACTGGTGCTGCAAATAGTGGAATCCAGCAGCTCAGATGTTGTATAAAAAAATCAAGCCTTTATTTCAATTGATTAAAAATGCATTACAACGTGCAAATTAAAAGCATGAGGGACCGGCTTACGCGTTTCGGGTACTGCGACCCTTACTCATAGCACAATTTACAATGAAGCATGGATGTGTTTTATAGCTACATGACACAAGTTCGTCACTCCCCCTCCCCATGTGAGACATAATTAAATGACCTTTACAATTACCAATAGGAGGTCAAAAAATCTAAAACATAAGACACAATCACAATAAATGACCTTCTATATTGTAATCATAAGAGTGCCCACTATACATTCTGGAAACTACTGGGTTTACTTTATAAATGTACTTTATCCCCTATTTCCCCCACATGTTTATAGTGGCAGAAGCTGAAATTCTGTTATTGATTCTTTGTGCTTGTTCACACATTGCCACGCAGGGGCGTATCTAGGGGGGTGCAGCCGGACCTTTTGCCCCGGCGCAACTCAGCGGGGGGCACCGGCAGCACCCCCCCCTCCCCCGCTTGCTATACCCGGCGGCCGCTCACACATTACAGGGGCTGATATTCATAGTTTAGCGGAGCGGAAGCGCCTGACGTCACTTCCGCTTCCGCGCCAGTCTGGGGCCGCGGGGGCCACTGGGAGACTTGGCGGCAGCGGGTCCGGTGCGGGGTGACCGCAGGAGACCCCGGAAACTGCGGCACTGGCAGCGGCGCCTCATATGTCCAAATTGGAGAACGGAGGAGAGACGGAACAGCAGGGGACAGGGTCCCAGCAGGGGACAGGGTGAGTGACAGAGGAGTCGGTGGTGGAGGAGGGGGGGAGACAGCAGAGGTGAGTGCCCGTGGACAGCTGACAGAAACTTCCCCCCCCGTCCTCACCTACCTTGGGGAGGGGAGGGGGGCGCCAAGATAGACCTGTGCCCCGGGTGCCATCATACCTAGTTATACCTCTGTTGCCACCTACAAACCTGATGTGAATGTGACAATTTCCAATCCAACCAGAAAATGATCTGTTAATATGGCATCAGAAAAAATCATAAGCATCATAAATTATTTTCAATTGATGCTATTGTGATTGTGTGTTATGTTTTAGTTTTTTGACCTCCTATTGGTAATCCTAAAGGTCTCTTTCAGAAAGCAGGCCATATGCACTATTTAATTATGTCTCACATGGGGAAGGGGAGTGACCAACTTGGGTCATGTAGCTATAAAGCACATCCATGCTTCATTGTAAATTGTGCTATGAGTAAGGGTTGCAGTACCTGAAACGCGTAAGCCGGTCCCTCATGCTTTTAATTTGCACGTTGTAATGCATTTTTAATCAATTGAAATAAAGGCTTGATTTTTTTATACAACTTCCGAGCTGCTGGATTCCACTATTTGCAAGACTGCCCTCCTCTCAGACGGGGATTTTTCCTTGCACCGGATTTATATGGGAAGGTAAAGCAAAGAGCAATTAAGGTGAGCTGAACACCCGTTTTTCTTAGCTAATACCGGTGCGCCGTTGTTTGTCATGGCTATTTTTTCGGTGAGTTTTTCAGAATTTTTTGTCCTTTGGTGTTTTTTGACATATGGTTAGGACTTGTAAGTGCAAAGGCCCTTGACGGTGGGTTACGAGCTTACAAATTTTGGCCAAAATATCCACTAACACCTCACATCATCATCCATAGTGTTTTGTTTTTTGCACTTGTTTATCTCTTGCAGTGCGCGGCTGAGCCCTCTGGGGAGTGTCTGTCATTTGTGTGATGCATGTACATGGTGCGGGGCTGCCCGCCTGATTTAATAGCGTGGGAGTGATCAATAGGCTACATACTGACACTACGCGTCACACGTGCTTGTGTGACTGACGCCCTATGGTAACCTTGTGTCTATAAATAACACCAATCACCTCCCCCATAGCATGGCTGGTCACAGGTGACACAACCGCCCCCAATGCTTGGCTGGTTGCAAGAGATTGTGCACCGGTATTAGCCCTGCGTTGCTTCTTAGTGGAGCTATTAGCTTCCTGCTAAGTGCAATGGATGTTTGTCATTGCTATTTTTTCGGGGACTTTTTCTGAATTTTTGTCCTTTAGTGTTTTTTTCCAGCATGCATTTAATATATGTATCTGCTGAGCAAATGATCAAATGTTGATATAAACACAAAGAAATATCTCAGAGCACACATTACACAACACACCTCAGATACACACAATGAAGATCTCAGAGCTGCATCTGCTAGGAGCGCACACCTCCTCCCCCTTTTTTCTCCTCTGCAATGAGTCACACTGCTTACAGACCAGAGGAGGGCAAGGCAGTGCAGTGATGCATAAATATTCATTCCTTGAGGAGTGAGCAGCAGTGAAATCACTGTGATTGACAGATGGAGCGAATCTTTTATTTTGACGTTTACACAGGATAGGAGGGAAATATAAATAATACAAATACATGAATAGAGAGAGGTTAGTGAAAGGAATTGGACAATTATATCAGTTACATATGGATTTTTGTACTGACAGATTTCCTTTAAAGGGATTTTTCCATGTACAAAGTTTATTTTAATCAATAGATTTTGGAATAATAATAATAATTTCCACAACTGGTTGCATTTAAAAAAAATATTCTTGTGCTGAGATAATCTTATATATGTGTCCCTGCTATGTACTGTGTAATGGATGTGTCTGACCATTGTGAGGTAGCACCCGGGGAACCCGCTTGCATAATGACAAAACACGTGTTTATAATTTAACCAATGTCTACCCGTTTATTTTTCACATATAATAACGTAACCCGGGTAGCATGTTTGACACATATCACATTGATTATAAACACTATACATAAATACATCATACATTACATAGAACATTACATAAGACATATATTGCACATTACCATGAACACGTCTTATAGTTACCCGGGACCTTTAACCACCTCTCTGTCCCCATTGGAGCACTAACAACCAATCCCGTGGTGGCTACGGCCTCCGGCCTATCTACACGTTCCATATACATTTAACCGGACATAAGTTACTATATATATCAACAATGACTCCTCTGGGTTTAGAACAGGGATTGAGCAAACTGAGTCACGGGTACGCCATGCCTCGCCAAGGGACTCCTTCCTGGACGTATCTCAACCACACGTCCAGGTCAGCGCCCACTTGGTTCAACCACGGTTTCCCCACTCTAGGAGCCCTTCTAACCCCTGCTTCTGACCTTCGCTATATACCCTTCAACGGGCCCTATGGGTCCCAATGGCGGTACCTGCCGCCCGGCTTTAGTCACCCAGGGCGATGACTCCATATTTACCCCGTAGTCAGGATTCCTGCCCGGGTCCCTGACCAAGACCTTACATATTACATGTGATCCATCCTACAATATTCATGGACCCCATGCATCCTCACATCCGCTCACAGCCCATCATAATACATCCATGGACTGTGGCTCCTCCATGACCATAACAGGGACCTGGTCAACCATAGAATCCGGGCTAACCACGCGTCACCCTGGCCTACTCACCACGGTATGGGCCACCAGTCGCCACCAAACCTCCATCTCATGGCAGGTCTCCAGGTCGACTACTGTACCCTGCGTCTGAGTAGCACCCTTCCGGATCAGCCATGGTTACCCTTCTAGGAGCCTTAGTGACCCCTGTGTCTGGCCACAGGCACACCCACACCATTAGAGGCCGTGGTTGAGGGACAGGTACCTGCTGCAAGCAGCAGGGCAAACATCCCTCTCGTCCCACAGGGACGGAACGCCTTCAACGCCATCCACTCCAGCTGGAGCTCTCCCACAGACTCTGCACATGGCCTTTCTATCTAAGCCATCACATACACATATAGTTCAGCAGGTCCTTCACTGACTGTCTAGTCGGACCTAAGGGCAGCTATGCCCGCCTGGCACATTTCACGCACAGGGTACACAGATCACTCAATCATACGGTAACTGCTTTTCTTACCGGGCACGGATCCAGGTCTCTCTACCTGGGTCACGGGTCCACCAAGCGTCCCCCAAGGGCTCTTTTACCGGACGTGTTTCACCCCACGCCCGGATCAGTATCCACCGGGTTCAGCCACGGCTTCCCCACTCCAGGAGCTATTACAACCTCGGTCCTAGGCACCGATATGGAGCTAGCATGCTCCTATCATGTTCACACACCCAAAGCCCTGGAGTGCTCTGCACTCTGGCTGGTGGTCAGGATCACAATGATCTCACGTGTCTCTCTCTAATCTCAATCAGCTGGCAGGCTCTATATCGTGCCTGCCACTCCCACTCTGACACATCCACCTGAGCTGCTACTACTCAGGAGACACCCATCTGACACACCCACCTGGGCTGTCAGCAATCAGCCCCCATTACATTCCTCAGGGCCTCACTGATCTCATGAGCCACTCACAGCCGCTCATTAGAGTCATTAAAGTTCAGCTTCACAGCACTCACACTCAGATTTAACACCTTGTGTTCGGATAGGTTCACACAGCGTCATCCACTATAAAACCGGCCAGTGTGAACAAGATCATACCCTGATCCTGCATGTGATGCGCCCCGGCCATGGGGATTATGCCGGCGGTGCCTCACACCATACAGGACCATGGTCTGATTATACCATATCTCCTTTGCTGAGATAATCTTATATATGTGTCTCTGCTATGTACTGTGTAATGGATGTGTCTGACCATACAGGGACATGGTCTGATCATACCACATCTCCTGTGCTGAGATAATCTTATATATGTGTCTCTGCTATGTACTGTGTAATGGATGTGTCTGACCATACAGGGACATGGTCTGATCATACCACATCTCCTGGACTGGTCTGGTTCTATATTAAGAGCAGCTGTATGACCTACTATATTACCCAAAAGGGATTTGTATTGTTAATTTGAAATAGACTATTATCCATTTGATCTTAGTGACAATACCCTATCTTTCCATTACACTATGTGATTTTTTTATGACACTTTGAGTGATATATTAATTAAAAGGTATATTTTATTGAATACATTTTCAGTGAGTGGTTCACTTTTGTAAGTTAATATTTTCATATTAGTGAATTGATTACCCAGTTGCTAACTAATATATTTATTTATTGGCCCTCAGTGCGATCTCGATCCATGGCAATTTGATGGATGAACGCTCTGTAGAAAGATCGGTTATATAAGCCTAGATAGATCCTCCAGGGTCTTCTCCACTGTTATCTTGATAGTATCAAGCCATTTGGTTGCTGGTCTTCCTCTTGGCCTTGTTCTTTCTATTCTTCCTACCATAATGTCCTTCTCCAGTGATTGCTCTCTTTGTATGATGTGACCAAAGTAGGCAAGTCGTAGCTTGGTGATCCTTGCTTCGAATGACATGTCTGGCTTGATTTGTTCCAAAATGCATTTGTTCTTCTTGCCATATAGGTCATTTCAATATGGGTTCACTGAGTAAAATCTCCCATTTTTCGTTTAAAGGAGTTGTCTGGTCTAAAATGATAATTCTGCAGTTAGGCACACACGCTCCATTCACTTGTATTGAGCAAAGCCGCCCACTAGTTGTGTTGTTGTCAGGAATATGCATACCGCATAATTACGGTCCATTCCCGGCTTATAAACTGGTGAATCCTCGCAGTGCACAGTGCAGGTGCTGAGAGGATTGATGATTCTGCTGTCGCACAGAGTGACTGCAGAATTATCATTTTAGATACGACAACCCCTTTAAGATCTGATGAATTTCTTGCCATTGAGTATTGTATATGGTGATTGCGTTAACGGTCCATGGCGTCACACAAGAACATGGTTAAAAATTGCCCTAATGATCATTCCTGTAAGGCCCCTTTCACATCAGCGTTTTTTTCAAATCGTGGCAGATGCGGTGAAAAAACCGCATCTGCCGCGATTACCGCATACCGGCTGCACTTGCGGCACGGTTGCGGCAAGCCCCACACAATGTATAGGCGGGCTTGCGGCAAGTGCGGTTTTGGCACTTGCGGCAGGTGCCAAAACCGCATTTGCCGCACCTGTCGCAAGCCCGCCTATACATTGTATGGGGCTTGCCACAACCGTGCCGCAAGTGCAGCCGGTATGCGGTAATCGCGGCAGATGCAGTTTTTTCACCGCATCTGCCGCGATTTGAAAAAAACGCTGATGTGAAAGGGGCCTTAGAGTGTTGGTATGCTTGTGAGATAATTTTGTGTGGATAATCCCTCACCAAAAACATGGCTGAGAGGTCTCTAGCTTGTGTCCGGTAGTCATTTAAGGTACTGCATTTTCTTCTTTAATGGGATGGATGAAGACTTTTTGTAACAAACTGTTTGTGGCTGGGGGTTTCCGAAACAGAGCAGTCTTGATGCAAGAACCGTCCAATGCGATTTTTAGGACTACAAGGGGTATTGTGGAAATTGAAAAGTCAGAAGTCAGAGAATTTCCCTAAAGGGTACCTTTACACGTCGCAACATTGCATGCAATTTCACTTGCAACTTACTGGTTGCAGTGAAATCACGGACACATTGTTCCATTTGTACACGGCCACAAAATAGAAGAATGTGTCCATGATTTCACTGCAACCAGTAAGTTGCAAGTGAAATTGCATGCAATGTTGCGACATGTAAAGGTACTCTAAGAGTTGTTGTTAAGAACAGAGATAAAGGATTTGCCATCCTCAAGAGTACCTGTCCAAAAAACCTGGATATCGTCTACATATCTAAACCAGGTAATAGACATACACATGTCTCCTCCCACCATCAGAAAAATAAATTAGGGTAGGCGGGAGCACATTGTGCTCCCATAATGGTACCCAACACTTGACAAAATAAGAGGATCAAAAACAAAATAATTCCTTTCTAGGACAAGATGAAGAAGATACAGTATAAATGAATTGTGTTTTGTGCCCCATAGTGAAGCAGATTAAAAAAATATGATTCTGCCTGAGTCCTAAGATTATAACTGATGCTTGAGTACAAAGACTCAATGTCAAGTGTGACCATAATGGTACTTGCTGAGATAGATAGATCCTCCATTTGTTGAATCAGGTGAGTAGAAATAGTACTGCAATTGGACCTACCAGAGAATTCTCTTGTTCTGTCATGGGCCAGTCCATGCCTGGTCTTATGTAAATGAATCCTAAGGAAAAGACTAAGGGTTGTAAATAGTGGTCCAAATATATACAAGGTTGTTCAAATAATCCACCGATTCCAAAGACAATTGGGGACCATGCAAGGATTTTTGTACCTTTGGGAGCATGTAAAAGGTTGGAATCACCAGATAGTGAGTATAAAGAAAATTCTGTTCTTTTTTGGTGATGATGTTGTGTCATAGCGCAGTGGAGTATTCTGTCCATACACAGGGTGAAAGTTGAAGTTGAATTAGATAGAGGCCTATTAGAATTAATCTATTAACAGGTTCCTAGTCACCCATACAAAGATTTTTTTTAAACCCCGAGAGAGGCATTGACAGTAACAGTTGTGTTCATAATAATAGCAGTGTGTTCAAGAACAGGAGATAAGACCAAAATCTTGGAATAGTTTTTATTTCCATGAATTGTGAACATTACACACTGTTTTCTAAACCAAAACATCAAGAGAAATGTATAGAATTTTTAACAACTTTACAGAAAATAACAAATATTGAAAATTGAGCTGTTCAAAAAAATAGCAGTGTCTGCATTTGTCTTTACAAAATTAAAATATGTACTCTTTTCTTTTTCTTTTTTTAGGATTTAGCATTCCAGTGAGTCACTAACCTGATATTCAGTTGTATACAGTACAGACCAAACGTTTGGACACAACTTCTCATTCAAAGAGTTTTCTTTATTTTCATGACTATGAAAATTGTAGATTCACACTGAAGGCATCAAAACTGAATAAACACATGTGGAATTATATACTTCACAAAAAAGTGTGAAACAACTGAAAATATGTCTTATATTCTAGGTTTTACAAAGTAGCCACCTTTTGCTTTGAATACTGCTTTCCACACTCTTGGCATTCTCTTGATGAGCTTCAAGAGGTAGTCAGCGGAAATGGACTTCCAACAGTCTTGAAAGAGTTCCCAGAGATGCTTAGGAGTTGTTGGCCCTTTTGCCTTCACTCTGCGGTCCAGCTCACCCCAAACCATCTCGATTGGGTTCAGGTCTGGTGACTGTGGAGGCCAGGTCATCTGGCGTAGCACCCCATCACTCTCCTTCTTGGTCAAATAGCCCTTACACAGCCTGGAGGTGTGTTTGAGGTCATTGTCCTGTTGAAAAATAAATGATGGTCCAACTGAACACAAACCTGATGGAATAGCATGCTGCTGCAAGATGCTGTGGTAGCCATGCGGGTTCAGTATGCCTTCAATTTTGAATAAATCCCCAACAGTGTCACCAGAAAAGCACCCCCACACCATCACACCTCCTCCTCCATGCTTCACGGTGGGAACCAGGCATGTAGAATCCATCCGTTCAACTTTTCTGCATTGCACAAAGACACGGTGGTGGGAACCAAAGATCTCAAATTTGCACTCATCAGACCAAAGCACAGATTTCCACTGGTCTAAAGTCCATTCCTTGTGTTCTTTAGCCTAAACAAGTCTCTTCTGCTTGTTGCCTGTCCTTAGCAGTGGTTTCCTAGCAGCTATTTTTCCATGAAGGCCTGCTGCACAAAGTCTCCTCTTAACCGTTGTTGTAGAGATGTGTCTGCTGCTAGAACTCTGTGTGGCATTGACCTGGTCTCTAATCTGAGCTGCTGTTAACCTGCGATTTCTGAGGCTGGTGACTCGGATGAACTTATCCTCCGCAGCAGAGGTGACTCTTGGTCTTCCTTTCCTGGGGCAGTCCTCATGTGAGCCAATTTCTTTGTAGCACTTGATGGTTTTTGCAACTGCACTTGGAGACACTTTCAAAGTTTTCTCAATTTTTCGGACTGACTGACTTTCATTTCTTAAAGTAATGATGGCCACTCGCTTTTCTTTACTTAGAATTTCTATTATGGCAAGAAAAAAGCAGCTAACTGTCTATTCAGTAGGACTATCAGCTGTGTATCCACCAAACTTCTGCACAAAACAACTGATGGTCCCAACCCCATTTATAAGGCAAGAAATCCCACTTATTAAACCTGACAGGGCACACCTGTGAAGTGAAAACCATTTCCGGTGACTACCTCTTGAAGCTCATCAAGAGAATGCCAAGAGTGTGCAAAGCAGTAATTACAGCAAAAGGTGGCTACTTTGAAGAACCTAGAATATAAGATATATTTTCAGTTGTCTCACACTTTTTTGTTAAGTATATAATTCCACATGTGTTAATTCATAGTTTTGATGCCTTCAGTGTGAATCTACAATTTTCATAGTGTTACCCCTCGGGTCTGCCGCAGGGTTCCTGCGCCCTCTGCTGGAGTAGCGTCTTCCTTACCGTTTGCTCCCCGGGTACGCGCACCTGTCTCCAGCCGCAGGGGTCCAGGACTCGCTGCTTGAGCAACATTGCTCCTCTCACTTCTGGTACCACTGCTTGTGCACATGAAACTGTCTCCTACTCAGTTTCTGCTGGAGAGACTGCAGGGATCTGGCCCCTCCCCCCAGCCAATCACCATGCCTCTGTGTCCTGCCAATCAGGACGGCCCTGCTCTGATATAAACCTCCTGTTTCCAATCAGTCGGGGCCAGGGCAATCTTCTCCCTAGTGGAGCTGCCACTTCTGGTCTGTCAGGTCGTTCCTTATTTGGTCTGTTATCTGAATTCTCTGTGTTACTTCCTACAGATTCCTGCCCTGCCGGCTCCTTGCTGACCTCCGTGTTCCTGGCTGGTTTCCCGGATCTCTCCAAGCTGGTCTCTGTCTCAAGCCTGGCTCCGGATCCCCTGTGTTCCGGGTTCCCCGTGTTCCCGGACCCCGTGTTCCTGGACCCCGTGTTCCTGGTTCCCCGTGTTCCTGGTTCCCTGTATTCTTGGTCCCCGTGTTCCCAGTTTCCCGTTTCTTATTGTATCCCCGGTTGCTGTGTTGTTACCACGTCGCCTGGGGTCGGTTGAACACTCGTGTCCGCTGCATTGGCCCCTCCGAGGTTGGTACCGGCGGGACCCCTGTATAGGGGTTAAGCGCTCCGGGCCTCCTTCGGTGGGTTTCCAGTGTTGCGACCTTGTGGCCCTCCCCTGGGGCGTGGGTTCTATTCTGTTCCATTCTGTTGTTATTAAACCTGTTGACTCTACGGTACTTGTCTGCCTCTTTATCACCCGGTATCAGCATCCGCTTTACGCGGTCCAGTGGGTCCACGTGTGAGTCCGTTAGTAGGGCGTGACACATAGTCATGAAAATAAAGAAAACCCTTTGAATGAGAAGGTGTGTCCAAACTTTTGGTCTGTACTGTAACTGCAGTTTTTTAGAACTGCTTCATATCTATGTGGCACAGAGTCAACCAACTTCTGACACCTGTCAACTGTTATTCCAGCCCAGGATGCTTTGACTACATCCCACAATGTATTTGCATTTGTTGGCTTTGCCTTTGACACTGCAATTTTGATGTCACCCCCCAAGTGCTCTGTTGGATTAAGGTCCGGGGATTGGCCTGGCCACTCCATAGCCTCAATTTTGTTGGACTGGAACCAAGATTTTTGCTCTTTTACTGGTATGTTTAGAGTCGTTGTTTTGTTGAAACATCCATTGGAAGGGCATTTCCTCTTCACCATAAGGCAGCATGACATCTTCAAGTATTCTGATATATGCAAACTGGTCCATGATCCCTGGTATGTGGTAAGTAGGCCTGACACCATAGTAAGAGAAACATGCCCATATCATGATGATTGCACCACAATGCTTCACTGTCTTCAGGCTGTACAGTGACTTGAATTCAGAGTCTAGGAGACATCTGATGAACTGTATGTGGCCTTTAGATGCAAAAAGAATGGTGGCATGAGGCAGGCGCCATTAATCTCCCCGCAGTGGACACAATGGACTTCAGCAAAATGGCTGTGGTGGTGGCTCATGTGCAGATTTACTTCTTGGAGAGCAGTGGCGATCTGCCTCATGTGAGCCCACTCCATCACCATCACCATGGCAAGCTACACACGGTCTATAATGGTGGGTTTACACGCTGCGATATCGGCGTCCAACTCCGATCCAACTCCGACAAAAAGTCACGTGGTTCGTGAGTTGGACCCGATATCGTTCCTGCATTGTACTGTTTGAAGGTACAATACGATGCAGGAACGATGGTAATCCGATATCGGGGGTTGAATGAGCGGGCTATTCAACCGCCCGATATCGGATGCCTGTTGGAGCCGGATCGTTGCATGTAGACATCCAACTCCGATGTGTACGCCGACGCTACCCATTAACTCCCATGTTAAATGGTCGTTACTGGGTTGGTGAGCGTACACATCGTAGGGACGTTGTTTCCCGATATCGCAACGTGTAAACCGCCGATGCGATATCGGGTAAAGCGCACTAAAAATGCGCGCTCCCGCGCCGTTGTATAGCGATATCGGGACGATATCGCTACATGTAACCCCACCATAAGAAGGACTATAAGACAGCAAGATGGACCACAATTTAACATTAAAAATTCTTTGCTTTCTGATTTTCCTCCTCTAAATTTGGGATGTGTCTTATAGTCCAAAAAGTACAGTACTTAAAGATGTGAGGTTAGTTCATCACATGGGGGCACACCTAGGCCATTCTGCAAACCAATGGATTCGGCCCTTTGCAGTCTAAAAGCTTATCATAATATGGAATTCAACCTTTGGAGATGGAAATGGGCCCCTTTTCCACTTGGGCCACATAGACGGCACCAGTGATATGTGGCTTCCCCCGGATTGGGCAATCCTGCTATGTGATAGAAGGACCGCATAACTTGTAAAATCCCAAAATATACTATTGAAGTATATTTCTTTTTATTAGGAACTACAAGTATTTGAAAATCTCGGAAGCATTACCGGAGACAAACATTCGGGTTCCAAAAATAAGATGATATTTAAATTCATAATATTGATAAAAGAGCGAAAAAACACATCAAACAGCAAAGAGAAACATTTCGACCATGTTTATATGTATGCTTTAATTTCTTTCCCCTTTCACTTTGATACTTAAGGATTTTAAATACCGTAACCCATCTCCAAGATTAGATTGTGGAAAACTCAATTTCCAAGAGAGCCAAGCCACACACCACATACGGTTTATAGGATCCCACTGAAGAGTGCACTCCAAGTGTTATTTATGTACGTTCTGTATGTATGTAACTTTGTAGGTTCCCCGGGTTATTTGCCGGCAGTGAGTTTGTTTGATACTTTAAGGACCAATATATATGTTTGCTTGTATAGAAGAACTGTTAATAACATTCTCAAAGATGTAGGAAAATGTTTCAGTGAATTACACTTAAAGGGAATCTGTCAGTAGGTTTTCACTACCTCATTTGACAGCAACATAATGTAGCCACAGAAGCCCTGAATCCTAAGATGTATCACATAGATTACTGGCTGAAGCCGATCGCACAATAATAGAATTAGAGAGCTGCCCCCACCCACACCAGGCTCTCAATAGAAATTTTGCATTGACATTGGGGTGTCAACCACAGTAGGGGTGTGCTGGACTGCCATGCATGTGACTTTCTAGTCCTGTAATGGTAATCCTAGGTGATAAAGCCTTTGAACTACATAAACAATTGCACAGACTCTGATAAGAGAAGCACAGTTGCTTTTTGTTGTATATCCCCTGCAGCATGCTATCTTCAACTTACATAGAGAAAACCTGCTGTGAAGACACAGCTTGTCTCAATGCAAGTCGGGAGTTAATGTTCTTAATTTAGAAAGACTATTGACCTTTTGTTTGTTATCTCATGCTAAGTCACTGTTTATTGCAAGACTCTGCAGAGTCTTCATTGTTCCAAGGATGTGTATTGCTAATTTAATGTAAATTACCTGACCCTCTCACCCCCCCTCTGTGGGAGACTCAGTCATGATTCAAAGGCATATTTGTATGCGGCTTGAAATCCAACCAATAAGAAAATAGTCTTATTTCAAAAATCCTGGAAGACCCCAATGTCCTGAGATGAGTGGATATATAAAGGAGGTCAGCTTGATTTGCCAGGTGTTCATATGCTAAATGGCTTCAATCTAGGGGCTTCGGACCCAGTTGGAAGAACATAACCTCAGCCTAGGAATTCTGATCCTGGCTGTTTTATACTGTGCATCACTTCAATCTAAAGGTAATGTCACATGCGGCAATATTGCATGCAATTTCACTGGCAATTTGCTGGTTGCAGTGAAATCATGGACACATTGTTACATTTGTACACAGAAACAAAATAGAACAATGTGTCCATGATTTCACTGCAACCAGCAAATTGCCAGTGAAATTGCTAGCAGTATTGCCACGTGTGATGGTACCTTAAGAGCTGCAGGTCTGATTGAAGGAGTACTGGATTATTTTCTGCAGGAGCTCAGCGTAGGATTTGGATGAAATATCAGAGACTATGTAAGCAAGATCCCCATGTTGGGGCCTTTGTCTTATTCCTTTATTGAAACCTCATTTTAAACATGTTTCTTTCAGTGCAGGTGTTAATGTCACTTTCTGCCGCTAGACCCTTTAGTTTCCTTACCAGGTGTGGCTACTTTGTGATCACTCCCATCCACTTCATATGGTCACATGGTTCCAACATTCTTTGCTGGGGATTGAACTTGTTCCTGGCCAAATGTCCTGAGGTTAAGGAGGTTCTCTGGAAAGATGACTACTTCCAAGCTCTCTGCTGCCAAAGAGTGTGGCAGCAGGCATGAAGCTTTTTGTTATTCCCCTGTCTGTCTCTCCTTCCCTCTTGTTATTATTGCAGTGTTTGGGACTAGTGCTCCAGCCAGCCATTTCTCTATTGAGGAATAACATCAGAGCCAGCGAGGGACTAGGTATCTTGTTCGGCGACAGGTTGAAAGAACCTGCATAGGGATGTTAGAGAGACGCGGCACAGCTGAAGGTGAGAGCAGGAGTTCACCTCTCCCCCCAATCCCTATGAGCAGGGCACTCTGCTGTATTTGTCCCCCTTGGTATCTCCCCATCTGTTTGGCTTAGTGGACCGGTAATCGTTGGCCTATGGGTCGTCGGTAATTGTTGGCCTCTGGGCCACTTTCACACATGGTAGCCAGACACCCCCTTAGTCCAGTGTGACAATAGGTCACCTAAGTAGGTTGTTACAAATAAGAGATCCCTTGCAGAACAGATGTGCCTACTCTTGATACAACCTATTATGCAATGTTGAAAAAAGTGTTATAGGAAATGTGATGGATACTTCTTTCTCCAGCAAAACTATGGCTGCCACTAGATACTTTTTCATAGTACCATAAGGGTTGAAGATGTCTTAGCGTAATATTTACAATTTATTTAGCCTATTTTCCAACTTCTATATTTATATTGTACAATATTAGGTTTGCTCCTAAAACTTCTTAAATTCCCTCCTTGTAGCCCGATCCTGACACTCTTGCATTTGATACATTTAGGTGTTGACAAAACGCACAATATTTTTCTTGATCATTTTATTAGTGGATAGTTTGACTCTCCAGTTATGTTACTTTTATGAGCGACTTGAAGACACTTCAGCAGTTTGAGAGATTCATTCCGGATGCCAATTAAAGATAGATACATTTTGCTGTAATGCTGCCCTTTTACGAGTAATACCACTATAATCGCCTTGGGAATTTATGGAAGACTGTAGGGCCAGTCACTGAAACAGGCTCAGATTTGATTTGGCAGGAAAAATAAACATGTCTCTGTTTTATTTAGCAGCTGGCATGAAATAAAGCCATTTACTTAAAAATACTTATTCTGCCAGACAACACAGAGTATAATTATACCGTATGATAAACCCTTATTAAATATCGTAATGCAAAGTCCATAAATTCTAAATGGTTCTACAAATAGTTCCTAATTGGAATATGCAAAAAAGACGTTCCGTCCAAAACAACAGTCTAGAACAGGAGTGGTAGATCTTCTTCCGTAATGGATCTACATTTTTAGGAAACCTGGTAAGAGGATGAGGACTAAGCAAACGTGGAGCACAGAAGAAACTAGCATGGTATGTCATTGGTGACTCCAATAATTACTTATTACACTCAGTGTACATCAATGAGTATATGAGGTCCAAATTAGCTAATAGAAATGGTCAAGACACTATATGATACAGTGCCTTGTGAAAGTATTCAGCCCCCTATATACAGTGCCTTGTGAAAGTATTCAGCCCCCTATATACAGTGCCTTGTGAAAGTATTCAGCCCCCTATATACAGTACCTTGTGAAAGTATTCAGCCCCCTATATACAGTGCCTTGTGAAAGTATTCAGCCCCTTGAACTTTTCAACCTTTTGCCACATTTCAGGCTTCAAACATAAAGATATAAATTCTAATGTTTTTGTGAAGAATCAACAAGTGGGACACAATCGTGAAATGGAACAAAATTTATTGTGTATTTTAATCTTTTTAAAACAAATGAAAAACTGAAAAGTGGGGTGTGCAGTATTATTCCACCCCTTGAGTTAATACCTTGTAGCGCCACTGTGGCGCCCCGCAACGAGTGCGTCACAAGAGGGTATTGCAGCCATAAAAGCAGCCGCAATATTCTCTGACCCAGCAATGATTTGGTTAACTTAGAAATCCAACCCTGCATGCATCACCTAGAACAGAGGGCCAATCATAGGTCCTGGTGGGCGGAGTGCTAGGGAAGTGTGTAGGAGAACAGACACTTAGTCATTAGGAGAAGGGATCTAAAACTTGACCTGAGCAGTCTAGAACTTGGAGAGGAACGGGGGCTCCGCACCCCGTGCAGCCCCCGGGCCGTCACCGGTCGGGTGTCAGCACCTGAGGCCTTAACAACCGGGATCGGGCATCGTAACCACGGGTTCCAAAAGACTCCCGTGCCCACAACTCACAGCCGGTTCACTGGTACCGAAGCTGGCAGCAGTTCACCTCTGCTACGTGAACCAGAAGCGTGGAGGAGCAGCTTCACAGGAGCACCCCACCACCAGCCAACTTCCAGTCGTCTAACCAGCGGTGTACCCACCGAGGGATCCAAGGCTCCCCAAAACATCCAGAACGTACATCATGGATAGGGCATTGAAGCAGCCTCCCCGTACCCGACCTGGTATTCCTGGGCGACACTGGCAATCACTTAGTTAGAATGGAGGAACACTGCGGATTTCTAAGGGACACCATCATTGCTGAGTCCACCCGGTCCACTACCCGTGAACTGTATACCATGTACTGCCTGCTGGTTACAGTAAAGACCCATTGCAGAGACTTTCTGTGTCCGTGCTTCCTTATGAACTGTCCGTCCGCACTACAAGGTAACTGCAGCTGCCACACAACATCTTAAGCAGCTCCAGCCTCCGGGGATCACCGCTCAGCCTTTGGGGAGCGTTCCATCTTGCTTCTGTCCATCCCCCGGAGGTTCCGCAGCGTCGGTAACGATTACCGAACTACTCATAGGTGGCGTCACGAATAAATTAAAAACCCCTTTAATCTGTTCCAACAAGATGTCTTCAAAACTTTTGATCTGCACTACACCGGGCCCTACTACCGGCAGGCGCGGCCCACCCGTGACAAGGAGGAAGGAAGCATCGCCTGTCTAAACCGGAGTCCCGGCCACGGTGAGTCACCACCTTTTGCTGCGATTACAGCTGCAGTCTCTTGGGGTATGTCTCTATCAGTTTTGCACATCGAGAGACTGAAATTCTTGCCCATTCTTCCTTGCAGAATAGCTGGAGCTCAGTGAGGTTGGATGGAGAGCATTTGTGAACAGCAGTTTTCACCTCTTTCCACAGATTCTCCATTGGATTCAGGTCTGGATGTGACTCGGCCATTCTAACACCTGGATACGTTTATTTTTTAACCATTCCATTGTAGATTTTGCTTTATGTTTGGGATCATTGTCTTGTTGGAAGATAAATCTCCGTCCCAGTCTCAGGTCTTTTGCAGACCCCAACAGTTTTTCTTCCAGAATGGTCCTGTATTTGGCTTCGTCCATCTTCCCATCAATTTTAACCATCTTCCCTGTCCCTGCTGAAGAAAAGCAGACCCAAACCATGATGCTGCCACCACCATGTTTAACAGTAGGGATGGTGTTTTGAGGGTGATGAGCTGTGTTGCTTTTACGCCAAACATATCGTTTTGCATTGTGGCCAAAAAGTTCGATTTTGGTTTCATCTGACCAGAGCTCCTTATTCCACATGTTTGGTGTCTCCCAGGCGGCTTGTGGTAAACATCAAATGAGACTTTTTATGGATATCTTTGAGAAATGGCTTTCTTCTTGCCACTCTTCCACAAAGGCCAGATTTGTTCAGTGTACGACTGATTGTTTTCCTATGGACAGACTCTCCCACCTCAGTTGTAGATCTCAGCAGTTCATCCAGACTGATCATGGGCCTTTTGGCCTCATCTCTGATCAGCCTTCTCCTTGTTCGAGATGAACGTTTAGAGGGACGGCCGGGTCTTGGTAGATGTGCAGTGGTCTGATACTCCTTCCATTTCAATATGATTGCTTGCACAGTGCTCCTTGAGATGTTTAAAACTTAAGAAATCTTTTTGTATCCAAATCCAGCTTTAAACTTTGCCACAACAGTATCTTGGACCTGCCTGGTGTGTTCCTTGGTCTTCATGATGCTCTCTGCACTTGAAAAAGAATCCTGAGACTATCACAGAGCAGGTGCGTTTATACGGAGACTTGATTACACACAGGTGGATTCTATTTATCATTACCAGTCATTTAGGACAACATTGGATCATTCAGAGATCCTCACTGAACTTCTGGAGTGAGTTTGCTGCACTGAAAGAAAAGGGGGTGAATAATATTGCACGCCCCACTTTTCAGTTTTTTATTTGTTAAAAAAGTTTAAAATATCCAATAAATTTCGTTCCACTTCACGATTGTGTCCCACTTGTTGTTGATTCTTCACAAAAAAAATTTGAATTTACATCTTTATGTTTGAAGCCTGAAATGTGGCAAAAGGTTGAAAAGTTCAAGGGGGCCAAATACTTTCACAAGGCACGGTATGTGATTCCCCACTATGTTTCACATTTATAAAACCCAGTATAGAATTGGACCCACTGTAGGTGTTGATCTATTTGCTCATTACTAACCTAGTAGTTAGAGCTTTATTCGCACATCAGTGAGTTTTTTTTATTTACGTATGGGAAAACAAAGAGAATTTTCATCAGCAATCACTGTCTATTTTTACTTATAGTGTAAATGTCATTTTATTGAAAATAAAAAAAAACAAAACCCAATACTGCACTGGCTGTTAATGATGGGTCCCATAGCAGCTAAGATAATTAATTTTTTTGTGCCATAGGATTTATTTTCTCACATTTTTCTGTGCCTCTTTTAAAAAGTGCATTTTATGGCTGTGTGGGAGTGGCCAGCATCTGAAAGGGAGCAGAGCAATGTGTGTGTATTTCCACAGCTTCTGAGAGTAGGCTGATAGAGAGCAGTGCAATGTGCCAACAGAGAAGGGGTTAACAGATCGTGACTGAGCTGGGTGAAGCCAGATGACAGATCAGAAGCTTGTGCCAAGGATAGAGGAGTGTACACTGATCATGACATTGCTTAGCAACTGTGCTGTAATCTGAAATAATCTGATACATTGTTTTCTCATTTGCTACAGTCAGCAGTGTAGGCCACACCCCTCCCTTATATTATAATAATAATAATAATATTTTATTTTATATAGCGCCAACATATTACGCAGCACTTTACAATTCGGAAAGGGACATGTACAGACAATATGAGACAATACAGATTAACAAAAATTCAAAAACCATGAGGAGTGAGGTCCCTGCTTGCAAGCTTACAATCTAGAGGAAATAGGGGAGGCACAAAAGGTAACAGTAACAAATGATGTCATACATGGTCCAGCCATCAATATAATAATTAAGGGATTCACGTAACGCTGCATGAATCGGTCATCGATCAGGATCTGTACAAGTAGGATAAAGTGCTATATTATGCATGGGGGACAGACAGACGACAGTCTGCAGGTGCAGACAAGATGACACGATAGGCCAGATTTGGAATAGTTAGACAAGTGAGGAGAGGCGATAGGCCAGTCTAAGGAGATGTGTTTTTAAGGCTTGCTTAAAACTATTGGTATTGGGAATTGAATTGTTTTTGGTAATCCGTTCCAGAGAAATGGCGCAGCTCGTGAGAAGTCCTGGAGACAGGAATGGGAGGTTCGGATTGTAGATTATGTCAGTCTTAGGTCACTTGCGGAGCACACACGTGTAGAGCAATAGACAGAGATGAGGGAGGAGATGTAGGGTGGTGTAGAACTGGGAGGGCTTTGTGGGTGAGAGTGATAATTTATATTGTACCATATAGCGGATTGGCAACCAGTGCAATGACTGCCAAGGATAGAGGCATTGGTGAAGTGGTTGGAGAGGAATATGATCCTGGCTGCTGTGTTGAGGATGGATTGGAGAGGAGAGAGTTTAGTAAGCGGGAGACCAATTAATAGAGAATTGCAGTAATCCAGGCGAGAATGAATAAGGGCAACGGTTAAGGTACCATCACATGTGTCAATATTGCTGGGCAATTTCACTGGCAATTTGATGGTTGCAGTGAAATCATGGACACATTGTTCTATTTTTTGCTGTGTACAAATGGAACAATGTGTCCATGATTTCACTGCAACCAGCAAATTGCCAGTGAAATTGCCCAGCAATCATGTGGTACCTTTAGAGTTTTTGCAGAGTCAACAGTAAGAAAACGTCAAATTCTAGAGATGTTTTTGAGGTGTAGGTGACATGAGCGAGCGAGAGACCGGATGTGGGGAGTAAAGGAGAGATCCGGGTCAAATATGACCCCAAGACAGCGGGCGTATTGCTGAGGAGTAACGGTAAAACCACATACAGATTTGGCAATATTAGGTTTCGGAAGATTAGGAGAGGGAGGAAACACGAGAAGTTCAGTTTTTGACAGATTCAATTTAAGGTAGAGACAAGACATGATGTTTGAGCAGCAGACAGACAATCACTGGTATTTTGTAGTTATGTGGAGTGATGCCAGGAGAAGAGGTGTATAACTGGGTGTCGTCAGCATAGAGATGGTACTAAAATCAAATCTACTGATGGTTTGTCCAATGGGGGCAGTGTATAGAGAGAAGAGAAGGGGACCTAGGACTGAACCCTGAGGAACCCCAACTGTGAGGGGAAGAGGAGAGGAAGAGGAGCTGGAGAAAGATACAGAGGAGCGGTCAAAGAGGTAGGAGGAGAACAGGAGAGAGCTGTGTCCTTAACCCCAATAGAGCAGAGCATTGAGAGAAGGAGCTGGTGATCCACAGTATCGAATGCAGCGAGAGATCCAGGAGGATCAAAGGGAGTAGTGACCATTAGATTTAGCTGTTAGTAGATCATTAGAGACTTTAGTGAGGGCAGTTTCAGTAGAGTGTAAGGAACGGAAGTTGGATTGTAGAGGGTCAAGAAGAGAATTGTCAGAGAGATAGCGGAACAACGGGAGTGGACCAAGCGTTCCAGGAGTTTAGAGATGAAGGGGAGATTAGAGACAGGCCGGTAATTAGCAGCAGAGTTCTGGTCAAGGGATGTTTTTTTTAATAATGGGTGAATGCTGTCATGTTTGAAGGAGGAGCGAAAAAACATCAGATGAGAGGGAAAGATTAAATATTTTAGTTAGGTGAGATGTGACAGCTGGAGAAAAAGACGGAAGGAATGTGAGGGAACTAGGGTCACTGGTGCAGGTAGTAGGGCGAGAAGATGCAAGAAGCTGGGTGACTTCTTCCTCTGTGACCGGATCAAAGACCTAAAGTGAGTTGGATGAAGTGCAGAAGGGAAGAAAATGCATGATGTTCTGAGGTTGTAAGGAAATTTCCTGTCGTATGTTGTCAATTTTGTCCTTAAAATATTTGGCCAGATCGTCAGCTGTGAGGCTGGTGGTTGGGGCCTGTACTCTTAGACTGAGGAGAGAATGGAACGTGTCAAAGAGTCGTTTAGGATTGTTGGCTAGTGAAGTGATAAGAGTGTTGAAGTAAGCTTGCTTGGAGAGGTGAAGGGCGGTATTGTATATTTTTATCATAAACTTATAATGGATGAAATCTTCAGCCAAGTTGGATTCTCTACACAGGCGTTCTGCACACCTGGAGAAACCGTGTTGGCAGTGTGTGCCAGGGTTGCCGCTCTCAGTGCTGAGATGTTTTAAGTGTAAGGAGGTGCAGCTTCATCCAGGGCACTTTGCAGTGTTTCATTATAGTGTTTTAGTGCAGAGTCAGGACAAGAGAGGGAGGAGATTGGGGCCAGTGAGGACTGTAAATTTTTTATAAGTTTCTCAGTGTCAATGGCACATGTATTCCTATAGGTGAACGAGTTGGGAGTGTCCTTGAAGGGTTGACAGTACTGAGAATGGAAGAAGGTTATGGTCTGAGAGTGGAAGAGAGGAATTTGTAAAATCATGTACTGAGCAGAGCCGGGAGAAGATGAGGTCCAATGTATTCCCATCTTTGTGTGTGGAAGAGAATACAAAGTTGTGAAAGACCAAGAGAGGAGATTAGGGTTATAAAGATGAGAGGCGGATGTGGAGATGGGGTTGTCGATAGGAATGTAAAGTCATCCGTGATGAGAGTGGGGAGATCGCAGGCTAGAAAGTGGGGAAGCCAGGTAGCAAAATGATCAAGAAATTGACGTGGGAGGTCCTGGGGGTCAATAAACCACTTCCACTCGCAGGTAGAAGGGCCTGTAGAGTCTTACAGTGTGTGCCTCAAAAGAAGAGAAGATAAGTGAGGGGACAGGTGGGATAACCTGAAAAGCACAGTTTGTTGACAGCAGAAGACCAACATCTCCACCTGCTCTGTTCTCAGGTCTAGGGGTATGAGAAAATTGGAGGCCACCAAATAAAAGAGCAGCAGCAGTGGTAGTGTCCGACTGCTGAATTCAAGTCTCTGTAAGAGCAAGGAGATGGAGCAAGGAGATAAATGTAATGTTACATGCCCATATTCAGTGTGAAGACAGATCTGACAGATAATGAACATTGTCTGCTTCACACACAGTGTAGTAGGGACACCTTGTGGCAGGTTTATGAATGGTTTTCAAGCAGAATTGTCTTATGAAGTATATTTGAAAGTTTATTAAAATCACTTGCTCTACATTATTTTTAAATAAAAATTTAAACACTGGTTACACTTTAAATTTGGTCAATTTTTGAGAAGGAAGTTTCTGAAACTTAATGACCAGTCTGGGATGCCATCAGTGTACTGTCCACTTTTCCCAGTGACCCACTTGATAGTTGACATGTGTTTCTTTGAGTCAGATAGACAAATCGGTCTGCATAAGAAATCTACTCTAACAAACAGCTGTACTCTATCTGCAAACACTGAATATTGGGAATATGGACATGCATTACTGCTAAAGTAACACATTTAAAAACTGAGAAAGTGCATAAAAAAGGCTAGTTTTATGTGAGCTCAGCAGCCAGCATCAAGGTATATCTTTTTGCTGGATCCCTACCTAAAGCTTCTATCTTGGTTAAAGAAACTTCAATTTTCTGGGTGTGCAGCAACCTGCTACTAGATATTTATAGTATGCACCTGCTCACACTTGTTTGTTAGGATTTTCTGTCCGTTTTCTTATTTTAGATTATGGGTCATGCCTTATTATGGGTCGTGCACTAATGTAATTTTAATATTCTGTTTTCCTGCCCGAGAGAACAAGCTTAAGAGGATCACACTGTTTTATTTGTAGGTGGTGAATAAGAACCAATTGTGAATCGCTCTTACTTGTAAAATAAAATGTAATATTAATAAATAATAGTGGTCAATTACATACTTTGCCTTGCAGCTTGTTTCTTCCAGAGGTTTTGACTTTGCCATTTAACTTTACCATCATATGCAAGGTCCTTTTTTCTTGTTGGTAGCACTGTAACCTTAGACGTGAGTTTATCACCCGAGAACACAGACACGCTCAGTCCTATGAAAACATGACCTTACACACAAATGTGTCACCGGAAGAACTTCCCGGACTTCTCCAATTTCAAAATAGACAACTTAATTTGGCCAACAACATGCCCAGTGGAGAAAAAGAGGAAACATAGCAAATTTTGAACTATAGAAAGTGAATGAGAAATACAGGACAGGGCAGCAGGGTGGCTAATGTTTATACAGATAGATGATTGAGGGTCAGACCTTCTGTGCTAGAACTTTGCTGAATAAAATATATTTCCTCACTGTTCCTTTACAACATGAAAGTAAATTAGCAAAGTTTGAAGTGACGTAAACAAATGCTGGGATGGCTGTAAACTTGCCATTAAAGAATAACGAAGTTACATGTGAAACGCGCGTCGGGTGTGGTTCTCTCGACTGGTGAGTCTATAGTAATATTTGAACTGGAATGGGTAAGGCTGAGCTCTACCGGTAAGTTGGTGCTCAAGGGTAAATAGAGTCAATAATTCAAAGTAGAGAAACCCTGGCACACAAAACCATGAGAGATGATGTTAGTGAAAAGAGATCCGTTTATTAACCCAACGATCATTTCAATCCGATCAGGACTTTCTACAATCCTCATAATGTACAAAGTTACAAAATGATACAGAAAAGAAGAAACAATAAACCATATTTTGTTACAAAATGAAATGAAGAAACATGTAATTATGAGAATAAAATTCCCGCTAATACAACGATTCTGAAAACAATACTACTGACAACATATTATATGTCATATATCACATTCATACTTTCCTATATTTACCTCTGTTTAGAGTAAGGGAACAGTATCGGTGGTAAGAGTGCCCAGATGGGACAGATAGTGCATCAAGAACTGGGTTCTAAAAGAAACCCAAGGTACCCTGTCTTTCATAATTTTGCGCCAGATCAACCTTTTCACAAGGAATCCAGTATTTGTGAGTTACTAATGTCATTTCCATACCTAGAACGTCTATTAGCGCATCATTAATACTCCTTAACCCCTTAACGACACGTGTCTCAGCGTGTGAGACATGAAATCCCATGCGTTAACGACCGATGTCTCAGCGTCTGAGACATCTGGGGAACGCACTCCTGCAGCTCGAGTGAGGGTCTCACTGACCTGTCACTTGAGCTGCAGGTACATGGGGACATGCACTATTGCCCAGGGGGGGTCGTTTGCCCCCCAAGGCTACAGTCGCGGTAATTGAGGGTTAAAAATGAGACCCGCAATTACCGCGACTGTGCAGTTTGCAGTCTCCTTCCTGCTCTCTGCCTGTGTTGGCTCCTCCTGCTCCTCCCATTCATTTCCCCTGCCCCTTCCTGTTCCTCCCCCCACTCATCCGCGCTATACCCCAATGATCCCTCTGTCCCCCTGCTGTCCATGGCTTCCCCCCCACTCATCCCCCTGTACCCCTGCTTTCTCTG
This sequence comes from Allobates femoralis, assembly GCA_033576535.1. NCBI lineage: Eukaryota > Metazoa > Chordata > Amphibia > Anura > Aromobatidae > Allobates > Allobates femoralis. Next base: position 70,879,894 of record JARQOC010000003.1, on the reverse strand, counting down.
GCTTCCCCCCCGCTGTCTCCGGCCCCCTCCTCTACCGACAGCGTCCCCCGCTGTCTCCGGCATCCCCCGCTGTCTCCGGCGTCCCCCGCTGTCTCCGGCCCCCCTCCTCTATCTCCGGTGTCCCCCGCTGTCTCCGGCCCCGTCCTCTGCCACCGCTCACCTCCTCCAGCTGCCGCCGCCTCCTCCTCCCGCTGTGCTCCAGTCCCCGCCGTCGGTCTTCCTCCTGCAAGTCACCGCCAACCTCTGGTAGGTCCCCCTGCCTGTAACACCTGCAGGGGGATCCCTGTGCCCCAACGCAGGGGGATCCCTGATCCCCATCCCCCTGCTGTGGGATGGATCCCTGATCCCCATCCCCCTGCAGGGGGATCCCTGGGGGATGGATCCCTGATCCCCATCCCCCTGCTGTGGGATGGATCCCTGATCCCCATCCCCCTGCAGGGGGATCCCTGGGGGATGGATCCCTGATCCCCATCCCCCTGCTGGGGGATGGATCCCTGATCCCCATCCCCCTACAGGGGGATCCCTGATCCTCATCCCCCTGATGTGGGATGGATCCCTGATCCCCCTGCAGCAGGGGGGATGGATCCCTGATCCCCATCCCCCTGCAGTGGGATCCCTGATCCACATGCAGGAGGATGGGGATCAGGGATCTATCCCCCAGGGATCTCCTGCACGGAGAGCAAGCCTCAGAAACCGATTTGACAACTTGGGCGCAGCTGTCAGATTGCTTTCTGCAGCTCAATCCCCATGCAGGGGAATCCCCCTTCATGGGGATTGAGCTGCAGAAAGCAATCTGACAGCTCGGGCGCAGTGATCCAGTGGATCACTAAACCAAGCTGTCAGATTGTTTTCTGCAGCTTGCTCTCCATGTAGGGGATTCCCCTTGCATGGGGATCGAGCTGCAGAAAGCAATCTTGCAGCCCCCGACACGGCACCCGGGCTGCCAGATAGCTGCTCTGCAGTCCGATCCTCCTGCATGAGGATCGAGCTGCAGAAAGCGATCTCGCAGCCCCGGCGCTGCACCCGGGCTGCCAGATCGCTGCTCTGCAGTCCGATCCTCCTGCATGAGGATCGAGCTGCAGAAAGCGATCTCGCAGCCCCGGCGCTGCCAGATCGCTGCTCTGCAGTCCGATCCTCCTGCATGAGGATTGAGCTGCAGAAAGCGATCTCACAGCCCCGGTGCAGTGTGGATCACTATACCCGGGCTGTCAGATCGCTACTTTGCAGTCCGATCCTCCTGCATGGCGATCGTGGGACCTTCGTTGTGGACTACGTCGGAGGCGATCGAGCGTCGTGGGACCTTCGTTGTGGACTACGTCGGATCTTTTTATAATAAAGATGGAGTCTGAATTTTGTTTGTGTTTTTTTTTCAAAATAAAAATATTTTTCTCTGTGTGTATTTATTGACTACTTACCAGAGATTCCTAATGGCGGGTCTAACATTGGCCCAATATTATGAATCTAGGGCTTAGTGCCAGCTGCCAATAAAAAGCTGGCATTAACCCCTTTATTACCCAGTTTGCCACCGGCACCAGGGCAACTGGAAGAGCATGGGTACAGCGCCAGAAAATGGCGCTTCAATGAATGCGCCATTTTCTGGGGTGGCTGCGGGCTGCAATTCGCAGCATGGGGGGCCCAGAACGCTTGGGCCTTTTCATGCTGAGGATTACAGCCCCCAGCTGTCTAGTTGTACCTGGCTGGGTTAAAAATATGGCGGAGCCCTATGTCATTTTTTTTTTTCTAGAATTAGTTCTAGAAATAAAAATATGGGCTTCGCTGTATTTTTGGTTGCAGCCAGGAACAACGAGGCAGCTGGGGGTTGCTGGCAGTCTGTACCTGCCAAGTTGTACCTGGCTGGACCAAAAATATGGCGGAGCCCTATGTCATTTTTTTTTTTTTTAGAATTAGTTCTAGAAATAAAAAAAAATGGGCTTCGCTGTATTTTTGGTTGCAGCCAGGTACATCGAGGCAGCTGGGGTTGCTGGCAGTCTGTAGCTGCCAAGTTGTACCTAGCTGGACCAAAAATATGGCGGAGCCCCACGTCATTTTTTTTTTTATCTAGAATTAGTTCTAGAAATAAAAAAAAAAGGCCGCTGTATTTTTTGTAGCCAGCCAGGTACAACTTGGCAGCTGGCTGACTGGAATCCTCAGCATGGAGAGACCGAAATGTTGTGCGTCCCCCACGCTGCAAATTGCAACCCACAGCCACCCAAGAAAATAGCGCATTCATTAGGGGTGGCATTTTCTGGTGCTGTACCCCAACTCTTCCAGTTGCCCTTGTGCTGATGGCGCACGGGTTCTCCATATGCGACATGGTGTCCGCTAACAATTTCAATGGAAAATTAGCTCCAATTGTTAGCGGAAACCATGTCGGGTTTGGAGAGCCCCTCCCTGTGTGCCTGAACATTGGAGCTCCCCCACAAGTGACCCCATTTTGGAAACTAGACCCCCAAAGGAACGTATCTAGATGCATAGTGAGCACTTTGAACCCCCAGATGCTTCACAAATTCATCCATAAAAATGAAAAAGCACTTTTTTTTCCACAAAAAGTTTCTTTTTTCATTTTTACGGATCAATTTGTGAAGCACCTGGGGGTTAAAAGTGATCACTATGCATCTAGATACGTTCCTTGGGTGGTCTAGTTTCCAAAATTGGGTGACTTGTGGGGGAGCTCCAATGTTTAGGCACATAGGGGCTCTTCATATCCTGCATGGTGTCCGCTAACAATTCCAATTGTTAGTGGACACCATGTTGCATATGGAGAGCCCCTGTGTGTCTCCACATTGGAGCTCCCCCACAAGTGACCCCATTTTGGAAACTAGACCCCCTAAGGAACGTTTCTAGATGCATAGTGATCACTTTTAACCCCCAGATGCTTCACAAATTCATCCATAAAAATGAAAAAGCACTTTTTTTTCCACAAAAAGTTTCTTTTTTCATTTTTACGGATCAATTTGTGAAGCACCTGGGGGTTAAAAGTGATCACTATCCATCTAGATACGTTCCTTGGGTGGTCTAGTTTCCAAAATGGGGTCACTTATGGTGGAGCTCTAATGTGGAGACACACGGGGACCCTCTCAACGCGACATGGTGTCCGCTAACAATTTGAGCTCATTTTTCATTCAAATTGTTAGCGGACACCATGTCGCGTTTGGAGGGTCCCTGTGTGTCTCCACATTGGAGCTCCCCCACAAGTGACCCCATTTTGGAAAATAGACCCCCAAAGGAACATATCTAGATGCATAGTGAGCACTTTGAGCCCCCAGATGCCTCACAAAATCATCCATAAAAATGAAAAAACACTTTTTTTTTTACACAAAAAAGTTCTTTTTGCCTACATTTTTTCAGTTTCACATGGGTAAAGGGATAAAATACATCCCAAAATTTGTTGGGCAATTTCTCCTGAGTACACTGATACCTCATATATGGTCATAAACCACTGTTTGGGCGCACGGCAGGGCTCAGAAGTGAAGGAGCTCCCTTTCACTTTTTGAACGGAAAATTGGCTCCAAAATTCAAATTGCGCTCTTTCCCTTCCGAGCCCTGCCGTGCGCCCAAACAGTGGTTTATGACCACATATGAGGCATCCGTGTACTCAGAAGAAATTGCCCAACAAATTCTAGGATGCATTTTATCCTGTTGCCCATGTGAAAATGAAAAAATTGAGGCTAAAGGAACTACTGGCCGTGGTTTGGGATCTCATGGACTGGGGACATCTCATTTTAGAGATCTACCCAGAGATGCTGTAAGGCCATTGACAGAAGAATGAAAATGTTTGCATTAGTCTGCCCAGGTGATTAATACACCCACAATCTGAGATCTTCGCAGCATATCATAGAAAATATTGTCAAGATCTTGGGATTGTTGCAGAGGATCTATCTTGTGTATAAACACGGACAAAACTTCTGGAAAAAGGTGAAAGGATCAGGTGTAAGTTAATTCACTGGTATAAAGACCAAATAATAATACTAAGATGGCTCCATATGACAATATGTCAAATATTGACTTCTGTACTAAAGTCGTGGTAAAAAGGCTTCATAAACTGAGCCCTAATACTCATCAGTTGGTTGATAATCTCTCAGATCACAAGATGGAGGTTCTTTGACAACTGAAGAATAGAGATGACCTTAATATTAAGCCATGAGACAAAGGGGAATGTTTTCATTATGAATCATGATACTTATACCTGCATGTGCTAAATATTGAAATTAATACTTGCAAAATTTTAATGAGATATACATAGTCCTTGTCACTGTTAATGAGCCTGGTCACATTGAACATGCGTGCCATTACAATGCAGCAGATGCAATCGGTTACATGGATGCTGTGATCAGTATCCTTGCCCTTTATAAAGGATCCAACTGGTAACAATGCCCCTTTGGAACCTCCATCTCCCCCTGAAGAAACGTGCATTATGCAGGTGAAACGTACGTTGGTTTGTTCCATGTTTTGCTCCCCAAATTTTTAACGTGTTGCTGAAAAAAAACCATTTGTTCCTGTTACCCCGGGTAGGTTTTGAAAATTCACTGGCTGGACACTGTTTGGTCTTACGTTAGATATTAGCATTTCTGCACATGATTATATGCAACAAGCATTGTCTGGTGTTTAAAGTAAGCACTTGCACTTTTTTGACCACAAACATTGTGCCCACCATGTAAATTATACCCCATATTTTGGTATGCCGACTCACTGAGGCATCTTTACAAACTTCCTGCTTATGTGTAAGTTTTATACATATGCATAGAATGTTTGTACTATATACTTTATACATGTAAACTGACCTATTTGTTACCTGCCATTTATACCTGCATGTGCTAAAAATGAAATTAAACAGTCCAGAAAAAAGAGGGCACTCACTCATTTGGTGCTTCTTAGGAATTTATTCCCTTTTCAGGGTTCCGTTCAGGATTCCATACAGTACAATGGAGGGAGGGGGGACGTGGAGGGATGCCGGACAACGGCCCGTTTCGTGCCCTGAATGGCACTTCTGCTGGGGCTTTGCATCAATGATATCCTGAATCAGTGGTCAAGTAGCACAAATGCTTTTAAGAACTTTGGGATATATTATAATGAGAACTCAATGACTTTGAAAATTTGCTATGGTAGAATAAGATATCATTCCTTAATAAACCGCATACGTATTCAGATGGGCGCTAGTGGGCTATTACAGACTATGACCTTCCGCAAAACTTTGTTTAGGTGGGAATGCTTTCACTCCCCACTTTAAACAGGATTCTCAAGGGTCAATTTATTTGAATTAGACCTAATTATAAGACTTAAAGAATGAAATTAGAGCTCTGGGGGACAGATGTCTACACAGGAGTCACACTCTATAGGAAAGGAAGCATATAAACATCACATACTAGAAGGTAAACTTTTCTTGCGATTAACAAAATAAGGATTAAAATTAAACAACACATCTTATTAGGGCATATGGTTAATGAACCTATCAGTTGATGGGTATCCTCAAAGTATTGGGAGATCCTGCATGCTGATACCAATCTACGGGATAGTGTACACCCAGTCTAATTATAACATCTAGAAAGGGTCATTCTATTTGGGGTGAAATGGTTTACAGCCATTACAAGTCTCCTTGGATTTGGCTTGATCAGAGTGTTGTGGGTACATTTGGTGCACAATTTGGCTAATGATTGCCCCAGTAAGAAATTCCAATGTGTTGCAACCCAAAAAGTATTTTACTACACTATAAGTTTTGCTAATTGTAGGAGTGTATAGGCATTATCTCGGCATATGTTCTTGCCCATTAGATTATATTGGCAAAGCAAAATGTGAACTATGAAATCATATAGGGTATCATATAAATGATTTGGAGCATCAGGATTCCTAAACATGTGTATTCAGTCTTTGGCGAGTGATAGCACTTTCATTTGCTTTATGGTCATTACATTTTTGAGTTCTAAACAAGAGAGAGATTGGAATAAAAATTTTTACAAAAATAGACCAGATGAATAGACCAAATGAACTGTCACCTCAAGGTCTAAATGAACAGCTCTTTTATCATATTTCCATAAATTGCCTTTTTTTTATGTCAGTATTTGTTCAGTTATACTTACCCATACACACTCTGCTCTTTGCCTTCTTTGCTTATATTTTCCTCTGAGAATCAGATTGTAAGGACTGCTAGCTCCCTGAGAGGTTCCCTCATGCTCCTGGGCGTGCTCTGGCTCAAAATGGTTCACCAAGGGGACAGAGCTTGTGAGGATGCTCACTCAGCGGATACAGGACGCCGTGGCTGCTGGGGTAGACCGGTCACGGGAGGTTCTCTCCATTCCTCTCTCCTCCCCTTCTCTGGTATTTCTGTGGTCGGGGGGTGGAGATTTTGCATTGCCTCAGCGTAGTCTGGTAATTGACGGGAGGCAGATTTGCAACCTGCCGTTTCCTATGTTTATTGCTGATTCAGTTCTGTTGGGTGGTAGTCAGTGTTTTTGTGCTACTGAGGTGGTTCATGCTTTGGTCTCTGTTCTTGGTTAATCATTGTTCCCCTTATTACTTGTGGTTTTCAATGTGTGTTTGACCTGTCTGCTGCTTGTGTGTCCAGTCACCAGGCACCGTGCACTGGGCTCTGCTAAAGTTCCCCCTTACTAGAACAAGGGTGCACAGCAGCGAGACCGCTAGCGCAGAGTGTGACTGACAAACTCTACTTAATGGCTTGCAGCTGGTCATTTCACCATCAGCCAGCCTTACACAGATCCATTCATGCAAGATGCCTATTTTGCTATCCTAATGGCCTTATAGATCAAACCTTATGCTTTTGTATACTTAGGTACCGATTTTATCAACTATTATACAATCAGGAAGTCAAAATTAGGCGGGACTTACACAGTACATTGTTGTAGGTCAAATGGCGCTACGAGAAAGCCGCAGGCTAACATGGCAGCTGGCAGCTTATCTCAGTTAGTTATTGTTGAGCAGGAGCACCACTGTGCAAACTAGTAGGGTGTTAACCTCAGTGGCTAGGTGTGGCTCCTTTTTAGGATGGCACAATTATATGGGGTCCATTTCTTGCATGGCAAAAACTAGACTGATGCTGCCAGTTGTGCATTATCAGTGCAATTTCCGACTTTGCAATAATAAAAAAACAAATGTCATGAGGTGTAGTCTGCTGTGAGGGAGGTAGTTCTGGTACAGGGAACATTCATAATTGCTATGCATCCTATGGCAAGTAAGGAATTACCTGTTCCTCCAGGAACCTGCAGCTGCTGAGTGTAGGGGACTAAAAGAGTCTAGTTACCATTATCCATACCCCTACTGTGTCCACTCACTGCAGTCCACTACCTAAAGAACCTCTTTTTAAATTTAATAGTTCCACATTGTAAAATAAAAACAGCATATACTTGTCTTCCGCTTTGGTGCTGTTTCAATGATGTCAGCACTGGGTCTGCTGAGATTTGCTTGATACTGTTATGTCATGAGCCCTGCAGCCATTCAAATGGATGCTATTGTGCTGCTGCACTCCACTATTGTGTCGCTGATGGTTATGCTATGTGAGCCCTGCAGCCAATGTCATGAGAGCCCAAGGAGAACAGCTGACAACATCACTGCAAGGGAGCCTGTACAGTAGAGTATATGGTGTTATTATTTTAGAATATGGACTACTTTATTAAAGTGTTGGTGTCATAGTACCATGGCTCTATTGAACACCAGCACAAAAGTAATTACCTAGTCATTAAAAGGGCTTTTCCCTATTTTTACAGCTATTATCAATTATCTCAGAGTGTGCTAATAAAAATAATCAGGTGCCTTTATGATGCATACTTCAGTTGATTATTGGGTTCAGGTGTTCATAATAATGATTATTTCCCAATAATCATTCAGTGTAAACAGGCTGACAATCAACTGGTGAACGCGCAAAATGTTTGTTCATCAGATTACATGACATTTAAAAAGAACCTGTCACCAGGTTTTTCCCATATAAAAACCACCAGTAAGGCCTTACAGGGGGAAAAAAAGTATTTAATCAGCCACCAAATGTGCAAGTTCTCCCTCTTAAATAGATGTGCGAGGCCTGTAATTGACATCATAGGTGACCTCAACTATGAAGAGACAAAATGAGAAAACTAATCCGGAACATCATAATGAAAAAAATTTCCAAATCAGACAAACATTGGTGGAAAATAAGTATTTGGTCACCTACAAACAAGCAAGATTTCTGGCTCTCACAGACCTGTAACTTCTTAAGAGGCTCCTCTGTCCTCCACTCATTACCTGTAGTACTGGCTCCTGTTTGAACTTGTTATCAATATAAAAAGACACCTGTCCACAACCTCAAACAGTCACGCTCCAAACTCCACTATGGTGAGGACCAAAGAGCTGTCGCAGGACACCAGAAACAAAAAATTGTAACCCTGCACCAGGCTGGGAAGACTGAATCTGCAATAGGCAAGCAGCTTAGTGTGAAGAAATCAACTTTGGGAGCAATAATTAGAAAATGGAAGAAATACCAGATCACTGATAAATTCCCTCGATCTGCGGCTCCACGCAAGATCTCACCTCATGTGGTCAAAATTATCTCAAGAACGGTGAGCAAAAATCCCAGTACCACACGGGCAGACCAAGTGAATAACCTGCACAGACTGAGGACTGTTACATAGGCTACCATCAGTAACACACTATGCCACCAGAGTCAGATCCTGCCAGATGTGTCCCCCTGCTTCAGCCATTACATGTCTAGGCCCTTCTGAAGTTTGCTAGAGAGGATTTGGACGATCCAGAGTATTGGGAGAATGTCGTAGGGTCAGATGAAACCAAAGTAGAACTGTTTGGTAGCAACACAACTTGTAATGTTTGAAGGAGAAAGAGTACTGAGTTGCATCCAAAACACCATACCTACTGTGAAGCATGGGGGTAGCAATATCATGCTTTGGGGCTGTCTCTCTGTCAAGGGACCAGGATAACTAATCCATGTACATGAAGGAATGAATAGGGCCATGTATCATGAGATTTTGAGTGTAAACCTCCTTCCATCAGCAAGGGCATTGAAGATGGAAACATGGCTGGGTCTTTCAGCATGACAATGATCCCAAGCACACCACCAGGGCAATGAAAGAGTGGCTTTGAAAGAAGCATTTCAAGGTCCTGGAGTGGCCTAGCCAGATAAGATCGCGGGATCTCCAGTGCTCACGTGACAGCCTGACTTGACCCCGGAAGCTGTCACGGAGTACTTCCTCTCAGTGGTTGGCGAGCGCTGCCAACCACTGAAAGTGAAAGCAACTGCCATGTCCCGATGTGCTGCAGCACATCGGGACATGACAGAAGTGATCGGATGGTGCAATGCTGTGGCGCCCAATGGGGCTGTGTAAAATCAACAATTAATTGTGAAATAAAGTTTTTAAAAATGAGAAAAATAACCTTAAAGTTGAAATCACCTCCTTTTCCCCCCATTCGAAATAAAAGTATTAAACAAAAAAACACATATTTGGTATCACCGCATTCAGAAATGCCCGATCTATCAATATATAAAATCAACTAATAAGAGCGGTAAACTACGTAGCGGAAAAAAAGGTCCAAATGCCAAAATTACGTTTTTTTGGTCGCCGCAATATTGCTATAAAATGCAATAACTGGCGATAAAAATTGCGCATCCATCCAAAATTGGAATCATTAGAAATGTCAGTTCAAGCCACCAAAAATAAGCCATCACACAGCTCCAGATCCTGAAAAATGAGGACGCTACGGGTCACAGAACATGGCGCAAAAAGTGCAATTCTTTTTTTTTTAAACTTCTGAATTGTTTTCACCACTTAGATACCAGTAAAGGTATATATGTTTGGTATCTACAAACTCATACCAACCTGAGGCATCACACCGTCATATCAGTTTTACCATATAGTGATCATGGCGAACAATAAACCCAAAAAACAAAAGTGTAAGGGCAGTTTTTTTGCAATTTCACCGCATTTGGATTTTTTTTCCCATTTTCCTGTACACTATATGGTAAAATAAATGATTGCATCTGATAGTACAACTCGTCACGCAAAAAAACAAGCCATCATATGTCTAAATTGATGGAAAAATAAAAACGTTATGGGTCTTGGAAGCAGGGGAGCAAAAAACGAAAACAAAAAATTCCTGGGTGCTGAAGGGGTTAAAAGATCATCATTCTCGGCAGCACATTACCTGTGTAATAAACATGTGGTTTTGAGATTAATCGCCTATGCAAACATAATGTCCTATAACTTATCGTTCTGTGTAAACAAAGTGTTTTTTGCCTGTTAAAGCAAGTTATTAAACAGCCATTGATCAAATGAAGAACTGACCTGCAGTCATATAGTACTGCAGGTTGGATAGCATGAATACAGCTTTATACACCACTGGTACTTGGTGACATAATTATACTTTTTAATAATGGCTAATTCACCAATGACTTATTTGTGTGCGATTTATTTCTTGTTGGTATGTTTTAGAATGTGATTTATAACTCATTTAATTTTACCTGCTTACAGTAGTGTTCAAAATAATAGCAGTCCAATATGACCAATCACTGTTTATGGTATAAATGATATTATCACATGGCAAACAATTTACCAGTTGGTGCAGTAGATTCTTAGAAAACCATCAGACTCCGCATTCATGATCTGCAGGTTTTGAGTCTGTGTATTTGAAAAATGTATTGAAGAGGGGATACTAAATAATAGCAGTGTGGAGTTCAATTAGTGAGATCAATCATTCTGTGAAGAAACAGGTGTGAATCTGGTGGCCCTTATTTATGGGTAAAGCCAGCACATGTTGTACATTCATTGCTCCTTAACAGTGTAAGAAATATGGGTCGTTGAAAACATTGTTGAGAAGATCAGAATAACTTGCTTTAAAAAGTTGACTGTAGACGGTAAAGCTTATAAAGAAGTGAAGACAGTTAAATTGATCTCCAATGCTATAAAATTGAAAGCAAAACCAGAGAGACGTGGAAGAACACGGAAGACGACCATTCGAATGGATGGAAGAATCAGCCGATGAATAAATGTGGTATAATAAAAGTAAGCGCTGAGAGCTAAAACAGGATACACAATGCTCTTGAATATATTACCTTTGAGTTTTATTCATTCAACAATAAAAAAGCCCTCCTGCCACAACGCGTTTCGACGCTAACTGCGTCTTTCTCAAGTGGATCACTTGTGTATCCTGTTTTAGCTCTCAGCGCTTACTTTTATTATACCACATTTATTCATTGGCTGATCCATATTCTCCCTTCGGGGAGCGTGGTGTTGTGAGCTGCTCTGGAGCAGGACCTGGTTACACGTCATTAATCCATCCCTAAAATCGGCACATGATCCTTCACGCGAGCCAGATGAGGAGAAGGCAGGAATCCTATATTAAAAACGGTGAAGGGGAAGACTAGATCGGATATACACCAAAGATCGGAAGATCAGTGAATTTAAACCTTCACTCACCACAAATCTACAATCTAGTTGTGCGGAAACGGCACAACTAGTAAAGGTGAGTGAAAATCCTGAATATCGCTAATCTAGATTCCCCAATGCAGCGTGGCGCAACCTTTGTTTTTTCTTTTGAATGGATGGAAGAATTGCCAGAATGGCAAAGGGTCAGCCAACAATCAGCTCCAGGATGATCAAAGACGTCTCAAGTTACCTGTGAGCACTGTGACAGCTAGAAGACGCCTATGTGAGGCTAATCTGTTATAAGTCGCAGCAAAGTCCCACTGCTAAAAAAAAAAAAAAAGACATGTACTGAAGTGAACACAACTTGCCAAAGAACACATCAACTGGCCTAAAGAGAAATATTTTGTGGACTGATGAAAATAAAATTGTTCTATTTGGGCCCAAGGGCTGCAGACAGTTGATCAGATGACTTCTAAACTCTGAATTCAAGCCACAGTGCACTCTGAAGACAGTGAACCATGGTGGTGGAGAATCATGATATGGGCAACTAAACATAATGAAACAAAACAAGAACTGGAACTCAAATGTAACCATGCAGTAGGTGCATGCTCACTCGGGCCTCATAATAGCAAAAACAACAAGGAATAAATGAGCAAATATTCTAAAATAAATTAAAGTAAAGTGCTTTAGTGGATAAATATAAATAGGGTACTTGGTGACATTATTTTAATTAAAAAAACATGCAAACCATCCCACCACGACAAGGTGACCCATCAGGACAGTTCTGGTTGTAAAATTAAGATTATAGTGTGGCCAGCAAAATAGCTGGACCTTAAAGAGGAACTCCAGTGAGAGAAAACATTTTAGTACAGTCCCTACCCTCCTACATGATGAAGCAGAGCTGTACACTGCAGTTCTAGGATCTATAGATCTTTTATAATTCCATAAAATTATACCTGCTCCTTTGCTCTAGCCCCCACCTCAGGGAACTGAAATCTCAGCCTGTCTACTTCATCTAGAAGCAAAGAAGAGGAGGTGTGTCGGGGGCATGGATGCTGGGAGCTGCAGGATCAGCCTACACTCACGCCCCCTCACAATTCTGTATGGAGAGAGGGCATGGCAGAGGGCGTGACCGCCATACCATGTTCACACACATACAATCCAGCCCCTGATATACCATCCTATGTGACAGGGGGTCCAGGCTTCAGATAGCAATCATGTCACCAATCAGCTAAAGTTTTAGGGCCATTTTAAACTTTGAACTTTTTCCCAAACAAAGATGCGTTCCCCGGTTTTCTCGTAAATTGGTCCGGTTTCTGATTACAAATTGTAATTGGTGAAAGTTTGCTCATCTCTAATTAACCTCTTTGTCTCTTTCTTTGTCATGTTTTAAAATGGACCCATACTCACTAACTTAAGCAGTATGATTAAGAACTTTGATACACATACTGTGCTATCAATGGACCCTTATATTGGCAAACTTGGATTTTAAATATGATGTTTTAAAGATTTCACAAATAATATAGACTTTTAATACCTATACATACTGAGTGTCTCTCTGCTGGAATTCTTCATTAATTGTGTGACTTGGACTCCTTTCTTCCCTGCACCGGCCTTGGAGATTGCTTCCTGGAATTATCCTTTGTATCTTAGGTTAGCTGGATTTAATTTTCCTTTTGCCAGAACAGTGCAAAGGTTTCGGTACAAATAATCCTAAACCGTATAGTTAACTATTCGCTCATGGCTAGCAAAAATGTCAGCCTTTGGAAGTGTAAAGCTGGTAGAAACATACTCCAAAAGACTTGCAACAGTAATTGCAGTGAAAGGTGATCCTACAAGGTATTGACTCAATGGGGCTGAAAACAAATATGCATCACAATTTTTTGGTACATCACATAAAATCCCAATAACATCCATTAAATTTTGTGGGTGTAACATGAAAAAGTGTGTAAAGTTCACAGGATATGATTAATTTATCAGGCACTGTATACTATATGGGTTCATTTAATATATAATTTATTGTGTATTTTTTTAAATTGAGACAGTATTTAGTTTTTCTCTGGGACCCCTTGTCATATTCAAATCCATTCTACTTGCTTTTGCTATATGGTCATTACAGTTTTTGCCAAATTTAGGCCTAATGACCAAGAACTATCCATAAGAAAGAGGAGCACCTTCAGAAATCATATAATCCCTCTAAGGTGTAAGGCTCCGTTCACACACAGCGTAATTTTCAGCGTCTTGTTACGAGCGCTTTCCCTTCAAAAGCGCATCTGTGTTTCCGGGCAAAGTGAATGGACTTTACTTTTGCTGTTCAGACGCTGCACTTTTTTCAACCTCGCTTTTATGGGAGAAAGCTTGCACGTAAAAAGAATGACCATGTCAATTCTTTGCGCTTAATAGCGCATGCTTTCTCCCATAGGCGCCATTATGAGGTGCTGGAATACACATTGTCATTCAGAGGCCTATTCCAGCGCGTATAATGTCAGGCTCAGGAGGAATAGCAGCATGTGATGTCACACGGGGGGGAGGAAGAATCCTGTGTCTTCCCCCTGTGTGACATGTCGGGGCTGTAGTTTTGCTTTCGAGCTGTACATGCACTGCAAAAGCGAAATAAAAGTGAACAAAAGGTATTCCTGAGGGGAAGATGTCCGATCGCTGCAAGGACCTTATGATCTGATTGGTTGGTAGCGATCAGCTGATGTGTCATGTGACATCATCAGCTGAGAGTTTAAACCGCCTGCAAAAAAACGATCGGTTTTGGCGAGTGGTTTAAACCGCTTAATCAGCTGATTGGTTTGCCATGGTCAGCTGATTAAGGTCCTGCAGTGATTGGACGTGGGCGCCTTGCATCCCAGGACACTCGGCGAGTACTTGATTCTATTATTTTTATTACCATTGTTTTCTTTAATTTCGCTTTAGCAGTGTATGTACATACACTGCTAAAGCGAAAGTACACATACATGTCACACGGGAAACAGGATTATTCCTGCCCCCGTATGGCATCACTTCCATCTTGTGCTTTTGGTGGAAAAATGCGGCCGTAAAAAAAACAGTGTGTGAATGCACCTTTTTTTACCGGCGCTAAATAGCGCGGACGCAAAACATGGGGAAACCGCGCCCCCCAAAAAGTGCGGGAAATACGCTATGTGTGGACGTAGCCTTAGAAGGAAAATACAAGAAATCCTTTATGCAGACTGATATGAGATTGTACAAACAATCACCTAAGTGTGAAATCATCAAAGTGATCTGAGTATTATTGATATTGAATCGTATATAGTACTGACCTGTCATGAATATGCATATAGGAGTAACCGCCACCATCAATTGTCTACTGTTAGGTTGTAATTCATGTCTTTATTCTGCTGCTGTGGATACTGTAATTTCCCTCGGGATCAATAAAGTGCATCTTATCTTAATATTTTGAAGTGATAACTGAAAATGATTGAATACCTTTGTACAAACTAACAAAATTACCATTACATTTTTTCATCTCATATGTGAATTGTCAGTGGCGTAACTTCAGGTCCAGGGGCCCCGAATGCCAATGCTCCAACGGGGCCCCCAATTATTGGAAATATTTATTAGTATTAGGCTTTTTCTATAGGCCAAAGAGACTTTTGGGGCCCCCTAGGCTGCAGGGCCCGGGTGCAATCGCAACCCCTGCACCTACTTTAGTTACGCCCCTGTGAATTGTGACTACAATGCCAACTACCTGTCACCTGAAAAAAGTCCCCAATGGTTGTTCTAGAATTTCAAAGTAAAGTTAATGTTAAAAAAGTATTTTTTAAATGAATGCTACGTGGTCTATCGCTTCTATAACAATAACAATATGTGCGAAAATAATAGTAAAAAAGGCTGCAGTGACCATGAAAAAAGGGGCTGCAAGGACATTTCACAGTTCCACAAACTAAATAATCCAGAATCCTGCGCCACACTGATGAGGGGCAACAACCCCGAAACAGCTGTCTGTGGTTGGATACCTAGTCCATGGTAAACCCCTGGCATATCTTCAAGCTCGCAAGGGCTGGGTAGTGACTTAAGGGCTACTAATACCCTGGGCTAGTTCCTTCCCTGGTGGGATAACTGGCTGGTGTCCATGTTGTAGACTCTTAACCGAGGCTCCATGGACTTCATCTGCATAAACTAAATAAAGTCCAAAGTATTTTTTAATGGGCCAACCTTTCTGACATGCTTTTGATTTGGTCAGAATTGTGAATACAGCTCTGAAGTACGATATAGTAACTCTGAATCAGCACAGAGTAATGTAAAATGACTAAAATGCAGATGATAAATTCCTACATGTAAACTGTAAAGCAACGCTCAAACGTTAACACAATCTTTACGTTTGCTGATGCAATTATAGAGGGAAATTGTGTGGAAATCATCGTTTACCGAACAAACGATTTATGTAGGCCATCTGCAAAACCCATATTTCTACAATTCATCTGAGTGAAATCCACATTTACAAGTTCTTTTGACAGATTTGTCAAGTAGGACAGTGTTAGTACTTTACTCTTTCCAGTGCAAAGAGGCCCCACCAAATTTGTGCAATAGACTGGATGACATCCAGATATCGCACTTCATATTTTCCTAGTCCGTCATCAAAATATTTTTTTCCACATGCCAACATGATGAAGCAGCTTTTGTTTATCCTCCATGTCGGCACTAAGATTTGGAAACATAAACAAGAGATGGATGTGTTCCCTATCTGATCCTAAGCCCTTCTTCTACAGATCCTCTCCGTCTAAAGCTCTTTGCTCGTTTTGTTTTCGTAGTACTTGCAGTTTTATGTCTCTCACATAGCGTGACTTCTTCTCGAGGCATAAATCAGATAGTCAGAAAATATAAGTGGTTAATAAAAGTGATGACTAAAGAAGACACTTTCTTAAATAATACAGGAGCCTCCTTTAGATACGATAAGAACTCATCTTATGTCAAATACAATACTGCACTTGGAATTAGAAATAATCTCGCTAATTCTTTTATCCCACCCTATATATCTACTCGGCTGAGCGCTCCTGGGTTATCTCCATGCCCAACAAAAGTGTCAGCCATTGAAATTCAACAGAAATAAAACCAGGGCTGGAACTAAGGTGAAACTATGCAGTGGTGCAAGTTCACACTGGCCTCATAATGGAAAAAACAACAAGTGAGCAAAATACCCTAAAATGTAAAAATGCTAAAGTGCAGAAAACAAATAAGGATTTCTTAGTGATATTGATATGATCATATAAATGTGTAAGCCGTCCCACCAGCGACATGGTCACCCTATCGGATAGGGTCACTTTGTTGCTGGTGGGACAGCTTATGCATTTATATGATCATATTAATGTCACTAAGAAACCCCTATTTATTTTCTGCACTTTAGCATTTTTACATTTTAGGGTATTTTGCTCACTTGATGTTTTTCTTGTTGTTTTTTTCCATTGCAATTCAAAAGACCAGACACTTTTATTCCCCTTCATCATCTGTCGGTATAGTCGGGCGGCCACCATACACAATAATGATTGGCTGATTCTGCCAAATGCGGCCAACCATTAGCTAATATGTTTAAGCACCTTAAAGTTTGCTGAACCCAATAATTTCTGCAAGAAATCACAATCATCTATGTGTATGGGTCCTTCCAACTCTCCCATATCATCATCTGGAGGAGAAAATTTGAATAACCATGGGAGTAAAGGTGCCAGAACTATAAGAGGAGATCTGAACTCAGGTCAACAGGTAGAATCAAGAATCATAATACTAGCTGTAGAGCCCAGCGTTGCCCAGGCACAGTAACTATATCCACTATACACATCAAACTTGCCCCCCCACACCAAACCCTCAACCCACCCCAACCACACCTACCCCTCACCTCCTGCCCCAAAACTTTCACTACACCCAAACCTGCCCCCCGGACCCTCCCCAAACTTGCATCCCCCAAAAATGCTGCACCCTCCACCTCCTTAACCCACACCCCCCTAAACCGGCTCCCCAAAACCTGCACCCCCGCGCAAAAATGACAAACCCACACCCGAGCCCAAAAAAACACCCCCCTCCAAAAGCACCCCCTCACAATAACAATGCTTTCCCAAACCAGCACCACTCTGTCCCACTAAACCTGCACCACCCCCTCCCCAAAAAAAGCTCATGCTGCAACTGCACCCCCAAATCCTGCATCCCACCCCGCCACAGACCCTGAGTCAAATGGGGTGCGTGTGCAAAATTTTGTGATTGAAGGTGTGACGGTGCGAATTCCTTTAGTGGACACACATACATTGTGAAGGGGGGGTGGCCCAGAAGGTGATGGCGCTACAAAGGGGCGTGGCTATGTGGAATGAGCGTGGCTATGACACAGCTTGTTGGGTGGGCGTGGCTATGTGGAGTAGGGCTATGTGGAGTGGGCGGGGCTTATGCCACATACACTCAGTTTTATATATTGTATTTTTTTTTAACTCCTGCATGACCAATGATGTACATGTACATCATTGTTTGTGTCCCGTAGATTAATGCAGGCTCACACTCTGAACCCGCATCTTTCCCTGCTCGTAGGCTGATCTGATCAGCTGAAAAGTGAAGCTACCCTGCTGTTAACTAGTTAAATCCCACTGTCAATCTCTGACAGTGGGATTTAACAAGCACCGGTGGGCTGTGCGTTTTTCCCAGCTCCCAAGCCCAGTGACATGATTGCGGGGCTTTGATGGGTTGTTTTGAGTCGGGATCAGCTGATTACCTTTGTATCTGTCATGACTTATTTCCTGTGGACAGAAAATGATCATTTTATGCTGTACAGACTGCACAGCACAAGCGATCAGACAGTGGCACCTACAACTCCCATAAGGGGATTAATAAAAACAATAAAATGAAAAAAAAAAAACCCTCAAGTTTAAATCAACCCATTTTGCCACACAGAAAACAAAACAAAAAAAAATAAAAAACACACATAATACTGCCGCGTTCAGAAATGTCCGATCTATCAAAACATAAATAAATTAATCCGATCAGTAAACTGAGTAACGGAAAAAAATTAAAGACACCACAAATGTTTTTTGATCGACACAACATTGCAATAAAAATACAATAACAGGCGATCAAAACATCTAATACACACCAAAATGGATGCAAAAATAAAGCCATCATCAAGCCCCAGATTCCAAAAAATGTTACAATGCAATTTTTTTTTTATACAATTTTCTGATTTTTTTTTCACCACTTAAACATTACAAAACTAACTTGTGTGGTATATAGAGCTTGACCTGGGGAATCATTGTCAGCTCAATTTTGTTAGGTCCCCGGCACCGCTCCCCAGCTTACCTCACCTCACCTGGGTCGGCATCCTCTGCCTCTGCCGACCGGGCATCCGGCGTACTGTGTCTTGGAGGCGTTGCCGGGTCCCTTCCGGTCTGCTGACCGCCCAGCTCACACACCAGCACGATGCAGGGGTCAGGTTTCATGAGTATCATGATCGGTGCACTAGGAGCGACCGCGCCCTTCCCCGTGACTCTTGGGGCCGGCCCAGTCTAACCTGACACTCCCCTTGACCAATAGCTACCAGTCCTCTGGTATATCAGGCCAACTCCACTGATGGGAGGTGCCTGATTATTAAGTTAGTTTGCTTCTGCCTTGCGGACTGTTAGTCAGGCCTTCCTTGTACTCTCCTCCAGTAGAGCTATTCCTTCTCTCCGAGCCTCGGGCTCTGTACCTGTGTTTCCTACCTTGCATACCATAGTATAGCTTAACTTACGAGCAGGCACCCCAGGTACTAGCAAGCTGGGCTTGCCCCTGACAATCTCTGTATAGGGATTGGTTAAACTAGGACCAGCTCACCCAGGGGAGTTTCGGTACCATGGCCCAGTGGATCCACTCCAGGACGCCTTCCCCCGGAAGTGTGACAAATTTTGCCATATATTTGAACATGATAAATTAAAAAAAAAAAAAACAAACAAAAAAAAAAAAACATTTTGGAGTTGCACTTTTTGTTGCAATTTCATCGCCTTTGGAATTTTTTTTCCCATTTTCCAGTAGACTATGGAAATTTGCAGTGGCAGATCTACCTATTTTATGCAACCCATTAGGTGTCAGGTAGCATTGATGACTATATACATTTGGATTAGCTTGTTATTAATTGCCGGTGAAATATTTTGTGGGGAGGTCAAGGCCTTGCTCTAATCCTCCACTAATAGGGAGAGTATTACTATCCTCTATTTGGCCTCAACCAACAAAGGTGATGAGGAGCATCTCCTGCTTAGTAACTGGGTGTATAAAAGGGAGAACGACTCTCTGGGTACCTGCCTTCTTAGAATCCCAATGAGGAGATATAAGGATATGATAGAATTTCCAATATCTGGGAACTTGTATCTTAGTTTTATTATTTACCAACAACTATTCCCAGACTAATGTCTAATAATATCAAGAAGACTTGTCTCCTTTGTTGTACAATGTGTCTACTGTGTAGCGACCCCATCAAAAAGTTCCTAGGGGCATAAATTGTCACATCATTATTTGTTTTGATCACTGTTACTTTTGGAAGATCAAAGAAGGAAAAGAAAGTGCTGCTCTATAACAGCACGGAATAAGTTGCAGACAAATCTTTTAGCCATCAAAAAATATTTATTTTTATTTTTGTTTGAGTTTACTGTATAGTAATACAGTATTGCAGCTTTATTTTCTATATACATACGCACTAAATGGACAAAAGCATTAGTAACACTGTACATCTTAATCCTTAAATTCAGGTTTGTCATTCAGTCCCATTGTCACAGGTGTATAACATCTGGCCCCGCCATGCCGTCTGCCATTTCTAACATTAGTGAAAGAAAGGCTTGTTCCAAGAGCTCACGATACCAGTGCAGTTCTGTCATACGAGCCATCGGTGTAAGAAGTCAGTTCATTAAAGATCTTCCTTTTTAAATATTCCACCTCCATCTCCTAATGGAATTATTGACCAGTAGAAGCCCATGAAGTGGAGACCACGTAAAGTTAAGAGCGGGTTCACTGAGTGCTGAGAAAAAGGACAATCTGCTAGCTTAAATAAAAATAAATGGCTAAAATAACTGAAGAACATTTAATATCACAAATTTTACTAAATACCTTTATTACACAAAAATGTAGCAAAAAGTAAATCTTTAGTTTATCTAGTGCACAGGATTTGAAATATGTCAGCTCCCAGCAGTTTCCCAGCCGTCCCACATCTTGGAACAAGCTGTGTAAAGATGTTTGCTGGAGAGTGAGTGCCTGTCAGATTGAGTGAATACAGGAATACATTCATGATACCTGACAAGAGCTGCAGTCACTTGAGTCTCTCTTCAGCAGACGTCTTAGTTTCCCAACTGTCCTAACACGTGGGATGGCTGGGAAGCTGCTGGGAGCTGAAATATTTCAAATCCTTTGATATGCACTAACTAAAGAGTAACGTTTTGCTAAATAAAGGTGTTTAGTAACATTTGTAATATTTAAATTACTTCATTTACTTTAGTGATTTATTTTTATTAAATTTCTCAGTGTACCCCTTTAATAAATGTGGACGTCCAAGTCTAATCTGGCATTAACATATGCACAAAAACTGTGGGAGCTTCACAACATAGATTTTCATGGCCTTGCAGATAGAAGCAGGCCCACAGCACAATGTGGAATGCCAGATAGATAAATTGGTGTAAGGCCTCTATCATTGGCGCAGTGGAAACAGGTCCTGTGAGTGATGGATCATACTTCTTTATCAGGCTTCTGATACATGGATCTGGGTTTCTAATGCCAGGAAATATTACCTGCCTGAATGTATTGTGACAGCTGTAAAACATGTTGGAGGATAATAAGGTAATATAATGGACTTGTTTTCAGGTGTCGGTTCTATGGCTTTAATGCCAGTAAAGGGAAATGTTAATGCTTCAGGATAGCAAAAATTTTTGACATTATGTAGCTTGCTCCTTAAGGCCCCGTTACACGGTACGTTATAGTGAACGATATCGCTTAAACGTCACGGGTTCGGAGTCTATTCAAGCGACATCGTTACTACATCATTGCATGTGACCTGAGATATAGATACGATAAATCGTTCGATCGCTGAATCCAGATTTGAAAACATGTTCTCAAATCAGATCAACGATCAGCCAACCTGCTGCATCGTTTTGTCTGACACCGCAATAACAAGGTGGTTAACGATTTCCCCTATTCTCAGCAGTGAAGAAGTATTGTTCGCTGGGTTGTGCGAACAATACTTGCTTGCCGCATAGTTGGTGCGTCGTGCACGATATCTAGACGTGTGACATCTCACTAACGATGTCAATATGATGTCCTAACGACCTCGCGTTCATGAGATAGTTAAGGATGTCGTTTCAACATTGAACCGTGTAACGGTACCTGTAGGCTGGTTTCACACTGCAGTTTTTTCACTGATCAGTGTCCATTCAGTTTGTGAGCCAAAACCTGTAGGAGAGGAACCAGGAGAGAAATTTGCAGAGAAAAAGTATAATTGAAATATTGACACCTGTTTTGAGTTTTGGAGACATTCCTGGTTTTGGCACACAAACTGGATGGACACTGATCAGTAAAAAAACTGTAGTGTGAAGATAGCCTTAGAGAGAACAATTTGTGTAAGGCGCTTTTCTGTTTCAGCATGAATGTGCTGTGTACAAAGCAAAGTCCATAAAGTTATGGTCAGTGAGTTTGGTGTGGAAGAACATAGCTGGTCACACAGATTACTGATCTCAACACACACAACACCTTTGCGATGAACTACCACAGAGATTACGAGCCTGGTCCTCTCGTCCTACATCAGTGTCTGATCTCACAAATGCTCTTTTGGATGAATGAGCAAAAAAAAAAAAAAAAATCTTCCATAAACGCCCCCAAAATCTGATAAAGGAAGTGTAGGCTGTTTTAGTTCTATATTAATGCCTACGGATTTAAAATGGGATTTCATTACAAACTCCTGTAGGTCTACCAGTACTTTTGTCCATATAGTGTATATAACTAGCTCTTTCTGGTACTAAAACAATGTGATCTGAAATGCATATATCGCTGCAATAATAGGGACAAATGTTCTGAATTTGTGCATAATGATCCTCCTGGGTATCGTGAACTAGAAAGTATTATAAAGGGACTCTGTCAGGCCATTTTTCAGAATACTAATATTACCCTTGAATAGTGCCTGGGCAGACCTTTTAAAAACATGTAAAATCATTATAGTACCATGGGTAGTTCTCTTGCTATAAGCATTTCCACACCCTGCAGGGAGCTGGTACATTAGTCCAGTCCATTATTTTCACGTCCTATTAGTCCAGCTAGTTTATTTATTATTCACTCCTTTACAGGCAACTCTCCCCTCCCTTTTCCCCCTTTGCCAAGATATCTACTCCATTTGTTTCTCTAAGCAGGTTTCCCTGCTGCCCTGTGACAGATTCTCTGTTTATTTGACCTCTTCCTGTGCTGCAAACAAAGAGAGCAGAGAGGATACAGCCCTCCCCCAATGTGAGTGATTTCTGATCTGTGAAGTGCAGTGATGTGAATATGTAGCATGAATATTCATCCTAAGGGGGGTGGGCAGCAGTTAAGTAGATGAACACTCACTGTGATTGACAGATGGAATGAATCTCGTTATTTGCAGTTTACAGAGGATAAGATGGAAATATAAATAAAAGAAATACATCAATAGAGAGAGTTTAGAGCAAAGAATTAGAAAATGATAGTAGTTACATATAGATTTTTGACCTGACAGATTCCCTTTAAGGATAAATTAAATATGGGAACACATAATAATATTTATATGGTAAAAAAATAGATGACACAGAGCTTTCCAAAATCTAATAACCCAAAATAACCACGTCTGGTTTTATTCATTTGTTTCCATACATTTACAATTTTCTTGGATAACCATTTTGGTGAAATCTTACTTTACCAAGAATGAATAGAAAGAAATATTGTACATTAAGGACAAAGCACATTACTTGTTTTATCATTGTTCTTTTTTTTTTTTTTTTTTTTTTAAAAAGGGAGTATACCTGGAGTAATCAGTAACAATATTAAATACCTACTACGCAAAATAAAAATATATTTTTTTTTCACATTCAGGTTGCGGTTTTTACTATGCTTCATTATACCTGTACAGAACAAAAAAAAAAAAAAAAAAAACTATATATATATATATATATATATATATATATATAGCAAAAAGAGCAACTCCAGTATAAAAAGCCTCATTGTTGTCCTGGGCTGTAATCTTTTCTATTGTGTATCTGAGCCTTAAGGGTATGTGCGCACTGGGCGGGTTTTCGGCGGTTTACCTGTGTAAACCGCCGTTTTGCATACATTAGTTTTATTTAAATTTATGTTAATCCAAACCAGCGTTTGGATTAACATTGAAACTAATGTAACCCGCCCAAGGCTGTGCAGACACCGGCGGTTACCCAGCGTCATCCGTTGCTAACCGCAGGTTTCCCAGCGGGTTAGCAAAGAATGACCATGTTCTTAAAACCGGCCGGTTCTGCAGCGGCTGCAAGCAGAATCATGTGCTGCTTCCAGCCGCTGCAGAATCTCCGCCGAGAACCCGCTGGGCAGCCGCCGGATACCGCCCGGCTCCCGCAGCTCATACCCGCCAAGAAGCCGGTGCACGGCGCCGGAGCTTCCTGGCGGGTCCCGCCAGCAGCCGCCGACCGAACCGCCGGGTAATGTGCACTTACCCTAAAGGTCACTGAACACCAAAGTCAGCGAGGTCTGTTGACCATCTATGTGTATGGGGCCTCACGACTTTCCCATCATATCATCTACTAGGTCAACACTAAAGAGTTGCGGTGCAGTATGGAGCTATAATAGATCACTCAGAGACTTAAAGATGATCTTTCACCAGTTTGAGCATGTTAAACTGGCCACATCAAGGAATAGCATCTGCAGAGATGAATAAAATGTAGATTTTATTTTTTAATTTCTCCTCTCTGTTGCAGAGATATTAACTTATAAAGTTCATGCTCTAATTTATGATTAGCCCAGCTGGGTGCTACCAGGGATTCTTCTCTGAGGGCGTGCACTTTTTCCCCTGCATGATGTAGACCAATCATAAGCAGGAGGAGCTATGCAGGCGAAAAACAAAAAAAATACCTAGAATGTCAAAAGAATATATTTCCTACTGTTACATGTAATAATAAACAGCTCTGCTTTGATCCCTGATCTCTGCAGTTAGGTTGCGTTCACATCTGTGTATATACAATCACCTAGAATCTCAGTCAGGAAAAGTAGGAAAGTGTCATGCGTCTTTTTTCCTCACCTAGCGATTTTATAAATGCAGATGTGAACCCACCATTACTGTGTAAAACTGAGCAGAGTTGAGTGTCATAAGACAGACTCTGGAGGTGTTTTTATTGAAAATGGAATAAAAAGTTATCTTTTATGGACATCACCCACGCTGGACTTCTGCTTCATCTTCATAAACATCTCCAGCTTTCATCTCCCGGCAGTTAGTGTGGGCGGAGTATCAATACAAACACTTATTGCAGATGCAGCTCTCCTCTCACAGCACTGTCAGCTCTGCTGTACTCCCATCCCCCTAATGCTAATATTTCTGTAACAGATGAAAAATTACAAAATAAAAACTACATTTTATTCATCTAAGCGGCCACTATTCTATACTGTTGAAAAGTTTTCTTTAAAGGGTTTGCTTGGCTTTGGCCTTTTAATAAATAGGTCAAATAGGTTGGTTGGGGTCTGGCAGCCCTTCAGACCTGCGGTTATCAGATCCAGCAGAAGCCTGATGTCATCATTGAATGCAGTTGAACAGCATGGCTCCATCCAATGTGCAGCAACCACTGCTGAGCACTGAGGATATGATCCCACTCAAGAGAAAAGGAGATGATCAACTGTATTTAACAGTGTCCGATACACAGTGAACTGAGCCATGTTGTTCAATTCAGTTGAATGTCACATTGTTGGGTGGAAGTAATGAACATGTCTGGACAACACATTGAAGGCCCCCAAACACATTAGGTCAAATATGGCCAACAAGATTTTGTATGCCTGGCCGCTCTAATGTGTATGTAGGCCTTCTGACAACAGATAAATTCAGCAGAGAAAGATTGGCCAGTTGGAATTACAACATTTTCTAGCAGTGTCTTCTCAGTTCCCCCCATGGAAAACACATGCATGCTCCTCAAAACTAAGCATGCAAATGTATGCAAGATCTGGAAACATAGTAACCACAAAATGAGCGTAAAGAATATATAGAAATCCTTATATTAGACCTAACTGTAAGTTGGTCTGCAATTTCATACACAGGCACTTCGAAAATCATTGCAAGGTCTGAAGATTGACCCTGCCATTTCGTGCCATGTAGAGAACCAAATGGCATATGGACTGTTTATAGCTCCAAATTATGGAGCCACAGTCCCAAAACACCCGAATTACAGCTCTGTAATATGGAGTCAAAGGACTATATACAACTTTGGTGCAACTTCTGTATGAATCTATAAAAAGAGCTGCCATGCTCCAGGATGTAGTCTTCTTAAAGCTATTATCTTAGCTTTTATTAACTAACCCTATGACATGGTTTGCACACAAAGTGCTCTATAATTTCCTACCACACCTTAGCAGGAACTGTAACCACTGCCATACAGCTACCAGTAATTAAATATAACTAGCGCTAGAATATTTTATAGGGGGGTGTTACCAAGCTTCAGTAAAAACACCTGCTAGCATATATGCAGGTATACAATTTTGACCACCATCTCTCCTGGGTGTATGTGTTTTCACTGGGGAGGAATAAAGAAAGACACTGCCAGACCACTTTATCTCAGAGAGAAATTAAACCATATTGGATCCTTTGTTAGGGGGGGGTGGGGTCACTAGACCCATTAGATAGTCATCCAGCAAAAGTTGGTGGGTTCAATGTATATGTGGGTGGGGCCTTTTAAAACTAGTAGTGTGATGGGTTGTGCGGTGATACTTGGAATGAAAAACAGGAATGTAACATATTTCTTAGAATTGAGACGTTAAAACACAATAGTTACCAGAGTTGCTCTTTAAATGAAATCTATCATTAGAGTCATGCTGCCCAAACCACAGGCATCATGAATCAGAGATTGACTCGGTAATTTCAGTTAGGTATGTTTTACTCTATAATGCTGTGGCCTCTCATGGAAACAGTTTGTAAAGCCGGCCAAGGCCTATAGGGAGCTCCTGACTAGTCCGATATGGCCCTAAGTCAGCTTCTCTTTGCCCCGCATCAGTTGAATGACAGGTATCTGAGTATGTACACATTGGTGAGATCTGTCAATCAGCTGGAGCAGGGCGGGGAGAAGTGCTTTGTGTCTTTGAAATGCTGCGGTATTGTAGAGTAACGCATACCTAGTTGAGATATTGCAGCCAGGATCTGATTTTACCTGCCTGTAGTATGGGCAGTGAACATTTAATTCAAGATTCCCCATTATTATTTCACAATATGTATATGTGTCATTCAACCTCCATAAAAATACCCAAAGCTTTTGAAACCTGCACACGTTTCAGATCTGTAGAAGGAGCAGACACATGAAGGCAAAAGGTGCAGTGTACAGAAGTCTGAGAACTCCATTCTAATTTAGACTTTCAAGTGTGTGGTCCCGGGCCTTGGCCACTGGCCAACCTGGCGCCTGCTGTTCATAAAACTAAATATTGTAGTAGGCTTTTGAGACCTCGAAATGCACTGCATCAAGATTGTCGTTGTTACAATGAAGTTCATGGTGAACCGCTGGGCTGTGCAACAGTAGAAATCATTTCTTCATTCAATCAATGGGACTTTCACTGAATGTCACACATTGAACTTCGAGGAGGGTTTACCATTCTGGTGACGGGCTCTTGACTGTAGTTCACAATGTCAGCCTTTACCACTCTCTAGAAAAGAAAAAATAGCTTATTGTGGCATTGTAGAGACACATGGCATATTATATTACATCGAGAGAAATAGTTAAAAATCAAAGTGTGGATAAGTTAAATTTAAAAACTTTTGGGTTTGTTCACCTAGAACACTTTTGTATCATTTTTGCCTAAAATAATCAGGACATACATTGTGCTACTTTATTTAAAAAAAGTTAAAAAAGGAAATGAGTTCTTTCATTTTGATCACCGGGGGGGTGTTTTGGACCCAATAACAGAAAGGATTCACCACAGACCAATAGTACTATGCAAAAAATGGCCTCTTTATTGGACAACAGTTACAAAGGTGATTAAAAACCAATTGGAGTCACAAACAACCTTAGTATAAGGCTGGAAAGGTTTAGGGAATTGTGAATGGAAGAAACAAACCAAGACTAGGGTCGGACCCATTAAAGTGCAGATATACAATGGAGTGAAGCATCAACAGATCAAACCTCAGATCTAGCACTCACCCATTTGTAATGTAGAAAGTGGGTCCGCACTAGTCCCAGTTTACTCTGGTGGCTCTGAACCTTTAATGTTGAGGGGATTGCTGGTTTGACATTGTAGCAGCAATAAATATAAATCCTCTATGGCTTCTTACTACAGTGTTTATCTGTCATATATTATAAGGGTGAGACTAGCAGCTCTGACTGTTTAATTAATTGAGTGAAGAGAGATAACTTATTAAAGCCATAAAGGTATGGAAAAAGGTATGGATATAGGAAACGTGTTATACAATTACCCACAATAATTCTAATGTAATTTCTACAATCTAATTACTATGTGTCATTACTTCCCATGTACCCACATGACATATATACATTTTGCATGGTGTGACAATATTTTGGACCTGTTACCTCAAATACTCCGGGGGTTAATTAACCTTTTATCCTGACTTCCCAGGAGTTCTAAAGAAAAATAGTTTAAAAAAAAAATATTGAGTTCACCTATGTGAATGAATCCTGCAATTTAAATGTATTTGATCACACCCAAGGTATTGGATTTGTATCTAGGTTACCTATATCTATGCCGTATTAATACTGGAGTAAACCGTCTGTTTATATTCCACAAAAGTGATAATTGTCTCTACTTGGAGCATACATCTTCCCTGTTCTGCACCTTAATAAATAAAAATATCACCTTTTGTATATTTAGGCCCCTTTCACACTGGCGTTTTTTTTTCCCACATTGCGGCAGATCCGGGACATTTACCGCATATGCCGTCTAACGGCCGCACTTGCATTACACTTGCGGCACAATAGTGGCAAGCCCCATGCATTGTCTAAGGGGCTTGAGGCAGGTGTGGCAAGTGCGGTATTGCTGCGATCTGGCACTTGCGGCTGCGAAAAAAAAAAACGCGGTCAGCAGGGTTTTTTTTATTCGCGCTCGCAACTGCCGAAACCGAGGCTATACCGCACTTGCCGCAGGCCTCATAGACAATGCATGGGGCTTGCCGCAAGTGTGCCGCAAGTATACAGCAAATGCGGCCGTTAGGTGGCAGATGCGTTTTTTTGTCCGGATCCGGCACACCAGTGTGAAAGGGCCTAATGTGAAAGGGGCCTAAGGAGTATGATCACTTTTTTTTGTGGTTCTTCAAATAACATTGTAAGCTTTATTTCAACATCTTAAAATCGCAACATTGTCAAGTATAGCCAAAACAATTTCATTATTTTTCCTACGACAATTCAGACCATAACTAACCATAGTCTGAAACGTCATAGCAAAAAAAGACTAAACACTTTTTGATATACTTGAGAATTTTGTGATTTTAAGATGTTGAGATAAAGCTTACTATTTCATTTGGCGAAAGGCTGGAGAATCACTTTCTTTAAAGAGGACCTGCCACCAACCGTCCATGGTGTTCTAATTACAGCACTGAATGCAGCATGTCTGCTGTATTCAAGCAAGGGTTACCCCATCCCTTGACCCCCTCTGTAGCCCGAGATAATAGACTTTGAAAACTTACATACTGGAGCCAAATAGGAGGTGGCTAGTGGCTGGAGCCACTTCTCTCAAAGGGCAGTTTCACGCCCCCTGGATCTTTAATCCGCCCACCGCCGCCTCCCTCATGCCAATCATTCTCTCCCTCGCCTGCTGCATAACACAAAGCAAGGGGTGCGGTGCTGACCGCATTGCCCCGCCTCCTGCTGTGACATCACCGCTTATACCAGCCCTGCTCCATGTTAAGCTTGGTTTGGCTTACCAACTCCACAGCCCTGTTTTAATCATTCTGAACATCAGTGGGGAACCGTGTCTCGAGACCGCCTCTCAGTCAAAACACTGTTTAGAAACT
Organism: Allobates femoralis; assembly: GCA_033576535.1. NCBI lineage: Eukaryota > Metazoa > Chordata > Amphibia > Anura > Aromobatidae > Allobates > Allobates femoralis. Next base: position 70,850,389 of record JARQOC010000003.1, on the reverse strand, counting down.
GCTATTTCTGCAAAAAGAAGCATTCAGTACTTCCATGAGAATGTGCATGGAGCAGTTATCCTCACTGAAATGAGTGATTCCAAACATTGCCTTGAGCAAATCACTGGGGACTCAGGACCCGGACCCCACCGATCTGCATAGAGAGGTCTCTGCAACCAACTAATTTACTACAATTTACTCTCTTGTACATAAGCAGGAGAAAGATGCAATCATTTATTAGGAATCTTAAAGGGAACCTGTCACCTAATCTATGGCCCCTAAACTATCACTACCTGCCCCCACAGACCCTAACTAGCTCCCTAACCATCCCTGCCTGTCCTAATAGGGCTTTATAGAAGGTGAATAAACCACTTTATAAACTTACAGTTTCTGTGACACTGGGGCGTTCCTGTGGGCTCTTGTCCGAAGGGCGGGTTCCCCAGAGCCGCGCTCCCCCCGCCTCGCTCCCTTCCTAACGCCCTAATGGGCGGCATTATCGATTTGAAGAGCGGGGAGCCCATTGGAATCATCCCGCCCCGCTCTTCATGACGCGCGGCCCGGAAATGACGATGAGAGCGCGTCATTTCCGTGCCGCGCATGCCCAGTGCAGCGGGTGAAGCCGATGCGAGTGCCGTCGTCGCTAGGCAACGATCGGCGTCTTCGGAAGGTGAGTATCGGCGGCCCCCTCACCCTCCCAAAACTGCACATATATATGTGTGTGTAATCCACATGTACATATGGATTACACACACACATATGTACATTCACTTTTATTAGGCACATTTCATATGTGCATCTATATATATATATATATATATATATATATATATATATATGCACATATATATAGTTAGATTGTGTGTGTGTATACGTGTGTGTGTGTGCGTGCATGTGTGTGTATACATACTTGTCTGTGTGTGCATGTGTGTGTATACTTACGTGTGTGTGTGCATGTGTGTGTATACTTACGTGTGTGTGTGTGCATGTGTGTATACGTGTGTGTGTGTGCGTGCATGTGTGTGTATACATACGTGTGTGTGTGTGCGTGCATGTGTGTGTATACATACGTGTGTGTGTGTGCGTGCATGTGTGTGTATACATACGTGTGTGTGTGTGCGTGCATGTGTGTGTATACATACGTGTGTGTGTGTGCGTGCATGTGTGTGTATACATACTTGTGTGTGTGTGTGTGCATGTGTTTGTATACATACACGTGTGTGTGTGTGCGTGCATGTGTGTGTATACATACACGTGTGTGTGTGTGTGTGTGCGTGCATGTGTGTGTATACATACACGTGTGTGTGTGCATGTGTGTGTATACATACACGTGTGTGTGCGTGCGTGTATACATACTTGTCTGTGTGTGCATGTGTGTGTGTATACTTACGTGTGTGTGTGCATGTGTGTGTATACTTACGTGTGTGTGTGTGCATGTGTGTGTATACGTGTGTGTGTGTGTGTGCGTGCATGTGTGTGTATACATACTTTGTGTGTGTGCATGTGTTTGTATACATACTTGTGTGTGTGTGTGCGTGCATGTGTGTGTATACATACGTGTGTGTGTGTGTGTGTGCGTGCATGTGTGTATACATACGTGTGTGTGTGTGCATGTGTTTGTATACATACACGTGTGTGTGTGCGTGCATGTGTGTGTATACATACTTGTGTGTGTGTGTGCATGTGTGTGTATACGTGTGTGTGTGTGTGTGTGCGTGCATGTGTGTGTATACATACACGTGTGTGTGTGTGTGTGTGCATGTGTGTGTATACATACACGTGTGTGTGCGTGCGTGTATACATACTTGTCTGTGTGTGCATGTGTGTGTATACTTACGTGTGTGTGTGCATGTGTGTGTATACTTACGTGTGTGTGTGTGCATGTGTGTGTATACGTGTGTGTGTGTGTGTGTGCGTGCATGTGTGTGTATACATACTTGTGTGTGTGTGTGCATGTGTTTGTATACATACTTGTGTGTGTGTGCGTGCATGTGTGTGTATACATACGTGTGTGTGTGTGTGTGTGCGTGCATGTGTGTGTATACATACGTGTGTGTGTGTGCATGTGTGTGTATACATACTTGTGTGTGTGTGTGCATGTGTGTGTGTGTGTGTGTGTGCGTGCATGTGTGTGTACATACACGTGTGTGTGTGTGTGCATGTGTGTGTATACATACACGTGTGTGTGCGTGCGTGTATACATACTTGTCTGTGTGCATGTGTGTGTATACTTACGTGTGTGTGTGCATGTGTGTGTATACTTACGTGTGTGTGTGTGCATGTGTGTGTATACGTGTGTGTGTGTGTGCATGTGTGTGTATACATACTTGTGTGTGTGTGTGCATGTGTTTGTATACATACTTGTGTGTGTGTGTGCGTGCATGTGTGTGTATACATACGTGTGTGTGTGTGTGTGCGTGCATGTGTGTGTGTGTGCGTGCATGTGTGTGTATACATACGTGTGTGTGTGTGTGTGCGTGCAAGTGTGTGTATACATACGTGTGTGTGTGCATGTGTGTGTGTATACATACACGTGTGTGTGTGTGTGTGTGCATGTGTATATATATTTTGTAGAGATAGAGAGACTGAGGGTGAGAGGGTCTGTGAGTTTTGTGTAACGCTGGGACCTGGGTGACGCAGTAAACTTCACCTGAGGTCAGAGTTAATCCTCGTCACTCTATCTGACCTCAGGTGATCTACACTGATGTCACCCTGTTCACATCGGTAACAGAAAACTCACTCTATGTGGGTCACGCTGTGAAGTGGGAAGTTTCACATGAGGTCAGAGAAACACATTGCTTTATCCGACCTCAGGTGACACAGACCATGAATGCTTCACTGCACGAGCCTTCAAATATAATTGTTAGTGAATCTTCACTAACGGACGGACCTCTACCAGGATCCTGGATGGGTATGTGGGAGTAATAAAGATGGAGTCAAAATACGTGTTTGTGTTTTTTGTTGTAATAAAAAAATTTTTCTCGGTGTTGTGTCTTCTTTAATACTAAATAGAGATTCATAATGGCCGTGTCTAACATTGGCGCGACATTATAAATCTCGGGCTTAGTGCCAGCTGCTAAAAGAAAGGTGGCATTAACCCCTTATTACCCAGTCTGCCACCGCCACAGGGCAGCTGGAAGAGCTGGGTACAGCTCCAGAATATTGCGCTTCTATAAATGCGCAATTTTCTGGGGCGGCTGCGAGCTGCAATTCTCAGCGGGGGTGGCCCAGAACGCTTGGGCCTCCCTACGCTGGGGATTCCAGCCCTCAGCTGCCTAGTTGTACCTGGCTGGCAAAGAAAAATGCGGCGAAGCCCCACGCCGTTTTTTTTCTTGTCAGCCAGGTACACCTAGGTAGTTGGGGGTGGATGGCAGCTCCTAGCTGCCTAGTTGTACCTGGCTGGCAAAGAAAAATGTGGCGAAGCCCCACGCCGTTTTTTTTCTTGCCAGCCAGGTAGACCTAGACAGCAGTGGACTGCCATCCACCCCCTACTACCTAGGTGTACCTGGCTTGCATGAAAAAATGGCATCTGTCTTCACCACATTTTTCTTTGCCAGCCAGGTACAACTAGTCAGCTGGGGGTGGATGGCAGCTCACAGCTGCCTAGTTGTACCTGGCTGGCAAATAAAAATGCGGCGAAGCCCCACGCCGTTTTTTTTTCTTGTCAGCCAGGTACACCTAGGTAGTTGGGGGTGAATGGCAGCTACCAGCAACCTAGTTGTACCTGGCTAGTAAAGGAAAATACAGCAAAGCCACATGCCATTTTTTTCTTGCCAGCCACATACAACTAGTCAGCTGGGAGCTGCCATCCACCCCAAACTACCTAGGTGTACCTGGCTGGCAAGAAAAAAAACGGCATGGGGCTTCGCCGCATTTTTCTTTGCCAGCCAGGTACAACTAGGCAGCTGTGAGCTGCCATCCACCCCCAGCTGACTAGTTGTACCTGGCTGGCAAAGAAAAATGTGGTGAAGACAGATGCCATTTTTTCATGCAAGCCAGGTACACCTAGGTAGTAGGGGGTGGATGGCAGTCCACTGCTGTCTAGGTCTACCTGGCTGGCAAGAAAAAAAACGGCGTGGGGCTTCGCCACATTTTTCTTTGCCAGCCAGGTACAACTAGGCAGCTAGGAGCTGCCATCCACCCCCAACTACCTAGGTGTACCTGGCTGACAAGAAAAAAAACGGCGTGGGGCTTCGCCGCATTTTTCTTTGCCAGCCAGGTACAACTAGGCAGCTGAGGGCTGGAATCCCCAGCGTAGGGAGGCCCAAGCGTTCTGGGCCACCCACGCTGAGAATTGCAGCTCGCAGCCGCCCCAGAAAATTGCGCATTTATAGAAGCGCAATATTCTGGAGCTGTACCCAGCTCTTCCAGCTGCCCTGTGGCGGTGGCAGACTGGGTAATAAGGGGTTAATGCCACCTTTCTTTTAGCAGCTGGCACTAAGCCCGAGATTTATAATGTCGCGCCAATGTTAGACACGGCCATTATGAATCTCTATTTAGTATTAAAGAAGACACAACACCGAGAAAATTTTTTTTATTACAACAAAAAACACAAACACGTATTTTGACTCCATCTTTATTACTCCCACATACCCATCCAGGATCCTGGTAGAGGTCCGTCCGTTAGTGAAGATTCACTAACAATTATATTTGAAGGCTCGTGCAGTGAAGCATTCATGGTCTGTGTCACCTGAGGTCGGATAAAGCAATGTGTTTCTCTGACCTCATGTGAAACTTCCCACTTCACAGCGTGACCCACATAGAGTGAGTTTTCTGTTACCGATGTGAACAGGGTGACATCAGTGTAGATCACCTGAGGTCAGATAGAGTGACGAGGATTAACTCTGACCTCAGGTGAAGTTTACTGCGTCACCCAGGTCCCAGCGTTACACAAAACTCACAGACCCTCTCACCCTCAGTCTCTCTATCTCTACAAAATATATATACACATGCACACACACACACACACACGTGTATGTATACACACACACATGCACACACACACATATGTATACACACACTTGCACGCACACACACACACACACGTATGTATACACACACATGCACGCACACACACACACATGCACGCACACACACACACACACGTATGTATACACACACATGCACGCACACACACACACACAAGTATGTATACAAACACATGCACACACACACACAAGTATGTATACACACACATGCACGCACACACACACACACACGTATACACACACATGCACACACACACACGTAAGTATACACACACATGCACACACACACGTAAGTATACACACACATGCACACACAGACAAGTATGTATACACGCACGCACACACACGTGTATGTATACACACACATGCACACACACACACACGTGTATGTATACACACACATGCACGCACACACACACACACGTGTATGTATACACACACATGCACGCACACACACACACGTGTATGTATACAAACACATGCACACACACACACACAAGTATGTATACACACACATGCACGCACACACACACACACGTATGTATACACACACATGCACGCACACACACACACGTATGTATACACACACATGCACGCACACACACACACGTATGTATACACACACATGCACGCACACACACACACGTATACACACATGCACACACACACACGTAAGTATACACACACATGCACACACACACGTAAGTATACACACACATGCACACACAGACAAGTATGTATACACACACATGCACGCACACACACACACGTATACACACACACAATCTAACTATATATATGTGCATATATATATATATATATATATATATATATATAGATGCACATATGAAATGTGCCTAATAAAAGTGAATGTACATATGTGTGTGTGTAATCCATATGTACATGTGGATTACACACACATATATATGTGCAGTTTTGGGAGGGTGAGGGGGCCGCCGATACTCACCTTCCGAAGACGCCGATCGTTGCCTAGCGACGACGGCACTCGCATCGGCTTCACCCGCTGCACTGGGCATGCGCGGCACGGAAATGACGCGCTCTCATCGTCATTTCCGGGCCGCGCGTCATGAAGAGCGGGGCGGGATGATTCCAATGGGCTCCCCGCTCTTCAAATCGATAATGCCGCCCATTAGGGCGTTAGGAAGGGAGCGAGGCGGGGGGAGCGCGGCTCTGGGGAACCCGCCCTTCGGACAAGAGCCCACAGGAACGCCCCAGTGTCACAGAAACTGTAAGTTTATAAAGTGGTTTATTCACCTTCTATAAAGCCCTATTAGGACAGGCAGGGATGGTTAGGGAGCTAGTTAGGGTCTGTAGGGGCAGGTAGTGATAGTTTAGGGGCCATAGATTAGGTGACAGGTTCCCTTTAAAAAGGGAATTTATCAGTATGACCCCCCCTCCCCCAAACAGATATGAAGTTTATATAAAGATAAAGTTGATCATACCTGTAATCTATTGCTTCCTGGCTGAAAAATATGCTGTTTTAATCCACATATAAATGAGGCTTCCCAAGTCAATGCCTCCCTGGCTTTATTCCTTGCCCAGCCCATCATACAGCCGCTTGACACATGGCTCAATGACTGTGTAGCGAGGCCAGTAAGCTGTCAGTCAAGTAAAGATAGGGCCAGGCGAGGAACAAAGCCAAGGAGTCCAAGGCTAGAAAAGAGCTTTGACAAGCCCAGATCACTTTAGCTTTATTTGCATATTAAGTAAAACAGTGACTTTGAGAGAGCAGCAGACTGCAGAATTAACGGCATTAAAAACACTATCTTCCATAAAGCAACAAGACCGTATAAATATTTTTTATTTTTTGGGAGGAAGAAAGGAAATTGATCATTCCCAAATTCCCTTTAAGACGGCATTAAAAAATGATTTAGCTACTGTAGATAAAATGTTATAATTGGCAGGAATTTAAGTTGTATTTATAGAATTCACATTGACAACCTATGATCTGCACTTCTTAAAGGGGTTGTCCACTACTAGGAGAGTCTTTTTTGATTGCACATGTATCCCCCAGGTAAAATAAAAGAGCCTGCACTCCCATCCCATGCTGCCAGCGTTTCAGCAGTGTCTAATCACGGTTCTGGGGCTCACGTGACGTTATGATGTCACGCGAGTCCGGCGTCCAATCACCACCGGCATCTCTCTTTATCTATTTGGCCAAATGAGTAAATCAGCAGGAAGTCAAGTTGCGGCTACCACTAACTTCCTTTTGATTGCTTTATGTGGTTTGAAGGTGGGGAAGCAGGTGGTGACTGGATGCCGGGATCGCGTGACGTCAAAATGGCACATGAGCCCCGGAACTGCAAATTACAACACCGGGATCAGATGAGGTTTTCCTAGTAGCTGGCAATCCCTTTAACTGCAATGTTCAAATGAAACAGCTACAGGTCATGTCTGGTATTGCAGCCAAATCCAAATCACTTCAATGGAGCTTAGCTCTGATAGGTATTTTGTTGTATTTGGGAGAAAGCAGACATGTATTTCTTACCCCATGTAAAGTGCTTCATAATAAAATATACATAAATCCATTTAGGAAATGTCTGAATAGCTCCATTGGCTGGATTATAATAAACTACTATGACATAGAAAATGACTGCCTGGTATCGAACAATAAATGACGTTTCGGACACAGAAGAGTAGAAAGCACTGTTGAGTGTAATACCTCCGTCTATTGCAAAGAGCAGACTTTACTCTGAGTGTGCGCCGAGTTCAACTGTTTATCGTCTTCGGGATAGTTCACTATTTCTGCCTTTACAATTCGCTGCCAACCCGATGTCAAAGTTATAAGCCAAAGCAAAATGAATGATCATGCAAAGGAAGAAAGGAGAGAATGATGAGAAAGAAGAAAACAAATGTTAAAATAAAAAGAAACAGAGGGAAGGTGAGAAATATGAGCAATGGAAGAACAAAAGAACAGGAGACACGACACATGCATCACAATGAAATGTACACGTGAACACTACAGTGTTCTGCCTACCAGTATTTCACATCGGTCGCTCACTCTTCTAAGAATTTAGGCTTTATTAAAAATCATTTTCACTAAACATGGTCCTGGACAACAGTGTTCAGTAGATCTGATGTTTTAAGGAAACCAACCAGCAGGATTTTCATAAAGTAAAGGCAGTGTCATACTAGTGTAAGGATGCCGACGCCAATCCTACCTTTAGTTAAGAGATTGGTAGCATAATTGGAGTAAAATGTGTAATCAAAGTTCCAGAAATGCACTGATTGCTTGAGTGGCGTGTGCATCTGGGCAGGACTATGTGGGCCGGGTCTTACTTTATAATTCTGCCCCTGTATACTTGCCAGGCTTTTCTCCACCCGTCGCCGCTATTGCATTTATGTCCAGCATTCACAGTAATATCTATTTTAGGAACTCTTCACTAAGATTGGGTCGTAGTCAGCACCTGGACATAGGACTATCTCCTGTGCCATCTTATTGAAGATGTTGTTCTCATGCACTGGACCTCTCAGAGGCTTGTGCCACTCTCTCCTTTCATCAACACCGCAGCACAAGTCTCTTAGAGGTCCGAAGCAGGAGGACGTCATCTTTACCAACATGGCATTGGAGTCAGCGCCAGCACATAGGGGTATGTCCGGAGCCATCTTATTGAAGATGTTGTTCTTCTGCTTTGGACCTCTCAGAGGCTTGTGCCATGGGCGGCACATGCACCCTCTCATTTCATCAACACTGTGGCACAAGTCTCAGAGGTCTGAAGCAGGAGGCCAATGTCTTTACCAACATGGCATTGGAGTCAGCGAATGCACATAAGGCTATCTCTGGCGCCATCTTACTGAAGACATTGTCCTCCTTGCTTCAGACCTCTCAGAGGCTTGTGTTGTGGGCAGCACATGCACCTTTGCATTCACCCTTTTTGTCAACACCACAACATGAGTGTCTGAGAGGTCCTAAGCTGGAGGACAGTGTCTTCAATAACATGGTGTTGGAGATAGCCCTCTGTGCAGGCGCCGACTCTGAAGCCGTCTTAGTGAAAAGTTCCTGAAATACGTCTACATGCTACTGCGCGTGCGGCGGACATACATTGTAACAGGGTAGAGAAAGGCCTGGCAACCATACAAGGGTGGAATTATAACGCATAACCCGACCCTCAAGAGTTCCGCCCCATGCACATGCCACCCGAACTATTAGTGTAATTCTGGAACTTTAATTACACATTTTTCTTCAATGAAGCTTCCAATCTCTCAACTAAAGGTATGACTGAATTTAGCATCCTAGTGCCAGTACGGCACTAGCTTTACTTTATATATGAAAATCCTGCTGGTTGGTTCCCTTTAACACCTTCATGACCCGGCCTATTTTGGCCTTACTGACCTTGCCATTTTTTGCAATTCTGACCAGTGTCCCTTTATGAGGTAATAACTCTGGAACGCTTCAGCGGATCCTTATCTAGATGCATAGTGAGCACTTTGAACCCCCAGGTGCTTCACAAATTGATCCGCAAAAATGAAAAAGTACTTTTTCTTTTTCACAAAAATTTTCTTTTTTCATATTTACGGATCAATTTGTGAAGCACCTGGGGGTCCAAAGTGCTCACTATGCATCTAGATAAGTTCCTTGGAGGGTCTAGTTTCCAAAATGGGGTCACTTATGGAGGGGCTTCAATGTTTAGGCACACAGGGGCTCTCCATATGCGACATGGTGTCCGCTAACAATTGGAGCTAATTTTCCATTCAAATCGTTAGCGGACACCATGCCACGTATGGATAGCCCCTGTGTGCCTAAACATTGGAGTTCCCCCACAAGTGACTCCATTTTGGAAACTAGACCAGTTTGCCACCAGGACAAGGGCAACTGGAAGAGTCGGGGAACAGCTGCAGAAAATGGCACCTCTAATGAATGCGCTATTTTCTGGGGTGGCTGTGGGTTGCAATTCACAGCGTGCAGGGCCCACAACATTTGGGTCTCTCCACGCTGAGGACTCCAGCCCCCCAGCTGACCCAGAAAATGGCGCATTCATTGAAGCGCCATTTTCTGGCGCTATACCTAAACTCTTCCAGTTGCCCTGGTGCTCGTGGCCAACTGGGTAATAAAGGGGTTAATGCCTGATTTTTTATTGGCACCTGGCACTAAGCCCGAGAATCATAATGTCGGGCCAATGATAGACCCAGCCATTATGAATCTCTAATAAATTGTTAAAAAAAAAATTACACCACACAGAAAAAAAAAAAAAACAGAAATACAAATTCAGACTCCATCTTTATTACTCCCATATACCCTCTGACGTAGTCCAAAAACGATGGTCCCACGACGCTTGATCACCTCTGCTACATCCAGAGACTGCAGCAAGGGATCAAGTGTCCTCTGTGATCTGCCATACAGTGCACCATCACCGAGACCCCAGAGACTACAACAAGAGGACACTTGATCCCTTGCTGTAGTCTCTGGGGTCAGAGTCATGGTGCACTGTATGGCGATGATCTGCCATACCTTGCATTAGGATTCTGACCCCTGAGACTACAACAAGTGGAAACTTGATCCCTTGTTGTACTAGATCCATAGAAGCATCCATCCACCTACGCAGGCTCTCTCTTCATCTACCCACGCAGGCAGGCTCTCTCTTCATGCACCCATCCATCCAACCATCCATCCCATCCTTCCTCACCTCACCCCAGAGATCCTCCTGGCAACCCAGTGTCCGGCAGCTCATCCAGTCAGATCAGCCTGAACAGAGGAGCCTGGAGAGGTGACGGTAGGGTGCAGTGACCGGGCCATCGGAGCAGCATCGGGGGAGCATGGGGCACAGAGGTGTGTGGGGGCGGAGGGGGAGGAGAAAGAGGTATGGGGGGAGATCAGGAGCGGAGCAGAAGGGGACAGCACAGGAGCAGGAGGGGAGGCAAGGAGAAAGCAGGTGAGCGGTGATTGGGGGCATCAGAGCAGCACCGGAGGGAGTACAGGGCACGAAGGTGTGTACGGTTGGAGGGGGAGGAAAAAAAGGGTCGGCAGGAGAAAGAGGGTTGGGCAGGGGGGAGATCAGGAGAGGAGCAGGAGGAGGGGACAGCACAGAAACAGAAGAGGAGCGTGAGGCAGAGGGACAGTACACACGTTAACGGAGGCCGGTGGGTGCAGAGGGGCTGTGGTGCAGCTCTGATGGGAGTGATTATCCCATCAGATCGCTTCCATCAGAGCTGGAGGGGGGCGATACCACCCACTCCAGCGTATGAAAGGGGCTGTGACAGCCCCTTTCATAGTTGTCCAGTGATAATCACTGTGATTAGCTGTTGGAAGATTCAACAGCTAATCACAGCAATTGCAGGGGGGCGGCGGTGGCAAAGCCGCTACCCCCCTTCCCCCCGATGTCACCTAAGGTCCTCTCCTGTGTGTAGGCCTGGTGACATTTCACCTGCCCCACACACAGGAGCTGCAGGACCCCGATCTGTTCATGACGCCACATAGGCATCATGAAAGTTGCCTATGTGGCGTCAAGGGTCGGGAAGAGGTTAAGGTAATATGGTTTCCCACCGAGATTTTCCAAATTGAAGCCACTTCAGGAAAAAGACAACTTTCTCTTAAAGCAGCGTTGCTGTAATTATTGTTGCTGTTACATTGATAGCAGTTTTTATGATGCGTGTCTGCACCAAAAACACAGCACTCACAGTTTTGTAATGAATGTTTATGTGTTTTTACAAAAGCTGTGCCCTCATGTGCGTTTTTGGTTGCTGCATTTTTCGTGCAGAAATCACTAGCATTTTATTTTTTACGTGTCTGCAATTAACTTGCCTATTTTTGGGCTGCGTTTTCCCCATAGACTCCATTCTAACCCCCCAAAAAAGCATCACAAACACATGAGTTTGTGATGCTTTTTTTAAGCGATTTCTGCAGCATAAATGCTCCAATACTCACCCTCCCAAGCAATCCCACTGTGATCCACGGTGATCTCTGGTGTTTCTTTCCTCCGTGCACACTGGCTAAATGACCTGGGAGAATCGTCCTATCAGAGCCAGAACCTGCGCACAATGTAGCAGGCTGAGTCACATGGTGTAAGGTCCTGGCAGGACGATACAGACATCTCCTGCCAGTGTATGGAGGAAGAAACACAAGGGATCACTGGGGAGGGTGAGAAATTGTCTGTTTGTCTCTGTGTCAGTCTGTCTGTGTTTGTGTGTCCTTCTAATTGTGCAGCGTTTTTGTGCTGTGTTTGTAATGTGCACAAGCACAGCACAAACTCAGCAGAAAAGCAATGGGTTTGTGCTGCTTTTGCTGCCTTTGTGTATATACAAACACAGCACAAAAACGCAGAACAAAAAAGAATCACAGTGGGCACACAGCCTTAAGGCCACGTCACACGCATCAATCGTATGAGCGATATTGTTAGCGATCACGTGCACGCGCGATCGCTAACAATATCGCTCACATCGCTGGTGAGATGTCACACAGACAGACTCACCAGCGATGTGGACCAGCGAGATCGCTGGTAACTATGGTACACATCGGGTAACTAGGCGCCGCGCGGCGCTTAGTAACCCGACGTTTACCATAGATACCATCTCCCAGCATAGGCTCTGCCGCTGGGAGATCGTTCATCGTGGTGTCACACACCACGATGAAGCAGATTGATCAAGCGTTTATCGCTTGATTTGAGGTCCTGATCACAAATCTGCGATGAACGACCACACGATTTAAAATCAAAAAATCGATCGTTTACACGCAGCGACGCCCGAAACGATATCGCTTAAGCGATCAAAAAAACTGATCGCTTAAGCGATATCGCTCAAGAAATTGAAGCGTGTGACGTGGCCTTTACTCTTCAAAAAGACATTCTACAGTCAATAATGTGGTCACACCCCACTGGAAGCAGCCAGTGCGAAACTTGCATTGGGGTGGATGGACATCTCACCCAGGACCTCTGTGTAGCTGTATACGTATATGAACTTTACCTAAACAAAGCTGCCACTTGTACCTCATTTGCCTTTCCGTATGTAATTCTGCATCTACCCTGGGGCTTTTTTGGAATTGTTTTCATGGGCTAAATCAGTTATGTTATACTGACATTCATTTATATTTATTGAAGCAACTTTATGCTTTGTTAAACAACCTCCTGATATATACACTGTGTTCCAAATTATTATAGTCAGTGTATATTACAGTCAGTGTAATAAAAGTCATCACCTGTTAGAGTATACATCAAATGTTATTGAAGAAACCTCCCTATGATAACAGTATCATTTTCAAAATTAAAAAAACTCTAAAAGCACTGTTCCAAATTATTAGGCACAGTAGAGTTTGTAAACATTTGATATGTTTGAAAGAACTGAAAATGCTCATTTGTTGAATTCGCAGCATTAGGAGGTCACATTCACTGAAATAAAAAGCTATTTAACTCCAAAACATCCTAACAGGCCAAGTTACATGTTAACATAGGAACCCTACTTTGATATCACCTTCACAATTCTAGCATCCATTGATATTGTGAGTTTCTGGAGAGTTTCTGCTTGTATTTCTATGCATGATGTCAGAATAGCCTCCCAGAGCTGCTGTTTTGATGTGAACTGCCTCCACACCTCATAGATCTTTTGCTTGATTATACTCCTAAGGTTCTCTATAGGGTTGAGGTCAGGGGAAGATGGTGGCCACACCATGAGTTTATCTCCTTTTATGCCCATAGCAGCCAATGGCACAGAGGTATTCTTTGTAGCATGAGATGGTGCATTGACATGCATGAAGATGATTTTGCTCCTAAAGGCACGTTTTTTTGTGCAATATCAAATGTTTTCATCCCTTGTCCAAGGCATTGCACTATTTGTTGCTTTTCGGCAGCAGAGACATCCTTTTTCTGTCCCATGTTACTTGAAAACTGTGGCCTGCGTAATATTGTGGAACACCCAGTTTTCCTTTTATTGGGCTCACATACCAAATTATCACAGGTATCTGAGATTGATTTCAGTGATCCAAAGAACCCTGAGACACAATACCATCAATGTGTTTCATTGAAAAAAAATAAAAATAAAACCCTATCACACTTAAAACCAATTTGCATAATAATTTGGAACACAGTGTATGTGACTAATGTTGGCATTATAGCCTATTATATTATTCACATATAATTACATGCATAATTACAAGAAAACAGGAAATCCAGCAGCGGCTCCAATTTCAGGGTAATATAAAAAGTCAATTTCATTAGAATTCATTAAAAAACACACATAAAAAAAGAAAAAAGTGTAACGTACATAGACCTTATGCGTTTCAGAACCAAAAGGGTACTTAATCATAGTTAGCTTACCTACGATGGCTACCTATGATTAAGGACCCTTTTTAGATCTGAAACGCATAAGGTTTATGCACGTTACACTTTTTTCCTTTAACCCCTTTACGACTAATGACGAGTATACTCGTCATGAAAAGCTGTCAGTTCCCGCATCATGACGAGTATACTCGTCATGGCTTTGAACTGTCACTGCTCCTAAACGAACAGTGACAGTTCAATTCTAAAAGCTGTCAGTGACAGCCAAGGGTTAGGGGAAGAGGTGTGGGGACCCCTGTTAGAGGTCCCCACACTCAGAGCGATGTGATCGGTCAGTCAATCTGACCGACCGATCACATCAAAATCGCGCAGGAAAGTGCTGAATGTCAGCACTTCCCTGCATGATCTCTGCAGGAGCCGGGCTGTCAGCTGTGCCCGGCTCCTGCACACATTCCCTGCCTCTGCCCCTCCACTACTCTGCCTGGTCCATGCTCCCTAGTCCCCGCACTCCAGTCCCCGCTGTCCGGTCCCCGGTCTCCTCCCCGGTCTCCTCCCCATGCTCTCCTCCCTCCTGTTCCCGCTCTCCTGCCTCCTCCGCTGGTGCGGTGGTGCCTGCTCACCTCCGGTGCCCGCTGTCCTCCTGTGCCCGCTGTCCTCCGGCGCCCGCTGTCCTCCGGCGCCCGCTGTGCTCCGGCGCCCGCTGTGCTCCTTCTCGCCGCTCTGCTCCTCGCCCCTCGCCCGTCGGCTTTGCCCTGCTCCGGCAGGGGGAGCGATCTGACAGCCAGGTGCAGCAATCACTATGTGGTCACTGCACCTGGCTCTGTGTCGCCCCCTTAGGGAGAGGGAGTGCAGGGACACTCACCTCTCCCTGCATGATCTCTGCAGGAGCCGGGCTGTCAGCTGTGCCCGGCTCCTGCATGCATCCCCTGCCTCCCGGTCTCCTCCCCCCCCCCCTCTGTGTCCGCATCCCCCTCCCTCCCCCGCTCATCCCCCTTGTCCCCTGCTGTGTCTGCCCCCCCCCGCTCATCCCTCTTGTCCCCCACCGTGTCCGCCCCCCCACTCATTCCCCCTGACCCCCGCTGTGTGCGCATCCCCCCCGCTCGTCCCCCTTGTCCCCCGCTTTGTGCGCTTCCCCCCTGCCCGTCCCCCTTGTCCCCCGCTGTGTGCGCATCCCTCCCGCTCGCCCCCCTTGTCCCCCACTGTGCGCGCTTCCCCCCCGCTAGTCCCCCTTGTCCCCTGCTGTGTGCGCATCCCCCCGCTCGCCCCCTTGTCCCCCGCTGTGTGCGCATCCCTCTCGCTCGCCCCCCTTGTCCCCCGCTGTGTGCGCATCCCTCCCGCTCGCCCCCCTTGTCCCCCGCTGTGTGCGCATCCCTCCCGCTCACCCCCCTTGTCCCCCGCTGTGTGCGCATCCCCCCGCTCGCCCCCCTTGTCCCCCGCTGTGTGTGCATCCCCCCGCTCGCCCCCCTTGTCCCCCGCTGTGTGCGCATCCCCCCGCTCACCCCCCTTGTCCCCCGCTGTGTGTGCATCCCCCCGCTCGCCTCCCTTGTCCCCCGCTGTGTGCGCATCCCCCCGCTCGTCCCCCGCTGTGTGCGCATCCCCCCCTAATCCCCCTTGTCACCCACTGTGTGTGCATTCCTCCCGCTCATCCCTCTTGTTCCCCCGCTTCCTCCCGCTCACCTCCTCTTGAGCGCCGATGCTGCTGCAGCCGCCGCCTCCCGCTCGCCTCCTCCTGCTGTCACCGCCCCCTGATCCCCCATCCCCCTGCAGGGGGACCCCTGATCCCCCATCCCCCTGCAGGGGGATCCCTGAGCCCCCATTTCCCTGCATGGGGATCGAACTGCAGAAAGAGATCTGACAGCTCAAGTGCAGTGATCCAGTAGATCACTGTGCCCAAGTTGTCAGATCGCTTTCTACATCTTGATCCCCATGCAGGGGGATTCCCCTGCATCGTGGGACCTTCGTTGTGGACTACGTCGGAGGCGATTGAGCGTCGTGGGACCTTCGTTGTGGACTACGTCGGATCTTTTTATAATAAAGATGGAGTCCGAATTGTGTCTGTGTTTTTTTTTCAAATAAAAAGATTTTTCTCTGTGTGTATTTATTGACTAATTACCGCACTAGAGATTCCTAATGGCGGGTCTAACATTGGCCCTATATTATGAATCTCGGGCTTAGTGCCAGCTGCCAATAAAAAGCTGGCATTAACCCCTTTATTACCCAGTTTGCCACCGGCACCAGGGCAACTGGAAGAGCATGGGTACAGCGCCAGAAAATGGCGCTTCAATGAATGCGCCATTTTCTGGGGCGGCTGCGGACTGCAATTCACAGCATGGGGGGCCCAGAACGATTGGGCCTTTCCATGCTGAGGATTCCAGCCCCCAGCTGCCTAGTTGTACCTGGCTGGGCCAAAAATATGGCGGAGCCCTACGTCATTTTTTTTTCTAGAATTAGTTCTAGAAATAAAAAAAAATGGGCTTCGCTGTATTTTTGGTTGCAGCCAGGTACAACAAGGCAGCTAGGGGTTGCTGGCAGTCTGTAGCTGCCAAGTTGTACCTGGCTGGACCAAAAATATGGCGGAGCCCTACGTCATTTTTTTTTCTAGAATTAGTTCTAGAAATAAAAAAAAATGGGCTTCGCTGTATTTTTGGTTGCAGCCAGGTACAGCGAGGCAGCTGGGGTTGCTGGCAGTCTGTAGCTGCCAAGTTGTACCTGGCTGGACCAAAAATATGGCGGAGCCCTACGTCATTTTTTTTTCTAGAATTAGTTCTAGAAATAAAATAAAGCCTTCGCTGTATTTGTAGCCAGCCATGTACAACTTGGTAGCTGGCTGACTGGAATCCTCAGCGTGGAGAGACTCAAATGTTGTGGGTCCCCCACGCTGCAAATTTCAACCCACAGCCACCCAAGAAAATAGCGCATTCATTAGAGGCGGCATTTTCTGGTGCTGTACCCCAACTCTACCAGTTGCCCTTGTGCTGGTGGCACACGGGTTCTCCATATGCGACATAGTGTCCGCTAACAATTTCAATAGAAAATTAGCTCCAATTGTTAGCGGAAACCATGTCGGGTATGGAGAGCCCCTCCCTGTGTGCCTGAACATTGGAGCTCCCCCACAAGTGACCCCATTTTGGAAACTAGACCCCCGAAGGAACGTATCTAGATGCATAGTGAGTACTTTGAACTCCCAGATGCTTCACAAATTCATCCATAAAAATGAAAAAGCACGTTTTTTTTCCACAAAAAGTTTCTTTTTTCATTTTTACAGATCAATTTGTGAAGCACCTGGGGGTTCAAAGTGCTCACTATGCATCTAGATACGTTCCTTGGGTGGTCTAGTTTCCAAAATGGGGTCACTTGTGGGGGAGCTCCAATGTTTAGGCACATAGGGGCTCTTCATATCCTACAAGGTGTCCGCTAACAATTCCAATTGTTAGCGGACACCATGTCGCGTATGGAGAGCCCCTGTGTGTCTCCACATTGGAGCTCCCCCACAAGTGACCCCATTTTGGAAACTAGACCCCCAAAGGATTATATCTAGATGCATAGTGAGCACTTTGAACCCCCAGATGCTTCACAAATTGATCCGTAATAATGAAAAAAGAAATTATTTGTGGAAAAAAAGTGCTTTTTCATTTTTACGGATGAATTTCTGAAGCACCTGGGGGTTCAAAGTGCTCACTATGCATCTAGATACGTTCCTTTGGGGGTCTAGTTTCCAAAATGGGGTCACTTGTGGGAGAGCTCCAATGTGGAGACACATGGGGACCCTCCAAACGCGACATGGTGTCCGCTAACAAATTGAGCTCATTTTCCATTCAAATTGTTAGCGGACACCATGTCGCGTTTGGAGGGTCCCCGTGTGTCTCCACATTGGAGCTCCCCCACAAGTGACCCCATTTTGGAAACTAGACCCCCTAAGGAACGTATCTAGATGCATAGTGAGCACTTTGAACCCCCATATGCTTCAGAAATTCATCCGTAAAAATGAAAAAGCACTTTTTTTTCCCACAAAAAATTTATTTTTTCATTATTATGGATCAATTTGTGAAGCATCTGGGGGTTCAAAGTACTCACTATGCATCTAGATATGTTCCTTTGGGGGTCTAGTTTCCAAAATGGGGTCACTTGTGGGGGAGCTCCAATGCGGAGACACACAGGGGCTCTCCATACGCGACATGGTGTCAGCTAACAATTTGAGCTCATTTTCCATTCAAATTGTTAGCGGACACCATGTCGCGTTTGGAGGGCCCCGGTGTGTCTCCACATTGGAGCTCCCCCACAGGTGACCCCATTTCGGAAACTAGACCCCCTAAGGAACATATCTAGATGCATAGTGAGCACTTTGAACCCCCAGATGCTTCACAAATTCATCAATAAAAATGAAAAAGCACTTTTTTTTTCCACACAAATTTTCTTTTTTCATTTTTACAGATCAATTTGTGAAGCACCTGGGGGTAGAAAGTGCTCACTATGCATCTAGATATGTTCCTTTGGGGGTGTAGTTTCCAAAATGGGGTCACTGGTGGGGGAGCTCCAATGTGGAGACACACGGGGACCCTCCAAACGCGACATGGTGTCCGCTAACAATTTGAATGGAAAATGAGCTCAAATTGTTAGCGGACACCATGTCGCGTTTGGAGGGTCCCTGTGTGTCTCCACATTGGAGCTCCCCCACAAGTGACCCTATTTTGGAAACTAGACCCCCAAAGGAACATATCTAGGTACATAGTGAGCACTTTGAACCCCCAGATGCTTCACAAATTGATCCGTAATAATGAAAAAATAATTTTTTAGTGGAAAAAAAGTGCTTTTTCATTTTTACGGATGAATTTCTGAAGCATATGGGGGTTCAAAGTGCTCACTATGCATCTAGATACGTTCCTTCGGGGGTCTAGTTTCCAAAATGGGGTCACTTGTGGGGGAGCTCCAATGTGGAGATACACAGGGACCCTCCAAACGCGACATGGTGTCCGCTAACAATTTGAGCTCATTTTCCATTCAAATTGTTAGCGGACACCATGTCGCGTATGGAGGGTCCCTGTGTGTCTCCACATTGGAGCTCCCCCACAAATGACCCCATTTTGGAAACTAGACCCCCTAAGGAAGGTATCTAGATGCATAGTGAGCACTTTGAACCCCCAGATGCTTCACAAATTCATTCATAAAAATTAAAAAAACACTTTTTTTTCACAAAAAAATTCTTTTTGCCTACATTTTTTCAGTTTCACATGGCAAAGGGATAAAATACATCCCAAAATTTGTTGGGCAATTTCTCCTGAGTACACCGATACCTTATTTGTGGTCATAAACCACTGTTTGGGTGCACGGCAGGGCTCAGAAGTGAAGGAGCGCCATTTCACTTTTTGAACGGAAAATTGGCTCTAAAATTCAAATTGCGCTCCTTCCCTTCTGAGCCCTGCCGTGCGCCCAAACAGTGGTTTATGACCACATATGAGGCATCGGTGTACTCAGGAGAAATTGCCCAACAAATTTTAGGATGCATTTTATCCTGTTGCCCATGTGAAAATGAAAAAATTGAGGCTAAAAGAACATTTTTGTTACAAAAATTAAAATGTCCATTTTTTCCTTCAACATTATTTTAGTTCCTGTGAAGCACCTGAAGGGTTAATAATCTTCTTCAATATAGTTTTGAGTAGCTTGAGGGGTGCAGTTTTTGGAATGGTGTCACTTTTGGGTGTTTTCTGTCATGTACACCCCTCAAAGGGACTTCAAATGTGATGTGGTCACTAAAAAATTGGTTTTGTAAATTTTGCTGGAAAAATGAATAATTGCTGATGAACTTTGAACCCTTATAACGTCCTAACAAATTTTTTTTTTTCTTCCAAAATTGTGCTGATGTGAAGTAGACATGTGGGACATGTTATTTATTAACTATTTTGTGGCACATAACTCTCTGGTTTAGCAGAATAAAAATTAAAAATTTGAAAATTGCTAAATTTTCAAAATTTTTGCCAAATTTTTTATTTTTTCACAAATAAACGCAAAAATTATCGACCTAAATTTAATACTAACATGAAGCCCAATATGTCACGAAAAAACAATCTCAGAATCGCTAGGATCCGTTGAAGCGTTCCAGAGATATTACCTCATAAAGGGAGAGTGGTCAGAATTACAAAAAATGGTCTGGTCATTAAGCTGCAAAGTGACTCGGTCCTTAAGGGGTTAAACTGTGTGTTTTCTAATGTATTCTAATAAAATGGACTTTTTATATTACCCTGGAATTGCAGCCAGTTCTGGATTTCCCATTTTGTACCTCTCTTCTATCCTGGATGCACCACCTTGAACTCATCTGTGAATCGATGTGGACCCTTTGTTGGCACTTATATGGTAGGCCGAATACATATTTTTCCTTTTTTGTATTATACATTCGTATTATTGGTCCTGTGTCTTTAGTTCACTGTATATACCTACCTCAGGTAATATTTTGCTTGAGTTAAACAGTTGTATATACCCATCCTGGAACTTTTCTGTCTTTTTTTTAACAAGTGAGTGGATATATTTATAGAAAAATATTATAATCTGAGAATCCTCAGTGGCTGATACCTTTTAACAGTTAGCTGAGAAGATGGTAACATATAGCAAGCTTTGGAGACGCTTATGGCCCCTTCATCAGGCTATAAGCTATTAAGCCTGATGAAGAGACCATAGAGTCTCCAAAGCTTGCTATATTTTACAATATTTTCAGTTCACCATTAAATGGTGTCAACCACTGAGGATTCTCAGATTTTAACATTTTCTATCTACTGGCTAACAGGATACAAACACTTTTTACCCTATGGATATATTCAGGGGCGGACCTACCGTGGTGCAGCTGGTTCAGCTGCACCAGGGTCCCGACCAGCTAGGGGGCTCCCCAAGCACCTGTAGGGGGCCCTGCACAGCCGCCCCCTGTGACCCTGTGTCAGAGGAGAGGAGGTTAACTGAGGGAAGCTTCTTCCTGCTTCCCTTGGCTGTTCCCGCCCCTCCTCTCCTCTGCCACCCTGACTCCCAGACCTGCAATGTGTGGCCCGGCGCAGGTAGGGGCCGCTCGCAAACCACCCCCCCCTCCCGCACCATCACCTACAAGTGCTAGAACTCCCCGCTCCTCACCTACATCTGAGCTGCTAGCACCGCCCCCCCACTCCTCACCTACAACTGCTAGCACCCCCCCCCTCACCTACAGCCGCTAGCACCCCCCAGCTCCTCACCTACAACTGCTAGCACACCCGTCCCCTAACCGCAACCCCCCACTAGCAACTTGAGAGGCAAAAGTATTACTGCTGCACCTGGGCCCGCCAGGCTCAAGTTCCACCACTGGATATATTTATATGCTGTTGGCCTACTCACTCATATCACAAGTTTCCTCCAGGTCCTTTTTGTCTGTCCTGAACCTCAGGAGATTCTCCTGTATTTTACTTAATATTCTTCATGTGTTTTTTTATATTTAATACCATGATGATCTGCTTTTTTTCTGAGGTCTCCAACATGGAACTTGGATCAGGTTTATTTAGCCAATAACGTGCATATCGTCATTTGTTTCTATTTTAGTGGTTCACAATGAAAAGTAATTCTGAACCAATGTCTATGTAGCAGCACCTCAAAAAACAGCTCTCTATCTGAAAAGAGAATATCAATATCAATGTTTGTGAAGTTTCTTGACCAGTGGAAGCATCTGGTCTCTATAGAAGAACAAGGTGACATGCACTACTAACATGGATTAGTCATGTAGGAGACTAAGAATATAGGACAATTGCTTCCAGGCTGTTAGCACAATGCATGTCCAACGTGGAGTAATGTCTTCTGCATTCACCACAGGAAGATCAGTAGCAGTTTACTAATGATGAATGCCTTGGGGAGGGTGAACCTTTCGTCTATGGGTACAACATGTCCTTAATGTTTTCATTAAACAAACACACGGTGAAGAATGAAAGTTTAGTGTATCTTTGAAAGCAGCAGACTTTATCTGGCCTGCTGGACAGAGCAATGATTGACTGGGGTTCAGGTTATCAGCGGGCAATTGTAGACAATTTGTAGCGAGAAGTGCCGTTATCTGACGTGTGGAGATTCCTCATATCTAGCTTTGGAGAGATGTCAAGCAGTTAATAGTTTTACAAATCTTTAATTACTGCAAACATTTCTGCAACCAATTAACATTGGGACCTGAGAATACACATTATCTACAAAGATCAGATAATGTCTGCATGTGGAGAACAGAAACATGTGAACCAAAGGTAAACAGTTTATAAAATGCACAGATCTATCGCAGAACATCTCCAGGCCCATGGAGAAGACCATACAAAACAACAACCTGGGGAAGGCTGAGGCGCTTAAATGAAGATCAAGAAAAGAGCTGAGTTTTGAAGAAGAGCCAATCCAAGAATGATGTTATAGCGCTCACTCAACTCATTAACGAGAAGGAACAACCTTCTGTGCCACTTGGTACGTCTAGAAATCATATGATACAGACCATCTAGAGGACCAGACGCTTTATGACCTACTTCAAGAATGCTTTCTAGCTTGCCAGGAAAAGTCTGGTCATGAACTAGGGGAGGGTGATTGTCCAGGACTGCCCCAGGGGCCAATTCGCAGCCTGTTAAAAGACTTTGTCGTAATAGACAAGTAGACCTCAACCTAAAGATTGCTTAAGCAACCCTAGTTTAAGACAAAGACAATCAGGCCATTGGTTGGACTGTGATACAGTAGAGCATTAAGGGTTCATCCACACAACATACAATGGTTTAAGCGATGACCCATGCGCTCGTAACTCATGAACAGCAAACGATGTCACACAAGCATTTACACAGGACGAGAATTGTGGATGATCTAGTGGATTAGTGATCGTTCCACTTCTCCTTTATGCCGGTATAATCATTACATGAGCGAACAATCTCTGTTTACATGACAATCTTCAAAAGATGGACAAGAATTTCTTCGTTCACGGTCTAATCATACCACATCTCCTGTGCTGAGATAATCTTATATATGTGTCCCTGCTATGTACTGTGTAATGGATGTGTCTGACCGTACAGGGACATGATCTGATCATACCACATCTCCTGTTCTGAGATAATCTTATATATGTGCCCTGCTATGTACTGTGTAATGGATGTGTCTGACCGTGCAGGGACATGATCTGATCATACCACATCTCCTGTGCTGAATAATCTTATATAGTGTCTTGCTATGTATTGTGTAATGGAGATATGACTGTACAGGACATGATCTGATTACACATCTCCTGATAATAATGAACTTTATTCGGGAAAACCCTTTAAGTCATAACTTTTGAGCTGACAGTGTAAGGGCTTGACTGTTACGAGTTGTACTTTGTAAGGACGCCGTGCATTTTACCATATAATGTGTTGGAAAACAAGAATAAATCAATGAAGTGAAAAGATGGGATTCCTCGTTAGTGCATGTTCTCTTTTGTGATTAGGTAGCATGAAAACTTGTGAAGTTTATTATTAGTATTGTAAAATTACTCTTATTAACCAAAAATAAATTTGTAAAATATGTGTTTGTGTGTCAACAAGACATAACTTTCTTATTTAATTGACTGAGCTGTGTGATGGATTTGCCTGGTAAGCTGTAGTTTTTATTGGTATGGCGTTGAGGTACATACAAGATTTTGACCTTTTTTTGTTTATTGCCTTAAATTAAAGGAAATATAAAGAAAAAGCTGTTTTTATTTTTTTGATATAGTGTTAAAAACCGTATTGATGACAATTAATACCTGAGATTGTTCAATTTCTGCCTTGTTCAATTTAATACCAAGGATTTCAGCAGCGACTCTTTGAAAGCACAGGAAAACCTACAAAGGGAAAAATGGGAGTTTAAATGATTAAAAGCAGACATCCTCCAGTTACTTTCAAATAAATCAAGCCTTTCCTGCACTGTAAACACTGACGAGATGTAAACGCAGAATTTAGACTCGACGGCCCTTAAAATAACTTCAGCTTTGAAATTGGTGTCTTTTTAATACAGAAAAGTGTTGTGTTTAGCAATTGAATTCCAATACATTTACCAGATTTGTTTCATGGAACGAACATTTGTCTCATTGTTTTACAATGAAAATAGCGACCCACACAAAGTCAGAACTGGAGGCATTAACCATAGGATGCAATGAAAGGAACAGCACGTACAATGCGAAACTGTAGAAGTAACCGTCACCTGCTCGTAACTCAAGACTCAAGCATCAAACGCATCAGGAAAGGTTGACTTGGTCTTTAGCTCATCATACATGTCCTCGGATACCAACAGAAGGAGCACAACTGTCCTGTGTAATTTCTTTGCCTAATGGAGTTGGTGACAGCCGGGAGTATCTTAGTAGTTGGCAAACAGACGCGAGTAGAGATGAGCAGACTTGTGGAAGTTAGGATTTGGTGGTTCACTTGGACTTTTTCTTTAAATGTGAGTTAAAGGAGAGTGCTGCGCTCACCATAGTGAATATTCCAGGACAATCCAAATGCAGGATCCAGGTTGACTCACTGCACGTCGGCTGGGTTGATGCAATATCCAGAGAAAAGTAGACGTCATACCACATGGAATCCAAAAAATGCTTCCTTCTTTATTGAGCATATAAAACAGGTATCATAAACATCAGCAAGGTGGTATACATGTTGACGTATTTCGGCTTCAGGTGCAAGCCTTAGTTGCTGTTGAAAAACACAGGTATATACCGACTAATGGAGCGCTAGGATGGAAATCAAATGGGATAATGTTTAATTAAAACAGACCTTTATTGGCCCCTTGTGCTGCCACTACGCGTTTCGACAGTATTCAGCTGTCTTCACCTGATGAAGACAGCTGAATACTGTCGAAATGTGTGTGCAGCACAAGGACCACCTGATGAATACAGCTGAATTACTGTCGAATGTGTAGTGGCAGCACAAGTACCACCTGATGAGTCAGCTCTGAATTACTGTCGAAATGTGTAGTGCGCACAAGGTATACTGATGAAGCAGCTGAATTACTGTCGAATGTGTAGTGCAGCACAAGGTACCACTGATGAACAGCTGAATTACTGTCGAAATGTTAGTGGCAGCACAAGGTTACCACTGATGATACAGCTGAATTACTGTCGAAATGTGTAGTGCAGCACAAGGTACACCTATAAGACAGCTGATTACTGTCGAAATGTGTGTGCAGCACAAGACACCTGAGTAAGACAGCTGAATACTGTCGAAACGCCTAGTGCAGCACAAGGGGCCATAAAGGTCTGTTTTAATTAAACGTTATCCCATTTGATTTCCATTCCTAGTGCGCCATTAGCCGTATTTACCTGTGGTTTTCCATCCTCACCCCCCTTGGGGAGATCGGCAGGAGCAGCTCAGGGTGGAGATCGCTACATTATAGAGGCTGGAAGGACCTTGGGTTGCCTAGGACACCGGTGGAAACATCACAGGACCTGCGGTGATGTAGTTTCTGGTCCAGAGGTCGAGTGATGCGGAAGTCACGTGACGGCAGCAAACAGGAGCCCACAGTAGAGCCCACGGCGGGCACCGCCGCACTGAGAGACACTACCCGGGGTGAATGCGAGGTCGCATAACCCGCAAAGGTGAGCGGACAATTGACTCCCAGCAATTTAATCCCAAAAGGTCTTTCACGTGTTGCGCTCTCCTTATTCCTTTTTTGCTTAGCTGCTGTTGAAAGCCTGGATGAGGCCAAAATGTCCAGTGCAGAAATATGCTTCAGATAATTTGTCATTTTAAAGGGAACCAACCACCTCGGATGACCCTCATACACTGTTAATATGTGCCCCTGCAGCCTAGTAAACCATTTGCAGCACTGCTTTTGTGTGAAAAGTGGCTGCAGTAGAAGTGAGATAATGATTTTATAAACTTACATGCCTGCGTACTTGAGGGCGTCTCCCTGTGTGTGCTGGCACTTGTGAGCTGTGCTCATCATGCCTGCTCTCCCCTCCCTTATGCACGCCCCCTCTCAGCCTGCTATACTGTGTGAGGCTGATTGCGTCATAAAGGGGCGGGGCTAAATCGCGGCATCCCAGTAGCCCACCCCCTTTATGACGCAATCAGCCTCACATCACTATAGCAGGCTGAGAGGGGGCGTGCATAAGGGAGGGGAGAGCAGGCATGATGAGCACAGCTCACAAGTGCCAGCACACACAGGGAGACGCCCTCAAGTACGCAGGCATGTAAGTTTATAAAATCATTATCTCACTTCTACTGCAGCCACTTTTCACACAAAAACAGTGCTGCTAATGGTTTACTAGGCTGCAGGGGCACATACTACCAGTGTATGAGGTCATCCGAGGTGGTTGGTTCCCTTTAAGTGCTGAAAGAAACTTATGGTTAGAAAGGTTGGGGACTCTTGGTAGGAGAGCAATGCTCAGCCAATCACTCCTGTCCTTTCTAGTAACTGGAGAGTTTTTTAGTTTCTGGGCTCCAATAAAAACTTTGGATACGTGACTAAGACAATCCAGATGGTTTTTTTTTAATAACCATTTAGATAGTGTACATTGTTACATATGTATATTTCACTTACAGAATCTCCGGTCTTTGCAGATACAAAAAAGCTTCCAAGTCCATTTTCTTGGCAAAATCTCTGGTGTTTATCTGCCTTTACTGTTCGCATGTGCTCCAAATCGACTGCAAAATAAATATGCAAAATAAACATAAGATGAGCGTGTACACATATAGGATACACACGCAAACAGGAGAAATGGAAAGCCATAAATTATGGCAATCCTCCTACATTATTCCACATTTTGATACTTTGATGCGCGGCCAAAGCAGGAAATTAACAAGCCGTTTTATACATTAACCATCATAAAAACACACAGTATCCTGTTCATTCCTGGTTGTTCACACGTAGGTCCGTACATCTGTCCGATACATTTGAGAAACAATGTTAAACTCTTTGATCTGAACGCGGCAAAGAAAAATAAAACACCGCTATATGGTTGGCCAAAATTGACAGTCTCCATATAAAATGTGTAAATCTCAGTAAGTAAAGGCCTCACTTGTGATGAATTAAATGACCAAGCAATAAAAGTAGGAGCAGGTGCAATATAAATATATGTGGATTTAAACCTAGATTAGCTGTAGAGCGGTCGTGCCAGATGTATATCTGAAGGGTTCTCCCATCACTAGAAATAAAAGGGATCTGGGCTCATATCATATGTAATAGGTACAGACTATCTATATACAATCGCTCATTAAGATCCATTATACCGTACATTATAAAGTGCTGCTGAAACCTGTACTGAGCCAATCGGATGAGGCAGAGCCACAGCAGGTGGGGCACAACAGTAGCCTTAACCAATCAGACAAGAGCTGGGTCTCAGACTACTTGTCTCCCCCCATAGGTACTACAGGTAATCAGTAGTCACATTACAATTGGAACAAGAGTTAAAAAGTGTCCTTGGTAGGTACTGACCTATGTGACTGTGCAGCTTCTTCCCACATTGGATACACAACAAATCTCTATCAAGTGCGCTCTATCAGCTACATACCCCATCAACACAAGAGAAGGTACGTGCCACACGTGTCTTCTTCTGACTTTCCAACTCGTCTTAAATCAACTCATTTGAAGGGGTTGTGCCACCTTAACCCCTTAGTAACAGAGCCAATTTCCACCTTAATGACCAGACCGTGTTTTGTAATTTTGACCAGTGTCCCTCTATCAGGGTATAACTCTGGAACGCTTCAATGGATCCTAGCGATTCTGAGAATGTTTTTTCGTGACATATTGGACTTCATGTTGGTGGTAAATTTAGGTCAATCATTTTTACGTTTATGTGTGAAAAAAATCAAAAATTTGGCAAAAAGTTTGAAAATTTCACCATTTTTAAATTTTGAATTTTTATTCTGCTAAACCAGAGAGTTATGTGACACAAAATAGTTAACAAATAACATTTCCCACATGTCTACTTCACATCAGCACAATTTTGTAAAAAAAAAAAAAAAAAAAAATTTTTGGTTAGGAAATTATAAAAAGTTCATCAGCAATTTCAAATTTTTCCAGCAAAATATACAAAACCATTTTTTTTTAGTGACCACATCACATTTGAAGACACTTTGAGGGGCCTATGTGACAGAAAAAAAAACAAAAGTGACACCATTCCAAAAACTGCACCCCTCAGGCTACTCAAAACTACATTCAAGAAGATTATTAACCCTTCAGGTGCTTCACAGGAACTAAAGCAACATGGAAGGAAACAAATGGGACATTTTAATTTTTCCAACAAAAATGTTCTTTTAGCCTCAATTTTTTCATTTTCACATGGGCAACAGGATAAAATGGATCCTAAAATGTGTTGGGCAATTTCTCCTGAGTACACCGATAACTCATATGAGGTCATAAAGCACTGTTTGGGCGCACGGCATGGCTCAGAAGGGAGGGAGCGCAATTTGACTTTTGGAGCTAATTTTCCATTCAAAAAGTCAAACGGCGCTCCTTCCCTTCAGAGCCCTGCCGTGCGCCCAAACAGTGGTTTATGATTACATGTGATGTATCGGTGTACTCAGGAGAAATTGCCCAACACATTTTAAGATGCATTTTATCCTATTGCTCATGTGAAAATGAAAAAACTGAGGCCAAAAGAATTTTTTTGTGGAAAAAAAAATACTTTTTCATTTTTACGGATCAAGTTGTGAAGCACCTGAGGGTTCAAAGTGCTCACTATGCATCCAGATAAGTTCCCTGGGGGGGTCTAGTTTCCAAAATGGGGTCAAGTGTGGGGGAACTCCAATGTTCAGGCACACAGGGGCTCTCCATACGCGACATGGTGTCCGCTAACAATTGGAGCTAATTTTCCATTGAAATTGTTAGCGGACACCATGTCGAGTATGGAAAGCCCCTGTGTACCTAAACATTGGCGCTCCCCCACAAGTGACCCAATTTTGGAAACTAGACCCCCATGGAACTTATCTAGATGGGTAGTGAGCACTTTGAACACTCAGGTGCTTCACAAATTAATCCGTAAAAATGAAAAAAGAACATTTTTGTGGAAAAAAAAATACTTTTTGATTATTACAGATCAATTTGTGAAGCACCACGGGGTTCAAAGTGCTTACTTTGCATCTAGATAAGTTCCTTGGGGGGGGGGTCTATTTTCCAAAAGGGGTCACTTGTAGGGGAGCTCCAATGTTTAGGCACACAGGGGCTCTCTATGCACGACATGATATCCGCTAACAATTCCAATTGTTAGCGGACACCATGTCACGTATGGAGAACCCTCATGTGCCTAAACATTGGAGCTCCCCCACAAGTCACCCCATTTTGGAAATAGATGCCCCAAGGAACTTATCTAGATGCATAGTGAGCACTTTGATCCCCCAGATGCTTTACAAATTGATCCGTAATAATGAAAAAGCATTTTTTTTTCACAAAAATCTTCTTTTTACGGACTAATTTGTGAAGCACCTGGGGGTTCAAAGTGCTCACTATGCATCTACATAAGTTCGTTTCTAAGTTAGTTCGTCTAGTTTCCAAAATGGGGTCACTTATTGGGGAGCTCCAATGTTTAGGCACACAGGGGCTCTCCATATGTGACATGGTCTGCGCTAAGAATTTGAATGGAAAATTAGCTCCAATTGTTAGCGGATACCATGTCACGTATGGAGAGCCCCTGTGTGCCTAAACATTGGAGCTCCCCCACAAGTGACCCCATTTTGGAAACTAGACGCCTTAAGGATTAGATCTAGGGGTATAGTGGAAGCATTTGGAACCTACAGCTACTTTACAGAATTTGATAACAATAGGTCGTCATGTTGAATATTTTCTTTTTTTCACACAAGTTAACACTTTTAGGGCATGTGCACAAGATCCGGAGACACCGTGTCCTGGTGGTCTCCTCTCCTGCATTTTTTTTTTATTATTTCTTTATTAAATTTAAAAAAAAAAAAAAAAAGCAACGTGAAGCTTAGCCATATTTTTAGTCCAGCCAGGCACAGCAGGCAGCTACAGGCTGCCACCAACCCCTTCTGCCTAGTTTTACCTGGCTGGAAACCAAAAATATAGGGAAGCCCTTTTTTCCTTTTTTTAATTATTTCATGAAATAATAATAAAAAAAAAACGGCGTGCACTTCGCCATGATTTTGGGCCAGCCAGGTAGAACTAGGCAGCTGGGGACTGGAATCCTCAGCGTAAGGAGGCCCCAAGCTTTCTGCCCCCAGCCCCCCGCTGTGAATTGCAGTCCGCAGCCACCCCAGAAAATGGCAAGTTCATAGAAGCGCCATTTTCTGGCTCTGTATCCAGCTCTTCCAGCAGCCATGTAGCGGTGGCAGACTGGGTAATAAGGGATTAATGTCAGAATCTCTAGTAAATTGTAAAGAAGACACAACAGAGGAAGATTTTTTTTATTAGAAAAAAAAAAAACACAAACACAATTTTGACTCCATCTTTATTATTCTGTGGCATCCAACGTAGTCCAGTGGGCGGTAATGTCCGACGTAGTCCAGTAGGCAGTCCCGCGAAGAGTATACAGACATTACAGCCGGGGATCACTGAATATAAGAGTATATAGATATTACAGCCAGGGATCACAGAATATAAGAGTATACAGACATTACAGCCGGGAATAACAGAATAAGAGTATACAGACATTACAGCCGGGGTCACAGAATATAAGAGTATACAGACATTACAGCCAAGGATCACAGAATATACAGGTGCATCTCAATTACTCAGAATACCACCAAAAAGTTATTTATTTCAGTAATTCAACACAAAAAGTGAAACATATATAGTCATTACACACAGAGTGATCTATTTAATGTGTTTATTTCTGTTAATGTTGATGATTATGGCTTACAGCAATGGAAACCCAAAGGTAATTATCTCAGAAAATTAAAGTAGAGAGGATGAAGGGTTAAAAAACGCTCTGCCATATTGCACGAGACATCAAACGGTGAATTTAATATTGATTTATTACTGCCTGAAACAAAGCAATACAAGATTAATTTGTCCTGAGGAAGGGGCCAGGGAGCCTTGAAACAAGTTGACTAATAAATCAATACTATATTCACCCACAGCATGGTTTTTAACCCTTTATCCTCCCTACTCTATATGCACCACGCTGGGGACTGCAGCAGCCGTGATTTGCTTTTATAGTGGTTGTGACTCTCACAACCACACAAAGTGAAGCCTCTGATACCTATTTAGGGCATATTTTATCTCTCAGCTCCTTCATCCTCTTACTTTCATTTTCTGAGCTAATGACCTTTGGGTTTTCATTTGCTGTAAGCCATAATCATCAACATTAACAGTAAATAAACACTTGAAATAGATCCCTCTGTGTGTAATGACTCTATATGGCTGGTTTCACATTTGCGTTTGTGTCTGCATGCGTATGGCACGCAGACGCAAACGCAGCCATACTGATGTGAACGCAGCGGAGAATCTCCGCATGCGTTCACAACAGTATGCAGCCCGGCCAGCCAATCAGCTGTCTCAGCGGCGGCAGAGAAGTGGAGATCAGGGGCGTAGATCTCCTCTTCCCGGCTGCGGCTGAACTCCTGACTGTGTCGGCGGGGAGAAACAGCTGATTTGACAGCTGTTTAAATCTCCTGCGCCGACACCGAAGAGGTGATATCGGCGCAGGAGTTTAAACGGCTGTCAGATCAGCTGTTTCTCCCCACCGACACGGCCGGGAGATTAGCGACGGCCAGGAGAGCTGATCTCCCAGTGACCGCCGCTGATGTCCCGGGAGATCAGCGGCGGCCACAGGGAGAGATTTCAAAGAGATCCGCAGCGTTCTCCTGCGCTGTCATGCGGAGGACACTTCGGGTCCATTGACTCCCATGCATTGTTTGTGCGCTTGCGGGAGCTTGCAGATAAAACAAGCTCCCGCGAACGCACAAAAAATGCAACATGTTGCATTCGGAGGACGCATAAATTATGCGGCATCCGAACGCAACCGAACGCAGCGAAACGAAGGTACTATGCGTTCCCATGTTAAACATAGGAACGCAGTGCGCATGCGATTGGCTGCGTCCGGTACGCTGCGGTTGCGGTTTTAAACGCAGGTGTGTAACCACCCTATAATATATGCGTTTCACTTTATGCATTGAATTACTGAAATAAATTAACCTTTTGATGATATTCTAATTCATTGAGATGCACGTGGAGTTGGAAGGGACCAACTCTATGACATGAAAATATTATTTGTAAGTATTTCAGATTTTTTTTACATTCAGGCTACTAATTTTATTATGATATTTGCTTTCAGCAGAGCACTGCTAGCTCAGTGAGCACAAGTTCATGTAATCGCCATTTTTGTGTAAATTTAGCATTCGACACATAGGCAGAATGTAGGAAATGCTGTGTAAGCTCTTTAGAAACACTTGTAGCAGTTGACGTACTTTATTTCGAAGGGCAAATGTTAATCCTATAAGCCTGCGCTCGAAAAAAGTTGTATTTAAACAGAAAATGAATAATTTAAGTGTGAGGTATATTATTTAGTTTTTACTATAAAATACCCACTGGAAAGTGTGCCAAAGCCAACAAACAATGCCATGTTTCATAGGAGAGGGCATAGCATTGGAGCCGTGTACGGGTTTTATTGTACACATTCCAATTTCTCCAAATCTGATCCCGGGTGACTGGAAGCTACACTGAACAGTTTCCCTTTTTTATTGCATTGCAGTTTCTATAATGGTGTTGATTCAATGCTGTCAAATTATAGGGCAAATATATTCACAAGCATTTAAGGACAAGCAGGTTCTTTGAGTAAATACAAGGAAGAAAAAAAAAAAACCTTAAACTGATTTCCTGAGGAAGGGACCCAACTGGCTTGTAAAAACCTGTAAATTTGCAAATCTAGTAAGTCTGCATAATGGTGTCATTTGATTATCAACTAAAATGTTCACTTACTCCATAAAAAACTGGAAAAAAAAAAACTTTACTTAAAAATGATATTGGAGGTCTTTAATTTGTATACTCAGGAGATGTGTGTTGTTCTTGCAAAGTCATTCCAAAGTCGTTCTTTACTGCGTAAACGAGCTAATAAGGCTTTACTGCAACATGCTGGGCTCAGCGTCTTCAAGAACGCCAGCCCCCGCCTAGAAAGAAGCTGGGCACCAAGTAATATGCAAAAATTCACTGACCAGATCGGACATTTTCTGGCTAAAAGAATCTGCGTGTATATATTGACTGAGGTGTAATTACAGCCTTCACTATTATGGGACATTTGAGATTGCAAGTAATAACAGGAGCTGGCAAATCTCAATGGCATGCTTTGTATAGCAATGTAATCAATAATAAAGCAGACTGACCCCCATTTACTGCCCAAATCACGATCCAGCTTTTTGATGCTACAAGTGTGCGCTGCCTGGTTTTCTTTTTAAAGAGACCCCATCATCACGATTTAGCATGTAAAGTAAAGGTATGGTCATAATGGCGCTGCTATACCAATTCAATACATACCTGTAGTGAGGAAATACACATCCTGGTTGTTGTTTAATCCACATTTGAAGTTTGGATGTAATGACTTTTCAGTGCATTGGGCAGGACTGTGGGTAGGGCCTTAAGTTCTGTTGCAGCCCCTCCGCCTGCCTCTGGTGTCTTTTCGTCTCAATGACAAGCTGAGATCTCAATCGATGCATGAGCGGCATCATTTTACTGAAGACCTCTAGTAGATGAATCTGCCATCGGTGTTTCAGTAAGGACAGCGTCAGCGCAAACTTTAAAAGAGGAGTATATAAATCTTAGAGGCATGTGGAGGGGCCGGGACAAAGCCGAAGACCCTACCACAGTCCTGCCCCATTGCACCGAAAGCTCATTACTAGAGATGAGTGGATCCGATGAAGTTCGGGGGTTAGGGTGTTGCATCCGGCCTTTTTTTTCACGGTATGTTCAAGTACTCAACTTGACCTGAACCTCCTTTTAAGACACCGATTGGCAGTTTCACTCTCTGCCCAGATACAGCCAGTCATAAGCAAACCACTTCCGGGATGGGGATTTTCTTTTTTCTAACTTTATGCACATAATACAGCCTATAACTAATTTCTTACCCCCAGTGTGAGCTAATCAAACACTGCAACTGGCTCGCACTGGGCCAAGAACAGAGCGAACACAAGCATGGTGATGTTTGTTGGAGTGATTGGGGGACGTAACACACCCAAACTCAGTACCTGAATGGGTTTGCTCATCTGTACTTTATACACCCAATCTTGAAATGTGGTTAAAACAATAACTAAGAAGCCGATTTCTTCACTAAAGGTATCCATTCAATAATTACAACAGGGTCATTAAGGCCATTCCTTTACTTTAATATTTTTAATCATGATGAGAAGTTCTCTGTAAGCAGTCTTTGGAGGAACAGGAGGTATGTACCCAGATAGCTTAGACTCTTCACAAAGTATCTCCCTGGGAAACTACCTCTAGAGAGTAATTTAAATGAAAGGAGGCATTAGTAGATCAGAAAAGCAGACCGTCAGTCATTACATGTCTCACACTGGTAACTCCTCCTTTCATTTAAAATAATCCCTGGAGGTAGATTCTCAGGGAGATCTGTATCTAGGCCTAGAGATCTTTACAGCTCATTTGTACATAGAAAAAAAAGTGGAATTCTCAGGAATAAGATATCGGATCAGAGATATCAAGATATAATTTTATTAAGCTTCACATGATCTACAAGCCCATATACATATTGCAGGAGGGTTGATCCTTTCCTTCAAGCTCAATTACACATATATATATTGTTGTTGTAAAGCAAAATGATCTTGATCTATTGTAAATTTTACTAATTTAACCCTTATACGTCCTTGGTCGTGTCCCTCCCTTAGATGTGAGCTCACACGCTGAGCCCATAATTGCCAGTACATATCAGCTGATCTGATCAGCTGACGTGTAGCTAACAGCATCGGTTGGATCGAACTTTTAACTCTTTAGTTCGCGCTGTCAGTGATTGACAATGCCATCCTAAGCACCGCGGTGGGGATCACGCTGTTCCCCACTGGCATCAGCAGTCACGTGATACAATTATGGGGCCTCGATGTGTTACTATGACAGCCCGGGGCCACATAATTACCCCTGATGCTTTCATGACTCCCTTCCTGCAAGTGACATCACCAGCAAAAAGTGGTTATTTATGCTGAAGCACCTCCGCATAGCAGAAGGGATCGGACAGTTTAGTGCTGAGGCGCCCTAAGGGGCTATGTAAAATACAAAGTTAAAAAAAAATAATGAAAAGACACAAAAAAACTTCAAATGTTCCCCCTTTTGCTCCATTGAAAATAAACAATTTAAAAAACACATTTGGTTTTGCCATTTTCAGAAATTTCCGATCAATCAAAATGATGAAATCAATTAATTAGATCTGTAAACTGAGTAACGGAAAAAAGTCCAAAAGCCAAAATTATGGTTTTTTTGGTTGCCGAAACATTGCAACAAAATGCGTTAACAGGCAATCGGATTCAGAGCATCAACCCAAAAATGGTATCTGTAGAAACATCAGCTCAAGACACAAAAATAATCTGTTACACAGCCCCAGATCCCGAAAAATGAGAACGGTACGAGACGCGGAAAATGGTACCAAATGCTCATTTTCTTTAAAATAGTTAGAATTTTTTTCACCATTTAGAAAACAGTAAAAGTATATATGCTTGGTATCTACGAACTCAGACCGACCCGAGGAATCATACCGACACGTCAGTTTTACCATATAGTGAACACGGTGAATAACAAAAATCCTAAACAATTGTGTAATTGCACTTTTCTTTGCAATTTAACACGCTTGGAATTTTTGTTTGCCAATTTCCAGTACTCTATATGGTAGAATAAATTATGGCTATATTGAGGGAAAAATAAAAACCGTTATGGCTCTTGGAAGAAGGGGGAGGAAAAATGAAAAACAAAAAATCGCTTGTGGGGGGAGGGGGTTAAGAAAATACAGGGGGGGGGTTATTCCTTAGTAAAAATAAAACAATAATAGACAAATAATGTGATATAATCCTATAGTGGACTGCTAAACTGTAGATTGGAAACCATTAGTTAAAGCAGGAGATAAGATACATCAAGGGCAATAAATCTTTGCCTATAAGGGCAGATGCTTATATTAGGCCTAATGTAGTTGGCATTCCTAATCGACAAAGCTGAATTATTATAATTGTGAACATCAATTTTCCTTTTAAAAACAAGCTGGATTAACATTTGACATATACGCACAAAGTACACATAAACAATCTTATAAAAGGAAGCGGTAGACTCACAAACCTTTTTTAACACGACACAATTTGAAGGAAATGTGCATATTTCGTGAAAAATTGCTATCATTTTTTCATAAAATAAATATTTAGGTTGTTTTATCATTTTACTTGTCACTATAGTAGAAAAAATAAACATAAAACGTAGCATTTTTTACTCTGGCGACTATTCACACTATCAGGCTTTTACTTCCATTTGTAAAGAGTTCACCTCTCTACAGGCTCATTATCTTCATAAATAAGAAAATGGACGGCACTTCTTAAGAAGTGAGTATGAACATAATATTTTTTTAACCTGGATAGAGGAATTAGCTAGGGACCATGAAAAGAGATACGCCTTGACTGGGCTGCTGGGCTCACATAAAGCTGGCCTTTTTATGCACTAAGTGTCTCAATTTTCAAATGTATTTCCTTAGCAGTAATGCATGTCCATATTTCTATAGTCTGTGTTTGCATACCTTAGCGTTTCAGAGTGCAACAATTGATTTCTCATTACCTTCAAAGGGAGAATTACAATGACAGGTAACACGTGCATAGCTAACACCAACATTTACAATAGGTGAGGGTCTCTGCTCTTCTCCTCCCCCCCTTTGCTTAACACCCCCTGCACAGAACATGCTTAGAAAGCATTTTTACAGAAATCTATGAGCCGATGCCTTTCTGTTTGTGGTTTCTGTAGAGCATCTCTCTAAACCGGGGCTCCCCAAGCCTGTAGCTCGAGAGCAACATAAGGCTTGTGACTGTAAAGGTGGCTCAGCTGTGATCCGTATGGTGTAGCTCAGAGCACATGTGTTGTGACCTGTGATGTGGGGCTCCAGCGGTTTCCGTTGGTAGCTCAGGCACATGTGGCTTGTGAGCCTTGATGTGTGGCTTGCGGCTGTCTTCCAGTATGGTGTAGCTCAGGAGCCACATGTGGCTTGTGAGCCGGTGATGTGTGGCTCGCGCTGTCTTCCAGTATGGTGTAGCTCAGGAGCCACATGTAGCTTGTGAGCCTGTGATGTGTGGCTCGCGGCTGTCTTCCAGTATGGTGTAGCTCGGGAGCCACATGTGACTTGTTGGCCCATGATGTGTGGCTCACGGCTGTCTTCCAGTCTAGCAAATGGCTATGATGGTCTCAAATAGTGACTTTTGTGAGAAGCTCCACATAGAAGAGCAAATCTGAATGGGGGTAAGGTAGGAACCCCTAGATCTTGTGTACGGCCTCTGTGTGATTTCTGGGGAAAAGTTTTGCCTTTCAATATACCGGTAACTTTGAGGGGGCAGGAGCTGGATGTGGCTCACGACCCTCTTTCAGACCTGAATCTGGCCTCCAAGATCAAAAAGATTGGGGACCTTTGCTCTAAATCCTGCTAACAGCAACTCGGGCAAGTCCTGCGGACTGCTCCGGCATTGTGGACAAATTAATTTGTAGTTATTCAATCAGTTTTTGATTTACAAAAAACTAGAACATGGCGAGTTAACCATCCATAAAATAAGGCAGATAATGTTTTTTTCACTCAACTCCTACCCAGACAATGAACAAATATAAGAAATGGCTGAGTTATTAATAGCTTGACAGATTAGCATAACTCAATAAATGACGTTTACTGTGTGTGCCTGCGTTTACCTCTGGGGTATTTAAAATATAAACATTTAGATTGCTACATGAAGTTGACTAAAATATTATTTCATATCAAGTAATCTATATTGATCAGTCAATGCTTATGAGTTTAATGTATTTTGGCCAATTAATAGACTCGCAACCTGCGTCGAGATGTATGGGTACTCTTTACTGAGCAGCCACCCATGGATGTTTGGTGGGTTAAGAAGTGGTTGTCCGTAGTATTTTCCACCTGTCCTGCCCCCCGACTATATCAATGAGGGCTGTAGCACCCTGTTATGTCTGAACATGGTATTGTGAGAATGGCTATTTTAAATTTTTTTTGTCTTTTTAAGTGAATTAGACTATTTCTTTGCCTGAAGTTTTCCTCTTTCAGCCAGCCTACCCAAAAGTGGTCACATAATGAAATAGCTATTTGCCTTTTGATGCCGGCAATCATGAACCACTCACAAAGCCGCTGTGATTGACAGGTAATTACAGGCACATTGGCTTTACTTAATTCATTTTCTCTCCTTAACCTTTGCTTAGCAAAACATAAGCAAAACCTTTAGAGTCAAATTGAATGACTGGCAGATAAATGCACCCAAATTATCCAAATGCTGACACCGCTCATTAATGTTCCGCTGCCTGATTTTTCAAGCTTGGTAACGCATTGTAGTTGTGTATAAGGCTATGTTCACACGGGGGGTTTTTGCAGTGTTTTTTTTGCATGATATTTTCATTGATTTTATGCAAATACATGCTAAAAAAAAACACAGTTTTTTACAGTACCAGCAAAACCTATGCAATCTCAGATATCTCCTGCACTCACAGAAACACAAATGTTTGTTTTTTTCCTAAGTGAAATGGAAAACCTTGTATTTTTGCTGCATTTTTAGAAGAAGGAATACTGGTATGTCAATTATTTCAATGTTTTTGCTGCTTTTTTTCACTACTGAAAGCAATGAAGAATGAAAATGCACAGCTGTGGTTTTGCCACCTAAAAATGCAACTTTTTTACTGCCAAGAGATCAGGTTTTGCTGCAGAGGAAAATGAAGCAAAAATGTCATATGTGAACATAGCCTAAAGGTGCCGTCACACGCTTCAATTGTTGTTAGCGATCTCATGCAAGCGAGATCGCTAACAACATCGTTCACATCGCTGGTGAGATGTCACACAGTCAGACTCACCAGCGATGCGGTCCAGCGAGATCGCTGGTAACCATGGTAAACATCGGGTTACTAAGCGCCGCACGGCGCTTATTAACCCAATATTTACCATGGATACGAACTCCCAGCATAGGCTGTGAGGCGCTGGGAGCTCGTTCATCGTTGGTCTCCCGGTGTCACACGCAGCGATGCTGCATGTCCACCGACCAACTGACGATAGATTTGAGGTCCTGTCCTTAAATCAAATGATCAACGATCAGCCGACTGATAGTTGCGTGTGACACGATTAACAAAGTCATTTCAACATCGTTCAAGTGTCACTAAGCACGTGACTTTTGAACGATAATGGCAACGATATCGTTATGTGCGACGGTACCTTAAGGGAGTTTTTCAGCACCAAACACTTAAAGACTACCGATCATGAGTTGGAAGGGAGGGGGGGCTTTTTATTAAGACTACAGACTGGTGATTTTTTCAATTCTAACATTATCAAAAGTAGTCATTAGTGTCCCTAATATTACTTTACAGGGCCAAACTTTTTTTTAGAAACAGTCATGTGGCAACACTAATCTCCACATTGGGGGAAAAAATTCCTTCCTGACTCCAGATACGGCAATCAGACTAATTCCCTGGATCAACGCCCTATCAAAGAATCTAGTATATATAACTGGTAATATTATAGTTTTCAAGAAAGGCATCCAGGCCCTTCTCAAATGTTAGTAGTGACTCCCTCATTACAACATCATGTGGCAGAGAGTTCCATAGTCTCACTGCTCTTACAGTAAAGAATCCGCGCCTGTGATTATGATTAAACCTTCTTTCCTCCAGACGTAGAGGATGCCCCCTTGTCCCAGTCTCAGGCCTAAGAGTAAAGAGATCATTAGAAAGGTCTCTGTACTGCCCCCTCATATATTTATACATTATTATAAGATCACCCCTAAGCCTTCGTTTTTCCAAGCTAAATAACCCCAAGTTTAATAACCTGTCTTGGTATTGCAGACCCCTTAGTCCTCTAATAACTTTTGTCGCTCTTCTCTGGACCCGCTCTAGTTCAGCTATGTCTTTCTTATACACCGGAGACCAGAATTGTACACAGTATTCTAAGTGTGGTCGCACTAGTGACTTGTATAGAGGTAAAATTATGTTCTCCTCATGAGCATCTATGCCTCTTTTAATACATCCCATTATTTTATTTGCCTTTGCAGCAGCTGCCTGACACTGGCCACTAAATGTGAGTTTGTCATCTACCCATACACCCAGGTCTTTTTCAGTGACAGTTTTGCCCAGTGTTTTACAATTAAGCACATAATTATACTGTGGTGAATCGTGACCTGAACCTGGCAGCTCCACAGCGCCTCCTGTTAAACCCAGGTCAGTCAGAGAACTGCCTGAGGATAAAGAAGGGCTGCAGCTGCCTTGCCTGTGCTGGTTTATCAAGGCACCTCTCAGTGAGTGTGGTATATGTCTTCTAGCCCGCAGCTAGAAGCACATATAATCTCCTCCACCCCGTCACTGCCAGAGGCCCTGAATAACCCCAAGCACAAATGCTGCCACCAGCTCCTCTTTAATATAAGTCCGGTCCGTGGTCGGGCTTATATTGGGTCAGGAACCAACCCAGGTAGCGTTATATGAGCACACGGACGTGGGGAATCGTGATCAAGATAAAAAGAGCAACTCAAGATTAAATTTATATATTTAATCACCCTAATGGTACACTAGATATTAATATTTACAGTTATTATTCAGATGTTACAAATATTACAGTCAGATATGCCAATAAAAGGAGGAATGGAATACACAGAATTACATACACATGTGAGCAGTTACCTTAGTGCTGATGGCACCACATGGGCGGCGTGGCATCAATCTGTTCCTTGGGTAATCTCTGGCCTTGGTGGAAAAATGCCCATTCAGAAGAAATACAAGGTGGAGATGGGGCAGACGAGTTTTATACATCATGGGCTGCCCCTGTCTCCACCCATCTCACACCTCTGGGATGTCTCACAACTCCCACCCCTCTGAGGGGAGATATGGACACCCGAATTCTACAATGTTCCCTAGCTGGGTCCATGAGCATCGCAGACAGAAGATAATACTTTCATATTTTTAGTTATGATTTTATCTTCGTCTGGATGGGAAACATGCCAACTCTGAGTACCTCCTACCAGCCAATATCCTGTTTAGATGGCTTCCAGTCACCCTACATTCATGTGAATACCAGCTCTATTTCCGTCTAGATGTGTGGAATTCATTTTATATTCGATAGCATCACAGGGTGGACGGCTTATGAGATATTAAGGTTATAGTCCCGGTGCCTTCCAGTCTGCGCCTGAAAAGGAATTTCCTCTCTTCTGCCATTTGGAAAGTGTCACCTAGTTTTACATCTCCTCAGAAGTCCCAGACACCTGGCTAAAATACCTTCCTGGCTGATTGCATATCAAAGTTGAGGATGGGTCCTGCTGTGTGGACAGTCAGCTTTCATCTACATACTAATTACTCTACCATTTGCCAGTGCAAGGGTGGGGGCTTCTCTCCTTGTGAGTGAGATGTGTCTTCAATTTGCTTCCTGGATGTAATATGGGGAATATTTCGTACCAATATTCATCACATATACCTTTTGTTTCCTCTGCCCAAGTGCATGACTTTACATTTATCCCCATTAAAGCGCATTTGCCATTTAGCAGCCCAAGCTTCTAGTTTACATAAATCCTCCTGTAATATAAAATTGTCCTCCTCTGTATTGATTACCCTGCAGAGTTTAGTGTCATCTGCAAATATTGAGATTCTACTCTGTATGCCCCCTACAAGGTCATTAATAAATATATTAAATAGAAGCGGGCCCAACACTGACCCCTGTGGTACCCCACAGTTAACTGTGACCCATTCTGAGTGTGTTCCATTAATAACCACCCTTTGTTTCCTATCACTAAGCCAGTTCTTAACCCACTTACACATATTTTCCCCTATCCCCATTGCCCTCATTTTATGTATCAACCTTTTGTGTGGCACCGTATCAAAAGCTTTTGAAAAGTCCATATACACCACATCCACTGCATTTCCTTGGTCCAGTCCAGAACTTACTTCTTCACAGAAGCTTATTAGATTAGTTTGACAGGAACGGTCCCTCGTAAAACCATGTTGATAATGGGTCATGAGGTTATTTTTCTTCAGATACTCCAGTATAGCATCTCTTAGAAAACCCTCTAGGATTTTACCCACAGTAGAGGTTAAGCTTACTGGCCTATAATTTCCAAGTTCAGTTTTTGTCCCCTTTTTGAATATTGGCACCACATTTGCTATACGCCAGTCCTGTGGTACAGACCCTGTTATTATGGAATCTTTAAATATTAAAAATAATGGTCTATCTATGACAGTACTTAATTCCTGCAGCACTCTGGGGTGTATCCCATCTGGGCCCGGGGATTTGTCAATTTTAGTGATTTTTAGACGATGCCGTACTTCCTCTTGGGTTAAGCAGGTGACGTTTAATTGAGAATATTTGTTATCACTGATCATATTGTCTGTCATGGGATTTTCTTGTGTAAATACTGTTGAAAAAAAGTCATTTAGCATATTTGCTTTTTCCTCATCCTCATCCACCATTTCACCCAGACTATTTTTAAAGGGGCCAACACCATCATTTTTTAGTTTCTTACTATTTATGTAGTTAAAAAATATTTTGGGATTCTTTTTACTTTCTCTGGCAATGAGTCTCTCTGTCTCAATCTTTGCTGCCTTGATTTGCTTTTTACAAATGTTATTTAATTTTCTGTATTTATTTAATGCTTCATCACTACCTACTTGCTTTAATTCCCTAAATGCTTTCTTTTTGTCACATATTGCACTTCTTACCGCTTTATTTAGCCATAGTGGTTTCCTCCTATTTCTAGCATGCTTATTCCCATAGGGTATATATTGTGCACAGGTCCTATTCAGGATGCTAATAAACATCTCCCATTTGTGTTGTGTACTTTTATGTCTCAGGACATCGTCCCAGTTTATTGCACTAAGATCATCTCTCAACCGTTGGAAATTTGCCTTCCTGAAGTTTAGTGTCCTTGTGGCCCCTCTACTACACGTCTTAGTAAAGGATACTTGAAAGCTTATTAAGTTATGATCACTATTACCCAAGTGACCTCCAACCCGTATATTTGATATGCGGTCCGGCCTGTTGGTTAATATTAGGTCCAGCAGTGCCCCCTTCTTGTTGGGTCCTGAACCAGTTGTGAAAGGTAATTGTCTCTTATAGTTTTCAAAAACTTATTACCTTTGCTGGAACTGCATGTTTCTGATCCCCAATGTATTTCAGGGTAGTTGAAGTCCCCCATAATAATGACTTCTCCCTGAGTCGCTGCTTCATCTATTTGCTTTATGAGGATATTCTCCTCCACTTCCATTATTGTTGGGGACTTATAACAAACCCCTATCAGTAATTTATTATTTTTTCCCCCTCCCCTTATCTCCACCCACAGAGACTCTACATTTCCATTAGATTCACCTATATTATCACGCAGGATGGGTTTTAAGGATGATTTTACG
The DNA here is from genome assembly GCA_033576535.1 of Allobates femoralis. NCBI lineage: Eukaryota > Metazoa > Chordata > Amphibia > Anura > Aromobatidae > Allobates > Allobates femoralis. Next base: position 70,806,744 of record JARQOC010000003.1, on the reverse strand, counting down.
TATAAACATACACCTCCTCCTCGCCTATTTGTACGGTCATTTCTGAACAGACAATAGCCCTGTAAATTAACAGCCCAGTCATGGCTCTCGTCCAGCCAAGTCTCTGAAATCCCCACCATGTCATAATTATTTTCCAACAAAATCAATTCTAATTCCTCCACTATATAAATGCATCTCTATGAGACCCCGATTTAGGGTCTCACATGTACATTGAGAAAGTGACTTCTGGTCCGCAGAGATGATGATGTGTGAGCAGACTAGTCAAAACTGCGAATTGCAGAAGGGGATTGGAAAAGTGCTGGAAATGCATGCTCGGCAGCAGTTCCATTCCAACAATATGGGGTGGTTGACTTTTCCAGCAACCCCATAGAGAATGAATGGATTGGCTGTCAAGAGCTCAATTTGCTATACCATTTTGTAACTGGAAGCTAAAAAAACACTTTCAGTCCGAGTCGGAGCCCATTTTGGTAAAGTTAGAGTTAATATAAAATCGACTAATTACAACTCCTAAAATATATAATTGGGTACAGTAGCTTAATGCAACATGAAAAATATTCTGAATGATATTATGTTCTATTTCAACGATTCCACTTGACCTAGATCGCTTAAACGACGTTCAATGATCGCTAGTGAAATGTCACACGTACAGATATCTTTAACGACGCAGCAACGATTCCGCGACAAGTAAACGATACTTGCAGTCGTTAGATCTGCCTAAGTCCTTCAGTTCTGAATAGGCGAAGTTTTTAACATCGTTATCAAGGTGTCACACACACCCATGCTGCAGGTTGGACAGACGATCATCGTTTGGTTTAAGGTCCGATTCACAAACCTCCCATCATCGATCAGTTGACTTATCGTCGTACTTGTCACACGCAACAACGTAGTTGCTCCACCCAAAAAGCCATGACGTACTAACGATATCTTAGTGTGCAAAGGGACCTTAAATATCTTAATTATTGTATCATAATCATGATTAAAGCCTGATGTTCACATTGTACTACAATATATTTATCACTTAAACATGAGCCATGTATGAGGGAGGCGGAAACGGATTCAGGGAAATTGAGGAGTCGGAGGTTTGGCTTACTGACTCCACAGCCCTGTGCTTTCAAAGAGTGTTGGGTATTGACATGTACAGTTTGACAAATTTCCAAATATATCCCATAATTAGATTATATAAATGGTTGAAATCTAAAAAAAAAAAAAAGTGCATGATTCTGACAATGAGGCAAGATTTTTAACGTTTTGCCCGATATCTGGCGGTGATCACTGGTATTGGAGTCACAGCCGTTACATGGCCACCTTGACGCGGCATAAAAAGTGAATAAATCTGAAATGTGTGGAGACTCTAATGAAAACAAGACCTTGGACTATCTGGATACACGGCCTCGCTCGCTCTCCCCAGCACATGTGCATGTGTTTAAAGCCTATTTGTATGCTAAACTAAAATTATATACATTTTATACTCGCAATAAAATAATGTTATAAAAACACTGCTGTGGAACAGAGTGTATACTGCTATGATTTGTAGGACCAAATCTCTACCCGCAAAAGTACTTGCAGCTGTTCATACAACTCGTGAAATTACATAATGCTTAAATAATGACCTATCATGATTAGCCCACACAGAAATGACAAGCAAAATGCACTAATAATTTATTAATTTGATTTACATGTGCTTAAAATTATGTACATATTTTCTCTTCTAAAAATACACAGGGGGTCATAATTTGAAGGACCAAGGATATAGCAATTTCTTTACGACAATCTTTGTGTAACATTTGTCTCTAAGGAGGCCTATATAATTAGATATTTACTGGGAAGATCGTGACTTTTTAGCTGTTTAAATAGATTTTACATTTGATTTTTTTCCTCTTTTTTTTTTTAATCAAACTTTGAAAAATGTAGAAATTAAACTAAATTAAGTTAAAAATTATTTTCAGATTTGGAATTAATTTGCAAATCATTGTGATTGACCATTCAGATCTTATTTTTCACAGGCTTGAAGAAGGTGTTGCTGCATCAAAACGTCGCCACTTGGGCAATAAACAGTCCACATTTTGCATTAAGTGATGCCTGATTTTTCTATATTTTGGGTACCGTATCTACGTTTTGGATTTTGCTTTTTTGGGCTTTGCACTGACCTTATTTATTGTGTTGTCCCTATTTTTTATTTTTCACAAATATAATAATGTTAAAAAAGTGTGCAAGAATAATAATAATATGATAATAAAATAAAATAATAATTATATTAATAATATAATAGTTATTCTTGCACAGTGTTTTAACATTATATATGTGAAAATATAAAATAGGGACAACACAATAAATAAGGTCAGTGCAAAGTAAGAATAATAATTTATTATTATTATACATATACCACAGTTACACACAGCAAATAAGATTATTATGCTGGATTTTGTAATAAATCACTAGTCAGACACTTCCCAAGCTTAATTATGATTATTATATTATTATTATTTTTATTATTAATTAAAAAAAGGCAACATGTACCTACATATAAAATGCAAAAAAAAAAAAAAAAAAAATCGCAAATCAATTTTTATGAATGTAATTATTTTTTATCTGTTTTTGCTTTTTTAATTTATTTCATCATTGTTATCAAGAGTAAAGTAGTTATCAGCAATATCTGCATAATTTGACATTTTAAAGGGAATCTGTCAGGTCAAAAATCCATATGTAACTGATATCATTTTCTAATTCCTCCCTTTAAGCTTTCTGTATTCATGTATTTCTTTTAGTCATACTTCCCTTCTATCCTCTGTAAACTGAAAAATAAGAGATTCATTCCATCTGTCAATCACAGCGAGTGATCACTTACTTCATGAATATTCATGTAGTGAGGTCACTGCCTGCTCTGATCTGAAAGCACAAACCAAAGGGCTCTGTATCCTGCTGTCTGCTCATTTTGTATGGAAAATGAAACTGAAACCAGTAGTGATTCACAGACAACAGGATAGCTGCTTGGGAAGGAGTGAATAATAAATGAACCATTACATGCTGTGACTATTCACTAGTCCGGTCAATTACTTTTCCTGCTGAAGAAAGCCTGCTGGGTGTGCAGGTGCATATAGCAAGAGAACTACAAAGTGTACAGTAACGATTTTTACATTTTATGAAAGGTCTACCTGACCACTATTCAAGGGTACTATTCGTATCATAATGAAAAATGACCTGACAGAGTCCCTTTAACAGATGAAGTACATTTTGCTGACAACTCATTACCTTTCATCTAAAAGTAGAAAAAATAAAACACAAAGGAGAAAAAAATGATAATAAACCTAAATAATAAAAAAATTGTAATCTACTAAAACAGGATCAGCTTAGACTGAAGATAAAAAAGTATGACTAATAATAATATTTATTCATAATAATGAATATAAAATATATGAATAATAATCATATTATAAATGTTCACATATATATGGTGTTCAAGGAATCAGGGCTGTGTAATCAACAAGCCAAACCTCTGACTCCTCAATTTCCCTGAATCCGACTCCACCCAAAATGGACTCCGACTGACTTCACGACTCAGACTCCATAGCCCAGATAAATAGTTATTTTGTAGCACCAGGTTATAAAATGTTCTTGCTATTAACTTAAAAGCTACAACTTATCGTTATTTGTTATTGTTGTAGCTAGTAATAAACTAATTGTCTATGACTGTGTACCAGGAAGGATAAATCCGTAATAAAGGCCACTACTTACTCCTAGCGCTCAAAGGAAAACGCTCTATGAATACTAACAAGTTTTACTGAAGAATTATTAAATATTCATCTTTTTTGGGACAAGCTGGACATAGTCTGGAAGTGTGTTTTCAGCACGGATCTCTGACATAGTTTTTCGGTTATCAGGGAAACATCTTGAGCGTTGATCTGGCTTTACTCATTTTAGACAAACTGCGTGTCACATTAACTACCTCCAGGAAGTTAGTCCAAACACAAAATAAACTGTTTATGCCCCCGCTCAGATAGATAGCATGACAGATTGTTATTAGTTGTAGACAGATGAAATGCATTAATTTGATCGGGAACGTGTGTTTATGTTTGCAGTGCCATGTACACTACGATCTGACGCCTCATTACTATGTCACAGTAACACATCAGATCCAGTGCGTTGTGATCTGGACAGCAAAGTTTCCCAAGTTTAGGTACATTGTGTGCACCATGCCCCTTCCTAACAATGTGTTTTCTTAGGATCTACAGCTGTAAAACATTGGCCATAGATTTTCTAATGTTTTTGGCTGGCACACCCGCTTACAAGCACTCGGTAGGACAACAATCCTTTCCGAATAATTTATTGGCTCATGCTTCATGGTTTTACTGCTTACTAATTGTTTATTACAAAAAGGAACCTCCCTAGATCTTCTGGTTTTTCTCTTCTCTCCTACTAACTACTGCTTTAATCACTTTTTGTCATTAATCTGTTCATTAAAGAAGTTATCCAGTGAAAAAAAAAACAGAAGACACACAATTAAACTTTTTCTTGTGCATTTCTTTGTATCTGTCAATGGTTTTCATTGCTATATGTCTCACCTTGACGGAAAGTTCAGTGGCCCTGCTGGGTCTCAACAAAAGAAGAAAGGGGGTCCCCTTCCCATTTGTGTCACAATGTCAGTAAGCTAGGAGTCCAAAGGAGCCTTGTCATCTTCTGTCATTGTTCCAGGTCATATCCCTTTTTATTCAGTGTTACCTTCCTTCAGAGTCAAAAGTTCCACCGTGTCCAGCTCCACCAACATCACAACTGCACCTCTCTGGACATGGAATGGTAGACAATTAAAGTGACCCTGTCGATTGGCGTGGCCAAATATTTATGTGCACCTTCCCAGTTACTTGTCTTTCCTCATTTTCTCCCTTCTTTCCATCCCCCTTCTTTGATTGACAAATCTGACTTTACAGTGCCAGAGAAGGGCGAAGATAGATGTCAAAACAAGCAGGTGTAAAGGTGCACTTCATTGTTTGAACAGACTTCATTTAATATGGTGCCGCGCCCCTTGTGGTGTCACTATTATTTGACTACAGCTTTCTTGACTTGGGAAGAGAGACTCTTAATTAGGATGGAGCTGCCACCCTAGCCACATAGTGACATCATTGTAGCTCCCTAGAAGCTGGAATAACTTCTCTTCTGAAAAATGAACGCATCATTAGAAGATAACCTATTGTTTAAAGGGAACCTGTCAGGTCCCCAAATGCAATTATGCTGCAGATAGGATTTATTCTGCAGGTTATTAGCGTTTTACAGTTGCCTGACAGCCGAACTGAGAGTCTGGCTACTGGAAGGAATTAACGTCATTCCTCTGTCTTTTAGTCACAGCTCAGTATATAGTTAGTGGTGACCTTTAACCACATCCCGGCACTGACTGTCAGTAATCTCTGTACTGATGCACTGTAGAGCGAGCTGTCAGTCAGCACCAGGGAAATGATAAAAGGTCAATACTATGTATGCATAAAGTGGTAACTGAAGCTGCGCTGGCTACCCCTCTATGACTAAAAGCCACAGGGTGTGGTATGGTAAAAGATCTCCTTCCCAAAGCTGGCCCTTCAGTACAGTGGTTGGGCAGTGGTTGAACGCACTAATTTCCTTATCACTACGTATAGTAAAACGGAAATCAGGATTGTGCAGTTTATTACACTTGGCCTAAAATTAGACTCATGCTTCCTGCTCTTTTATGGACGCAGGCAACAATTGTTCTGACCAAATTACCTTCAATAGAGATTATTTCAGAGAATGCTCTGAACTTGGCAAATGTAACTGTGCAGGGAGGAAGAGACGGTGAATGGGCGGATCCTGTATTATGTACTATATACACAACTACACCAAGTAACCGTGTAACTACAACTTTACAGAAATCAAAAAGGAAGTCTTCTCATGAAGAAGGCTTCATTCACACATTGGTATTTTTGGATTGCTGTGTCAATCTTTTTGTTTTCTTAATTAAAGAAAAAAAAAAGTTTCTGTAATTTTTTTAATTACCTTTATTTATTGACATGTCTCAAAAAATGAGGTGGCAAAAAAAAAAAAAAATACATATATATTGATTTTCTCGGCAGAGTACATATACACATGGCCAAAAGTGTTAGCGCCCGTGAACTTGTTCTAGAAAATGAAGTATGTTGCCCAGAAAATCATTGCAATTACACGTTTTGTTATATGCAAATTGTCACTTCAGTGAGGAAGTGGAAAACCTAATGCCACTCAATAAGGGTAGAAGCAATCCTTGTAGTCATAATCGACTCTTTAACAAGCCTTTTAAGTCATATTAAAAAGGCTTGCTAAAGAGTCGATTATGACTTCAAGGATTGCTTCTACCCTTATTGGGTGGCATTAGTTTCTCATTTCCTCACTGACGTGACAATTTGCATATTTCCCAGAGGAGCATTGCAGCTTTAAGTCTCCTTATCAGCTTATGTCTCCTTATATCGGCAGGCAGAGTCCTTTCCATGAGAAGAATAGCTAGTCCCCAGACCACGTTTTGTTATACACGTTTATTCCCTTTCTGTGTGCTGGAACAACATTTAAAACAGAGAGATAAAAAGGCGAACTGGAAATAATGTAATACAATACTGCAAAAATAGGACGGACAGAATTGTTGTTACCCTCAAGTTATAATCTGGTTCCGCACCTTTGGTATAAATAACTGCAATCAATCCCTTCCTATGACGTCTACAAGACTTCTTCTCACCTGGAATATTGGACTCTTCTTTATAATCTGCTCCAGGTTTCTTATATTTAAAGGTGACTTCTCCCAACAGCAATTTTCAGATCTCTCCACAGGTGATCAATGGGATTTAGATCTGGACTCATTGCTGCCACTTCAGAACTCTCCAGCACTTTGTTTGCATTCATTTCTGGGGGCTTCTTGAAGTATGTTTGGAGTCATTGTTCTGCAGGAAGACCCATGACCTAGGATGCACCCCCAGCTTTCTCACACTGGGCGCTACATTGCCACCAAAAATACTTTGGTGTCCTTCAGATTTCATGATGCCTTACACACAGTCAAGGCACCCAGTGCAAGAGGCAGCAAAACAACCAGAAAACCTCTTTGAACCTCCATCATATTTATTGTAGGTAATGTGTATTCTTACTGTGTTTCTTTTTGTAGGGCTCATTCAGTTTTCAGTATACAGTTGGAATGATGTGCTTTATTAAAAAGCTCCATCTTGGTTTCATATGTTCACAAGAAGCTTTTTGGATTTTGGCTTACTCACGTACACACTAGCAGTGGGGTCCTGCCATGGTGTTTCATTTCATTCAAATGTTGACGGATAGTTCATGCTGACACTGATGCCCCCTGAGCCTGCAGGACAGCTTAAATTTCTTTGGAACCTGATTGGGGCTTATCCACCATCTATTCTTCATGGCAACGTTTCCTCAATTTTTCCCCAACTATCCACGTCCAGGTAAATTAGCTATAGTGCCATGGGTTGTAAACGTCTTGATTATTTTGCACACTGTGGACAAAGGAAGATCAAGATTTCTGGAGATGAACTTCTATTTTGGTTCTTATGTCATCAGACAGTTCTCTTTACTTTCTGTTCTCCATGCACACACAGACACACAATGTAAAGGTAGAGTTAAGGGTATGTCACACGTGTCAATATCGCCTGCACGATCACGGCTGCACGTGACGTTGCAGCGATACTTGACGCGTGTGACATACTGAATCAACCAGCTAGTTACCCGCTGTGTACCTTAGATACCAGCCGGTGAGCGGAGGAGGCTGGTAACTAAGGTACACATCGGGTATCTAGGCAGCGCGCGCTGCCTAGATACCCGCAGTTTACCTTGGAGACCAGCCTGCTCCGCTTCCAGCAGGATGGCAGCGGGAGCAAGACATCGTGGAAACGATATTTAAATCGTTTCCACGATGTCTCTGGTCCATTAATCGCTGGTGAGTCTGCCTGTGTGACAGCTCACCAGCGATCACCGTCAATGTCGTCAGCGATCATCTCACTGACGACATTGACGCGTGTGACACCCCCTTTAACCTCTCCCCTTTTTATCTGGTTTCAGGTGTGATTTTCATGTTGCCTTGCACTTGTAACGTCAAATGGGTGAGTTTAACAGGCACCAGATGCCTTAAACAAAATTGTGTACTCACAATTTTGAAAAGGTGTCATCAATTTTGTCCAGCCAATTTTTGGAGTTTTGTGTGAAATTATGTTAAATTTGCCTTTTTTCCCCCCTGTTTTTTTTGTGCGTTGTTCACACAAAGAAAAGAAGTGTGTAATTGCAATCATTTTCTGGGCGAAATATTAATCTCCTTGGACAATTTCAAGTGTGCCAACACTTTCAGCCATAACTTTGTCCATTTATTATCATTTCATATGAGTATGCACATACAGTATCGGTCTCTAAAATACCAAGCAAGTATCAAAAAGATCCTCAACACACTAACCCCTCATAAATGTGTTTCTTGTCCAGCTGTGAAAAAAACTGAAGACTATTCATGAAGAACTGGCAAAACGATGATATTATTCTTTGTGTGATTTCAGATTCGTCATTCTGATAAGAGGCCAATATTTGCCCAAGTATTTTGCATACTGCCAGCTGGGACCAGACTGTTGCTCTCCACTTATAAAGCAATCACTTAAGCAAAACACAGTTATGGTATTAAAAGAAGCAGCAAGGATTATTCTTGGCTTAAAATATAAGTAATCCTATATGTACTCAACCTTTAAACTCTTGGGGTATGTACAGATTTTTTAAATGTATTTCTCATACGCCTTCGTATTTTGCAATGAGCCGTGTCTATCTCTGTAACCAGAGCGGCTATGTTTAGCTCTACAAATAGAACGATAAAATCATTTAAAATACTTCAATTACACAGTAAGTAAAAAAAAAAAAAAAATCATTTTTACCATATCCAGAGCTGCCAATTTTGGTTATAATTTTTTTTCATGAAATCAAAAAGGCAAATCACTTATTATAAATCAGTTCTGTGTACATTTTGAAAGCTAAATAGGTGTAGTTTCTATCTCAATCGCTAGGATATGCCATCATTCTAAGAACAGAACCTCTATGACCCCCGCATATCTTAGAATGAGGGGGACACAGTAATGAATCGGAGTCGAGTCTCCATCAGTTTGGTATTGGTGAAGGAGGGATGACGTTCGACCCACACCAATGATAAAATGATGCCATATCCTAGAAATTTCCAAACCCTTTATACATCATTTCTACTTTACATTTTTAAAGTCTGAATTTGCAATATAAAAGAGTTAAGGTATTCTGGCTGCACTCAATTCCGCATCAGGTGGTGAGCAGGCCAGTGACGTCAAGTCTACTGATAGCTGCAAAGATCTGTAGTCATCTTGCACCTATCCTATCTACTGAAAAGGTTTACCTTTCACCTGTCAATCAAGTAATGTGGCTGCAACTATCCGGCTTCGCTGACCTCCTGATTCGGGAGTGAGCAAACCTAGAAGCCCTTTGACTGCTCAAATATATTTCTGTACCATGGTATGACCTATCCACTGTGTCGCAGAGTTGTCAGTACTATGAGAGCTGATTGAAGGGTTTATACAGTGACACAGCTAAACTCTGGGACCTTTTCTGAAATGTATGAGTCATCTAAGCTCTAATCTCGCTGTACTTCCTAATCATGGAGGAGGTTAGCCCAGAAGATCAGAGCTGTATCCTTCCATCTCACACACTGAGAAATCAAAGCTATTGAGGGTTATGTTTTTTTTACTACTGTGATGCTACCTGATTACGATTGGTCAGCATCATACAGGGAGAAGTACACACCCCCAGTGAAAAGTATCTGGTATCACCCACTTGGACTTAAGTTAATTCATTAGGTGCCAAATACTTTGATTGCTATTATCTCCTCTGCTAAAAGTCAATATTGACGCTTTAATGAGTCTTGCCAAATGACGAAGGATAATAACCAAGCCAGAATCTCGATTTGCAGACATGGGGTTTCGGGGTATTGCTCCTTGACAGTACTACTTTTGCTTGGTCTGGCTATATGAGAGGCTAAGACTGGGATCTAAAGGTACCTTTACACGCCGCTACAGCCGGGTGGAAACAACCGGGTTTATGAGACAAATGTACGGTATCTTGCACCGTCAAATCAACCCGAGGTAGCGGCGTGTAAAGGCGGTTGTTGCCACCCGTCACTCGCGGCACCTGTTTCAGAGCAGTGCTCTAAAACAGGTTGATTTCAACCCGATGGTAACGGCGTGTAAATACGGTATGGTAAGGTTAATTCGTCACCTAGATAACTCCCCGGGGCTTGACACAGCCTCCGTGAAACCACCCCCCTTCAGCGATCATTGTTGGAAGCTCCTGCGTTGCGATTGGTTGTCGCTGCATAGGGCGGCATATTTAAGGAGCTGACCAGTCACACTACACATTTGCTATAGCGTCATGTATTAGTCAGCCTTCCTGCGCTGGCTGGCCAATCATGATACTATTGCTTTGTCCAATGATCGTACGAGCGTCTCGTAATCCACAACTCTGGCACGCCTATGTGTTGTCCCTGCTGCACCAGGTCCTCCCATATTACCTTCTGTCGCGGCGTGTAAATGAGGGACAGTGCTCTACAGAAGGTAACTTTAGGCACCCGGCGGTGCATCCAGAGATAGATTCAACCTTCTGTAAAGCATCTTGTAGCGGCGTGTAAAGGCGGTATCGGGTACCGCTTGTAACCGTTGGTGCGTGCTCGTGCACGTGAAGCACCCGGTTGTTTCCACCTTGTTGTAGCAGCGTGTAAAGGTACCTTAAATGGTAAGTTATCTCCTTGTGGAGAGTGACATGCTAGGTCTGGCATGTCATCCTCATACTGGTATGTCACGCTCCACAAGGAAAATACTTACTCTTAATCATGTTATCACACTCCTGCTGTAACTTATTACATGATTTACAAAAGCGATATCACTATAAACATTTTGACAATCTCTTCAGACAATGTGCAGTAAGCTTGGTGTAGGCACCGTCGCTTCATCTGCACACTGCACATGCCCTTGGAGGACACAGTGACGTAGGACTCAGCCAGCCATTGGTGCTGGCTCTGCAAATCTCATGGCTGGCTATGCACTGTGCTACTGCTCCCTCCATGGGCATGTGCATTGTGCTGATGAAGCCAGGGTGTCTACACTTGATTTACTGTGCATTGTCAAAAAGGCAGACATTTGCAAAGAGCTGGCAGTGATGCCTCTCTTGCAAATCGTGTTACTTATCGTGTCCCCACAGGGACATGATATCATGATTAAAGAGAGGACTAGTCTCAATGCCCCCATGACTAGTCACCCCCTAATTAGCATATCGCCATCATAGCTATAAAAAAGTGATTTTAAACATAACCAGTAATCAATAAGAAAAATATTAGGAAGGGTGTAAACAAGGCAATAAATACATGGTTGAGGTTTGGGGGCTGAGAAAGCTGTCAGGTTCCCTTTAAGGTTTAAAGGGATCCTGTCACCTCCAGAACGCCTCCTAAGCTACTAAAACATATCCCTGCAGCATCCTATCACTAATTTCACACTTCTTTTGTCTCCTAAAAGCGTCCTGTGAAAGTGGAGAAAAACGTTTTAATACTTACCGTATATACTCGTGTATAAGCCGAGTTTTTCAGCCCAAAATTTGGGCTGAAAAGTCCCCCCCTCGGCTTATACACGGGTCATATACAGGGGGGCTGTGTCCCGGGGGCTGTGGAGGCTGGAGGAGGCGGGGGGGGGGGGGGCTGCTGTATGAGCGGCCCCGTCACGTGGGGCCGCTCATTAAATATGCACTGCATCCCCCTGTCAATCAGCGGCAGGGGGAAGCAGTGCATATGGTCCCCCAAAAGCTGGCACTGTACCCCCTTACCAACAGCCCCCAGGGGGTACCCAGCAGCCCCCAGGGGGTACCCAGCAGCCCCCTGGGGGTACCAACATCCCCCTGGGGGTACCAACAGCCCCCAGGGGGTACCCAGTAGCCCCCAGGGGGTACCCAGCAGCCCCCTGGGGGTACCAACAGCCCTCTGGGGGTACCAACAGCCCCCAGAGGGTACCCAGCAGCCCCCTGGGGGTACCAACAGCCCCCAGGGGGTACCAACAGCCCCCACAAGCTGGCACTGTCCCCCCTTGTAAGTGCCCCCCCCCCAGTGCTTATACATTACCATCCTGGTGTTCTGATCGGCGCCGCTCCTCGGTGCTTCTTCATCCTCCCGTCCTCGCTGGCTCCATCCGTGATCTCCGGCTGTCGCAGCGATGTGACGTCATCGCGCGACCGCTGGAGAACCCGGATGCAGCCAGCGCGGGAGGATGAAGACGCAGCACGGAGGAGCGGCGCCGATCAGAACACCGGGATGGTAATGTATAAGTAGCGGGGGGGGGGCACTTACAAGGGGGGGCAGTGCCAGCTTGTGGGGGCTGTTGGTACCCCCTGGGGGCTGCTGGGTACCCTCTGGGGGCTGTTGGTACCCCCAGAGGGCTACTGGGTACCCCCTGGGGGCTGCTGGGTACCCCCTGGGGGCTACTGGGTACCCCCTGGGGGCTGTTGGTACCCCCAGGGGGATGTTGGTACCCCCTGGGGGCTGCTGGGTACCCCCTGGGGGCTGTTGGTACCCCTAGGGGGCTGCTGGGTACCCCCTGGAGGCTGTTGGTACCCCCAGGGGGCTGTTGGTACCCCCAGGGGGCTGTTGGTACCCCCAGGGGGCTGCTGGGTACCCCCTGGGGGCTGTTGGTACCCCCAGGGGGCTGCTGGGTACCCCCTGGGGGCTGCTGGGTACCCCCAGGGGGCCGCTGTATAACCCCTGGGGGGTGCTGTATAACCCCTGGGGGGTGCTGTATAACCCCTGGGGGCTGCTGTATATACTGCTGAGGCCTGTATACCACTGGGGCTGCTGTATATACCACTGGGGCTCCTGTATACTACCACTGGGGCTGCTGGGGCTCCTGTATACTACCACTGGGGCTGCTGTATACTACCACTGGGGCTGCTATATACTACCACTGGGGCTGCTATATACTACCACTGGGGCTGCTATATACTACCACTGGGGCTGCTGGGGCTGCTATATACTACCACTGGGGCTGCTATATACTACCACTGGGGCTGCTATAGGGTCATTCCATGTCAAGTGATCCAAAAATGAATATTTTTTTTCCCTGACGTCCTCAGATTTTTAAAAAAAAATTTCTATCTGAAGAACAACTTTATCTAATTACAAAAAAAAAGTTTTGAATTTTTTTCTTTATCTGTTAATTTTTTACAGATTTTTAAAGTTTTAAAAAAGTGCGAATTTTGGCCTGGTATGGCTTTACATTTTCTATCATATCTCGGGCTAGAAATAAGATAGAGAAACAAAATAAACACCAATCTACTCAGAACTGTCCAGGCTTTCATCAGATATGTCACAAGAGGATATTTGTTAATATTTTACCCATGTGATCGCAAGCGCAAAACTTTAAAACGCATTTCCGAAAAATCGGCGCGCTTTAAATATTTCAAAAACTGCCCATGTGTCTGCTATGCTCTTAGCCACATCTGTACCAAATTTCAAGTTGGGATCGCAATGGGATCATATTTTAACATATTTTACTAGTAAGAGCGTCAATGGGTCATTCCATATCAAGTGATCTAAATATGAATATTTTTTTTACCCGACGTCTTTAGATTTTTTTTTTTTTTTTTCCTTTATGAAGTACTACTTTAGTTAATTACAAATTAAAAGTTTGGAATTTTTTCTTCATCAGTTAATTTTTTACAGATTTTTAAAGTTTAAAAAAAGGGTGAATTTTGGCCTGGTACGACTTTAAATTTTTTTATCTCAGGCTAGAAATAAGATAATGAAGTGGGAGAGGCATCATTTTACTCAGAACGGTAACAGCTTTCATTTGAGATGTTACAAGACTATGTTTCTTTATATCAAATTCAAACTATTGACGGGCAATTGTGAAAAAATGACTGATTGTGTTCTTGGTGACTTTTGAATTGACACTATAATAGTTAAATATTTTGCACTTAGGTCCAATGAATGCGTCCATGGGGTCAAGCTGGGACAGAGTCATCACAAATTAGCCTTATTTGCAGATGACCTGCTACTTTACATCTCCCAGCCCCTGGTCTCCATCCCTTCGGTCTTAATGGAGTTTGAACGGTTCGGACAATTGAGCAACTTTAAAGTGAATTGCTCCAAAACCGAGGCACTCAATATTTCTTTGCCTGGAGAATTGGTTTCTCATCTATCTAAACAGTTCCCATTTAAATGGAAAGTAGAAGCCATTAAGTACTTGGGAGTCCTTATACCAAAAGATCTTAAACAAATATTCAATTTAAATTATCAACCCCTTTTGACTAACGCGGAATCGGCATTTACCTCCTATAGACAATTAAAGCTATCCTGGTTCGGGAGAATAAACGTAGTCAAGATGGATGTCTTGCCCCGACTCTTATATACTTTTCAGACAGTTCCTGTTCTATTGGATAGAGGTTTCCTCTCCAAAATGCAATCTATGATCCTTAGATTTGTCTGGGGGGGCAAGAGGTCCAGATTGCGAATGAATATCCTATCCTTGCCCGAGACCAGAGGAGGGGTTGGACTACCCAACATACGAGCGTACTTTGAGGCTTCCTCTCTTGTTAGAGCTCTAGATTGGCATTATCATGCGTCCTCCAAGAAATGGGTAGGGGTGGAGCAAGAGGGTTTGGGGATTCCGCTGAAACACCTGCTTTGGATTTCCCCTAAAGACTCCACAGACCTAGTACCTTTGACAGACATGACCAGAAACACCTTGAAGGTATGGCACCTAGTGACGAAAACCCTCCGCTTAAACGACAGACTTAGCCCTTTGACTCCCCTTTTTTCCAACCCATCTTTCCCACCCAGATTTGACAGGCAGAGATTTTTATGTTGGCGGATTGTGGATGACACCCGAGTAGGACAGACTCTGTCCAGTGGTGGTTTGCCCCCGATGGCAGAGCTACAACTCAAAGAACCTACGAGACCTCTTAAGTGATTCGAATTTCTCCAATACAGAGCATAATTATATTCAGCTGACCACTCTTGCAGGGTAAGATTGACGCCCAACGTATTGGAGAGGTTATTCCAACTGGAGGCTCCACCGAGGCGCAAAATATCATTTCTATACCAGGCCTTAGGGTCCATGAGAGAGCAGGGCATCCTTTACTTCCAACGTGCTTGGGAGAGGGAATTGGGGTGTAGCATTTCAGAAGCTAATTGGCAGAAATGCTTTATATTTACTCACTCACTAGCTAGCGCTTGTTCTGCACAAGAAAGAAGCTATAAGCTGCTCACTAGATGGTACTTGTGCCCGACGACACTTCGGAACATGTTCCCTGGAACCCCTGATACCTGCTGGCGCTGTGGGGAAGAGAAGGGTACAATGATACACATTTGGTGGAGTTGTGGGGAAATCCGGCGGTTCTGGTCTGAGGTTTTCAATGCATACGCCCAGATAACAGGTAAACAAGCCGAATGCTGCCCAGAATCGGCAATGTTATCCATTTTTCCAGGTCCTATTGGGCTACAGAAGAGGGATATTCTCCGCTTTTGCATCTCGGCTGCTCGTGCTGTGATCCCGAGGTTCTGGAAATCAAGCCGGGCTCCATCTCTACTTGATTGGTTCAAAGAATTGATGGACACATATCGAATGGAGGAGCTCGCAGCTGATGCGTCGGGATCTCGGAACAAATTCTTAGGGATTTGGGTTGAATGGATTCTTTTTCACGACTCTGCAGAATTTAGGAGTATCTTTTCCAGCACAGATAATATGGCTCGACCTCTGGCTGATGGGGAGCCAGTGGGATGAGTACCCTTTCTCCTTCCCATACCTCACCCGTCCCCCCCCCTCCTTTTTTTCTTTTTTTCTTACGTGGCTTTTCTTTCCCAGTATAACTTTTTCTAATGGTTTTTGTTTCTCTTCTCTCTCTCTCTTCTTTTCTATCTCTCTTTTCTTCCCATCTGATACATTCAGTCTAGGTATTTCCTTTCTACACCTATACCTTCAGAATTCTAGTGAACATTAGACAGGTATCGAAAACTCTGAGCTGTGAGTAGATCATTAATATTTCGGCCTTCCTTTCCGGTACACCAGTCGATAGACTATTCCAACTAGGCCTCAACGGGTAATGACCCACTTACGTGGTCAACCTGTTAGAAGGGGCCAAGTAATAAAAATCATTCTGCTGGGGCTGCTTGTCCCCTTGACATCAGAACATCTCAAAACCCTGAGAAAGGTTGTATACTTGAGTGTTTGGAATTATATTTAGATTGTAGTATATATTGCACCAGAGATAAGCGCAAAAGTAAATTTGCAGCTTATCTTAAAGTTACTAATAACTTTGTGAATTCTCTTTTTGTATATTTTATATGTCTCAAGATTTTGTTAAAAGATTGAATGTATGTCTTTCATATGTTTTTTCAAAATTTAATAAAAATGAGATTAACCATAGTTAAATATTTTAAAATATGATCCCATCACGATCCCAACTTGAAATTTGGTACAGATGTGGCTAAGAGCATAAAAGACACATGGGCAGTTTTGGAAAATTTTTATTAAAATGTTTTTTTCGGAAATGCGTTTCAAAATGTTGCGTTTGCATTCGCATAGGTAAAAAATTAAAATTAACAAATATACTCTTGTGACATATCTGGTGAAAGCCTGGACAGTTCTGAGTAGAATGGTGTTTATTTTGTTTCTCTATCTTATTTCTAGCCCGAGATAAAAAAAATTTAAAGTCGTACCAGGCCAAAATTCACCCTTTTTTTAAACTTTAAAAATCTGTAAAAAATTAACTGATGAAGAAAAAAATTCCAAACTTTTAATTTGTAATTAACTAAAGTAGTACTTCATAAAGGAAAAAAAAAAAAAAAATCTAAAGACGTCAGGTAAAAAAAAATATTCATATTTAGATCACTTGATATGGAATGACCCATTGACGCTATTAATAGTAAAATATGTTAAAATATGATCCCATTGCGATCCCAACTTGAAATTTGGTACAGATGTGGCTAAGAGCAAAGCAGACACATGGGCAGTTTTTGAAATATTTAAAGCGCGCCGATTTTTCGGAAATACGTTTTAAAGTTTTGCGCTTGCAATCACATGGGTAAAATATTAACAAAGATCCTCTTGTGACATATCTGGTGAAAGCCTGTATAGTTCTGAGTAGATTGGTGTTTATTTTGTCTCTCTATCTTATTCCTAGCCTTAGTTATGAGGAGAAACGTAAAGGCAGGCAACAGCGAAATTCACACTTTTTCCGAACTTTGAAAATCATTTAAAAAAAAAATAAATTTTTTAAAAAATTTTTCTCTTCACATTTTGCATTGTCTGACATGCTATTATCAAATAACAAAATCTCAAAAGAATTAAAAATATAGAGGTAATAATCATTGGTTCACTTGACATGGAATGACCCTATATACTACCACTGGGGCTGCTGGGGCTGCTATATACTACCACTGGGGCTGCTGTATACTACCACTGGGGCTGCTGGGGCTGCTATATACTACCACTGGGGCTGCTATATACTACCACTGGGGCTGCTGTATACTACCACTGGGGCTGCTGGGGCTGCTATATACTACCACTGCGGCTGCTGTATACTACCACTGGGGCTGCTGGGGATGCTATATACTACCATTGGGGCTGCTGTATACTACCACTAGGGCTGCTGTATACTACCACTGGGGAGGCCTGTATACCACTGGGGGGGGGGCCTGTATACCACACTGCTGGGGGCTGTATACCTGTGCTGGGGTCCACCCTCGGCTTATACACGAGTCAATAGGTTTTTCCAGATTTTTGGGGCAAAAGTAGGGGGGTCGGCTTATACACGGGTCGGCTTATACACGAGTATATACGGTACTCATTAGTGATTATAATTAGCAGGGGCTATATTCTTTAGTCACCAGGGCTGATGACTAAAGAATATTTTTAATGTTAAATGGGGTTTGTCTTATAATGCCAGTGTCTGTCTAACACATCATATAGGGTATATGTCCCTCACAGCCCCCTCATCCTGGGATAAAGCCCCCCATCCTAGAATTAGCCCCCTTAATCTGGATATGGCCGCCTTATATTGGATATAGTCCCCTTGTGCTGGCACACGTCTCATATTGATGGCACACGTCCCCCAGTGCTGGCACATGTCCCTATTGATGGCAAACGTTCCCTACTGATGGCACACGTCCCCCAGTGCTGGCACACGTTCCCCTTTGATGGCACACGACCCCGATTAATGTCACACGTCTCCCAGTGCTGCCACTTCCCCCTGTGCTGGATCATGACACATGCCGCCCCCCTGTGATGGATATGGACCCCCATGCTGCTGCCCATAATAAAATAACAAGCACGTAACTCACTTTTTCCAGCGATGCCCCTCTGTCTCTCTCAATGCCGCTGCGCCGTGGGTCCAGTCATGTGGTCGGGCGCGCAGAGTGACATCTCTGTGCGCCCGACCACATGACCAGACCGGCAGCTTTACAGAGAAGAACCCGGAAGTGTGGACGCAACGACATGGAGAGAGACTCGGAAGGGCAACGCTGGAAAAGTTGTGTTATGTGCTTGTTATTTTATTATGGGCAGCAGCATGGGGGTCCATATCCATCACAGGGGGGGCGCAGGCAGTGTAATATGCACCGCTCTCCCAGTCCATCACCATGGTGCGGTTTCAGCATTGCGCTGATGGACAGCAGGTGCAGTGCATATTAAATGAGTTAATGAGCGGGAGCAAGTGATCTCCCGCTGCCTCCTGCAGCCCCCAGTCAGCCCGTACCTGTCCCTGGACATACTCCAGAGCTGCCCCCCCCCCAACCACTGACCTTCAGTATGTAATCCATACATTTGGATTAAAAAACGCACCCCCCAATTTCCCCCCAAAGTTTGGGGGAACAAAAGTGCGTTTTATAATTCCAAAAATACAGTGTATATATAAGTAATATACTTAACCATTATGGTCTCAGAGACAAACATTGTTAGCTTTTGTTGTAGTCCAGGGATTTGTACAATATGTCCTTTGGATATGAAAAGATTGTGCATCCCTATATTAAGAAAACCCTCGTCTATATGCAAAATGCAAATCTCAAACCTAGGAAATGAATAAGCAATGAATTCTACAGCTTGCGAGAATGTAATCAACTCTACTTGAAATGATATAAACCAGTCTACACCAAAGAACTAGACCGGACCAAACACCAATCCACAGGGGAAGCCCACTTATATTCATAACAAAAAATTACTAAAGAATTAGAATAAAAATGAATTTCAGGTGTTTAATTGGACGCAGTTCAGTTCCGAAAATGTCCTTTATGATGTTTCTTTTTCCTCTAAATACTGTAATTGCACGCATCAATTACAAAGAAATAACTTGTTCTAGACAAGGGAGTAAATTGGGGATAGTAATGATTACATGATCTCATGTAATGCTGGTTTCCAAAAACAATATTGTATGCAATAAAATGCAAACTTTACTCCCAAACTTAAAAGAGAGAAGTTTAGAACTTTTTAAAAAAGGAACAGTGAAAGGCTTGGTACATTTATCTGTCGGCCATAAAAATTAGTCTCTCAAATTCTGCAATTACTTTTTTAAAGGGGTGATCAACATATTAAAAAAAAAACTCTAGCTGTCATCAGATTTGGGTTTGTTAAACTAAAAGTTATAACTTCAGCAGCACCTATGCTGCATTTCAAGAAGGTGGCTATTATGCCCTGACTGCCCTGTACAAAGAATAAATGAGCTTTAAAAACTTCCAGCCCTGTATTATAATTACCTGTGTCCAGTCCGATGGGCTTGATTGCAGCTTGGTCTGTTCCGCCTCTCCTCCCCGTCTAACAGCCTCTTCTTCTTATCGATTCTAGAGTCTGCTCTGGCACATCCAGGTGCACTGTGCTCTGTCCTACTGCGGGCAGAGCTTAAAGCTCATCTATGGATATGCAAACAGCTGAGGTCTTTGCGCATGCGCAAAATTCACCCGGGTATAGGAATGATGCAGGAGAGTATGTCGCATCCTGAGAGCCAGGGTAAAATCCCAGCAACAATTTTAAGTAGACAGGCTTTTTTCTTTTATTTTGTAATTTGAAAGTTCAATCACATACTTTTTGATTTCTTGACATTTGGGGAAACATTTTGTCTATTTCTTCTAATCTATTCCAGTGATCAAAACTTTTTTTTTTTTTGTCTGCATATTAGACAGCACTCAGGTTTACATAACCCACTTTCTCATTACATTTGACCCAGGAGTACTCTATATATCTTGGGGATTTCCCGATGTTTAGCTCGATACAGGTCACTGTTTAGGCATACATCACATCGACAGTCCCAAGGCAAGAAATCATACTGAACAGTATACCTTTTTTTCTGCAGAATGCCTATGTACTACGGTAAAAACACAAGTGGTATGCACTTTTTTATATAGCAAAAATGCATGCCGACATACAGTATAGTGCCTGGCAGGTGATGGATGTTGGCCTTTGACTTTGCCCTGTACATTTATGCAGTTAAGGTCCGCAAGATCTCAGCTTGAAGAGGACAATGATGCTGGTTACAAAGTGACCGTATTTTTAAATTTTTAAGATGCACCAGATTATAAGACGCATCCCATATTTGGTGAAGAAAAAGATAAAAAATGTTAATGTTACATGGGGTCTTTCTTATAATCAATATATTTGTCCCCTTATCCTAGTATACATAGCCCCCAAGCCTTTCACATAGACCCCACTGCTGCCAATAGCCCCCACAACTGCCACAGTTAACCTTCGTCCGGCTGAGTAGGTACAATTGTAACTATTCTGTTTTAAAATTGCAATAACTTTTTTTTTTCAAAAAGCCGTAGAGGGCTGAAATTTCGTGACATCTCTGCAGTTTTGGTCCAGAATATATTGTCCAAATTTCAATAAAATATCGCCACACCCTTCCGAGATAAGGGGTCGAGACATTTTATATAAAATTATGCAGCCGGACTTAAAAAAAAAAAAAAAAAAAATAATAATAATAATACGAGCATACTCGCCTCTCCATCACTCCCTGCAGCCAGCACTATCCCTCCATCCGCCTGTCCCAGCATTCAGTCCCATGAGCAGTGATCATGTCACTGTGCTGTGCTGTGCTGCTCACATGACAGAATAACGGCACAGACAGCGGGGATGCAATGGGAGAGGTGAATATGAACCTCCATTGCCGGGATAGTCAGTGCTTTCTACGGAATGAAAGATGCATGGAAAGCATTATTAACACAGACTGCAGCCGCTGATCTGTGCCCCCGCTTGTGTAATATGCGCCGATCCGACCCCCCTACAGTGATGAACAAGGGGATGCAGTGCATATTACATGAGCATAATGAGCAGTGGCATGTGACCACAGGTTGCAGCTGCGGCCTGATCCTGCCTCCCCCTGCCCTCGGACACCACTCCAGATCCGCCCTCCCCCTGCCTTCCCTACCAGTAGATTTGGATTATAAAATGAAACCCCAACTTTCTCCCAAAATGTGGGGAAACAAAAGTGCGTTTTATAATCCGAAAAATACGGTATATTAGCAACTTCATAAAGTAAAAGAAGAAAAAGAGTTGTGTGCATCCGGTTGTCCTTGATCCTTCACTTACTTGTAATTTACATGGTTCACATTTATGTGAATGGTCAAATTGGATGTCAGCATTTGGAGTTTAGCCACACTAACTTGCCAATGAAAACTTCCAAATTTCAATGAAAAAGTTAAAGGCTAATACCAATAGCTTGTAAGAAATATATTATTCTCATATTCGAGTAGAAATCATTTTGACTTCCCTCTTCACTGCCAAGCTATTCACAAAAACAACAGTAACAATACTGCCCAAATGTCCATAATAAAATCAACACTAGAAACCATAAATGTTGAATTCGATTTCTAAAGTACAGACTCAAAAGGAAAAACAAAAAAGTTTTTAGAATCAGTTATAAGTATAAAACTATCAGAAGAAACAAACACATACTTCATTTAATATATTACATATACACACGGGTAAAATATAAAAAATATAATAATAAATGGACATTGAAAACAGTACAGAATGAGCTCCAACAGCAAATCCTACCAATGTGATCCCCTTTCTTTTGTCCTCTTTCTTCCTAACTAACACTTTCCCAATATACTTCTGCTACCAACCTGCTCACGTAAGCTTATATCTCTGAGGCTCATATATACGTTGATTGTTGTTGTAGCTTTGATCCTTTTGGTCTGGAGACTGGAATCGGACCAACTGAGCAGGGCACAGCACTGGTGGCACAGGGCTGCTTCTCTCTGAGTGACAGTTGTCTTGGCATGCATGCCCACATCACACTTCACTCTCCTCTCAGTGACAAGCCCCGCTCATTTAATCTGATTCCTGTCTTTAGGCCGGAACAATCAAAGCTACAACAATAAAGGTATTTAGGAGAAATAAGCTTACAGGAGCAGGGTTGGTAGAAGTATATAGGGAAAGAGTTAGGAAGAGTTAGGACAAAAGAAAGGGGTCACATTAGTTGTGAAAATTGTTTTTTATTTGCATACATAGGCAGCATGAAAGGTTTTGTCCCTAAATTGACATAAGATCAGAGGCCTGATGCCCTAACTGCTCCACTAGGCCAGATTTTGTAGTATGACGTAAATCTTTGTGACAAACCTCCTTCCCACTCCCCAAACACAACGGGTTTGGCAGACAGTCTACTGTATGTTGGAGCCCCAGACAATTGGTTGTCGGGGAAGTTAAAGGGAACGTGCCTCCCCCAGGGACTATTAAGCTGAAAGAGCCAGATTCCCAGCCCTGCAACCTGCACAAAGCATAAGACCACACAGGGCAGGATCTGGTGCTGCATAATATCATGTGACGTCAGCACTCGGGCAGAGCTCCCCGAGATGACCGAAAGAAGAGAGAATTCGCCGACGCCACTCTGAAGATTGAGAGAAGGAGGGACCCGGACAACACAGGAGGAGGGGTAACAGCAGCCAGGCGTTTAAGTCTTGGGAGGAGAGTATACCCCCCAGGCCTAAACTAATATCTTATAAAGTGTTTATTTTGGTGTCCCGAGGGGTTAGGATAACAAGAGCCACCTTCACAAAATGCAGCATAGGCACTGCTGAAGGTGGCTCTAATAGCTTAATAGGCCCTGAGGGGAGGGAAGGGGGGGGCAGGAGGCAACCTATCATCAAGATCCTAACCCAGTATTTAGTAGGTGTAATGGTAATATTATTAGCAAATAGGCTGTTAGAAGTGTAGTATAGCTCTCTTGATTAGTTATATCACTTACTTCAAGCAGTAGCTTAGGTATCCAGGGTTATGACCACTTAAGTTGGAACAGTTAGTTGCTCGTGGTAATGACCATGGAAAACTAAGCTACTATAAGGAGTACCAACATGAGGTAAGCGACAGAGCTTTGAGGAGAACTATACTACATTTCTAATTGGAGGTATTTGCTAATATTATTATTATTATTATTATTACTACACCAACTACATATTGGGATAGGATCTTGGAGATGAGACGTGCCCCTTTAATGACCAACACAACCGATTTCAGAATGCCAATTTTTTATGGTACTTCCCGAAGATAAGATGCTGTCAGAGGCGTCTGATAACGCTCTCCATAGAAAGCATAAAAGCACTAAACCGGGCAAGCGCTCCTGTGTATGGGAGTGGTCGACAGCCATGGTTCAGCTGACTGCCATATAATGTGGAACTCTCTCCCCTAACACATCAGACACTCGCCGACCCTGGCAACCTTCAAAAGGAACCTGAAGACACACCTCTTCCAACAAGCCTACAACCTATACTGATACCCAGCCACACCATCTCACGACCAGCACTACATCCCTTCCCCCACAGTATCCCCACCGTCCTTCGTAGACTGTGAGCCCTCGCGGACAGGGTCCTCTCCACTCCTATACGTCTTGTTTGTCCATACATATTGTACTTGTCCTAGTCTTCCCTTTCATATGTAAAGCGCCATTGAATCTAATGTCGCTATATAAATAAATAATAATACTAATAAATCTGTATTTTCAGACCCTTGATTTCTACTATGCCAACTTTTATATGGTTCATATTGTGTGCTGGACCACACAATCATTTAACCAACAGGTAGATGGGTCTGTAATTATGTGGCAATGAGACCAATACTTGAAGTGCCTGTCTTGTTTCTCCTACATATAGATTCCCAATAGGACACTTAGATGCACACCATATACGCAGAACATGGGGAATGCACCAGGAATCTTATAGCCCTGCTACCTGTACTCTACTATGGCAGCCAGGTTTGCCCTTCTCTGAAGTGCTCTAGCATTTTGGAGGAAATATAGCATAAAGACCTGGTCAGAGAAACTAACCGGAGACATGTCTGGTACCGCCTTCGTCTGGCTTTTCCCCACAATGCTCTAGGTGAATGACGTGTCTCTCTCATATGCATACAATCAGGAAAGAAATGCTGGAGCGCTTCAGAAAAAAAGGCTACCTCACTGCAACTGTGCAGCCAAACTCTTCTACCATTCTGCCCAGTGTTATGGCACTATAAATCAAAAAACAGCTTACATTTAAAAAAAAGTTGTCCACTCCTGGTAAAATCTTTGGGAATCGCTGCATCTTTCTGAATCTTAAAGGAATGTAATGCACACACTCTATTAGGATTTGGCTCCACTTGGTGGGTGCAGCAGTCGGTACATGATCTTACGTATGTGTTTTTGAACACTTGCAGTCACATATCTCTCAATAGAATTGTGAAATGCAGCAGAAACTCTAGTCGGCAGGTGACAGAAAGTATACAAACGGCATATTATGGTCATGTGATGATCACTGGAAGCGACCAGTTCCTAATGGAGTGTGCATCACACTGTTAGAATTTGGCAAGCTGCAGCCCTTACCAAAGAGATCCAGGTGTGGACAACCCCTCTAAGTGAAATCTCACTGAAACAACATTGCAATTTAATTGCTAGATACTAAAATGACATATTAATAAATTAACAGACATTAACAAGGTCAACAAATGACACAGTTTTGCTGTTAAGAGAGTTTATCTGCCAACTGAATAAGTGCATAATTCAGCGTAATCATAGATTACATCAATTTCACACCCAAACATTCTCCTGCAATGATATAACCTATAAATATAACAGACAAATCCTAAAACACTAGTGAGTCACCACCAATCTCAGCCGGCATCATGCACGCGGGATCAGGAGGAAACGGAAAAGCACACACGCTGCTCTCAGTCCGGCCAAAACAAGTACTCCAATACTATTAGAATCTAATTAATTATATTACTGGCCATGGCCAGCGGGATTATGTTGTTTCCTCTTCAAAAGATGTCAAGGTTAAAAATGACATTCAGTGAGTTCTGGAAAAACATGTACAATGATGAACCAAAGATTTTATGGGTTTGTAAATGTATGTTAATGTAAAATATATACGCACACAGTGCCTTGAAAGGATTCATGCCCAGTGAACTATTTTACATTTTATTCATGTTACATCATTAATTAGGATTTATGCAGGGCTCTGGAGTCGGTAAGCAAAACCTTCGACTTCAATTCCTCAATTTCCCGGAATCAGACTCCACCAAAATGGACGCCAATTCCGACTCTGACACTATGACTCCAACTCCACAGCCTTGGTTTTATGTTGAATAGCAACACTAAATAGTGTTTTAAAGGGGTTCTCCACTACTAGGACAGCCCTTTCTGAATCTACTTGTTTTCCCCAGTTAAAATAATAGACCCCATCCATCTTTACCTCCTGTACTGCCACTGTTATAGCGCTGTCAGTAACTGCGGTGTGGGGCTCACGCGAGTTTGAAGTCATGTAGCCCCGCATCCAAGCACCGCCGGCTTCTTTTTCCCTGCCTGTGTACTAAACGTGCCATCAACAGGAAGTGCCACCGCTCACTTCCTGATGATAGCTTGTTTGGTCCGAAGGCGCAAAGGAGGCCACAAGTGAGTGGACAACCCCTATAAGTGTAAATAAAATGATACATGGTTTCCTTAACATTTTAAAAACATAAATCTGAAAATTGCAATCTGCGTTTGTATTCAACCTTCTATAGTCTGATACCCTAAATAATATATACTATGTGACCAATTGCCTTTAGAAGTCACGTAATAAATTAAGTCCACCTGTGTGCAATTTATTCTCAGTATAACTATAGCTGTTTGTGAAGGCCTCAGAGGTTTGTTTGAGAACATTAGGGATCAAACAGCATCATGAAAACCAAGGAACACACCAGACAAGTCAGGGATAAAGTTGTAGAGAAGAGTGTATCAGGGTTTAGTGGTCATATAATCCACAAATCTGGCCTCTATAGAAGAGTGGCAACAAAAAAGCTATGTTTGAAAGCAAGCCATAAAAAGACATGATTACTTACCGGTAATTGTGTTTTATGGAGTCCACGACAGCACCCACATGAGAGAGGGGATCCGCCCACCAGGACAGGAAACCTACAGATAAAAAGGGGCGGTCCCCCTCGCTCCCTCAGTTTGTTTACAGAGCATGAGAGGAACCGCCAAGTTAAGAGAAGCATAACAAATCCCACAATACACAGAACAAGTACAATCCAAACAACCCCCGTACAACGCCAGTGGAGCAAATCACACACAAAAAACGTGAAAAGGGAGGGAAGTGAGTGGGTGCTGTCGTGGACTCCATAAAACACAATTACCGGTAAGTAATTATGTCTTTTCTTCTCGCCACGACAGCACCCACATGAGAGAATTGCAGAGAGCAAGACTAGGGTGGGACAACAGTGCTGAGGACAGATCTCCCAAAAGCCAAGTCAGAGTCAGAAGACAAATTCAAGCGATAGTGTTTATAAAAGGTAGAAGGGGACGACCAAGTCGCAGCCTTACAAATAGAGTCAATGGAGACCTCAGCGCGTTCAGCCCGTGAAGAAGCCATGGCCCTAGCAGAATGAGCACGTACACCCTCCGGAGGAGTGCGTCCCATCACCGAGTAGGCCAAGCAGATGGCGTCCCGGATCCATCTAGACAAGGTGCTCTTAGAAACAGCAAACCCCCTGCGTGGACCCTGAAAGGACACAAACAGAGCCCTACTCTGCCGAGAAGCACTAGTCCTATCCAGGTAGTGTAAGACTAATCTCCTGACATCTAGAGTATGGAACCTCTGTTCCTCCGGAGAAGTAGGATGAGGAAAAAAGGAAGGGAGGAAAATATCCTGACTCCTATGAAACCGGGATGCGACCTTAGGGAGGTAGGAAGGATCCGGTTTCAAGACAAGCATATCTGGCAAGATGGACAGAAAAGGAGGATCAATAGACAAAGCCTGTAGATCACCCACCCGCCTAGCTGAAGTGAGGGCCACTAGCAGAGCAGTTTTGAGAGACAGGGACCTAAAGGAGGCTGCCTCAAGAGGTTCAAAGGGGGACCCCATAAGGGCGTCAAGGACCAAATCCAAATCCCACGGGGCCACCCGAGTAATATGAACCGGGGTGCTACGCTCACAAGCTGCAATAAACCGTGACACCCATCTGTTCCCTGCGACATCTGAACCATATAATGCCCCTAAGGCAGAAACATGGACCTTAAGGGTATTAACTGAAAGACCCAACTCCCGACCCCTCTGAAGAAACTCCAGAATAGAAGGGATGGGAACAATCGGAGAAAAAGGAGCAGTATGGAACTGAAGAAACTTCCGCCAGACTCTACCATAAATCTTTGTCGTAACCTCCTTCCTACTTAAGAGAAGGGTGGAAATAAGACGCTCTGAAAAGCCCCGCAACTTCAATAAGCTCCTTTCAAGTTCCAAGCCGTCAAGTGGAGGCCCTTCACCCGAGGGTGACAGCACGGACCCTGAGAGAGCAGGCCCGGAACTGAAGGAAGAAGCCACGGATCGGACACAGACATGGCTCTGAGCCATGAAAACCACGGCCTCTTGGGCCAAAACGGGGCAATGAGAATCACCCTCGCCCTGTCGTCCCTGATCTTCCTGATCACAACTGGAAGCAAGTTCATTGGAGGGAACGCATAAACTAGCTGGAAGGTCCAAGGGAACTGGAGGGAATCCACCAACTCCGGATCGTCGGTTAAATCCAGGGATGCAAACCGGCGGACTTGTCTGTTGGCCCTGGTTGCAAACAAATCGATGTCTGGAAGACCCCACAAGGCAACCAACTTCCGGAAGGTCTGACGGCAGAGGGCCCACTCACCCTGATGGACGGTTATGGCGACTCAAAAAGTCTGCTGTGGAGTTGTCGACGCCCCGGATATGGAGTGCCGAGAGGGACAATAGGTTGGCCTCTGTCAGGTTGAGGATAGCCACCGCAGTAGACAGCAGCGTCCGGGATCGAGTACCTCCCTGCTTGTTGATATATGCCACCGAAGTGCTGTTGTCTGACAAGATCTGAACGTGCGAGCCCCGCAGCTGTGGAAGAAAATGACGTAGAGCAAGGAGGATAGCCTTTAATTCACGCAAGTTGGACGAATCGGAACACTCCTCCACCGACCAACGTCCCTGAGCTAAACAGGCCCCCAGGTGAGCCCCCCACCCGTCCGGACTGGCATCGGTCAGAAGGATCTGAGAAGGCTGAATCACCCAGGGAACCCCCTAGAAAGGTGATGCGGGTCCACCCACCAGGCAAGGGACTCCACAGCGTCCAGGGGCAGGGTAAGACGACCTTGAAGCCGACCCTGCAAGGCAACCTCCGCCAGCAAAACCGCCTGTTGCAATGGCCGTGTATGAAACTGCGCCCACTGAACCGCCGGGATGCAAGACGAAAGGGAACCCAACAGGGACATGGCCTCACGCAATGACAGGGAAGGGTGAGCAATAACCTGACTGACCCTAGCCCTGATATGAGATATTTTGTCATCCGGAAGGAGGCAGAGCTGACTTACAGAGTCCAGAAGGAGAGCCAGAAAAGATTGACGAGTCACGGGAGTTAGTCTGGACTTCCCCCTGTTGATGATCCAGCCCAAGTCCTGCAAAGATGAGATGACATTAACCACACGGGACTGACACTGTTCAAAAGAGTTACCCACTATCAAAAAGTCATCCAAATACGGCACAATAAGCGTGTCCTGGTGCCGCAAAAAAGCCATCACCTCGGATATTACTTTGGTGAAGACACGAGGAGCCATTGAAAGACCAAAAGGCATTGCTGCAAATTGGAAATGTCGAGTCTGTCCCTCCCAGACGACCGCCACCCGCAGAAACTGCTGGTAATCGACGTGGATGGCGATATGATAATAAGCATCCTTGAGGTCCAGGACCGCCATGAAGCATCTAGGGAACAACAATTTAATCGTGGAATTAATAGATTCCATTTTGAAGGACCGGAACGCCAGGAAGGAATTTAACTTTTTTAAATTAATAATGGTCCGAAAGGAACCATCTGGCTTAGACACAAGGAACAAGGGGGAGTAAAACCCCTTTCCTTCCTGGCCCACCGGAACCTCAACAAGAACACGTTTAGACAACAGGGACTGAATCTCCAGTACCAGGGCACGTTGATGATGCGACGGAGGGGAGGTAAGTACAAACGAATCTGGAGGAGAACGGGCAAAGTCCAGAGTAAGACCGGAGGTAATCAACCTCAGAATCCAGGGGCTAGAGGATATAACAGCCCAACGATCAGAGAAGGCCGACAACCTACCCCCTACCGGGAGATCCGACCTAACGGTACTTTTTACCAGGTTTGAAGGAGGACCCCCCAAACAGGGCACCCCGTTGTTTACCCTCCATGGGCTCCCAACGCTCTCGGTTTTCCCTATATGACCTCTTCTGTCCGAACGGACGTCTCCTGAAGGCTCTCCTATAAGATGGAACAGTCGGATTAGGGAACCCCCTCTTACGGTCAGCTGCCTTAGCCAGAATATCATCCAATTCAGGACCGAAGAGGTACTCACCACGGAAGGGGAGCGTACACAACTTGGATTTGGATTGAGAATCACCCTTCACCCCTTAAGCCACAGGGCCCGACGAGCCGAGTTGGTCAGGCCTGCGGACCGAGCCGCCAGGCGCAAGGAACCAGCAGACACATCCGCTAAATAAGCCGAGGCCCCACGAATCAATGGAAGAGACGACAGTAACTGCTCCCTGGGAACCCCCGACTTAATCTGATCCTCAAGCTGATCTACCCAGACCAACAGGGATCTGGCAGTACATGTAGCCGAAATAGCGGGTTTAAAGGCCCCCGTGCAAGATTCCCAGGACCGCTTAAGTAACATCTCGGCTTTTCGGTCCAGCGGAGTAGCCGAAATAGCGGGTTTAAAGGCCCCCGTGCAAGATTCCCAGGACCGCTTAAGTAACATCTCGGCTTTTCGGTCCAGCGGATCTGCCAGCAACCCCGCATTCTCTACCGGGAGGGTGGAACGCTTAGACGTGGAGGCAACAGCAGCATCCACCTTCGGGACCTTGGACCATGTAGCTAAGTCCTCATCATCGATGGGATACCTCCGCTTGGAAGAAGGAAGAGCCCCACGTCTGTCCTGCTTATCCCACTCCCGATACACCAGATCTTTGAGAGCCGCCACCACAGGAATAGCTCGTCTCCTTTTTTCCGAGAGGCCGGTGAACATGATATCCTGCGCTGAACGAGACTCCCTAGAATCCGGCACTTCCATAGTGTGGCGAATGGACTTGACAAGGTTGTCCACACTGTCCAAGGGGAAACAGGACTTTCCCTCATCATCCGATGAGGAAGAAGAGGAGGCAGGAGAGGCCGACGGAAACCGGAAGACACCCTGAGACCTAACCGGGCTGCCTTCCGGAGAGGACACACTAGGGGAAACCCGCTTCCTAGCCCTGGAGGCACAAGGCCGAGAATGAGCCACCTTACTGAAGGACAATAACTCCTCCCAGGTCATAGAGCGAATGTCAGCCGTTTTAACAGAGGATTCCTCCTGCAAAGTCTGAGTTATACAGGCCTGACACAGATGCTTCACAGATGTCTCAGGAAGGGGCTGCGTACACAGAGCGCATTCTTTATGCTTCAGTTTTTTGCCCTTCTTAGCCTAAGAGAAATAGAAAGGGAGGAGATCAGCAGAGGAGCAGAGAACACACTCACCCCGTGAAGCTGTGCATACTGACCGGTTCAGGAGGTGGAGGACCAGCCTGTGATGGTTGACCAGTCTTATTCCGGTCACTTCTGTCAGCAGACCCAGCCTCCTTGCTGCACCCACTGCCACCACGAGTCTTGCTGGATGGCTGCAAGTCAGTGTCAGGCTGCAGCCCCCCTGCCCCAGGAGACGACATCACAGGGATCTGTACACCGCCGGCGCTGCTGCCGCTCTGCCGTTTACATCCTGTGCTGGGGCCACCTCCCCGGCCGCCCGGAAGCAAAGCCGCACTACTTCCGGTTCAGGAGCGCTTTGGAGCTACTGCGCAGGCGCCAGCGCGACCCGGAAGCCGGCGCAGTGATCAGAAGGCGGCCGACCGCCGCGGCTGCAGTCTCCCCACACTCCCCAGAGAGACCCGGACCCCACCGCGCCGACACCCCACCCCACCCCACCACCGGGAGACACGGACCCGCCCACCACTGGGCACGGCCCCCATCCCCCGCGAAATGGCGGCAAAATGTCCGCGCCATAGAGCCCCAGCCCCCAAGGAAGTGCAGGCGCCGCCACCGCCGGAGCCAGCCAGACAAAAGCCCGTTACGTACATACCTCTGGGCCCCCTGGCCGCCCCATGCAGGTGACCACCGTGGATGGATGCAGCTTGCCCATACTGCACCGCGCTCCCACGAGTCAGGGTGCATATCCAACGCTGACAACGTGACATCCTAGTCAGCCGAGGGGAGAGCCGGAAACCGGACTTCCCGACGCTGCTTCTGGAGTTCCAGGCCCTGCCGTTCTCAAAGATACTGCACAGAGTCTGATTGAACCCAGGTAAGCCTTTGCTGCAGGTTCCCATGAGGACAGGAAACCAAACTGAGGGAGCGAGGGGGACCGCCCATTTTTATCTGTAGGTTTCCTGTCCTGGTGGGCGGATCCCCTCTCTCATGTGGGTGCTGTCGTGGCGAGAAGAAAAGTCCTGGTTTTTTTTTTCAGTTTGCAAAAAGCCATGTAGGGGACACAGCTAGAATGTGAAAGAAGATGCTGTGGTCAGACAGGAACAAAGAAGAACTTTTTTTGGCTAAATGTAAAACTACATGGATGTGGAGAAGTAAGAGTACTTTCACATCTGTGTTTTTTAAATCAGGCAGAATCCCGCCTTCTTTGTAAAATACCGAATCTAGCAACATTGCGTTACTAACCAATGAATTTTGAATGGAGTTCTGGAAGTGTGTGGTGACTTGCGGTTTCTGCTGGATCCAGACAAATATGGAACTTCAAGCTTTTTGTAAGAGCAGTGAAAAAAAGGATGTGAAAGTACCCAAACAGTAAAAATGTGTTTTTCTGTTAAAAATCGGGATCTGACAAAAAAGCAGATGTGAAAGTAGCCTAACACTGCACGTCACCCTGAAACCACCATCCCCACCGTCACACATGGTGGCAGCCTCATGCTTTGGGGAGGCTTTTATTCAGCAGTGACAGGGAAGCTCTCGTCAGAATTGATTGGGTGGAGGTAAATAAAGGGCAATCCAGGAGAAAAATCTGTTGGAGGCTGCAGCAGACTTGAGAATGGGTTAAAGGTTCACTTTCCAGCAGGACGACTCTAAACATACTGTCCGAGCTACAATGGATGGCTTAAATCAAAAGCATATTCATGTGGGTGAATGGCTCAGTCACAGTCCAGACCTAAATACCATTGAGAATCTGTGACCAGACTTGAAAATTGCTGTTCAGACGTCTCCGTCCAGTCTCACTGAGAGAGAGTGAGTGTACAAAGAAATATGGCAAAAAGACTTGCAGCAGTAATTGCAGGGAAAGGTGGTCTTACAAAGTATTGAGTGAAGGTGTTAAATACTAATGTACGTCACAATTTTCTGATTTATATTGTTAAAAGATTTAGAAGACCACGTGTTTCTTTTACACTTCCCAGACACTTGCCACTTTGTAAATTCCGATAAAATACATTTAAGCTTGTAGGTCTAACTTGAAAAAATTTGGAAAAGTTCATGGGGAATGCATAATTTTGTATCTGACTACTCTGAGGTGATGTACATAAGGCTAATCATTTGTGGTACGTTTACTGCATTTGCTGGGTCTTTTCTAGTCCTTTGAAGGTTCCCTACAAATTTTCCTTGTATCTTTCTTGAGCGTGTGTCTTCCTAGTATGAGGTTTGACTTCACAATCTGACGTTTTCTCCTAGCACACATCCCATGGTAATGTGTACAGAACTTTATCCAATTTTGATGACTGCACAACATACAGCAGGCATGTTCTAATTCACAATAAGAAGCAGCAGCTCCATCCTTCTCGTCTCTCTACTATATTACTGCAGATGGGAAACTGAGGGACTTGCGAGAGTGATAGACTATATAGAAGAACTGCTGATAATGAAATAGTACCATAAAATTTTGTGATGCACCTACTGCTGGATCAGGGTGGATAACCTCTACACCAATATCCCATTCTTCAAAAGCCTCTTTGCCAGAGCCTTTTGCAATCTGGGGTACAATAAAAACATGGGGGCATTTGATCTCTCTGATCTAGCACCCCAGCCATTGTGCCAATGCTGCGTTTTTTGCAGCGTTTTTGTGTCACCCTGTGTCATAAAACTGCATGTCTATCTACCCAGCATAATCTATGAGAATTCTGAAGTGTTGTGCCCATGGAGCTTATTTATTCCTTGCAGTTTAGATGCAGATTGTGGTCAAGACAGAGGAATGAGTTGTCAACTGTTTGCTGCATTTTGTAGCGCTCCCAGCCATTGACTACAGTAGAAAGATGCATGACCACAATCTGCACCACAAACGAAGCTAAATAGCTCAAAAAAAGCATGCATTTTGTGATACATCTTCCAGCCACAGGGTGCAGTTTTTCAGTGTTTTTGGTGCAGAAAATTTCTGCACCAAAAAAAGCAGCATCAGCACATAGCCTTACAGAGCTATGAAGTAAACAAAACAATGGTAGGAAAACCAGCACGTGCACACCGTACCGATAGCAATATATATGATGGCTTGACGATGTGTAGGCCCCACCGGCACAATCCTTCAGTTTCAGGAGGTAGTTATCAAGGCCCTAATATTTGGAAGCCCAAGTACCTTTGGAAATGAAGGTGTCCATATAGCACAAGCAGGGTTGTGGAGTGAGTAAGCCAAACATCTGACTCCAACTCAGACTCCTCAATTTCCCTAAATCTGAATCAGACTCCACCAAAGTGGACACCGACTGATTCCATGACTCCAACTCCACGGCCCTGACAAGGGCAACATATTTCTGGTGAGGTCCACTCAATTGGGGAAAAAAGGAAGGTTGTAAAAAAGGTTCAAAGTGTGTTACAGAAGGACACCATTATTGAGTATGACTCCTGCTCCGACACACTACACAGTGGATTTCTTTTCGAGCTCTACTGTGTGCTCCAACAGTACTTATCCCACACATATGAGGTATCAGCAGACTTAGAAGAAATTCAACAACTCAGATTGCACCCCCACCGACCCCAGGTGCTCAGGGATCAGGATGAGGTCAGAAGGACCAGGGAGTCCACGGGCAAGGATCTGGCAGGGATGTCAGCGTTAGGACCCTCCGGACCCCGGGGCCGCCGAGAAGTGGCCGGAGGGCAGGCATACACTGGCCAATGAGTGTACCAAGAGTACTGAGTACTTTAGAAAAAACGGATGTTTTTTAATTTTTTTCTCAAACCATTATTGCTTGTCAGCACACACTTATTGGTTAGACTGAGTGCAGCAGTGATTTTTTTTGTTACACACATTATATATTATATATATATATATATATATATATACAGTTAGGGCCAGAAATATTTGGACAGTGACACAATTTTCGCGAGTTGGGCTCTGCATGCCACCACATTGGATTTGAAATGAAACCTCTACAACAGAATTCAAGTGCAGATTGTAACGTTTAATTTGAAGGGTTGAACAAAAATATCTGATAGAAAATGTAGGAATTGTACACATTTCTTTACAAACACTCCACATTTTAGGAGGTCAAAAGTAATTGGACAAAGAAAGATAACCCAAACAAAATATTTTTATTTTCAATATTTTGTTGCGAATCCTTTGGAGGCAATCACTGCCTTAAGTCTGGAACCCATGGACATCACCAAACGCTGGGTTTCCTCCTTCTTAATGCTTTGCCAGGCCTTTACAGCCGCAGCCTTCAGGTCTTGCTTGTTTGTGGGTCTTTCCGTCTTAAGTCTGGATTTCAGCAAGTGAAATGCATGCTCAATTGGGTTAAGATCTGGTGATTGACTTGGCCATTGCAGAATGTTCCACTTTTTTGCACTCATGAACTCCTGGGTAGCTTTGGCTGTATGCTTGGGGTCATTGTCCATCTGTACTATGAAGCGCCATCCAATCAACTTTGCAGCATTTGGCTGAATCTGGGCTGAAAGTATATCCCAGTACACTTCAGAATTCATCCGGCTACTCTTGTCTGCTGTTATGTCATCAATAAACACAAGTGACCCAGTGCCATTGAAAGCCATGCATGCCCATGCCATCATGTTGCCTCCACCATGTTTTACAGAGGATGTGGTGTGCCTTGGATCATGTGCCGTTCCCTTTCTTCTCCAAACTTTTTTCTTCCCATCATTCTGGTACAGGTTGATCTTTGTCTCATCTGTCCATAGAATACTTTTCCAGAACTGAGCTGGCTTCTTGAGGTGTTTTTCAGCAAATTTAACTCTGGCCTGTCTATTTTTGGAATTGAGGAATGGTTTGCATCTAGATGTGAACCCTTTGTATTTACTGTCATGGAGTCTTCTCTTTACTGTTGACTTAGAGACAGATACACCTACTTCACTGAGAGTGTTCTGGACTTCAGTTGATGTTGTGAACGGGTTCTTCTTCACCAAATAAAGTATGCGGCGATCATCCACCACTGTTGTCATCCGTGGACGCCCAGGCCTTTTACAGTTCCGAAGCTCACCAGTCAATTCCTTTTTTCTCAGAATGTACCCAACTGTTGATTTTGCTACTCCAAGCATGTCTGCTATCTCTCTGATGGATTTTTTCTTTTTTTTCAGCCTCAGGATGTTCTGCTTCACCTCAATTGAGAGTTCCTTTGACCGCATGTTGTCTGGTCACAGCAACAGCTTCCAAATGCAAAATCACACACCTGGAGTCCACCCCTGACCTTTTAACTACTTCATTGATTACAGGTTAACGAGGGAGACGCCTTCAGAGTTAATTGCAGCCCTTCGAGTCCATTGTCCAATTACTTTTGGTCCCTTGAAAAAGAGGAGGCTATGCATTACAGAGCTATAATTCCTAAACCCTTTCTCCGATTTGGATGTGGAAACTCTCATATTGCAGCTGGGAGTGTGCACTTTCAGCCCATATTATATATATAATTGTATTTCTGAACATGTTTTTGTAAACAGCTAAAAAAACAAAACTTGTGTCACTGTCCAAATATTTCTGGCCCTAACTGTATATATATATGCACTGGAGGCATGTCACTGTAACAGGAAGAGGCAGTCCACGTGTTCCACATGCCGCCAGTGCACTGCAGAGGCCGGCGAGTCAGTTGTGGAGTTGGAGACTGTGACTGTGTTCATTTTGGTAGAGTCAAATTCAGAGAAACTGAGGCGTCGTGGAGTCAGAGTCCATTTTGGCGGAGGTGGAGTCGGAGTTGAATTCAGAGAAATTGAGGAGTTTGGCTTACAGCCCTGGCACTTTGTTACATTTGCATTTGATTTCTACATTAGATCTCATAATTGGTACATCAAATCTCAACAAAAGTTAATCATTTTTATTTGGGGGGGAAAAGCGCCTGTACAACCGAACCACTACAGACATCATCACTACTTTAATCTAAGGTGCCTATACTCATCCTGAACCCTAAGATATTAATAAGATCACCATAACTATTTCAGATAGAACAGTAAATCTTTCCGTAACATCCAGGTTTCCACTTGTGGATTCTCCCCTCTCACCAGGTGCGTTGTGAGCTAAGAAGAGGTGTTAGGCGTTCTTTGCGTCCTATTCTCACTTATCAATGTGTTGCAGGGGTAGAGAAGTAAAAGGGTATTTCACTCAAAGGATGAGTCCAGATTTCCCTCAAGTCAGGTGGTTACTCGCAGTTAATGATCTGTGACATGCCACACAAGTAGCCCTAAAAAGACGTATTATCCATTGCATGTGCAACAATATTTGCTTTATGGATGGCTAAATGAATGAAGACATTCAATGCGACTGTAAAAGTTTCAAAAAAAAAAAAAAAAGAAAAAAAAATCAAACGAAAACTTACAAGTAACATGTTTTCTTGGAGTAAAAAGGCTGTGAACATTTTCCATTAATACTTAACCTTTTGCTGAAGTAGAGCAACCACAAGTAATGACTATATCCAGGAAGCCGGAAAGTTACCCATAGTTAATTTTTTATTCACTGCTATAAACAGAATGTTTCATACTCTCAGATATATAAGATCGCTGGCCTCTCAAGGATTAGCCATCAAATTCTGATGTCACACTGGGGAGAAGCCACATTTTCTGAATTATGCTGCTCGATGAATGGCGTCTGGAGAGCGGCGCACAAACAGGAAACAGATACCGGTCACTTTAATTAAATGTGCGCTGAACTTCAATCCCTAATGTGTTAAAAGCGGCGACGCGGCCAATAAAAGCGGGTATGGTCAATCCGGCCACCAGCGGGTTAAACCCACAATATCTGCCCGGTCTGCTATCGGACGCTCCAGACGTTCACACATTTGCTGTTTATAATTTTATTTCGTTTACTAGACTCAGCTTTTGTCCACCATATGTCCACTGTACGTTAACTGTTCCCCCAGGCACAATTAGGCCTTTCCATTTGTTGCAAGAAGACCTGAATATGAAGGACACGGCCAGAAACAACATTTCTACCTAAACCAAAAACAGAAGCACATTGAGATGGAGGAGGAAAAAAAGAGACAAAGTTTACGTAGCATCATTTTTTATTTAAAGGCATAAACTGGCCGCAAGCGCACGCATTAACCTCCGAAGCGACAAGTGTTCACAGTCAGTGGGGAAAATGTATGTATGGTTATGGAGTCAAATCAATCATTGCCCCTGCTATAGAAAATCTCTACATTGAAGGGAATTCATCAAACATGTTCACCAGAAAACTGGCATAGAAGAGTCAAACATTGTGGGACCTATGGGGCCAGATTCATTAATACATTTACGCCAGAATTCTGGCGTAAACTGCTTTGAAATGTAACAAAAAAAAATGTAGGCAGTGCTAAAATTTTTTGACCCTTGGTGTACTCGCACTGTTTTTAGAACAGCGGAGTGAGTGGAGGTGGAGCATGATGAGCAACGGCGTTCACTATGCTACAAGTTTTATTCCAGCAGGGACAGCGGTAAGATTTGTAGCAAGGGATCACAGGCTAGAAGAGTATACAGACATTACAGCCGGGGATCACACAGAATATACAGTTGGGAAAAAGCTAAATTACTAACCGGAAATGTTAGAATCTTAAGAGTCCTCAGTGGTTGCTACCTTTTAATGGCTAACTAAAACATGATAAGAAAAAGATAAGCAAGCTTTCGAGACATTATGGCCTCTTCATCAGGCTTAATGATACAACTTCTGGAGAAACACAAACTATATATTACCTACCGGTAATGTTTTTTCCCGGAGCCATGACAGCCCCAACAGAGAGAGATAGGTTCCGCCCATCCAGGATAGGAAACCCCTGAAATAAAAAGGGTGGCACCTCCTCTCTGCCTCATTTGGTTAAAGAGTATGGAGAGGACTACAAAATCATTAGTCAATGCCACCACCAAAAAAGAAATAAGTCAACAAAAACACTCCACACGTGACAACAACACTCATGAAGAAGAGAAGGGGTGAAAAGCGGTAGTGCTGTCATGGCTCCGGAAAAAAAAAAAATTACCAGTAAGTAATTTAGCTTTTTCCATCATCGCCATGACAGCACCATCTGAGAGATTCCAGAGAAAGGAAAACTTAGGGAGGGATCCCCCGCTTCAAGGACCCGTCTAACGAAGTTTACCTCAGAAGTGGAAGATAAGTCAAGCCGGTAATGGTTGAAAAAGTTATGAGGAGAAGACAAACAGCTCTACAAATAAGCACTAAAGTACATCAGCCTTTTCCACCAGGAAGTGTAACTGCTCTGGTGGAGTGTGCGCTAAGACCTGACAGGACAGGACCCCCAGAAGAAGAATAGGCTAAGGCATGGAGTCCCTAAGCCATCTGGCTATAGTACCCTTGGTTACAATGCTACCTTGGAAGCTCCCTGGAAGGAAACAAATAAGGTCTGGATTCTCCTAAACTGTTTGGTGACCTCTAAGTATTGAAGAGGGCACATCTAACATCTAGTGTATGTAGGGTCGCCTCCTTTTGGTTATTGAGTTTTGAAACATCTTAGCAACCTTTGGTAAATATGCAGGGTCTAGATAGGAGAATGGCCCTGTCCTCCAAAACCTGAGTGTAAGGAAGGGACACCGACAGGGCCTGCAAGTCACTGATCCATCGAGCGGAATTCAGGGCAACCAAGAGGGCAACTTTGAAGATCAAAACTTTCAAGGGT
Source organism: Allobates femoralis (assembly GCA_033576535.1). NCBI lineage: Eukaryota > Metazoa > Chordata > Amphibia > Anura > Aromobatidae > Allobates > Allobates femoralis. The sequence continues at coordinate 70,767,209 of JARQOC010000003.1, read as the reverse complement.
GGTCAGATAAGAGTTTAAAAGGGGGTTTAGTCAGGGTATCTAAGACTAGACCAAGGTCCCAGGGAGGAAGGGTAGGGCAACAAACCGGGGAAGCTCTATTGACATGTCTTAATAAATCTGGACACTCAGGTGTTGGAGCCAGGTTATAGCTTGTATAAGGCCCCCAGGGCAGAAATCTGGACCTTTGGGTATTAACCGACAACCCCATATCCCATCCCTTCTGTATTGAACCAGGATCATTGCCTTCAGTATTACCATCTCCTCAAGGGAAGCTCTTACCCTACACCCCACACCTAGGTACTACCTTTTATCCTACTCTATACTACCCCTACTCACTCTGAGTGACCACCTCTAACACTTCAACCTTTTTCCTGTGTCTTGTCAGTTTCTAAAAACCGCGTAACCTACATATCTTCTTGAAACTATGCCTCCATATTGAATATCCTCACAGCTTTATGACGATCTGATGATAACTGTAAATTATGTATATTTTATCTACATTTATGTATATATGTTCAGCCCCTTGACTTACACTTTCTTTTTTTTTACTTTGATTTCAGTGACTCTGTGATAAAGGCCACATCATAGTGGTTGAAACTTCTTTCTCAGTCGCATTTTGCCTCTTGTCAACTAATAAAGTGAGTGTGCAGTGTTTATCTCTTATACATGGATACAGGCCTACAAATTGCACCTCTGAACTCACCTAAGTGTGCACGCCAATTACTATATTCTACAATCTTGGGGAAGATTCTCGGGGCACTTGATAGACTGAATGGAAGGACTTGAAACTGGAAATGCATGAGCACCTCTCCCATGTAAAGTACCTCCTGAGGAGATGGATGAATCAGAACATGATAGTAAGCGTCCTTGAGATCTAATACAACCATGTGACAGTCCGCAAACAGAAGCTTTATGGTTGAGGCAATGGATTCCATCTTGAAGGATTTCTGCAGAAGAAAGGAGTTCAGCTTCTGGAGGTTAATTATGGTCCTGTTGGACCCGTCTGGCTTGGTGATCAAAAAGTGAGGGGAGTAGAATTCCCTGCCCACCACCGGTACTTCCCTTAAGACACCTTTATGAAGGAGAAAAGTTATTTCTGCAATAAGGGCATTGTGTTTATCCAGACCGTTGGTCCGAGTTATTATGAGGGACCCCATAAGGGGCGAGGCAAATTCCAGCTTCAAGCCGTCTTGGATGATCTTATGGATCCAGGTGCCGGTGGTTATACTGGACCAGGCTGAGAGAAAAGGGGAACGTCTTCCCACCACCAGGGGCGATCCGTCATTTGGAGGATTTCTTGTAGTCAAAGGTGTTCTTGAACATGAATCCCAACGTCTTGTCACCTCTCTTGAACCTGGAATCTCGGGATCTCTTCAGTGACTTCTTACAGGAGAACCTTTCTCTCCTAAAGGAACGCCCTTTAAAGGTGGATGTAGGAAAATAAGTTAAATTCTTCTTTTTTATCATTTGCTTTTCCCAGAATCTCATCCAGACGCTTCCAAAAAAGGAAATCGCCCTCACAGAGAACTGCACAAAGTTTTGATTTAAGGCCCCATTACACACTACAATGTTCCAGCGAGCCAACCAACGAAGTGGATCACTGGGACATCGTTATCTGATCGCTGGTGAGCTGTGAGGCAGACTCACCAGCGATCAGCGCCAGCGAGAACACTGGTATCCAGGGTAAACATCTGCTCAGGCAGCAGAGCGGTTGGGTAGCTTTCAGACACTCTGCATCATATGTATCAGTGTGAATGGTGTTCTATGCAGGCCCATTGTATGCATGGCAAGTCGTCTCCCACACCTTGCTGGTTGAAGGTGATTTATTAGCCTGCACCTGGGCTTGCTTCACATATGGGCTCTGACTGGATACTGTAAGTGCACTTGGTTTCTGTTTTTGGCATAGATGGTAAGGTTTTTTGATGCTGCTTTTTCTAGTAGTTTTTTAAACATCGGGTAACTAAGCAGAGCGCTGTGCTTAGTTACCCGATGATTACCTTGGTTACCTGCTCCCAGCGCTTGCTGTGCGGCGCTGTGAGGTCATTCATCGTTGGTCTCCCGCGGTCACTCGCGCCGATGCTGGCTGCCCAGTGGGAGACCAATGATAAATTTATGATCCAGTCCATTCTTGCACAATCAACGAACTTATCGTTGGTCGTTGATACGTGTCACACGCAATGATGTTGTTTCGACATCGCTGCAACGTCACCAAACCGGTGACGTTGCAACGATATCGTTAATGATATCGTAGCGTGTAACGGGGCCTTTAGACTGGACGTCACATGGCCAGGTCTTCAACCAGACTGCCCAATGTGCTGAAATCAGAAGTGCAGTGTACTTGGCTGCCAATCGTAAGGAATTTGCAGAGGCATCGGCTAGGAAGGCAGCTGCCCCCTGATATGTGGAAGAGGATAGTAGATCCTTCCTAGGAATGTTACATTTTATTTGAGATTCCAGCTGCTGGAGCCATATCATCATGGATCGGACAACACAGGTACTTGATACTGAAGGCCTAAATATGCTTGCTGTAACTTATCAGGCACCTCTCAGATAGCCATCAGCCTTCCGGTCTAATTGATCCTTTAAGGTGTCTAACGCCTCCAAGGGCAGGGTTGACTGCTTGGTAGATTTTGCCAGGACCACATCTATTTTAGGACAAGTGTCCAGGAAGTAGAGGCCTCAGGATCAAAGGGATATCTCTTCCTGATGGAAAAGGTGAGGGATCCTTTTCTTTCCGGTTTCTTCCATTGTTCTGATTAGTGACTGCAGCTTGTCATTAAGCGAGAAGGTTCGCTTCTTCTTCTGTGAGAGACACGCAAACATGAGGTCCTCTACTGACTCTGGGTTCTTAGACTCTACCAACTCCATAATGGACCTAACTGATTTAACAAGGTGGTTGATCTCATCTTTGGGAAAACAGGGTCTGCCTTCTGAGCAGCTGTCTGAAGAGGAAGAGCCAGAGGTAGAAGTCGAACTAGTGTCATGTGAGGTTCTGAGGGTTTTAGCTGGAGATTCCTCCTGATCTGAAGAGTAATGTTTGTTGGTCTTTTTCTCTGCTTCCTTGAGGGATCTGAATTCCTCCCTGACTATGTCCTTGAGACTAGCGGCTAAACTTTAAAAATATAAAAGAGTGGGGGACAAGAGGCGCAATAGTGCCCTATCACTGGTGACACTAGAGTATGTCAAGGTGGTGTTGTGGAACCACTCACCTGGTGCAGTTGTGATACCCACAACTGGTTTGAAGGCGTATAGTACTCCAATCTGCTGCAGGACCTCCACCAACCACTAACCAGTGGTAATATTCAGAATGATGATGGGAATAAAGGAGTGTCACGGTCCGCGCTGCTCCAAGCTCAAAAAACTCACCAATGAGTCAGAATTTCATCAAGCAGATTTTCATCCTTTTATTCCCCTTCCCTTTTATTCACTAGGAAAGTGAATAAAAGGATGAAAATCTGCTTGATGAAATTCTGACTCATTGGTGAGTTTTTTGAGCTTGGAGCAGCGCGGACCGTGACACACCTTTATTCCCATCATCATTCTAGCGGCTAAACTTGGAACAGCGTCTCTCACGGTCCTATCAATACAGAAGGAGCAGAGAGTTTTAGCGTCTTCATTAGGAAGAGATACTTTGCAAACACCACATTCTTTAGGCTTCTTTTTAGAAAGCTTTTTTGCATCCTGAAAATATAACAAGATAAGTACCCATTAGGGGCAGCTTTATCACACAGTACTCAGCCTATGGAAAGCTGCAGTACCAAATTAGGAGGCTGTCTGGGGTCACCATCTGGAGTCCGAGAACCCTGGATGGCTGGAGACCACCCTTCCCCCCCAAAGAGGGAACCCAAGGCTGTGTCAGAGTCTTTTTCCTGCATAGTCTGCAGTGAGTCCTGCTTGTGTGCCACACCTTGGGAGTACAGGACACCAACCAGCCACTCCACCACCCACTATATGGCCTTCTGGAACTGGCGTTTCATTGGCGCCATCATGTTGGAATCGACTGAGCATGTGCTGGTGACGTTACTTACGGTTTTCCAATCCGAAACAGGAAGTAGCTTGGGAGCGCGAAATTTGACTGCAGGCCCGGCTTCTGATCTTCAACTGGGCGCATAGCATGACAGGGCAGGAGCTGTGCACCACAGGCGACGCTGGGGCCAAGGTATGACCGCTTCTGGACCCCTGCTATGCGTTGCGACCGCCACCACAAGGAGGTACCCTTGGGAGGCACATCTGGACCCGAGATCTGAGGCCACGGCCAGGTAAGCCACTCTTCCAGCCCACGAGTTAGGACCAGGGAACCAGGATCTCGTCATCAGTTCAGAGGTTTCCCTCTTCAGGACAGGAATCCAAACTGAGACAGAGAGGAGGTGCCGCCCTTTTAATTTCAGGGTTTCCTGTCCTGGATGGGTGGATCCCAACTCTCAGCTGGTGCTGTCATGGCAATGATAGAAAAAAAGTAGTCAGCCACCAATTGTGCAAGTTCTCCCATTTAAAAAGATGAGAGAGGCCTGTAATTAACATCATAGGTGACCTCAACTATGAGCGACAAAATAAAAAAACTAATACTGAAAATCATATTTTCTGATTTGGAAAGACATTTTTTTCAAATTTTGGTGGAAAATAAGTATTTGGTCAATAACAAAAGTTCATCTCAATACTTTTGTTATATATCCTTTGTTAGCAATGACAGAGGTCATACGTTTTCTGTAAGTCTTCACAAGGTTGGCACACACTGTTGCTGGTATGTTGGCCCATTCCTCCATGCAGATCTCCTCTAGAGCAGTGATGTTTTTGGGCTGTCACTGGGCACCACAGACTTTCAACTCCCTCCAAAGGTTTTCTATAGGGTTGAGATATGGAGACTGCCGAGGCCACTCAAGGACCTTGAAATGCTGCTTACGAAGACACTCCTTTGTTGCCCTGGCAGTGTGTTTGGGATCATTGTAATGCTGAAAGACCCAGCCATGTTTTATCTTCAATGCCCTTGCTGAGGGAAGGAGGTTTGTTCTCAAAATTTCACGATACATGGCCCCATTCATACTTTCATGAACACGGATCAGTCGTCCTGGTCCCTTGGCAGACAAACAGCCCAAAAGCATGATATTGACACTCCCATGCTTCACATTAGGTATGGTGTTCCTCGGATGCAACTTAGCATTCTTTATCCTCCAAACACAACGAGCTGTGTTTCTACCAAACAGTTCTACTTTGGTTTCATCTGACCATATCATGGAAATGCTCTCTAGCAAGCTTCAAATGGGCCCGGACATGAAATAGCTTAAGCAGGGGGACACATTTGGCACTGCAGGATCTGAGTCCCTGGTGCGTAGTGTTGTAACTGATGGTAGCCTGTGTAACATTGGTCCCAGTTCTCTGCAGCTCCCAGGACACAGTACCTCGAGGTCCGCGCTGCCACTTCAGAAAGGGACAAAAGAAGGAGTTGGGAGATAACTCTGAAACACGTTGGATAATAAAGAAGAATCATTGATCCAGACATTCCCTTGTACTGGCTTCTTTTGTACCTTTCTGAAGTGGCAGCGCGGACCTCGAGGTACTGTGTCCTGGGAGCTGATTATACCACAGGGATCTGTGGAAAGTACGGTCCTGCAGCAGCTACTTGTATTTGAGCGATCATCACCAGTTGTGGGTTTTCACAACTGTATCAGGTGAGCAGCCTCTTTTGTATAACCTCTTGTTCTTCTTTAAAGAAGATATCACCCTATGTGCGCATTCTTGAATTTTATAGTTCTCTGCAGGTCATTCACTAGGTTCTCCCCGTGCGGTTCTGGGATTTTTGCTTATTTTGACCCCACAGGGTGAGATCTTATGTGGAGCCCCAAATCAAAGGAGATTATCAGTGGTCTTGTATGTCTTTCATTTTCAAATTATTGATCCCACAGTTAATTTCTTCACACCAAGCTACTTGCCTATTGCAGATTCAGTCTTCTCAGCCTGGTGCCGGGCTACAATATTGTTTCTGGTGACTTTCGACAGCTCTTTGGTCTTCACCACGGTGGAGCTTGGAGTGTGAATGTTTGAGGTTGCGGACAGTTGTCTTTTACACTAATAAGTCCAAGCAGGTGCCAGTACTACAGGTAATGAGTGGAGGACAAAGGAGCCTCATAAGAAGTTACAGGTCTGTGAGAGCCAGAAATCTTGCTTATTTGTAGGTGACCAAATACTTATTTTCCACCAAAATTTGAAAAAGAAAATATTTCCAGATCAATGTGATTTACAGGATTTGTTTTCTCATTTTTTTCTCTCATAGTTGAGCTCTACCTACAATGTCAATTACAGGCCTCTCTCAAGTTTTTAAGTGAGAGACCTTGCACAATTAGTGGCTGACTGAATAAATTGGTGGCTGACTTTTTCCCCACTGTAAAAGTATAGACATTACAGCCGGGATCACAGAATATAAGAGTATACAGACATTACAGCTGGGATCACAGAATATAAGAGTATACAGACATTACAGCTGGGGATCACAGAATATAAGAGTATATAGACATTACAGCCTGGGATCACAGCTGATTCTTTCTGTGATGTAAAACAAGTTTTTTTGAACAGGCAATGAAATGATTTTCAATACAGAAAGAATCAGCTGTGATCCCTGGCTGTAATGTCTGTATACTCTAATATTCTGTGGACCCCAGCTGTACTGTCTATATACTCTTATTACAGCCATGGATCACAGAATATATATCTGTATACACTTATATTCTGTGATCCCCAGCTGTAATGCCTGTATACTCTGGATCACTACCATATACCTTACCACAGTGATCCTTGTCACTCCTCTCTTGGTTCCAGGCTACCCTAATCTGTCTATCTCCATGGACACGCTTCCAATCCAAGATCATACTTTCTTATAGCCAGATATCTATATTGCCTCCTTATCTATTTTTGATGCAAACCACTCTAATCAACATCACAGCAATTTATCTGATGAAGGTCTGTTCTTGACCGAAACATCAAGGGTGCAACTTAACTTGTTATTGAATCCCGGATTTACATCAATAAAAAGATCACTGCATTCACCGTAACTTCTTTCTGAGTTTATTATTATTATACAATTACAGACTGGAACCCTACTCGGGCACCACACACTCTTACGCCAATCTAGGCTTAATGACAGCTGTTACTACTCAGCTGACATTAAATCCTTCTATCACCCCGATGCTACTACACCAGGGCATCAAGAAGAGCTGGGTAAATGCAAGGAATTGGCGCTTCTAATGAATGAACAAATTTCAGGGGCGGAAGCCGGCTGGAATTCTGTAGCCTGGGAGACCTAATAACTATGGCCCTCACCATGCTGAGAATACCAACCCCCAGCTGCCTGGCCTTACCTTGGCTGGCAATCAACAATAGGACAAAGCCCATGCATTTTTTTAATCATTTATTTAAATAATATCAAAAATGTATTTTTGATTGCCAGCCAAGGTAAAGCCAGGCAGAGGGATGGCTGCCTGTAGCTGTCCGCTTCATCTGCGCTGAGATCAAAAATATGGGGAAGCCCTACATACATTTCTTTTAATTATTTATTTTTACACCCCATATTATGGCAGGTTCGATGCCAAGGGCAACAAATCACAGTATCACATTAGAGAAGGAATTGACAAACAAAAATAGCAGCACACAACCTTGAATGGTATATCAAAATATCACAAAGTTTATTTAAAGGACCAAACATGATACATCTAAAAACAATTAAAACATCAAAAACCACATTCCAAAGGAGAATGCTCCCCTGTTCAATTGTCTACAGTGAAATTGCATGTCAAGTAATCCCCAATAACAAATCAAACACAAGGTATGAATGAAACACCCAAAATCTAAGTCACAGATCAAAATCAATCAAATTGAATCATATAAATAAGAGTTATAAACTGTGATCTAATGAAGGAAAAGGGAAGTGGACCTCAATAAGTGTAATATTGCCGTTTTAATCACCATTTTGCTTATTTGTACAGCATCCTCTAGCCACAATTTTATAACTTTAAGGTCTGGGTTCAGGGTTCCGGATCGAGTTCCGGTCAAGTCCAGTCCCGAACCTGGACTTTAAAGAGGACTTGTCACCAAACCAGGCATGGTGATCTAATTACAGCACTGGATACAGCTTCTTTCCAGCATCCAGGCAAGGGGTCACCCAGCACTTGAGCAGCCCTGTACCCTGAGATAATACACTTAGAAAACTTACATGCTACAGCCACTAAGGAGGTGGCTAGGGGCTGCAGCCAAGGGCAGATTCACACTGAGGGGCGGGGCTACACGGGAGAGAAAAAAAACCTCTGTTTAAATGCTGCAGACAGGGAGAGAATGATTGGCAGCGGTGGGCAGATTACACATGCAGGGGGTGTGAATCTGCCCTTGGCAGCAGCCCCTAGCTGGCTGCAGTATGTAAGTTTTCTAAGTGTATTATCTCGGGGTACAGGGCTGCTCAAGTGCTGGGTGACCCCTTGCCTGCATGCTGGAGACATGCTGTATCCAGTGCTGTAATTACCGTATATACTCGTGTATAAGCCGACCCGTGTATAAGCCGACCCCCCTACTTTTGCCCCAAAAATCTGGAAAAACCTATTGACTCGTGTATAAGCCGAGGTGGACCCCAGCACAGGTATACAGCCCCCAGCAGTGTGGTATACAGGCCCCCCCCCAGTGGTATACAGGCCTCCCCAGTGGTAGTATACAGCAGCCCAAGTGGTAGTATATAGCAGCCCCAGCAGCCCCAGTGGTAGTATACAGCAGCCCCAGTGGTAGTATATAGCAGCCCCAGTGGTAGTATACAGCAGCCCCAGTGGTAGTATACAGCAGCCCCAGTGGTAGTATATAGCAGCCCCAGCAGCCCCAGTGGTAGTATATAGCAGCCCCAGTGGTAGTATACAGCAGCCCCAGTGGTAGTATATAGCAGTCCATGCAGCCCCAGTGGTAGTATACAGCAGCCCCAGTGGTATACAGCAGGCCCCCAGGGGTATATTCAGCAGGCCCCCAGGAGGTACCCAGCAGCCCCCAGGAGGTACCCAGCAGCCCCCAGGGGGTACCCAGCAGCCCCCTGGGGGTATCCAGCAGCCCCCTGGGGGTACCCAGCAGCCCCCAAATGCTGGCACTCGCCCCCCCTTGCAAGGGCTGCTTCTCTTACCATCCCGGACTTCTGCTCAGCGCCGCTCCTCGGTGCTCCGTCCTCCTACATCCGGGATCCCCGGCCGTCACGCGATGACGTCATATGCCTGCGACGGCCGGAGATCCCGGATGTAGCAGGACGGAGCAGCGAGGATGGAGCACCGAGGAGCGGCGCTGATCAGAAGACCGGGATGGTAATATAAGCAGGGGGGGCCTTACAAGAGGGGGCAAGTGCCAGCATTTGGGGGCTTATATGCACTGCTTCCCCCTGCCACTGATTGACAGGGGGAAGCAGTGCATATTTAATGAGCGGCCCCACGTGACGGGGCCGCTCATACAGCAGCCTCCCCCCGCCTCCTTCAGCCTCCACAGCCGCCACCACTCCATGTACCGTATTGACCCGTGTATAAGCCGAGGGGGAGACTTTTCAGCCCAAATTTTGGGCTGAAAAACTCGGCTTATACACGAGTATATACGGTAGATCACCATGCCTGGTTTGGTGACAGGTCCTCTTTAAAAAGAAGTCTATCTGGATCCGCCGAACCTGAACATCTGCGGGGTCGCCCATCTCTACTGAGAGTAATTCCCACACACTGCACTGATGAGGGGCAATCACCCCGAAACGCAGCGTCTGCATCTTGGAGTAAGTTATATTAAAAGGCTTGTTAAAGAGTCAGTCAATTATGATTTTTAGGATTTCTACCTTTATTGGTGGCACTAGAGTTTGTCTGCTTAAGTTTCAATTGGGATACGTTGAAGAATTTCAGATTTATTACTACATAAAGTGACACTGGTAAGATTTAAAAAATATGGCCTGGTCATTAAGGTCAGTACTGGCTCCATCGTGAATAGGTTAGTGCCTTTAAACATGGCAGCATATTATGAATCTGTCAACACATCCCTGGAATCAGGCTCTCTGCCCCTACCTGATGCTGTTTCCAGATTACATAGCAAAAACCTGGTGACAGATTCCCTTTAATATATTGTATTTGTGTTCTGTGACTACTTCTACATGTGTCCTATGTCTACTCATCTAAGTTTGTCTTTTAACCTCTTGACATTGGGCTTCCATGCCTCCTAGCTAACAGGCGGCTTGTTCTCCTATGTATTAGTTATTAGACATAGCTGTGTGCACCCGGAGGACTTCAGATGTTCATGTGATTTATTGAGGATGGTAAGCCAGCAGAAGGATTTGCCAAGTGAAGAGGTACCAGAGGTGTGGGAAGTCTGATACAGGAGTCTGGCACAAGAAGTCCAAATAAATTTCGATCTGACGTCAAACGTGACCACCAGTTGTGGCTTTCCAGAGGACTGAGGCTTTGAAGCTGCATTTATAGCAATGCCTTTTGAACAGGACTGCTGGACTGTGATGGAAAGATCCAGCTTTTGAGTTAATAAATTGTCAAATAGTGAAATTTGCCAAATGACAATTAACAATGGATTAATGCCATTATTTATATATGAAAAATGGTCATGAAAAGCCATGATATAATTACAACTATTGTCTTTTACGTAAAAGTGATTGGTAATCTAACATAGTATTTCTTCTACTGGGTTTACAACATTTTTATGAGATTCCATGATAAATCAATAGGATTTGTCATGATTTGTTGGAATCCATTTTAAAATGGATGCGTCCTTCAGAGCAAGGCTCTATTGAAAAGGGTTAGTGACGTTCGTATTGATATGGTCTTGTATGGCCAGAACATGCGCAGTAGAAGCAGTGCATTCTCTCAGACATTCTCTCCATAACTACAAACCACTGCAAAGACGGCATTATGGGCTCACTTCTTTCATGCTGCACCAGTTTTCTGAAATGCACTTCCCCGGAAAATGCGATTAAAGCCTAACCACTACATAAGCATTCAATAAAAACACATCTCTATAAGGCTCCGTCACACACGTCAATGTCATCAACGATATGATCGCTGGCGACATTGACGGCTGATCGCTGGTGAGCTGTCACACAGGCAGACTCACCAGCGAACATTGGACCAGCAACATTGTGGAAATGATTTAAATATTGTTTCCACGATGTCTGCAGGCTGGTATCCATGGTAAACTGCGGGTAATTAGGCAGCGCATGCTGCCTAGGTACCCGATGTAAACCTTGGTTGCCAGCCTTCTCCGCTCACCAGCTGGTATCCAAGGTACACAGCGGGTCACTAGGGTCCCTTTTTCCTTCTAAATTTTTCCTTAGAATTTGGTCCCTTTTATTCATGGCTCTGCACACGCAGTGCATAACTTTACTTACTTAGGCAGCTCCTGGCTGGTGACCGATTCATTCAGCTTTATATGAAAACCCTTATTTATTATAATGATGTCTGGGTCATACCGGACACTTTTTACCTATTGTGTCTGTGAAGATCTGAAATTGTGGGTTGTAATAATTACCAGACAGGTTAATGATGCAACAATTTTTAATTGGATCTGTACACTCTATTACAGCAACTCCAGGTGGATAGTCACAATGTGATGCCCATTGTCCACAAGTTCAGGAACCAGTTAGCAACAATAGTCCTTACATTCTTCCAGATGACGGATCTCACAACTGTAGCGCATGTATTCAAGTCCAGTTGGCAAGAATAGTCCTTAGAATAGTTCCTAAAATCCAGAAGGTAGATAAAACCACCGTAGCACGTGTACCCAGCTCCAGTTTCTATAGTCCTGCCATGGGTTTCAGGACATGATCTATCAACAGATCCTTCTGTTTTTCCAATTCACAGCATCAACTAACTAACTCTAAAGCCCCCGTCACACATAGCGAGATCGCTAGCGAGTTGCTGTTGCGTCACAGGTTTTGTGAGGCAACAGCGACCTCGCCAGCAATCTCGCTATGTTTGACATGTAACAGCGACCAGGCCCCCACTGTGACATTGCCGATCGTGTTGGAAAGGCCTGGACCACTTTTTGATAGTCGGGGTCCCACTGGGCAGCATGTATCAGTGTATTTGACGCCTTAACAACGACTTCGTTGGCGACACAGATCTCAGCCACGTAGGTCTGAGTCGTCAGACTAGCTGCTGTGTGACAGGGTCCCAACGACCGCTGAGGTCGTTATACAGGTCGCCGTATTGTTGCTGCGTCGTTGAGCAGATCTGACTGTTTGACATCTCACCAGGGACCACATAGAGACGTTCCAGCGATACTTACCAGGTTGTATCGTTGTCGGGATCGCTGGAGCGTCGCCAAGTGTGACGGGACCCTAACATGTGGCTTATTGTTCCTGAAGCCCAATCTTCTGTCCTTCTGCAGGGTGTGTATTGGAGAAACCTCCTGCAGAGAGGAGCAAAGACCCACCACCCCACCAGTGCAGGACATTGAATGGTAATGTAGACTTGATTGCATTATGGTCTATGAAAACAGGCCAGCTGTGACACGCCTTCCCCCTTCTACTTGTGAACAATATCGGCCTTCCCCCTTCTACTTGTGAACAATATCGAGGTAACTAGCAATCAGTGCTGGAATAGTCCGATAGTCATTAGTCCTCCAGAGTCCCCACCAATTTCCTAAAGTGTAATCTTCTAATCAGGGCCCGCATTCCTCCTGTGACTGTTGAACCATGTGCTACATTGTAATGTCTTTATTGTCTGTATTTGCGTCCGCTCAAGTGTTGAGGAATATGTTGGCGCTACATTAAAAAAAATATGATTATTTAGTCCTTTTTCTCCTAGTAATTCACCTAATGCCACATAAAAAGTTGACCTCAAAGAGAAAACATTTAGCCACTGTTTTCATAGCGCAACCTGTACTTAATTTATTTAAGGAAATTAATAATTCTTCTTCATGCTTTACTCTCCTTGTATTAACCTAGGAAAGCAAAGTACACATTACACATTCTCTAAAGCAAGAATACCCTGTGAGGTTGTGCATTCATAGTCACCATTCACACTGAATCAGAAGTCTATGAGATCATCCTATTTGGAACGTAATAATTTTAATAGGGAGGTACGAGAAACGTACCCACAGCGGTGAGTATCTTGATAAACAGAGCCTTAATGGATTCTCGGGATTAGCTTAATGTAAGAATAACAACTTTCCAGTTACATTATTCAGCTCAATACCCGAGTGTTTCCCAAGGTCGGAGCTTATGAATGGACCCACCAACATTTCTTAAGCAGGTTCTGAAAATGAATGTTTACCCGGAGTATAAAATGAAACACATAATGCAGTGTTTTGTTACGTCCATAAATTGTGCTTGATGCCAGCGCTCAAATTAACACTCTCCTGCCACCTCGAACAGGAAGGAGACGCTTTCAGAACATCCTGCATTTACTTATGAAAACCATTCTGTGCACTTCTCCATGCAAACCTCACTAATTCATTTTAGAAGCCAATTTACTGAAAGCCTCACCCAAGACAAAGCTCTACCACACGTCTAACATTTCTGCTAACCTTTTAACATCTAGTATATATGGTAAATGGTTACTGCACTCTCAGACAGCTTCACCTCATCCGATAGACGTCATAACCAGACTGACAATCTACAAATCACTTATTAATTATGATGTCCTACTCCTGAAAAATGACTCCAAAGTGCTGACCACTGGGTGTCTCCCCTTTTGTACAACTTGTTGCCTCTGCCTGTTGTCAAGTGTCATCAGTCTCCAGCAGCAGAAAAACTGATGATTGCAGGAAGTGAGAAGGGGCTTTGCGTCTCTGCTCCTGCTCTCCTGTCTGTCAGACTGCAGACTGTGATTTCAGTTTTGGGTAGCCACCATAACTGAGGTCGGAGTTGTAGTCAGAGCCAATTTTGGTGGAGTCACAGTCGGGATTCAGGAAAACTGAAAAGTTGGAGTCGGATGTTTGGCTGTGGAGTTGGTGCCCATTTTGGGGGAGTCGCAGTCTGATTCAGGGAAATTGAGGAGTTGGATGTTTGGCTTACCGACTTCCAGCCCTGGCTCTGGAGTTGGTGCACATTTTGGTGGAGGTGGAGTCTGATTCAGGGAAATTGAGGAGTTGGAGAGTTGGAGTCGGATGTTTGGCTTACCGACTTCCAGCTTGGCTGTGGAGTTGGTGCACATTTTGGTGGAGGTGGAGTCTGATTCAGGGAGATTGAGGAGTTGGAGTCAGATGATTGGCTTACCAACTCCATAGCCCTAATAACCATGTGATAGACACTGGCAAAAGCAATATATGCTGCAATAGAGGTAAAAAAAAAAGCTTCAGCTAGCGGCTATGTGAAAATAGTGACCATGGCGGCCTGTACCTCCAATCTGTGCAACACAGAGCAAAAAGAGATCTGCAGCACAATAAGTGGAGCTTAAAAAGGGAAAAGGACTAGTGATAAGATTCATGCTGCCCAAACAAGCAGCTGTGTAGTGGCATTTCATAGATGGCATACTTTGCACAGCTGACAGATGATTATATAACTCAGAGATTTTTCCTAAACACTGTGGGACATGGGTGCAAAAGGGCCGCCAGTGATCAGCTGGGATGTATCATCTCCGTAGGCTGTTGACTGATGACTTCTCAGAAATATTGCACATTTCACAGGAAAACATACAAGGCTGCAGCTGATTAATGCTGCCTGTGGCTTGGGCAGCATTAATCTCAGGACATGTTCCTTTTTTTAAGGAAAGTCTTCATGAATGTTACTGTAGATACGGATTTTGGAGTTGTGAAACATTTTGCTTTCACTTGAGCTTTGCTTTCATTGATTAATACTTAATTACCAGAGAGGATCATGACTGCATCTATCAAATATGAACTGAATCAATAGACGTTATCCAATGATAGAGTAGTTCAATGCATTAAATTTACGTAGTTCAAATACACACATTTCGCCATTAGCACTATTCTTCAAAGATGAGAGCTTGATCTGTCATGGCAAAAGAAGTATTCTATACCGCGATCTGGTGTGTACTGCCCAAATCACCCCCAGGATTACAGCTACTCTGCTGAGGAACGTGTCTTCAGCTTACTCACAAGCTCAGGGGTTGGGACTGTGAGAAGGGTGTCCAGCTCCTGCCCTGGCCCCTCCGCTTACCTCTAGTGTCTGACTAAGAAATCACTTCTTATTGACCCACCTCCTGGTTGAAAATTTACATCGGCGCCATCCTCGTGATTACATTGCGGGGGGGTGCCGATCGGGTTGGAGAGGAAGTGCACTCTCTTTAACAGGCTCCTAAATGCTGCAATCGTTATTGATTGTGACACTTAGGGGGTTAAACAACCAGGGGCACCAGTACTGGCAGTGACAGATGGTACTCAGCTAGAAGTGATGCTGAGCTCCTGCCAGCAGTGGTGCAGGCACAGTCCATGTGCCCACATGATCACTGTGACATACCTATATGCCATAGATCGGGAACACTTTCTAGATCGTGATGTACAGTTGTGGCCAAAAGTATTGACACCCGTGCAATTCTTTCAGATAATACTCAGTTTCTTCCTGAAAATGATTGTAATCACAAATTCTTTGGAATTATTATCTTCATTTAATTTGTCTTCAATGAAAAAACACAAAAAGAATTGTCCTAAAGCCAAATTGGATATAATTCCACACCAAACATAAAAAAGGGGGTGGACAAAAGTATTGACACTGTTAGAAAAATCATGTGATGCTTCTCTAATTTGTGTAATTAACAGCACCTGTAACTTACCTGTAGCACCTAACAGGTGTTGGCAATAACTAAATCACACTTGCAGCCAGTTGACATGGATTAAAGTTGACTCAACCTCTGTCCTGTGTCCTTGTGTGTACCACATTGAGCATGGAGAAAAGAAAGAAGACCAAAGAACTGTCTGAGGACTTGAGAAACCAAATTGTGAGGAAGCATGACCAATCTCAAGGCTACAAGTCCATCTCCAAAGACCTGAATGTTCCTGTGTCTACCGTGCGCAGTGTCATCAAGAAGTTTAAAGCCCATGACACTGTGGCTAACCTCCCTAGATGTGGATAGAAAAGAAAAATTGACGAGAGATTTCAACGCAAGATTGTGCGGATGGTGGATAAAGAACCTCGACTAACAACCAAACAAGTTCAAGCTGCCCTGCAGTCCGAGGGTGCAACAGTGTCAACCCGTACTATCCGTCGGCGTCTGAATGAAAAGGGACTGTATGGTAAGATAAACCAAGAAGGCCCCCACTTCTTACCCCGAGACATAAAAAAGCCAGGCTGGAGTTTGCCAAAACTTACCCGAGAAAGCCTACAACATTTTGGAAGAATGTTCTCTGGTCAGATGAGACAAAAGTAGAGCTTTTTGGGCAAAGGCATCAACATAGAGTTTACAGGAGAAAAAAAGGCATTCAAAGAAAAGAACACGGTCTCTACAGTCAAACATGGCGGAGGTTCCCTGATGTTTTGGGGTTGCTTTGCTGCCTGGCACTGGACTGCTTGACCATGTGCATGGCATTATGAAGTCTGAAGACTACCAACAAATTTTGCAGCATAATGTAGGGCCCAATGTGAAAAAGCTGGGTCTCCCTCAGAGGTCATGGGTCTTCCAGCAGGACAATAACCCAAAACACACTTCAAAAAGCACTAGAAAATGGTTTGAGAGAAAGCACTGGAGACTTCTAAGGTGGCCAGCAATGAGTCCAGACCTGAATCCCATAGAACACCTGTGGAGAGATCTAAAAATGGCAGTTTGGAGAAGGCACCCGTCAAATATCAGGGACCTGGAGCAGTTTGCCATAGAAGAATGGTCTAAAATTCCAGCAGAGCATTGTAAGAACTCATTGATGGTTACCGTAAGCGGTTGATCGCAGTTATTTTGGCTAAAGGTTGTGCAACCAAGTATTAGGTTAAGGGTGCCAATACTTTTGTCTGGCCCATTTTTGGAGTTGTGTGTGAAATGACCAATGTTTTGCTGTTTGCTTCATTCTCTTTTGTGTTTTTTCATTGAAGACAAATTAAATGAAGATAATAATACCAAAGAATTTGTGATTGCAATCATTTTCAGGAAGAAACGGAGTATTATCTGACAGAATTGCAGGGGTGCCAATACTTTTGACCACAACTGTATGTGTACGTCAAAGATTGTGAAGGACTTAAAACTCATGGAGTTCCATCAAAATACTAGATAAAGGATGTAGCTATTGATGTGGGGTGTACTTATTTTTGTAACAACTATTTGGAGTAGAACTGAAGATTTTGTAATGAAAGTTATATTATTAAACTTCTTTTCATGATATGGGTAAAATATGTTTTATCTAACTCAGTTTTGTCATAATTTTGGAACTTGATCTTGTGTTCATTGAGATATGGATTCAAATTTTACTTTCTCAAATGGGATGTACTCATTAATGTGGACCACCGTAAAATATATATTAGAGACACAAACTGTGTATCCCAAGCATTAAACTAAGCCAACTATTGACAACTTGGTTCCTGAGAGAAGTGATCTACACATAGATCACGGCTGAAAGCAGCACACGCCAGTTACAAGGTACATTAGCGCGTAACCTTTAAACTTAACGGTGTAACAGACCATCGCTTTATGCAGGGAGATATCCACAGTGAGACGATCAATCAAGGTTGCAGAGTACATACAGTCAACATTCTTAATTAGGGTTGACACTCTCCTCTCCTTGCCCCCGTCTGTCAAGAGGACTGTTTAAAAATCTGACTTATTAGTCCATATTAGAGACCAGGGGAACAGGTCTGGTTAATCTCGTGAGATCATTCATCCATCCGTGGTACACTGGTGCCTGATTATTCCAACCCTTCCTAGAGGTTGTAGATAACCACTGGCCCTGAGACACGGGGGCTATAAATCAATGGAAGTGCAGCTCCCATACATCCTGGGTTAATATCTGTTTATAATATCTCTGCTGGGAATGGTCTGACATATTTGGAGGCATCTTAGAGAGTGAACAGGCGAGGCAGGGTTACTTAAGAACACGAAAGTAAGCTCAACGAACACATATTTGTAACACATATGTTGTGGAAAGTGCCTCATGGTGATGAGTCAACTTAGTGGAGTCTGACCCCTCGGTACCTCTACAATGAGGGCCAACGTCTTCAGTTGATTGCAAGGCTATGGAGGCAAAGATCCAACTCCGACTCTTCAATTTCCCTGAATCCAACTCCATCAAAATGGACACTGACTTCAGCTCCACAGTCCTGATTGATTGTATTGTAGGTTTGCTGCAATTCGGCACGACAGACATTTGTAATGCACTTTTCTCATACAACGGACCCTCAGTCACTGACATTTAGTAGAGTCAATTTTATAGGTATATAATAACCTTCGCAATATATTTTTTTAGTGGAGAAAACAGAGTTGTGGAATCTGAGTCATGGAGTCGGAATTGGTGCCAATTTTGGTGGAGTTGGAGTCGGACTCAGGGAAATTGAGGAGTCGGATGTTTGGCTTACCGACTCCATGGCCTTGGGAGGAAGGGACATCAGGTTACACCAAGGAAAGCTTGGATTACACCAGATTACACCAAATTAGATATAAATATACTAAATACAGAATCGAACTCAGGACAGCAGGGCAACATTACTAACCGCTGAGCAATAATCAGCAGAATACTGGTCCGTCCTGTTAAGAAAAAGTCACAACGGACAACAGAAATATAGGAGAAAATAAAACAGACCAATGTGGAAGGCAGTCTGATCAAGGCAACAATGTGTATTCTCCAATGAGAAAAGCATTTTGTGCCACAGTACTTGGCACTGCCACAACAGACGGGCATCTCTGAGGCAATAATTAGTGAAGACGCTACAGCGCTCTTTCATCTGATAATAGTCATCGATCTTCAAGGGTTGGACCCCCACCGATCATAAAATTAATGTCCCTCCTAAGAACAGACCAACTTCTGACAATCTCAGAAGCCTCATTTAAAGCGTACCTATCATTTAAAAGAAATTATGACAGGTCATAGTAATTTGTCAGAAGTTTTGAGCACTAGTGGCCTAGGAGCTTAGACCCCCACTAATCTCTAAAACAAAGAGATCGGCTCTCTTAGAAAGTGGAGCTAATAGTGTTTAGATCCATCTATAGCCTATGGAACATTACACCACTTGCTCCAATGGAGACCTTAATTGGTTTGTCCGGCATAAAGTTATTCTATGGCACTACATGTGAAGACACAGCTTCTCTCAATGCATGCCAGGGGTTAATGTTCTTAATTTGGTCAGACTATTGGTCTTTTGTTTGTTGTCTCATGTTTGATAAGTCATTGTTTATTGCCAGACTATGCAGAGTCTTCATTGTTTTGGGATGTGTACTGCTAATTTAATTATCTCACCCCCTCTGACTACATACCTTGGAAGAAAATTATGCAGATATCGGATTGAAATGCCAACTAATAACAGCCCAGCCTTATTCCACCAATCCTGGAAGATCACAATGCCCTGAGAGGAGTACTCAGAGATGCAATGAGATGAAGATATATAAGGGGGACTATTTTATTCACCAGGGGTTCATATGCTAGATGGCTTCAATCTAGGGGCTGTGGTCCAGGTTGGAAGACTATAACCTCAGCCTAGGAATTTCGATTCCAGCTGCAAGGATAACATTGTGCTTCATACTCTACATTGCCTCAATCTGAGAGCTGCAGGTCCAATTGGAGGAGCACTAAAACTGGGTTATATTCGGTAGAAGTTCAGCCTAGGATTCTAGAATTCGGCTGAAATATCAGTGAACTATTTAAGGAAGATACCACGGTTGGAACAATTCAGTCACCAGGCTACAGACTTTGTCATGCTCATTTGACTTCCTAAGCTTGTCGCTATACCTCTCTCAGTGGGTGCCCGCCAAACGCGGGCTGCTGATGGACTGGAGTAAATGGCCCTGGAAGCCGCGAAGGCACGTACATTCTAAACCCTGGTGAGGTAGCGGAAGAGGGAGAATCTGCTGCCTGTAAAATGTTGTGTTTTGCTTGGTTATGTGCCTTTGATTGTTGGGGATCCAATAAAGCCTCAACATTGTATGGTTCCCTAACCCTGTGTTGTCTGAGTAGTGCTTCCACCCACAGTTAAGGAGTTTTGGTGTTCAATGTAGTCTTTTTAAAGGTGGCTGTGCCAGCAGGCGAGAGCTCCTGCGACTCCCGGGTCTCCACACTGCAGCTTGTGAATCCAGTCCACATTGTGAGGATTTTCTAATGTCAGCGCCAGAAGTGGGTGGTCACGCAAGTATGTGATTTGCATACTTCCAGCAACATTACAACTAGACTGTATCTGGCCTCACTCAATCCCCTTGTCCTGAGTATGGCCGGATACAGTCTAGTCTGCATGTGACTGCATGTACGCAAATCATATACTTGAAGTCACAAGTCTACTCCCGACGCTGGAGAATCATCACAGCGTCGAGTGTACGTACACCCAGAGTGACTGCAGACTTGAACCCTAAGGCCACACAACCCCTTTAAGTGAGCTACCCCTTTTTTCCATATTAGCTTTCCTAGAAGAAAAAAAAAGGGGTTTGGTACAGTGTTATCCACATGAAAAAATATGTATTGCTTTCAGTGGGAGAAACAAAATAGTAATCTTGTAGTTGTGATACCTTTTAATGGCTAACTAAAATAAACTAATTTTTGTTATGAAGCAAGCTTTCGAGACTACTCATTCTCTTCATCAGGTATGATTTGCCATGCCTGATGAAGACATCATCTACTTTATAGCCCCATAGGAAATGAAGGGAGCGATAATATGGATTTTTTGACTATAAAGGTGGCAAAACAGAATACCGGTAATTAATTTAATCCCTACAAGTGTGATTTATTAAATTATAACCTCTTCTAATCATACAGCAAAACCATGGAAGTGGATTCATTTGATTGAAGAAATTCAGCTTCAGCAAAGTTCTTAATTTGCGCTAGGTGCTATGTTATTTCATCTGAGTATCTGTCAGTATAGATACTAACTTATCTTTGTTCTTCTGAGCTCCTAGGCAATTTTCCCTTTATGAGCTCATCTCATCTTTATATCATATATGACCATAAATGCTCTCATAAGAGTGAGCTCACCTACGTATTTTCTGTTGATTCAATCTATAACCCAGCAATAAAAGGTAAATGATGGAAACTTACTCTATTTGTAATAAAAAAAATTATAATTGCAGCAGAAAGCAACCGTCTCCTTTAAATCTAATGACATTGTGGGTCGTAATTAAAGTGAGTCGTAAGTAAAGTGAACTTATCAACAGATGTGGGTGTTCGAAACTAAAAGCACCACCTCCAGCAGGTCCTATGCTGCATTCTAATTAAGTGGCTATTATGCCCTGACTCCACCCGTACACCAAATTAGTAAGTTTTAAACACTTCCCACCCTGTAATATAATTACCTCTGTCCAGCCCAACGGGTTTGATTGCAGCTCAGTCCGTCACGCCTCTCTCTGCCGTCTGACAGCTTCTTCATCTGAATGACATCCGAATCGCGTGGCTGCGCAGAGGATTCTCTGGATCATGTGTGCCCTATTGTGGGCAGAGCCTAAAACTGTAGGCCTGCGCGAACCGCTAAGGTCTCTGTGCCAGTGCACAGTGTGCCTGTGCAATCCGGAGAATCCTCTGCTCATGTGCAATATGGATATCAATCATCAGAAGAAGCTGAAGAGGGAGGCGGGACGCCCGCCACAGGGAGGCGGCACGGCCGCCACAGGGAGGAGCACGCCGCCACAGGGAGGAGGCACGCCCGCCACAGGGAGGAGCACGCCCGCCAAAGGGAGGAGGCACGCCCGCCACAGGGAGGAGGCACGCCCGCACAGGGAGGAGCACGTCCGCCACAGGGAGGAGGCAAGCCCGCCACAGGAGGCGGGACGCCGCCACAGGGAGGCGGGGCAGATGGCAAAGAGAAGCAGAACAGACTGAGAACTAATTAAGCCCATTGGACCAACAACAGGTCATTATAATACAGGGCGGGAAGTTTTTAAAACTTGTTTATTCGGTGTACAGGAGGAGTTAGACCACAATAACACCCTTCATAAAATGAAGCATAGGTGCTCGTGAAGGTGGCGCATTTTTTTTTTTAAACACCCAAATCTGGTGACTGGTTTACTTAAACAATAATGATAATGAAAAAAAAAAGAAGCAATAAGTTAATTTGTTCCAGAGAACACGTACGACCGACTTTAGGTAGAGGACTTAGAAACCCATAGAACTGCTCTTTGAGTATATACCATTAATACAAGCATATCACATAAATGGTGCAGTCTTCAAAGCTGGACTTACTTTTATTGCCTACAAGTGCAACAAACGGTTGTGTTTCTGATTCTTCATTTACTTTCTTTACCATAGAAAACCAATCTTCTAGATTCTCAAAGCTCTGATAGTTGGTGATATCATAGACCAGGAGAACGCCCTGAAATAGATGGATCTCGGGTTATTATAGTTATTACACACCAAAGCAATATATAAAGCGGAATAAGACGCAGAGCCACAACTCACGTACAATCTAATCATTCTGCAACTATGAGACTCAAATACTGATCATCTAGAGTTACTATAGACACCCAGATATCTATGTCTGCAGTGTTTATTTCCTATGACACACGTTAATAATCGTCAGGCTTTACTGGGATTATCGGAGGTTATCTATAGGTGGTGGAGGCGGTAACAAATGTGAGCTTAGTATCAGATAATTGCTTCAACATAGATAAGGGAACAACTGCTGAGTAACACCAGGATCCAAGGAGATTGGGTGGATCTGAGAAGAAATAGTCTATGATCAAGAAGATGTAACGCTATGAAACAGGCATTAAATGCCGAACCAGACAGCTATCTGTAGGCAAATGTTACAGAAGTCCTGTCTCTGATAAATTACAGGCACTCCAATATGATGCAATAAAGATCAATTTATTAGAAAAGAAGCAAATGCAGTATGTGAAAATGTTTCGGTCATGTAATTTGACCTTAATCAGTTCACATGCTGCTGAAGAAAATGGCCTTGATGAGTGGAATGAGCAGAACGCAAGCGGTCTCCACCGCTATTGTAATGGATGTCCAATACAATAGCGATGTATACTGCTTGTGCGCTCCTCACGCCACTCATCCCGACATACCCAAAAACTGAATGTATGAGCCGTGGGGATAGCTGCCGGGTAAGCTGGGAGTAACGGAGGTCACCAGAGGACACCGTTGCCATAGACTGCTAGCTAGCGATTACTATGGCAATGGTGTCCTTGGGTGAACTCACCGCTTAAAATGCTGCAGCTCTCAACTCAGTCATTCAGTGTTCAGAGGCCACGGGGATAGGATGCTATCAACACAACCTCTAATGAAGCTGAGCTGGAGTGCACAGAGAAGATATCGCAGAGGATCGTAGAGGGTATGACAGTCAAGGGGTTAATAAAGATGGAGTCACTAAATGGCTTTGCGTTTTTATTTCTAATAAAATGTTTTTTTCCCGTGTGTGGTGTCTTCTTTACTATTTACTTGAGATTCTTAAAGTGAACCTGTAACCCTTTTCCCCAGTGCTTTACAAACTGAAAGCAGCACCTTCAGCAGTGTCTATGCTGCATGCTGTGAAGGTGTCTATACACTCTCTCCCCCTGTACTCCAAAAGAAAGACTTTATAATATTTCCCACCATGCATAAGTAAGTCATTACTTAGGCGGTCTGAGGGATCTGGTAACTGTGTCCTTACATTTCTGTCGGCCAAATCCTCCCTGCCTCCTCTGTTTCAGCCGCATCCTCTTCTCTCTTTGCCCCCTCCTCTTTGGCACCTGCGCAGATTCATCTTTGTTCATGCAGGTGCACACCTGCACCACCTACTACCCCCTATAAAAAATTCCCCCCTTGCCCCCCTTAACCCACACCCCTCCAAACCCACCCCCAAAAAATGCCCCCACTGCACCTGCAACCCGCAAACATGCCCCCCCAAATCCGCACTCCCCATACAAATCCTGATTTAAATGTGTGTGTGTGTGTGTGTGTGTGTGTGTGTGTGTGTGTGTGTGTGTGTGTAAAATTTTGTGATTGTGGGTGCAATGGTGCAAATTTCCTTTAGTGGACATACATTGTGATGGGGTGGGGCCATAAAGGTGGTGGAGCTATGAAAGGGTAGGGCTGTGTGGATGAGGTGGAGCTTGTGAAGGGGGTGTGGCTATGTGGAAAGGGTCGAGGTAAAGTATTTTATTTTCATCTCATTCAAAAGCCTTTTGATAACCGACATTCTTGGTTTTTCCTTCCAGTACAAAGATGAACAGATTTTTGGGAGTTCCAACTCTTGAACAGGCCACATAAAGTTGACCATGAGAAAATGGTTTCTTTTTCTTATGGGTGATTAATGTCTGTAGGACACACAAGAATGATCAGGCAGTGACATGACAAAATTTTATAAGCTAACATTCGATAGTGACATCACAATAATGGGGCAGGGCAATAAAGGAGAAGATGGGTCAGGCAGTGTCATGACACAGAATTTTGTAAGCTGACATTCTAAATTCTATAGTGGCATCACAATAAACAGGGCGGGGCAATAAAATAGACAGCATTATGAAAGGGGGTGGGGCTATGTGAAGTGGCAGAGTTACTGCATGGGCGTGGCTTTGTGGAGATGAAGCTGTGAAGTGGGTGGGGCTATGTGGAGTGGATGAAGCTATGGAGGAGGCGTGGCTTTGTTGAGATGTGCTGTGAAGTGGGTGTGGCTATTGTGAGGTGTAGCGGCGTCAGGGAGGCAAAGACACGGGATCCAGCACCACTGGTCACGGCACACGGTTTATTTGGCCAAAAACCGTAGACAACAATAGTCCGGTGCACTATTCCGGATTCCCCTTACTTCAGGGGCCGCTTCTCAGCTTCACCCAAAAGGACTTACCCTGTCAAAACCAGCCACAATGTCTCAGGCCTGGCTCAGGGATGTTTCTCTTTCAGAAGCTCTGGGAGTTGTGTCCACTCCCTCACTCGAGACCACACCCCGTGGTCTAGCTTCCTTTTATCACACCCAAGCCAGTAAGCAGAACCAACACAAAATCCCGGGATGGAGTGCGACCTGTCAATATGGAGGATGCACCCAGGGAGGCATATACCAGTCGCAGGGGCCCGACCCGGTCGGTGCCTCACACTATGTTGAGTGGGCAGAGCTTGATGCATACACTCATCTTTGTGGAGTGGGAATGGCTATGGGAAGTAGGTGTGGCTTTATGCATACACACACACCCACAATCAACTTTATATATTAGATTATAACCACTTTCTTATATCAATAATATCACCCCCATCTATTTTATGGTATCCATGTTTATCTAATTTTCTTTATATGATATGCATACACTGCTTTCTTCTTATATCCCCATGATTCTTATTTGCTGTAACATTAATCCTGTAAATATCCCGTAGATACAGCCCCCTTTTTTTCCCACTTCCCGGGAAACAACCGCGATTCCAAATATAGGGGAAGAGTACACATTAGCACGTCGTTTAGGGAAATACGTGAATATCAGATAATAAATGCGGGTGATGTTATGGATATAAGATTAAAAATATACTGTTTTCTGAACATTACAACATATTGAAGATATGAATAAAAATAGTAAAAGTAAACATACATATATGGGTATTAATATGGAAAGAAATCATATGGGTGATGACATAAAAATCTGGATATACGGTAAGCAATAATGTCTGCACAGTGTTTAACTTCATGTAATTTTAGTATTTTATGCAGGGGTTCATGTAATGAAACCCTAAAGGTACCGTCACACAGGGAGATATCGCCGGCGATGTTGCCGGCAACCGAGGGGCGTGGTCAGGTTGCGGCGACATCGCCGGCGAATTGCCGCGTGTGACAGGGCGATAATCAGGCGATGAATCGCCTGAGTCACATCGCCAGGTTTCCCAACAATGTTGGGAAACCTGGCGATGTTGCTCAGGCGATTCTGCCTGATCGCCCTGTGTAACGCGGCAATCCGCAATGTTACGGGCGATTCCGCCTATCTACTACATTGCGGGTTATCGCTCGCTGGGTTGCTGGGCAACTCAGCGAGCGATGGCCGCGGCAACTAGCCGGCGACATCGCCGGTAAGTTGCTCAGCGTGACATCTCCCCGGCGATGTTGTCAGGGATGCGCGCTCCCGCGATCCCCGGCAATATCGCCGGCGATATGTCCCTGTGTGACGGTACCTTAAGGGAGAAATAAAAAAGTAAAAAAAGGAAGTATGTGATTAATAAACCAGATACATCAATTAAGATGGATATTGGGTGGATCCCGGAAACAATCATACATGGGACTATGGACTTTTTTATTTGATACTTTTAATTGGACATGGAGGTAACTCCATGATTAAGACTAGTGTATAGTCAAAACGCATCGGTGGTTATGCTAAACATCTTTAACCTCTCAGTGTTTTTTATGGGCGTCTGACGTTTGTCGCCGCTTTTAAAATGGTGGAAAGATGTGAAGTTTTAAAGGGATCCTGTCACCCCCAAATCACCTCCTAAGCTATTAAAACATGTCCCTGCAGCCTCCCATCAGTAATCCCACACTCCTTTTTGCTAATAAATACATCCTGTAAAAGTGAAGAAAAACGTTATAGCACTTAGTCATTAGTGATGATAATGAGTAGTGGCTATTCTTTAGTCACCCAGGCGGGCCCATGTTGTCATGATAGCACCCCTTAATAGGCGTGATCTGCAAGGCATAATGTTTTTAGCGCCTCCCAGTGCTCCTCAGCGCTGGCGAGGCTGTAATGGGGCAGGAATGACGCGAAACGCGTCATTTCCGGTATCGGGTGACGTCAGTACACCCGCGCCGCTCTGTAGGCTTCAAGCCCCGCACTGTGCATGCGGCGTTGGTGTACTGACGTCAGCAGATACCGGAAATGACACGATTCACACACAACAATATACCAGGTTGGCTGATAGTTGATCGTTTGGTTTAAGTACATGTTCTCAAACCTGCGATCAGCGATCCAACGATTTATCGTTACAACTTGGCAGTCACATGCAACGATGTCGCAACTATGTCGCTGGAATGCCTCTAAACCTGTGACATATCAGCGATGTCATTAAAGATGTTGGCCTTTACACAATTTTTACGTACAAGGCTGGATTATTACTTGCTCACAAACCCAATCTTTGTTATCCCAAAAGAAAGCCAGAAGAGAGGTCTGCTAGAAGAATTTTCCCCTTTCTTATACAGCTGAGCATATGATTATGTGTATATGAGAGGGGCTTTTAGTAAACAGCGATCACACCTGATCCCTCATACACTTGGATGCTCAGCTGGGTATGGGAACAGTGAAATAATAATCCTCTTAGGGCCCTTTCACATCAGCGTTTTTTGAAATTCGCGGCAGATGCGGTGAAAAAAACGCATCTGCCGCGATTACCGCATACCGGCTGCACTTGCGGCACGGTTGCGGCGCGGTTGCGGTAAACGCCATACAAGGTATAGGTGGACTTGCGGCAGGTGCGGTTTTGGCACTTGCGGCAGGTGCGGGCCGCGAAAAAAAATGCTGTCAGTCGCGTTTTTTTTCGCGGCTGCACCTGCCGCAAGTCCGCCTATACCTTGTATGGCGTTTACCGCAACCGCGCCGCAAGTGCAGCCGGTATGCGGTAATCGCGGCAGATGCGTTTTTTTCACCGCATCTGCCGCGAATTTCAAAAACCGCTGATGTAAAAGGGCCCTTAGCCTTATTTTACATGGAAACAAAGATCAGGCATGTAAATACACAGCATGCCTATCCTCTCCACACCCCATCTCCACACACACACACACACACACACACACACACACACACACACACACACACACACACACAGCGAGTGTGCTTTCACATCATCGGATTGCAATTTTGCGGTAGATCCGGCAGATGTCGCGGCATCTGCTGGATCTGCCGCATAAGGCCAACTTGCGGCATCGTTCCGGCAAGCCCCTTC
This sequence comes from Allobates femoralis, assembly GCA_033576535.1. Classification (NCBI taxonomy): domain Eukaryota; kingdom Metazoa; phylum Chordata; class Amphibia; order Anura; family Aromobatidae; genus Allobates; species Allobates femoralis. The sequence continues at coordinate 70,739,321 of JARQOC010000003.1, read as the reverse complement.
ACTCTCTATGGGGCCGCAGATCGGGTGCAGCAGGTGTGGTATTGCCGAATCCAGCACTTGCGGCAGCGCAAAAAAAAAAAATGCTGCTAGCAGCCCTATAGGGAATGAATGGGGCTTGCCGGATTGGTGCTACAAGTCGGCTGTTACACGGTAGATCCGGCATGTGTGGCAACATCTGCTGGCTCTAACGCAAAATTGCAATATCGATGATGTGAAAGGAGTCTTCTTCCTCGGTTTTCTACAATAAGGGGACACCGCCATATATACAAGATTGCCAGTCAATCCCTAAAAAATTGTGGATCTGGTCAATGTTCACCTATAGGCAGTTTGTGGCCAGTTTAAGGCTGCACTCACGGCATTACTAAAAAGCCTGGGGCTTCACAAGGAAAGACCATTCTGTGAGCGAAAGGCAAAACATTTCAAACATTACATTCCGTTTCATCCAGATTAATTATTGATTGACAAGTGAATAAAAAACGATCATTTGACCTTGTTTCCCCAAGAGCACACTAAAATTCTGCTTACTAATTAGAAAGAACCCTTGTGTCGCTTTGTCCCCTATTTCCTCGTGTGTATTTGTCCCCCGTTTCCTCGTGTGGCCTTGTCCCCCATTTCCTCGTGTGGCCTTGTCCCCCATTTCCTCGTGTGGCCTTGTCCCCCATTTCCTTGTGTGGCCTTGTCCCCCATTTCCTTGTGTGGGTTTGTCCCCCATTTCCTTGTGTGGGTTTGTCCCCCATTTCCTTGTGTGGGTTTGTCCCCCATTTCCTTGTGTGGGTTTGTCCCCCATTTCCTTGTGTGGGTTTGTCCCCCATTTCCTTGTGTGGGTTTGTCCCCCATTTCCTTGTGTGGGTTTGTCCCCTATTTCCTTGTGTGGGTTTGTCCTCCATTTCCTTGTGTGGGCTTGTCCTCCATTTCCTTGTGTGGGTTTGCCCCCCCATTTCCTTGTATGGGTTTGTCCTCCATTTCCTTGTATGGGTTTGTCCTCCATTTCCTTGTGTGGGTTTGTCCCCCATTTCCTTGTATGGGTTTGTCCCCCATTTCCTTGTGTGGATTTGTCCTTTATTTCCTTGTGTGAGTTTGTCCATTTCCTTGTGTGGGTTTGTCCATTTCCTTGTGTGGGTTTGTCCTCCATTTCCTTGTATGGGTTTGTCCTCCATTTCCTTGTTTCTTTTCGTGTTCATTTTCATTAACTTTATATTTTCCCCTTTCCTTTTATAACCCTACTTTTACCAATAACGTTTTCTCTTCGTCGCTCACCATCTAGATTTTCTTTGTCATCTGTCCCTAATTAACTAGAAGAAACGTTTATATTTTTAAGATATGACATAAGTTGATGTTAGAAACAACCATAAACATGGCTCCTATAAATCCAGTCCTCCCATACAGCGACTGGTTAGAGTTAGTGACAAGTAATCTAAAATTCATTAGTTACTCCAATGGAAAAGTGAAAGGTTACTTTCTCAGTCAATAAAAGAAAAATGGGTTGTTCATTCATTCTGCCCATAGTACAAAGACACATGACTCATAATCATGCTCCAGTCTAGTGGAAGGGTCGGGCCGTGTAGGGTGTGCGTTTTAAAAATTAATGAATAGCATGATATGAAACTTCATTTGGAAAGTAATTAATTCCCAAAATAGTCAAACTGAATGGTCTCATTCAGAGATGCAAATGGGGTCTGCCGGGAAAAGTCAGTAAAATAGTTACAATCTTCCAAGTGCGTGGCCAATGTTTGGTAAATGCAATTCATCCACATTTCATCCAACGTTCGGCTCTTCAGCACTTATGGTATGTGAGGACAGAGACTGCACCTCTTGTACTTGGCCTTAAAGCTCTCTAATTGGTCACACTGAAGGGGAAAAAAAAGATATATCTAAAACTGATTTCAAATCAGTGTGTTCCCTTTACAAAACGGTCGGTGTGATTCTCAAACATCTTCTGACAGTCGTTAGATAATGGCTAGACAAACACTTGTTCATCAGAAGGCCAACTCTCTGAGCTACCTCATACCACCATCCACCATTGATTGCAATCACAAAATTCTTTGGTATTATTATCTTCATTTAATTTGTCTTCAATGAAAAAACACAAAAATAATTGTCCTAAAGCCAAATTGGATCTAATTCCACACCAAACATAAAAAAGGGGGTGGACAAAAGTATTGGACTGTTAGAAAAATCATGTGATACTTCTCTAATTTGTGTAATTAACAGTACCTGTAACTTACCTGTGGCACCTAACAGGTGTTGGCAATAACTAAATCACACTTGCAGCCAGTTGACATGGATTAAAGTTGACTCAACCTCTGTCCTGTGTCCTTGTGTGTACCACATTGAGCATGGAGAAAAGAAAGAAGACCAAAGAACTGTCTGAGGACTTGAGAAACCAAATGTGAGGAAGTATGAGCAATCTCAAGGCTAAGGGTATGTGCCAACAGGAAGGTTTAGTGGCGTTCAAACCGTCAGTAAACCGCTGGAAATTATCAGTTCTGAGCTCTGAAGTCTCCAGCTGTTTTCCGGCGTTTTTTTTCAGCGTGTGCACAGCGTTTTTCAGTCGGTTTTTCCAGCGGTTTTTCCGGCGGTTTTCTATGGAGGATTTTGTTCATGGAACCGATCAAAAACCGCTGAGAAGAATTGACATGCTGTATGCTGCTAAACCGCTGGGAAACCGCTCAACCGCGGGCAGATCCGCTCACATAAACCGACTATGTGTGCACAGCGGTTTCTAAATTACATAGGGTTACTTGTAAGTCCTAACGCTGCTTAGGATTTACATAAATTTAAATAAAACCTATGCTAAACCGCCGGCAGTTTTCGTTGCTAAACCGACATTAAACCTTTCTGTGGGCACATACCCTAAAAGTCCATCTCCAAAGACCTGAATATGTTCCTGTGTCTACGTGCGCAGTGTCATTAAGAAGTTTAAAGTCCATGGCACTGTGGCTAACCTCCCTAGATGTGGACAAAAAAGAAAAATTGACGAGAGATTTCAACGCAAGATTGTGCAGATGGTGGATAAAGGACCTCGACTAACATCCAAACAAGTTCAAGCTGCCCTGCAGTCCGAGGGTACAACAGCGTCAACCCGTACTATCCGTTGGTGTCTGAAAGAAAAGGGACTGCATGGTAGGAGACCCAGGAAGACCCCACTTCTTACCCCGATACATAAAAAAGCCAGGCTGGAGTTTGCCAAAATTTACCTGAGAAAGCCCAAAACGTTTTGGAAGAATGTTCTCTGGTCAGATGAGACGAAAGTAGAGCTTTTTGTGCAAAGGCATCAACAGAGTTTACAGGAGAAAAAAAAGAGGCATTCAAAGAAAAGAACACGGTCCCTACAGTCAAACATGGCGGGGGTTCCCTGATGTTTTGGGGTTGCTTTGCTGCCTCTGGAACTGGACTGCTTGACCGTGTGCATGGCATTATGAAGTCTGAAGACTACCAACAAATTTTGCAGCATAATGTAGGGCCCAGTGTGAGAAAGCTGGGTCTCCCTCAGAGGTCATGGGTCTTCCAGCAGGACAATGACCCAAAACACACTTCAAAAAGCACTAGAAAATGGTTTGAGAGAAAGCACTGGAGACTTCTAAGGTGGCCAGCAAGGAGTCCAGACCTGAATCCCATAGAACACCTGTGGAGAGATCTAAAAATGGCAGTTTGGAGAAGGCACCCTTCAAATATCAGGGACCTGGAGCAGTTTGCCAAAGAAGAATGGTCTAAAATTCCAGCAGAGCATTGTAAGAAACTCATTGATGGTTACCGGAAGCGGTTGATCGCTGTTATTTTGGCTACAGGTTGTGCAACCAAATATTAGGCTGAGGGTGCCAATACTTTTGTCTGGCTCATTTTTGGAGTTTTTTTGTGAAATGATCAATGTTTTGCTGTTTGCTTCATTCTCTTTTGTGTTTTTTCATTGAAGACAAATTAAATGAAGATAATAATACCAAAGAATTTGTGATTGCAATCATTTTCAGGAAGAAACTGAGTATTCTCACAGAATTGCAGGGGTGTCAATACTTTTGGCCACAACTGTATATTGGTGGGGTCCCATGCCCTATCCTGAGACTAAAGAGTCCATTATTGTTATATGCCATTTAGTTTATTCCTTAAATTAGGTGCCCCTCTACAGGCTGTACACTTAAGTGAGCAGAGCTGTGCTACAATTCCCATCACAATCGTTTGCCTATCGAACGTAGCACTAGATCAGTCCCTGACCCTACAAGCTGGGAATAATTCTTTATTGAGGTTGAGTCATCACTGTCATCCCCCACTCCTTATACGAGCTGTCAATACAATGCGATGACCACAGCGAGCTATACTTCCCCCACAGTTTGCTTGGTTGGGGTAAATCATCATAAACTGCTCACTTCCCATGTACTGGTTGTTATAAAGGGAAATACAGTATACCCTAATGCCCTGAAAATAAGACCGTGCATGTTTGGGAGAAAAAAATTAATATAAGTATAAATATAAGACACTATGTCTTATTTTCAGGGGAGGTCTTATTTTATCATGATCCCCATCATCCCATGCAGCTCAATCATCCTCATGCAGCTCCAATATCCCTGAAGCCCATCATCCCCTTGCAACCTGTTGCATCCCCAATCATCCCATGCAGCCCCCATTATCCCCAACATCCCCATGAAGCCCCCATTATCCCCATCATCCCCATGCAGCCCCCATTATCCCCATCATCCCCTTATAGCCCCCAATATCACCATGCAGCCCACAATATCCCCATTAAGGTACATGCAGAAAGAAACTCCTCTTACGCTCTCACAATGATCCGCCGCTGCATGTATTCCAGTCCGCCCCGGCACCGCACTGAGCTCCCTCAGCTGCCATAGATGTTCGTGAAGCCGCCAGCCAATCAGACGCCGGTGGCTTCTCGTACATCCTCTGCAGCTGAGAGAGCTCGGAGCAGTGCCGGGTGGGCCAGTAAATACCTAGGATCACAGCTGCATGCCATGTTAGGCGGGCATGCATAAGAAAAATAAAGTTTGATATATCTTATTTTCAGGGGATGCCTTATGTTTAGCACTTTTGCAAACCCTCTACTATGTCTTATTTCGGGGTAACACGGTAGCATGGATGGCCAATCAAATAAAATGAATGGACATTAATGAAACGCAGACACACAAAGTCCACATGACCCAAATAAATTGGAAGAGTGACGATATAGATCAGAATTAGTGATTATGTGTAGAATATATCTAGGGTTAAAAATTGTAAATTGGAAGAATATTTGATTAATAGACTTTTTTCTCCATCTGGGGAAACTTGAAATTGGCCGGGAGACCAAATTCCAGAGAACCTACTGTTTCCTCTCCCCATCTAACTACAGGACTAATGTAATTCAACACAACGTGTAAACTTGGCTCCATGTGTGGTAGTAACTGGACGGAAAGTCCTGGCCGCTCTACATGAGGTTGTGTGAATTGTTTAAAGGGAACGTGTATGTCAGTTTTCACAACGGACACTAAACCAGTCATGTTTGACTATTTGATTTGCATTTTTCTTTATTTTTACGTAAAGCCAGATTAAACAAAAACTACAAATAAAGCCCGTTGGTCTCTGGCAATAGGACTATGTATCATTGTTTCCGGAGGACTGTAAGGCACACATCAGCGGTTTTCGTTGATGTGCAGGAGATCCGGCAGGTGGCGACGGATCCGCCGCCTAACGGCTGACTTTCGGCCTGGATCCGGCAAGCCTCATGCATTGTCTATTGTCCAATGCGGCAAGTGTGGTTACGCCAGATGCGGCAGTCCAGCACTTGCGGCCACGAAAAAAAACGCTGCTTACAGCTTGTAACCGGCCGATCCGGCGTAACTGCAATTGCTGCACGGACCGCAAGCCCCATAGACAATGCATGGGGCTTGCCGGAAGTCGGCCGTCAGTGGCAGATCCGGCGCCATCTGCCGGATCTGCCGCACATCAGCGAAAACAGCTGATGTGAAAGGGGTCTTAACGCGTTTTGAGTGCAGATTTGTCACAAAACCTAAATGGGTTTCCTGATGCAGCAAAGTCAGAGAATCCTGAAGTCTCCACACATACGTTGAGTATTTTCTCCTTGCAGATTCGGTGCAGAAATAAATCTGCAGCATCAATTCTTGCAGTGCTTTTGCTCCAGATTTCATCTATTCTAATGAATAGGAAAAATCTGCACCAAAATGTGGCAAAAACATTGCATTTTCCTGCCAAGAGATGCAGGAATGGTGCAGACATTTCTGCACCAAATCCTAAACATGTGCATTTACCCTTATAGTCTATTGACCGCTTTCTGACAATTGGATATTTTTCTTGAAAATGTAATGAAGCACAGAAACGTTACAATCCCGGTTTATATGTTGCTCCTATGTTGTCACTTTGGGGACTATTTAGGCTACAGTCACCAAAAAGAATATCCAAAACAATTACCCCAATTATGTATAAAAACAGAAACTTTATTTAAACAGAAACAAACCAACATCAACAACCGGTGTATATACAGCCAAATGAAAATACAGACAAACACAGGATAAGAAATCAGAATGGATGCATAGCAACACTGTAGATTCCTATCCTACCTAAGGGGCTCACCTCTGCTTTCCCTGCCTAACAGCGGAGCTTTACGTCACCCTAATGTGTATTGGTGTCCCCGCTCCCCGGAGGCTTACCCTGAATTTCTTAAGGGCAAGCTTCTGTGTGGGATATATGCAGTGATTCAAGATCAAGGTATAGCAGACAGACCTCTTGGTTAAGAGGGTTAGGTCGCACAATAACACCTTAACTGATCATTAAAAATTGCAGCCTGGGTAGGCGGGGAAACAGAGGTAGACCGACAGGAGATTACCATATTTTTGACTGGTCTCTCCCCTTCTATGCTAACCAGGTGGAGCCCAGAGATTTTCCTTCCTTTCCTGTATGGGCTCCTTTATCTCTCTGTGACAATTTGAGGAAAGTAGTTGTGTGTCTTGTGCTGGAATACGAGGTCTATGGTTGATTGGGAGCACGTCTAGACTAGTTACCTCGTCAGAACTATCGGCTGTAATCACCAGGATCTTTCGTACTGAAAGCTAACGGAATCATCGTGTCTAACCATCTGAGCTAAAATTAAGAAGGAACAGTAGATGGTTATACATTCATGACATCCACTTCCCTGCATACTCACCCTTTTGCCTCCTGATGAACCCAATTTCGGAAATTACCACGAGGGGAAAACGCGTCGAAGCGGAAAAAAAGGATGCTTTATTTTCCCAACAAACAAAGCATACTATATGTTGGATGAATTAATTACCAACAATTTCCGCTAATATACCACCACTCGTGGATGAACGTGCCATGTGTATGCATTTGGGTGCACTGGGACACCTTCATTTTTAATGATCAGTTAAGATGTTATTGTGCGACCTAACCCTCTTAACCAATAGATCTGTCTGCTATACCTTGATCTTTGATCACTGCATATATCCCACACAGAAGCTTGCCCTTAAAAAATTCAGGGTAAGCCTCCGGGGAGTGGGGACACCAATACAAATTAGGGGGACGTAAAGCTCCGCTGTTAGGCAGGGAAAGCAGAGGTGAGCCCCTTACGTAGGATAGGAATCTACAGTGTTGCAATACATCCATTCTGATTTTTTTATCCTGTGTTTGTCTATTTTTATTTGGCTGTATATACAGCAGTTGTTGACGTTGGTCGGTTTTCTGTTTAAGTTTCTGATTTTATACATAATTGGGGTAATTGTTTTGGATATTCTTTGATTATTGACTTCCCCACACCAAAGAATCAATATACATTTTGAGCACTGTCACAAAAAAAAAAAAGCAACAATGCTGCACATTTTCTTGTCATATCTGAAAGGTGAAAAATCAACAGCACAAAATAATATTTACAAAAAAACAGCCCACATAGTTTGGAAATTTGCTGACCTCAAATTGACATGGGGGATCGGACTGTTATCACCAATGGGTCATGGATTCACAGGTGAAAATAAAATAATAAATAATTGCAGATTTTGCTGAGTATTACAAAAAAAAAAAAAATATATATATATACCGTATATATATATATATATTGCCACAAAGTAAAAAAAAAAAACTAAATGAAATTATACACCATGTCTGCTCCTTGTAAGTCGCTCCCTCACTCTGCCGCTTTGTAAGGCAGAAAAACTGACCAGGTATTAGGATTTTCCAGGTCAGTACAATTGCCACAATGCCAAACTAATACACGGCAGTCGGCCGATTTTATTATAATATTATATATTTTATTAATATAACATTAATTCTAAAATTAATTATATTTAATTATATTGTTATAATTATTATTAATATATTTAATTGTAATATTAATTTTTATATATTATATAGCATAATATTACATATTGTATCATATTACCGTATATGTATATTATACTAGTTGAAAAAAATTAAACATTATAAAAAAAAAATAAAAAAAATTGTTAGAAATTTTGAGGCCTCATTTTTTGCATGGCGAGTTGCAGTTTTTACTATTGATCACTCTTAATTGCATTTTTGTTGGTTAAAAACAAATTAAAAATACTGTTTGTGTTTACGGTATTTTTTTTTTACTTTATGCCATTTAACATGTGTGAATTGATGTTATATTTTTATGGAGCGGTGATACAAAGTGTATCTTTAATTTTTATCATTTTCACATTAGGAGGAGGTGGGAACTCAAACTTACAAGGGCTTCATTATTTCTTAATATTTTGAAAAACTTTTTTTTTTATGCCAAATCAAAATGATCAGATGTAGCATGCTGAGGAAGGGGCCCGAGAGCCTTGAAACGTGTTGACAAATAAACAACAAGTTTAATTTCAAGATTTGATGTCTCCGAATTCTGATTAACCCTTTCAAAGACCGACTGCTGCGACAGATATAGATATATACACACACACATCCTGCCCCTTGAGAAAGATTACGAAACGGACGTCGGCGGGAGAGTCCACACAGGTTCCCCCATATGGGTAATTTCAACATGGATCCCTATGGTTCTTACTATATTAATTAACATTGTGGTATGGTGAGAAGGATTGAGATATGACAGGTCGCTTGCATATACCTCAAACGAGTTAATTATCTAATTTCAACAGAAAATCGTAGGGTAGGGAACTCCTCCTAATGACCAGGTGTATATACTGTAGACACATATAGGTAGATGACCAGCTCTGGACATATAGAACCACTTCCATCCCATTGTGACCCATTACAATTCTTCCCTTTGTGTTGGAGAACTTTAGGTTCTTGTTGTTGACAATTACTACATATGGGAATTACCTTGGACTACGGTCTATTGTTTTATATATAGACCAGCCATAACCATGTATATATCTTGAACCTTGTAGACCCACCTTTCTGAGACCACACTTTTGTGGTTACCATCTTTCATACCTCTTTATACATCTCACGTGAAAGAAGTCCAATTATAATTTAAATGTTAATTGTCTGCATTTGAAAATTAAAAATAAAATTGTACATTTTGGAATGATATTCTAGTGCGATTCACTCACGGTATTATAACGTAAATGGAATTTTCCTAGGGTCTACATAATCCCTGTTATAGAAATCCAAGACTAGAGGTTTTTGGCACCAGTTAGGAGACAACACTGGGGTCAATGCTACACCTCCCCCTATTTGTGAATTGTAGATTTCATATTTGCGACTGATATGCTTTTACAGTGGTTGTGACTCCTCACAAACATTAAAGGTGAGCCTTGATACCTCTAATTTGTCACACTTATTTCCCAGATAAGACCCTATTTGTGCTTTTTACTCCCACTTTGTTAGTTTGGTTGGAGATCCTGACTAGGGATGAGTGAATCGGACTTTAAAGTTTGGAGTTCATACCGGATACAAACTTTACAAAAATTTTCAGTGTTTGGGGTTTGGGTGCTTCATGTATGCAAACCACTGGAGTGAACCGTGGTGTGCTCGGGTACACTCACTGCTTGGCTACACTCAGTGCTCGGCGCAGTGTGATTGAATGGCTCACACTGGTGGTAAGATCAAAATTATCAGATATAGTGTGTAGAAAAAAAAAAAAAAGAAAAGAAAATGACAAAACATCGCCCTCCTCCTCCGGAAGTGCTTTGTTTATGGCGGCTGAACTGCCCAATCAGTGACTTCCATTGAGGTTCAGGTTAAATTTGGGTCCAGTACAGAACTTTATATAAAGTCTGGCTGAACCTGCAGAACCTGAACTTCCACGTATCCGCTCATTATAATCATGACTCATTTTCACTTAGGCCGGTTTCACATCACGGCCAGATCAGGGTCGGGGCTGTCCGGTGTGAACCAGACAGCCCTCGACCCGATTTTGAAAACGGAAACGGAGAGCAAATATGCCCTCCGATCCAGTTTGCAGCCGGATGCAGCTGATAGCAGCTGCTGCTGAAATTTCAAGATAGCGGCTAGCGGGGAGCTGGCCGCAGTCCTGAAATCTCTGCAGGGGACAGCTGGTGGAACTGAAGTTTAGCAGCGCTCGCTGCTAAAGTTCAGTGCCCAGCGTCCAGCTCCCGGATCCGATGTTACGTCGGATCCAGTGCGATCCGGCGCCATAGACTCCCATGTTAGGGGGCACCGGATCACACCGATCCGGGAGCATCAGATTTTCTCAGATTTTTCCCCAGGACACAAAAACTTTGCAAGCAATGTTTTTGTGTCCGGGAGAAAAATCTGAATACTGCCGGATTCTCCCGGACAGATGGAAACCGGATGGCAAATAGCTGTCATCCGGCCCCATAGCAATACTATGGGGCCAAAATCTGATCCAGGGCTGTCCGGTTTACACCAGAAAGCCAAAGATCAGATACACCGTGATGTGAAACCGGCCTTACAAAGAATCAACTGTGTAAAGATAACATTGGCAAAATAAAAATATTCAGGGATTACGACTTAAAAAAAGTCTTTCTACTGAAACGCTGTAGTTACACATAGGCCAATAAAGGTTGGTGAATCTTCTGAATCCCGGAATGCTGCCTTCACTATTTTTTGGAATATATTAGGTGATTAGTGACAACATTCAGTTTGATAAAAAGAATTATTAACCTTTATGGAAAAGAAGAAAAATTCAGAAAAAATAATCTGTGGATACATCGCCCACCAGTCCATAAGCAGGTTCGGCGTTCACTCCTTTTCTAGATTTTAGATCACTTTTGCATTCTAGGATTTCACTAATTTTTGGATGCCAGAATAACGTAATGTTACAGTGAATACCGAGCTGTATAAGATCTATCAGATTTGACTCATTCTGTTATTAGGACATAAAGAGAAATTGATTAATTACACTAAAACAACATGGAAATAAAGGACTGGAAACGCTGGTTAACAATGAATACTCCGACTTAATTTGTATCTGTAGAGCGGCTATTTTACGACTCCGTTTTCCACTACGTCCACAGCATCCTAGTGCTTTATGATCACGCCGAGGGTGTAGGATCATTGTTAATTTCCTCTTTTACTTATTTCACTTATTTTTCTCCCACTTTCTCTCTCCAGGGGACATGTGCGCTGAAAATTGTACCTGTGGTGTTGATTTCCCAAAAAATCCTCCACTAATTACTGTGATTTTCACATCTGACCCAAGCCACAATGCCTGGAAATGAGAAGCCGTCGCTCCGTAACAGCTGGGGATCTACAAACAAGGCCGATCGCAGTGCTGAACTGGAAAGCGGGTCAAGACAGCTTTACTGCATCTCTACATAAATCCAAATTATATTAATATTAAACCTTATTGCTCCTTAAAATGGGAGACTTACTTAGCAGCGTACGTTGGATTTGCAATAAGGTAGAAGCGCTCAGGCATGCAACATCCTGGCTAGGGCATTTTATGCTTCTTTTCCTCTGTAAGACATTTTACAAGCATTTCTTCCCAAGAAACTAGTCTAGAAAGAATAAAAGACTAATGTGCAATTAATATCTCTTTTGTGAGGACGTTGTTGTAAAACTGGAACTAAGTGGAGGAGAGTGAGTGGTTGTATTAATGTGGGGGTCGTTAAAGTACGTTTATGGAGCAATCTCTTACAGAATTCTTAAGACATCACATTTTATGAAAGCTTTATCCAAAAGAATGAACTACGTCCAGTTATACAAAGAGTACGATGAGACAGCGATACAGAGAAGGAGCACGACATGGAATGGGAAGAGTGGAGAGAAAAACAGGTACGATAGACATGGAGGGAATAAAGAAAAAGAAGAGAAAGAAGAAGAAGAAAAGAGAGAAAGAGAGAAAAGAGAAAGAGAGAAAGAGAGAAAGAGAGAAGAAAGAAAGAAAGAAAGAAAGAAAAGAAAAGAAAGAAAGAAAAGAAAAAGAAAGAAAGAAAGAAAGAAAGAAAAAAGAAAGAAAGAAAAAGAAAGAAAGAAGAAAAAAAAGAACAAGAAAGAAAACCAGAGAGAAACAAAAGAGAAGAAGGAGAAAAAGAAAGAAAGAAAGAAAGAAAAAAGAAAGAAAGAAAGAAAAAAGAAAGAAAGAAAGAAAGAAAGAAAAAAGAAAGAGGAACAAAAATAAAGAACAAGAAAGAAAATCAGAGAGAAAGAATATAAGAAAGTAAATAAATAAAAACAAGAAAAAAAAATAAGAAAAAGAAAGTTAATAAAAAAAAAGAAAGAGAAAGAATGTAGAAAGAAAAAAAAGAAAGACAAGCAAGAGTGATAAGTGAAAGAGTGAAAAAAATAAAGTGAAAATAAGAGCGAAACAATAAAAAGTGGGTGCAACAGTGAGAAAGTTAGATAGGGTGAGAACTCATGTAGAAGGAGATGGAGAGAGTGAGAAATAACAAGAAGAAGATAGTGTGTGGAGAAGGAGATGGAGATAGAAAAAGGAGAGAAAGAAAGATAGAGAGAGGGAGATGAGAAATAAGCATGCAAAACGAGGAACAGTCCAAAAGATGGAGACTGTGGAGGAGTGTGCAAAGGAGAGAAGGAGAAAAAACTGGAGAAAAACATATAAGAAGTAGATTTGGGACAAAAATAAATATAAATAAAAATAAAAAATATAGAAACTAAATTGAGAAAGAAAAAAAAGAAAAGACATTTAAAAAAAATAGGAGCAAAAGTATAAACAACGATTGCTGTATTAATAAAATGAGAAAACAGATACTATGGAAAGTAAAAGACGCACCACTATGATTACAGCTCTGCACTGACACTACAGTGACTGCAGCACCACTATGATTACAGCTCTGCACTGACACTACAGTCACTGCAGCACCACTATGATTACAGCTCTGCACTGACACTACAGTGACTGCAGCACCACTATGATTACAGGTCAGCACTGACACTATAGTGACTGCAGCACCACTATAATTACAGCTCCGCACTGACACTACAGTCACTGCAGCACCACTATGATTACAGCTCCGCACTGACACTATAGTGACTGCAGCACCACTATAATTACAGCTCCGCACGGACACTACAGTCACTGCAGCACCACTATGATTACAGCTCCGCACTGACACTACAGTGACCGCAGCACCACTATGATTACAGCTCCACACTGACACTACAGTGACCGCAGCACAATACGGGTGAAGCACGGACTCCACACTACAGTACCTGGGTTCCAGAAATGTATTTATCCAGCATTTTGCCCCCTATTGTTTGTCCTCCAATGTCCCACACTTGAAGAGTAACATTTAAATTTCCTAAAAAAGAAAAAACAGTTAGAGAAGACAAAGTAACAAAAAGGAATACATTTTTATTTATTGCATTTATTTGGACCTGGTACATATGGTGGATTGTATTTACGTGTAAGTTTCCTATGCCAAATAAAAACATTGCAGGCCACCTCATGACAAGTGAAAGAGCATCTGTAGGGGAATGGAGTAACACATGGCAGCCATTCCAAAAAGGTCCGGACCGTGAAATACATGGATGGTCCGGGTCTACAGGGCGCACACCCAGGTTTTGGCTGATAGAGCGGGTTCCCGGTGGGGGGCACCCTCCATCCATAAGCCCAAACTGACCGTGCACTAATATACAGACAGATTCAGCTCTGCTACAGGCGTCTCTATTCCAAGATATGTAGAATATCCACATAACAATCCTCAATGTTACATACAAGCGACACGAGGAAGGAATGTAATAATCGCACCAACTATTCCAGCCATAAAAGCAGAGAAGGAGCCGTGATTGTGGACAGGGCACATCGGATTATTTGTATAAAGCCACCCTGAAATTCAGTCAGTAAACTCGTAAAATTATGCTAGGTTCTTTGGTTAACCTAAAATTTAAGTGCTGCATGGCCAAAATGTAAGTGAAAACACGCGCCTGCCCACTTCTAGCACGAAGGGCTTAAAATATCTCCGGCACAGTGGAGACCTTTCTGTGCCGGTGCCCACAAGCTTCCTGGAGGTATGTCGTCTGTGAAGTGAACACATCTCTCTCTGCAGCCCCTGACTCAGTGGTCCGGCGGACCCAGCTATAAAATGTGCACAGTGACTGCATCCAGACTACACAGTGCGGCGGGTTCCTACATTCCAGAACAGGACCGTATTTGCACTGTAATGGTCTCCGAAAATATTTATGTGATTTGGGTTAAACATTGCTGCACAATTAACGCCTTCAGCGTCTGCGACTTTTCTTCTGTGAAGCGTTGTGGGACCCTCCTGTGCTCCTGGTACACTACAACAGGGGCTGGGGGTCCTAGGGGAACAGAGGGCTTTATAACAAAATAATTATAATAATAAAAAGACTTATATATATACACACAAAAAACATGTTTGTGTGTGCACATGTACAGACATACACACTATATATTATATATTATATATATATATATATATATATATATATATATATATATAGTTGTGTGTGTGTGTGTGTACACATGCACACACAAAAATTTTTTTTTGCAAATTGTGTATGTACATAAATATACTTGTGCAGCTCAATTAATTAGAATATCATCAAAAAGTTCATCTATTTCAGTAATTCATTACATAAAGTGAAACGCATATTATATAGTCATTACACACAGAGTAACCCGTTTCAAGTGTTTATTTATGTTAATGTTGATGATTATGGCTTACAGCCAATAAAAACCCAAAGGTCATTATCTCAGAATATTAAAGTAGGGAGGATGAAGGGTTAAAAGTCGCGCTGCCGTATTCCACCAGACATCAAAGAGTGAATATAATACAGATTAGTCAACATAGTTCAGGGCTCCCTGAAATGCCCTGAAACATGACAATATGATATGGATTTGTCCTGAGGAAGGGGCCAGGGAGCCCTGAAACACGTTGACTAATACATCAATATTATATTCACCCTTTTGATGTCTCGTGCAATACGGCAGCACGGTTTTTAACCCTTCATCCTCCCAACTTTAATTTTCTGAGATAATGACCTTTGCGTTTTCATTGGCTGTAAGCTATAATCATCAACATTAACAGAAATAAACACTTGATATAGATCACTGTGTGTAATGACTCTATAATATATGTGTTTCACTTTATGTATTAAATTACTGAAATAAATTAACTTTTTGATGATATTTTTATTCACTGAGATGCAGTTATTATGTGTGTGTCCATATACACACAAACATTTTTTGTAAGGTGTGTGTATGCATGGTTATATATATGTAATATATCAACTATTGGACCTGTTCTAGGGGTGTTGAGCATTTTTATTGCCACATTTTTTATTACCTGAAAACAAAATTGTATTTATTGTGCAAGAACGTCTCTGTAACTCACAATTATGGTGTATCTCTGTGTCTTTCTTTGCCTTGTTGGTGCAGGACTTTATCCATTTCTCCCCTGGATATTTCCTCCCCTTTATTTAAATTTCACACCATTATCCCTATGGCCGGTATTTGTGTAGTGCTATATTCATGTTGTAGTTAAATCCTTCAATAAAAGTCAGCGTGTGCGCATACAGTCACCTCCAGCGCCATTTTCTTGAAGATCTAGGCGAATATCATCTGAAACAAACTGGTGACTGGTGACGTGCACAGAGACTGTCTTCAATAAAATGGTGCCAGAGTGTGTGGTATACGTACACGCTGACTCCAATGCCATTTTATTGAAGAATTCAACTACAACGTGCATACAACATAGCACTGTACATGTGTCGGCCATCCCGGCTTTGGATAGAAAGACACGTTCAGCATTATATTATAGATTATCATTATTGGTTACGCTTGATACGGGTCTAGTTGTCCAGAGCGACCAATCAGAGCTCAGCTTTCACTTTACCTCAGCAGTTTCAAAGCTGAAAGCTGCACTCTGGTTGCTATAGGCGACCAGGACGATCTTACTGTGAGGGGATTCCCATAAGTTAGGCCACAATTACTTCTGCAGGGGGCGAACATTTAAAAAAAAAATTATACACACACACATATAAATTACATATACACACTTATGTATACACACACACACACACATTATATATATGCATTTAATATATATACACACACACACACACACACACACACACACACATATATATATATATGAATTTAGAAAGGAAGGAATGGGTATCCCCTCAAGCTGCCATGTACAATTCGAATAAAGGATGATCAAAGAATGCTGTGATTATCCGTGGATTCTTTATTTGGAAGAACTCTACGTGTTTCGTGTGCTGCTACTCACTGGCTCCTGCTGCTGTTCTCTGCTCCTCCAACTGCTCTAGAGGAGCAGAGAGCAGCAGCAGGAGCCAGTGAGCAGCAGCAGGAGATGACAGCGAGCAGCAGCAGGAGCCAGTGAGTAGCAGCACACGAAACACGTCGAGTTCTTCCAAATAAAGAATCCACGGATAATCACAGCATTCTTTGATCATCCTTTATTCGGATTGTATGTGGCAGCTCGAGGGGATACCCATTCTACCTTTCTAAATTCAATGATCCTTTGGGGATTTCGCAGCAGCCGCCGACACCATAATTCTGGCTTATATGAGTGGTTGTGTCTCACACAACCACATAACGTGAGTGGTACGGACTCTGCACATCACTCTTTTTGCTTCTCGGATAAGACCCTACTGTGAGCTTTTATTTCCTTTAGCACACAGACTTATACAGACACACAAAGTGTATACACATACACACTTATACAGACACACAAACCATACGCACTTATGTATATACACACGTATACAAACATGCTCATATATGCAAATACACTCATTCATGTATATGCACACAAATACGTATACACACAGACACAGGTGTACATGTATACAAACATATACACACACGTATACAGAGAGACATATGTATACACACACATAAAACACACAAAACACATATACATACATACAATTGGAGATTTCTTAAAACAAAATGTATAATATAAGGTATACAGCATATAAAACAATGCAAAGGTAAAGAGAACCTTGGGTGCTTGCATCATCAATTAATCCCATGCCTTTTAAGTGAGGAAATACAATTATTATTATTATTATAATTTATTTATATACGCCATTATATTCCATGGCGCTTTACATGCTAAAAGGGGCAGACTAGGACAAGTAACATAGTAACAATACAAGTAACAATAAATGTGGACAATTCGGTCGTAGATATACAAGAGGGGAGAAATCCTGTCCGTGAGGGCTCACAGTCTACATGACAAACATAATGATAACAATATTAACCCCTTAACCCCTCTAAAATGCCAATGTCAAACACCGATATTTGCATTTTAGCGACACAATCCGGCCTGGACTGCCATTCCCCCCCACCCATAGAATATTTGCAGTGTCTATACAGGGGAAATAATAATAATAATAAAAATAATGAAGTAATTCTGTAGTTTTGGACAAACAAACGTAGGTTATAAAATTAGGGCATGTTTATATGTACAGACCTGTAGGGAACTAAATTTGTTCCACATTACATCGGGTGAAATCTGCACCCTGCGACCGACATCACATCCTCACTAGGGCAATTGGCGCTGGGGATTTTTCCAGCATCATGAGAATGAGATCTGGAAAGTTTGGTCAATTTCAGTCTGTTAATACAGATTTTATATCCCTACAAATCCAGATGGCAGATCTGGAGGGTATGTGAATATTTCTTCAGACTTTAGACTAGATGTTATAATAAAAAAGGGTCGTCATTGGGCTAAAATAATATTTTGCAATTGTGTATTATCAAAAATTGTGTACCATTTGATTTCTGTATCTGTGTTGCCCTCTCTATTACTCTGCAGGAAGGGTTGACAATTTGCGAGTGAGCCCTTTTACTAAGCTCCGCTGATTTATGACCACAGACCACATCAAAGTTGAATATATGAAGAAACAAAAGAGCCTATTTTTTTTTAAATAAAACTCAATTGCAAAAATTGTCTTAGCTCCAAATACATTAATTTACTTAATAAATAAATATAAATAATCCGTATAAATAAAAAAATGATATTTGCAATTGAGTGTATATTTTATATATATGTCCCCAAAAAGGTGGAAAACCCCTTTAATGGAGTTTTATTTTACATAAGATTTTTCTTTAATTGCAATATACCGTATATACTCGTGTATAAGCCGAGTTTTTCAGCCCAAAAAATGGGCTGAAAAGTCCCCCCCTCGGCTTATAGACGGGTCAATACGGTAATCCTATGGTGGGAGGGGGTGCGGGGGGCGCTGCGCAGTATTTCTTACCTTGTCCCCCGTTCTGCAGTGCTTTCCGGTGTCCTCCGTGCTCTGTTCCCGGTCTGCTGGGCCTTGTGGTTCCTCCTGGTTCCTCTTCCTTCGGTTCCATCATGGGGGCTGCCATCTTGTTTCTCTCTCCGCCCCCGGCCAGTAATGTCAGAGCAGGCCGCGCTGTGATTGGCTAGCACCCGTGATCACATGTCACGGGTGCTAGCCAATCACAGCGCGGCCTGCTCTGACATCACTGGCCGGGGGCGGAGAGAAGAAACAAGATGGCAGCCCCATGATGGAACCGAAGGAAGAGGAACCAGGAGGAACCACAAGGCCCAGCAGACCGGGAACGGAGCACGGAGGACAACAGAAAGCACTGAAGAACGGGGGACAAGGTAGGAAGCTGTGTGTGTGTGTGTGTGTGTGTGTGTGTGTGTGTGTGTGTGTGTGTATATGTGTGCGCGTGTGTATATATATGTGTGTATGTATGGGTATGTGTATGTAAGTAGGCTGGCTGCCAATATAAGCCATACCTCTGGGGCTGCTGTATATACCTCTGGGGCTGCTGGATACTACCACTGGGGCTGTATATACCTCTGGGGCTACTGGATACTACCACTGGGGCTGTATATACCTCTGGGGCTGTATATACTTGTGGGGCTGCTGGATACTACCACTGGGGCTGTATATACCTCTGGGGCTACTGGATACTGCCACTGGGGCTGTATATACCTCTGGGGCTGCTGGATACTACCACTGGGGCTGTATACCACACTGCTGGGGGCTGTATACCTGTACTGGGGTCCACCCTCGGCTTATACACGAGTCAATAGGTTTTCCCAGATTTTGGGGGCAAAAGTAGGGGAGTCGGCTTATACACGGGTCGGCTTATACACGCGTATATACGGTACTTTTCATATATCCGTGCTCCTTTATCAGCAGTACTTACCACCACAGCCTCTGTAGCGCAGTATGTCGGCCTCTGCCCCCGGTCTTTGCTCACATGGCTGCAGTGGGGACGTCATGACTTACAGTGTAAATGTCATTGGGGGAAGGAAAAAAAAAAAAAACAATACTGCACTGGTTGTTGATGATGGGCCACATAGCACCTCAGATGAGGTTATTTTTTATGGCATAAGACGTATTTTCTCACATTTTTCTGTGCCCTTTCAAAAACTGCATTTTATGGCTGTGTGGGTGTGGCCAGTGTCTGACAGCACTGTGTGTCTATTTCCACAGCTTCTGAGAGCAGGCTGATAGGAAGAAGTGTGGGAAGCTAGTAGAGAAGGAGTTAACAGATATCCTAACTGAGCTGTGTGGAGTCAGATGACAGATGAGAAGCTTGTGCCATGGAAATAGGAATTTACACTGATCCTGACATTCTGACATTGTTCAGCAACTGTGCTATAATCTGATACCTTGTTTCCTCACCAGCTGTAGTCAGCATTGTAGATCACAAACCCTTTACCTTATATGGTTACATGCCCCCTCTTTAGTGTGAAGACGGATCTGACTGACAATGAACATATGTCTGCTTCACTCACAGTCTAGTGGGGACACCTTGTGGAAGGTTTATGAATGGTTTTCATCCAGAATTGTCTAATGAAGTATATTAGAATGTTTATTCAAATCACTTGCTCTACATTATTATTATTAAATAAAAATTTTAACAGCGGTTATGCTTTAAGCACAAGACCACTGCAGCCAATCACTGAGCTCGACAGTATAGCAGTGCTCAGCCTCATGACTGGCAGCAGTGGTCAGATGCTGTAGTCACCTCAGCACCTACATCAACAGAAACCGACAGAGCAAAGACAGCGCTGGAGTGATGGGGTATGTAATTGTAGAAGAGATCTAGCCTAGGATCTATTAGTATAAAAGCCCTAATGCAGCTTCCGTCCGGATTCACCCGTATCCTACGTCACATCCGGACAGAAGCTGCATGTATACACCCACTCGGGGTGAACCAATATGGCCGACCTTTGCCGCTAGCGGGGCTCCCAGAGCCTCACTACCGCCGCCCCTGCAGCAGTTGCGGGTGAGGACCAGCATGAGGTCTTACCTGCCCCGTGCCGCCAGCGCCATGACAGGGATGTGGCGCCGCCCCCTTCTCCTAGAGCTAGGGTTGTGGCTAGGGCTAGGGTTAGGGCTAGGGCTAGGGCTAGGGCTAGGGCTAGGGCTAGAGCCAGGGCTAGGGCTAGAGCCTGGGCTGCAGACGAGAGGAGGGGCGGGAACACCCAAGGGAAGCAGGATGCTTCCCTCAGCTACCCTCCTCTCCTCTGTCACAGGGTCACGGGGGCCCCCTACTGATGCTTGAGGGGCCCCCAACCCAGTCGAGGCCCTGGTGCAGCTGAACCAGCTGCACCACGGTAGGTCCGCCCCTGACGCTCGGAGCAGCGGAATCTCCTTACCTTCTCCTGGTGATCCAGCGATGTCACCGCTGTGATCGCCGGTGAGAGCCCCCTTCGGATGCCTCCATATGACTTCCTGGTTCCGTCTCTGTGAGCCGCTGCGGCTCATCAGAGGCGGAACTGGGCGGGAAATACAAATGTATAACATTTCTGCCCATAAAATAAATTTTTTACCAAGGTTGATGGGCAAACACAGACTGGCAAATACGTAGACTATGAACATTGATTTCTTAAATGGAGCGACTTGATGGGCTCACAAGTATTGGCCAGTATGTGTACCAAGTGCCTTAGCATATAACAATTAAATTTCCAAAAATTACATACACCATACAAACATAGGTAGTTGATGGATAGATATCATGTATTAATTGCATTATTGTTAACTCTTAATAAATAAACTATATTTGGATTCTGGACTACCCGATTCTTTAGAATACACCATGTAAATCCCGCAACAACAGCGTTCTTTCTGGAGAGAGGACTGTACTATTCAGCGGCTATTTCTAGGGCACCTGTTCACTTCACCGCACTCCCGATGCGATAGCATCCGGCCTTAATCTAGTGTAAAAAGAATTGTAAAGTGAAGGGTAAATTAAATTACACTGTCGCACACTGACAGTTTGGAGATGAGCGGATTATTGAGATATTCCAGCGGATTACTACGATTACAAAAGTCACAGATCACAAGAAGAAAAGGTCAACTGTCCAAACCTACAAAAATCAGTATTCCCTATTGATGTTAGGAAGCTGAGACATGAAGTGCTTTTTGAAGGGTTCATACAGAATATTCTTCATTTCTGCCAAGCAAAAGGCAGTCATGCGAACTCGACAAGTCAAACAACAGCCATTTTTGACCCAATAACAAAAATAAAACTCACAGGTATCTACCATCCTGTACAATCTGCAACTTGCTCATGGCATCCTATGACATGAGGCATGGGCATCTTCTCTGCATCAAAGGCAATAGTTTACAAAACTTGGAATAAAAAACAAAAAAAATTAAGAAATTGATATGTAATTAAATAAGAAATGGTGGAACTAAGCTCCCTGAACATAATGTGTACATAGCGTGTATGTGTCCACGTTCCCCCCCCGCTCCGCTTCTGACTGATTTATGGTGCATCTTTGGTAATGTCTACAGGTAAACAACATTCAGGGCAGAGCGGCCGGCAGCAGGCGAATGATTAACAGCTACACTAACACCAAGTGCACGAGGGCCACTCCAAAAAGAAAGGATTCTCTATACTTCAAAAAGGATGTTTTCTACTTTCTTCCACTTTCAGCCTGAGCTTTACAGTTTTCACGAATGTCAGACTGGTTTAGCCGGTGGCACGGTGCCCGCTCTCTGCCATATGTTTACTTTGTAAGCTACGTTCTCGCTTGGTTTCTAGGAGACACTAGAACATAAATCGCTCCATGAGCAGATCCTCTAGTTCTACAAAACACCATGACTGGATGACAACAGAGGGAACCTTGATAGTTGGGAATAGTTTGGGAGTTTGATTTTCCTGCTCCCAATGGGACTTACATTTGGACAAAAAAAAGCAACAGTTTCTGTTTAAATTTATTTGTAACATTTATTATAGGGAACCTGTCACCAGGTTTTTGCAACCCAATCTGAGAGTAGCATAATGTAGGACCCAAGATCCTGATTCCAGCGATGTGTCACTTACTGGGCTGCTCAGTGTAGTTTTGATAAAATCACAGTTTAATCAGCTGGAGACAATCATTAGAGGACTACACGGCCTCCTGCCAGGTAGTCCAGCATATTCATGAACTGCTAAATCTGCAGTAGAGAAAACAGTAATTTTATCAAAATAACAGCAAGCAGCTGAGTAAGGCTGTTTTCACACTGGCGGTTTTGCCCGGATCCGGACAAAAAAACGCATCTGCCGCAAGTGCCACCTCACGGCGGCACTTGCAGCACACTTGCGGCAAGCCCCATGCTTTGTCTATGGGGCCTGCGGTAAGTGTGCGGCCGACGCGGCAAGTGCAGTTGCGGCCGCGAAAAAACTGCCGCTGACGGCATTTTTTTTTTTTTCGTGACCGCATCTGCTCTTGCCACGTCTGCCGCACACTTACCGCAAGCCCCATAGACAATGCATGTGGTTTGCCGCAAGTGCCGGCGTTAGGCAGCACTTAAGGCAGATGCGTTTTGTCCAGATCCACTGGATTTGAGCAAAACCGACAGTGTGAAAGCACCCTAACTGACACATTGCTGGAATCAGGGTCTCTATTTCTACATTATGCCTCTCTCAGATGGGATGGCAAAAACCTAGTGACAGGTTCCCTTTAATATAAAATTCTATGTTGAAGGGTTAGGTATGGAAAATTCCATGTTTTTATTTGTGGGTGCTCCGGAAACCTGTGGGACTGAGGGCCCCCATTGCAGAGAGCTGTTGCTGTCAACTGATATTTCAAGGTGCCATAGACTTAACGACAATGGTGGAAAACACAGCGAGATCCAAAGAACTAAGGGGACTAACTTTCCATACCGCAATGACCATTGGGGTAATCACTATCTTTTCTAAGCCTAGAGTGAAGAGGATGATGTCCTGCTGGCGACTGACGTCACAACTCTTAACCTAAAAACAATTTACTTCACCTAAGGCTGCTTTCACATAACGATTTTCGGTCATCCGATTGTATCCGTTTCAAAACGGATACAATCGGATCCGAAATCGGACCCATGTTCCCCTATGGGAATCGGATGGGAACAGATGTGCCACTATTGGCATCCGATTTTGGCACCATCCGATCCCATCCGATGTAATCACGGACACAAAATCGTAGCCTGCTACGATTTTGTGTCCGTGACTCACATCGGACAGCCTCGGATCACTGCTGATCCTAGTGCCCACAGCATGGGAGCCTATGGACATCGGATCTGAGTTCACCTCAGATCCGATGTCGGCTCCGTATCTCCCTGTCTTTCCCTACTCCTGCCTCCTCCATCTTCTTCCCTCTCCTACTCTATATGATGGGCCCCCGCTATTCTATCTGTGTCCCCCGCTCTTCTATCCTCATCTATCCCTATCCTGTCCCCTGTCCTCTCCCTGGGTGTAAAAAAATAAAAAAAACTCCTCCGGGAGTATACATTACCTGTCACCGCTCCCACGCTGCCGCACGATCAGGGCTAAAGGACCTGTGATGATGTAAGAGCCCGGTCACATGACCCGGTCAGCTGACCGGGTCATATGACTCTGACATCATCACAGGTCCTTTAGCCCTGATCGTGCGGCAGCGTGGGAGCGGTGACAGGTAATGTATACTCCCGGAGGAGTTTTTTTTATTTTTTTACAACCAGGGAGAGGACAGGGGACAGGATAGGGATAGATGAGGATAGAAGAGCGGGGGACACAGATAGAATAGCGGGGGCACATCATATAGAATAGGAGAGGGAAGAAGATGGAGGAGGCAGGAGTAGGGAGAGGCAGGGGACCACAGGATCCACACGGATCCTGCAGATCGGATGGCTATTTGCCATCCGATTGCAGGGATCCGTATGGATCCGTGCCTGTCCGTGGGATCCCCCTTCAAAGTCGGATCCCACGGACAGGCACAAAAACGTTATGTGAAACCAGCCTAACAGGTTAATTTAGATCCAAAGCTTCATGCACATGGCTGACATTCATTTAATGTGCATGGGCTCTACAGTTTAGAAATTAGGTCACAAGAATATTGGAAATGTGCTACTTCACCCCTTCATCCCAGGCGATTTTGCGTTTTCCAGTTTTTATTTTTCCTCCCCTATTTCCGAGAGCCATAACTTTTTTATTTAGTATAGACATATTAGACATACGAGGCTTGTTGTTGTTTTTTGCAGGACAAGTTGTACTTTCAAGTAAAACCATTTATTTTACCATATAGTGCACAGGACAATGGGAAAAAATTGCAAGTGCAGTGAAATTGCAAAAAAAGTGCAATTACACATTTATTTTTTGGATTTTTTATTTGCCATGTTCACTATATGGTAACACTGACATGACGGTGTGATGCCTTGGGACCGTACGAGTTCATAGATACCAAACATGCATACCTTTAAAAAAAAAAATTCAGAAGTTTTTAAGAAAAACAATTGCGGTTTTGCGCCATTTTCCACACCCTGCAGCAATCTCATTTTTCAGGATCTGGGGCTGTGTAATGACTTATTTTTTGCGGCTTGAGCTGATGTTTCTAATGATACCTTTTTGGGTAGATGTGATGTTTTGATCGCATTTTATTGCAATGTTGCAGTGACCAAAAAACTTTTTTTTTTCCATTACGCAGTTGATCGATCTGATTAACTGATTTTATATCTTAGATCAGGCATTTCTGAATGCGGTGATACCAAATGTCTTTTTTTTTTTTTAATGGGGCAAAAGGGGGTGATTTGAACTTTAGTTTTTATTTTTCATAGTTTGAAAAACCTTTTTTATTTTTTCTTTATTTTACTTGTCCCACTAGGGAGCCTCAGTGCTGCATAGTTCGATTGCTCTTCCTCTGTAGAGGTGGGATTTTGCCCTTCTGTACAGAGAGGAAAAAAATCATCTCTTTCTGAAGGTGATGTCACTGGGAAAAAAGCAAAAAAGAATTGCAGACAGCTTCCTGGGTATTCCCAGGACTTCAACTATTGTGGTAACAAATGGAAGTCCCGCAATCACATCCGAAGACAACGAGGAACAGCGTGGTCCCCTCTGCAGGGCTTTGGATTGCGCTGCCAGTTACTGACAACATGATATAAGGGGTTAACAACGTGGATCCGATCAGTGGCGTTAGCTAATCATCTCAGCTGTTGATATCAACTGATATGTGGGAAGCATGATGCGAGTTCGGCGTGGGAGCTCACATCAAAGAGAGGGAGCTGGCACATGTCGTACCCAGTATGTCATGTGTGGGAAAGAGGTTAAACGTAGACAGAGGCAACAAAAATATTGTAAAAATTAGATTTGGATATAGCATTTGGATGCAAATATAGTGCAATCCCTGACTAATCAGCTGCTCTTGCTGCCCCGCTTGTTGAATAAATCATGTTTTAGTCCAGTTGATCAAGTCCACATACCAAAGGCTATTTGCATACACTGGACTCCTAAACTTGGGAAAATTCTAAAGAGGGCTCCTAATGTCATGCCGGCTTCAGACTCTGTTCACACTGGGGAGTCTAATGTGCAGCGTCTTTGTTGCTTAGCCTGAGTTTGGAAGTCAGCGGTGGTTTGTTCACCGATGTCCAGCTTTGCAAGAGTTAACTTTTTGATTAGTTTCAATTGAAGGCTGAGGTTGCTGGGAATGCTTTCTTCCTTTAAGTATGGCTCAGAACATTGCTGGATGCCGACTATAGCATTTGGATGCCGACTATAGCATTTGGATGCCGACTATAGCATTTGGATGCCGACTATAGCATTTGGATGCTGCCTATAGCATTTGCGTGCCTTTTTTTATACCGGTTGTAGACCAGTTGTTGTTGAAACTCCAATCGTTGCTTGGTGTATGGTGAAGTATATCTTGTTGTTTTTCATTCCCTATTTGTATTTGAGTTCCCCCTACACACATATTGTATCTTCCTGATTGTTTGCTGTGTGGTGCTGTTTACTTTATCCCTGTCTGTCTTTATCTGTGGGATCCATTATGATTCACCCACTGGGGTGGGGGTTGGGGGTTCAGCTCAGGGCTGGACAGAAGAAATAAACAGGTTGAAGACTCAAGCCTCCCTACCATCAAGGGTACCCTTAAGTTAAGGAAAGTCAGGGTTCCCCTAGCCTGAGGAGCAGTTCAGGACCCCAGGTTCCTTTCCTCTTTTTCTCCCTAAGCTCCCCATGATACTTAAGTTCTGTAGGACCAGGACAAATTGCAAAATAACAGCAACTGAGTACCCAGACAAAATGACACACTCAGAAACTGCAACTTTGCTCCTATACAACAGTTACATTACTTGTGAGGTATAAAACATGGAAAGATTCATTTTGGGATGAGAAATATTAATGCAAAAATGCCAACGAGATATACACAGGAGGCAATGCACCACATCTATATTGTTTACTAGTTGTTCTCCATGTCACTCAAAGCAAGGATCACCAAGCTACGACGCATACTTTGGGCACATCATGCAAAAGACATCATGGTAGGAATAATAGAAGGAACAAGGTGAAGAGGAAGAACAGAACTCAATGGCTTGATACAATCAAAATAACGGTGAAATGAAAAAGACCCTGGTGGACGTATGTATGCTTGGAAAAACCCTGGTGGACCTATCTAGGCTTGGAAAAAACACCTGGCTGGTGGACCTATCAGGCTTGAAGAAGACACTGGAGGACCTATCTAGGCTGCACAAGATCGATCTTTCTTCGGAGTGTTCATCCATCAAGTCACCATGGCTCATGATTGAGCTGTAGACCAGCAATAATATAATAATCTCAGCGATATGTGGGCACAGATCCTTCCTCTTAGGGTTCATCCAGCTAGCGATTTTTCTCATGAGAAAATAAGTTTGAGCTTTATCTGTATTTTTGGTTCGTTTCCTCAGTTTTTCTCGGATTGGGTAAAAAAGAGGTTTCTATAGCCTCTCCTATATGAGGTACTGGAGTCCTATGTGAGTTTTCACGAATCTTGATCTGCCCAATCGAATCACTATCGAACATGTGAACGACCCCACAGAATATCAGGTGAAAAACTGAGGTCTGCCTGAGCCCTTACTGTGCGGTCTGCGTGGCCTCTGGGCCATTCTGGCAATAAAGTGGTTAACTAGCCTCAGCAATCCCCCTTTTTTTCCATGCAATGTGCAGCAACAAGCATCTAAATGGATCCTTTGCACCATGAAGTGAAACATCTTGAATGCTCAAACTGTATTTTTATGAGCGTCTTGGGACAGTAAATTTTAGTGGTCTATTAAATGCCAGCAATTTCATGCTGCCTTGCATAAAACAGCATTCACATATTAGGACTCGGTGGTTACATAGCCAGATTATACTTTTTACCTTTTTTTTTTTTTAACACATATAAGATTAGTCGTTTCCATTAATAACATTATGCTTTGTTTCTCCGAAATACCGGATTTTGCCATAAAAATGATGTAGGTATTATTTTAAGAGAAAGTGGGGTATTGTGCAGATCGCCCAATAAACTGAAAACGGGCTGAAAGTTATAAACGCTGCGTCCCAATAATCCCGAAACGACAGCGGCCGGGGACGACCCGACATCAAGGGGGGGGAGGGGGTGAAGAAAACAGGATTATTAAATGGCCCCTGACCCCAAAAATCCAGAAACCCCTTCTTACCTGGCAACGTTATTCTCTTCAGAAAGAAATCCAGCCCCACTGTTTGCTTGTACTGCTTCCCAAATGATTCTTGGGCGAACCGCATGGCCAGAGACGTCTGCAAGGAAATCGGTGAAATGCACGAGATTAAAAAGGAGCGAGAAATGTCCCAATACCTAATCCTAATCACCCTGAGGAGTGATAATAGAAATAACTGCACTCATAATGGTAGAAATATCTTTGGTAAACATAGGAGTATTAATCACACAAGTAGTTTTGGCGCATCTGATGCGTAACGGATCACTTGCGTTCATCCCAATTCCTTCACTATGGGACTTGCTGTCATGTGTGGCAGTGGCGGTTTTGCCGGATCTGGCAAATCCGGCAACGGAAAAAACCCTAGGGAATGAATTGGGCATGTCGCAAGGGATCCGTTACGCGGCAGATGCGGCACAACTGCCGATCTGCCGCAAAAGACGAAAATCACTGATGTGACAGGAGCCTTACTGAAGTGAAGGGCTGAGAACGCAGGTTAATCCAAACCAACAATTATTTTCTGCACCAAATCTGCAAGAAAAAATAAGCCACGTGTGAACAAGACTTCAGGGCTCTCATAGACTTTGCTGCTGCAGAATAGATGTGCGGACTCTCGACATTGCATAGCCCAATGCCGGCAGTATTATTAGCAATATTGGTATTAAAATATGAATAACTGTTGCATTTATGGTAACAATAATAGCAGAATAATAATAGCTGTAATCACAACAGTGGTATTAGTAGTAGTAACAGTATACAAAGTAACAAATGGCAATAAAAATACTGGTAATACTAGTGGTAGTAGTAATAACAGCTGCATTAATAATAACAGAAGTAATCACACTAGTAGCATTAATAGTAATAGCTGTAGTAATTGAATTGTAATCTAAGAATTTACAGTAGTGATGAAGTAATGTTATCAGCAGGAATAGTAGTATTAGTAGTAGTAATTACAGGAGTGTTGTTAGTAGTAAATAGGAGTTGTAAGAGCAACAAAAGTCATTTTAGACGACAGTAGCAGTAATAGTAGTTGTGGCAGCAGTATTAATTAGCTGCATTAATAGTTGTAGCAATGATAGCATTTATGATACTAAAAGTAGTAACAATAGTAGTAGTAACAGAAAACAAAACAGCATTAATAAAAGGCTTTTCCACTATGAGGTTTTATGTCCCAGATGCTCTTATATCTCTATAAGGCTCCTTTCACATCTGTGGTAGGTGTAATTAGCGGCAGATCCGGCAGATGTCGCTGCATCTGGCAGATCTGCTGCGTAACGGCCGACGACTTGCAGCACCGATCCGGCAAGCTCCATTCATTCTCTATGAGGCTTGCGGTCGGGTGCGGCAAGTGCGGTATTGCCGAATCCAGCACAAACGCCACCGCAAAGAAAGACCCACTGCTAGCAGCTTTTTTGTGTGCCAGATCTGCCGGATGGGCGATACCGCAAGCCCCACAGAGAATGAATGGGGCTTGCCGGATCAGTGGCGCAAGCCGGTCGTTAGGCAGAAGATCCGCCAGATGTGGTGCTAATTACACCTACCGCAGATGTGAAAGCACACTAACAAACACGCAAGGTGTCGCTCCCATGGCCCAGCGCCAACTCTCCCACCATGATGATTTCGGTGCACATCACCGCAGCAGCCGATCACTTTGAGGTCAGCAGCTCATCCTGTCTACAAAGGAGGAACAAGGGGCTAGTGCTTTTGTTGTTCTTGGGGATAGAAAACTTGCTAGCAGAAACCCCTTTTTAGGGAACTTGCCCACGATCAGGGTTGTGTGGCGTTTTCGACGCAGCGTATTTCGGCTCCGTTCTATTGTGCAGGAGACTCAAGCGTCTCCGCACAAGAGATTGGCATCCTGAGGTTACCGGAACCACAGGTCAATTCACAGATTTCTATAAATCCATCTACTGTGCTTGTACTGTACAACCCAGCGAAAACACTCTACATCCAAATCGCTACTAACCCTGATCATGATGGGCTCTAAAATTATCCGTGAGAAGTATTAAAAAAAAAAAAAAAAAAAAAGCGCAAAGAATTGCCATGTCAATTCTTTCTGCGTGCACGCTTTTGCAGTGAAGGGCCGCGCGCAAAAATACACGGCTAATCGCGGGTCTGCATGCCTTTCAGCAAAGGCCATAGCTTTTGCTGGAAGGCGTACCCAGCTTTGATTTGGCACTGCTTTTATGCAAGCGCATAAAAGTGGGAATGCGCGGCAATTACACTGCATCTGAATGTAGCCTAATGGATTAAAATCCTGCACTGCCTGCAAAGTCCCACTGCTCAAGAAAGCTCATGTGGAGGCCCGTCTGAAGTTTGCCAATGCCAGTGATTCTGAGAGTGATTGGGAGAAGGTGCTGTGATAGAGGTGACAAAAATTGAGCTCTTTGCCATTAACTCAACTCGCCATGTTTGGGCGAAGTGAAGTGCTGCCTAAAGAACACCATCCCCACTGTCAAGCATGGTGGTGGAAACATTATGTTTTGGGGGTGTTTCTCTCCTAAGGCACAGGACTACTTCACTACATCAATGTGACAATGGTGGAGCCAAGTACCATAAAATCCTGAGTGACAACCTTCTTGCCTCTGCCAGTCCATTAAAAATAGGTTGTGGCTGGGTCTTCCAGCACGACAATGACCCAAAACATACAGCCAAGGCAAGAAAGGAGTGGCTCAAAAAGAAGCATATAAGGTCATGGAGTCACCTAGCCAATCTCCAGACCTTAATGCCATAGAAAATTTATGGAGGGAGCTGAAGCTTTGAGTTGCCAAGCGACAGCCTCAAAATCCTAATGATTTAGAGATGATCTGCAAAGAGGAGTGGACCAAAACTTCTCCTGACATGTGCGCAAACCTCATCATCAAGTACAAGAAAAGTCTGACTGCTGTGCTGCCAACAAGGGTTTTGCCACCAAGTATTAAGTCTTGTTTGCCAGAGGGATCAAATACTTATTTCTCTCTTTCAAAATGCAAATAACTTTATATAACTTAGACAATGTGATTTTCTGGATTTTATTTTTGATATTCTATCTCTCACTGTTAAAATTAACCGACCCTTAAAATATAGACTGTTTATGTCTTTGTCAGTGGGAAAACTTAATCAGCAAGGGATCAAATACTTATTTCCTTCACTGTACTCAGTCTATGGGGCTGTGTATTTCTTGAGGAAGATGAGGTGCGCAAATAAATGCCAGGAGATATTTGTTTTTCAGTAGAGACACAGATAAAAATCGTACAAGCCACACAAGTCTATGGGTCAGGAAAAGCTCTTACATCTGTTATTTTACATTTGTATGAAGAAGTTTGAGTAACCTTCATCAGCTTTCTGCTGCAAGCTAGAAAAAGTGATGAGACACTGATGGTAATAACTGACACACTGACCAAACCCTCTGCTGCGCACAGCACCAGACATGCAAATATGGGGACATCAATCTTAGATGGTCACCATCACCTAAATTAATTTAGGCTCATCTAATGCACAGTACAATGACCTAACAAGTCTGCAATACATGATTTGCCCAATATAACATTTTCAGTCTGAAGAGTAAAACCAAGTTCTGTTCACTAGGTGTATCTTTTCTATTTTACAATCCACTGCCTGTTGTCAAGTGTAATCCGTATCCAGCAGAAGGGCCTCGAGATGAATTGGGGGTCTTATAAGAGCAGAGAGACAATTATCAAACTGCATAAAGGCATAAGAGAGGTGAGCTTACAGATCGAGGCAGGCAAGGCAAAGGTCAATAACAGGAGCAGTGCATGCTGGGAGGTGAGAGAAAGAAAGGTCCATCACACATAGTGCTGGCAGGATGGTAATGCAAAGTAATCACTCACTCAAAAAAAAAAAAAAAAAGTATAGCATTTACAAAGCATAACAATCATGATAGTTCCTGGACATATTTATCTGGTATGTGCCCTTTAAGCAGTTTTTTGTTAGAAAAGAGGGCAGCAATACCATCATTTATACAAGTTTTATGTGATAAGACAAATAAGCTCTGAGGAATAAAAATGGCTCTAAGAGTATGGCATTGTGCACCTCCTGTGACCAATATGACTGGCAATTTTCACCTAATTTTGGATGTTTTAAAGGGAATTTGTCAGCAGGTTTTTGCTATGTAAGTTGAAGATGCCTGCTGTAGGGGTTGAAAAATAAAAAGCAATTGTGCTTCTCTTATCAGTCTGTGCAATTGATTACATAAACTAATGAGTTTATCACCTGGGGATTACCATTACAGGATTGGGTGGTCATTCGCAGGGCAGTCCGATGCTCCCTGCCATGATTGGCACCTCACAGTCAGTACACAATCTGTATATAGAGCGGTGTGGGCGGGGGAAGCTCTGCTGTGTTCCTAAAATTAAATTGTGTCAGAATGGCTACAGCCAGTAATCTATGTGATACATTGTTGCATTCAGGGTCTCTTTTCCTATATTATGTTGCTGTCAGATGAGGTAGCAAAAACCTGCTGACAGATTCCCTTTACCTAGCCCTAATCTTACAAGCTGTCGATGATCTAATATGGTATTTCATGGTAGTCTCCATTTAGTTTGGCCGTATAAGGCTCCTTTCACATCAGCGGTTTGCTAATGTTTCTGGCCAATCCGGCAGATGGCGCCGCATCTGCCACCTAACGGCCAACTTGCGGGCCGGCCTGGCAAGCCCCATGCATTCTCTATGGGCCTGCGGTCGGGTGCAGCAAGTGTGGTTTGCTGGATCCGGCAGATCCGGCATTTGCGCGCGGAAAAAAGAAACGCTGCTAGCTGAGGTTTTTTTGACCCACCGCAACTGCTGGATTTGCCGATCGTGGCAAAAAAAGCATTTGCAACATGCCCCATAAGAATGAATGGGGACTTGCCGCAGGTGTACCGCAAAGTCAGCCATTAGGCATTCAGTGAAAAATGCTGATACAAAAGCAGCCTTACACCCAATGCATAGTCTCCTACATCTGCTCAATATCTCGTGATGATATACAGTACAACGGGAGACGAAGCGGTGGCCGGATAAGTCATTATATAGTAGGCTGGATCCTGTGTGTCGCCTACTGGACAGAGAAAGGCTCGGTCCATACAATACTGGACAATAAACATGGCCGACATGCAATCTGCTTATACAGAAGGGTCTATTTCATAAACCACAGGAATGAGTTACAGATCTTCCAGGTAAGTAATAGGGATGAAGCTAAGCCCCAGCTTTATCGGATTACCCCGGGATGACAGGTAGAGCGTTCACTGCTACAGTGATAGTCTGTGTATAGGGACAGGTCCGGGAATATCTGCTATCTGTGCACACCTTCATGGCCTGAGAACTCAGCGTTAGGGTGCCTTCATACTTGCCTTCGCCTGCGCTGCACATCACTACGTTTAACATGGGGACGCACGGTATATGCGCTTGGCTGCAGATGACCGTGCGCACCCATTGCTCCCCATGTGTGATTTGTACGCATACGGATGCTTGTGCACAAATCATACATTCTCGTCCGCTCATGAAACGACATGTGAACATAACCTTAGGCTGAATTCAGAGCAGCGTTTGTACTCCATTTTTTTATTGAATAGTTTTTGGTGCAATTTCTGCTCCAAAAACGGATCCTATTTTTGCAAAAAAAAAAAAAATCACCAAACGCATCATCCATTTTGTGCGGATTTTTTGCTCCATTTTTTGGGGACAAAAGACAGAGGACACACACACAGACAGACACACACTTCCTTCAGCAAGTCCTGGCAATGTCTTCCTTCTGGGCTACGGCTGGATAGGTGAGTAGTACGAGTATTACAGGATCTGTGCCCCATATGACAGTCACATGGTGCCAGGTCCTGGAAGTTCTGTGCCGACTACCCACAGGTCCTGCCTACGTCAGAAAGGAAGACATTGCCGGAACTCACCGCAGGGTCTCCGAGGAGGGTAAGTAATTGGATGTTATTGGCGCAGAAAACGCTGCAGAAATACGGAGCAATCATTGACGCTCATTATCTGGATCCCCATTTTGCCCCACTGACACAGCAATCAAAAAGGCAGCGTCGGAACAGCTAACTGAAAATCCCATTCACTTTGCTGTAGATGCAGGGATTGATCCATTTTTTTGTGCAGTTTTCTAAATAAAAAAAAACACCACACCAAAAGCGGATCAGAAACGTCCAGTGTGAACATAGTCTGTGTTTTAGCATCTGCCTTTTGTTGCATTTCTACTACTATAAAGATTTCTATCTTTATAAAAGTGCTCTATGGAGTCATGGCGAAGCCAAGATTCAAAATCTTACACCAAAAATGACAATACACATTAATAGATGCAATTTTTTTTTCTTTCTGCAGCGGTCATAAAAAAAACCCTGTAAGGCTGCGTTCACACACTGCGCATTTTTGAGCGCTTTTTTACGAGCGCTTTTCAAAAATGAGCAGGGGCGTATTGTCTGACAGCAAAGTGAATGTAAAATTCACTTTGCCGTTCAGACAGCGCGTATTTTCGTGCCGCACCTTTCGGGGAGAAAGCGCTGGTGTAAAAAGAATTGACTTGTCAATTCTTTATGCAGTAGCACCGGTGCTTTTTCCTATAAGGGCGGCGCTGCTGCATCTGATGTCAGAGAGGGGAGGAAGAATCCTGCTTCCTCCTCCCCTGTGTGACGCCTGTGACCGCCCATTAGATTTCGCAGTATATTAATATACATTGCAAAATCAAAGCTAAATAAATACAAAGGCATTAAAAATAATAAAGAATGAATACTTGCCCTCCTCCGGGTGTTCCGGTGTCCGGGAACCAGGAGCCGCCCACCGCTGGAATGGTCCTGCAAGGAGCTGTGGTGATGTCAGAGGGCGTTCTGGTCATGTGATATGTATCACATGACCGCGAGCAGCCAATCAGCGCCGGGAACACCCTCTGACATCACCACAAGTCTTTCTCCACTCGGAATCTGCGGCTGCTCCCGGACACCCGCCATCCACCTGTCAGAGGGCAAGTATCCATGTTTATTATTTTAAAAGCCTCTGGCTTTATTGAATTTAGATTTGCAGCACATAAAAACGGGGTGTGTGAATGCACCCACGTATTTTGTTGTGCCTTTTTGCGCGGCCAAAAATCATGGCAAAAGGCGCACAAAAAGGAGTATCAAAATATGCTATGTGTGAATGTAGCCTTAAAGTCTAATGGAGAAAACTGACATAAAACGCCATACCGACAGCATGCTGTGATCCGGACAAATAAAATCTACAATGAAGAAAAAATAAAAATCCCACGATGAATATACAGCATAGCATTTAACAGTTTCCAACAAACACTGAAAAAATTCTAGCAGAAAGAAGTATACATCCCCATCTAGATTTCTTATTGTATCTAAATCCATTTTGGTCTTTGATTAAGGCCTCATACAGTCGTCAGGTTGTTTCATTCAGTCGTCAGGTTGTTTCATTCAGTCGTCAGGTTGTTTCATACAGTCGTCAGATTGTTTCATTCAGTCGTCAGGTTGTTTCATCAGAATTTTATCAGTGCTTGGTCTGAGTTTTTTCACTTTTCTCGTACATTAAAAAACAAAGTTTCTCTACCTCTCCCTATCTGACAGTCAATGAGACTCGCACTGCACTCAGGTAGCATCTGACTGCCGTCCGATATTGTTCTTGGATCCATTGGCTTGCATTGCCGATTTTGATAACACAGTAATAATCATACAGTTTTCCGCGATTTTGCATGGTTCACAGATAGGGTTGAGCGAGTGTAATCGTTACTAGTCGCTACTCACACGGATAGTACAGTACACACAATACTCATTACTCGATGAGTATCTCTGGTGCTTGTGAGTGATGTGTCCATCGTTATCAATCTGACACAAATTTCCAGCTCCCTTCAGTACACAATGGGAGCCGTCACCTCAGTGAGAGCAGACTGGCTGTAAAGATACCGTCACACACTTCAACGTTGAAACGATGTCAAAAACTATCTTGTGGGCGTGCGGTCGTTACCGACATCGCTGGTGAGCTGTCACGTCCAGATATCGTAGACAACTCAGCAACGATGTTGTGAGGAGGGATCATTCGCAAACACCGCAAATGATCGCTGCTCACTGCTGTGAATGAGCGAAGTCAGCCGTGACATCACTATTGCGGTGTCACACAGAACGATGCCGCAGGTTGTTTAAGTTAAAGTTGACAGGTTTTCCTGCATGCAGGTAAACCTGTCAACTCCGACTTGAACAACCATCGTTGTTGAATCATGCGTTTACACGCAACGACAATGTCGTTTCAACACTGTTCCTGACGTCACTTTTGAACGATGTTGAAACGTGTAACGGGGCCTTTAGACTCTCTGGGGGGCACAGCAAGGTGTTTTATGCAGTGAAAACTCAAAAAGCCCACCCTCTCGCCCTGTCCCGGTAAGTGTGTGGGTGGAGCCTATCACTCATTAACTAACATTGGACTCACTATTCAGACGAATATGCGAGTGTTAAAAACTACTCGCTACACATCTCCTGAAGCTGAGTATTACACTATCCGCTCATTACTATTCACAGAGAATCACAGTCATGAATGACCCCATTCTATGCTGCATGCACACGATCAGTTATTTGTGCGGTGTCCATAACAATGCACTGTACAGAACATGGCAGAAATTCTGTGCCCACTATGCTTGTTTTCTCTGCAGCATTAACTTACCGCGAGGCGGCTGTCCTCGCCACCGCTTCTCCGCAGTATGTCATATTAGCGCTGCGGAACCGGAAGTGATCTTGGAGGGTGAGTGCAGGGAAAAGCCACCGTAGGCACAGGGCGGATGTGTTCACCCACTGAGATTGCTGGCCACTGGCAGGCTAGGAGACATTGCATCCAGGACATAGTGTCTCCAGATCGTGTGCACATACCCTTAAAGCCAGTTTATGTCTATTAGAATCACTGCACTTAAGGAGTTTTTTGCTTGTTAGTGAAATTTATTGAAACAAGTGCTCTTATAGTGATTGCGACAGAATGACGTTTCAGTCATTCAAGACCTTGATCACATAAGTCACCTTGAGCTATGTTGTGGTTCATGAAGGATGTGGTCCTTATGGTCAGTATAGGAACAGCGGGTATGCCCTTAGTAGTTCTGAACTAAGGGCTGTCCTGTACAAGGTAATGGTCACTTATGCCTTTAGGTTAGCCAGGGTCAGAGCGGTCGCTCTATGTGGGGTGGTGGCACGGCGGTGGAGTGTGTTCACACTCAGTTGTAGCAAGGAGGAATGACAACTGAGTGTGAATACGAACACACTAACAAGCAAAAAACTCCTTAAGTGTATGTGTGCAGTGATTCTAATAGACATTTATGTGGGACTTACGAGCCTGCTTCACTAGCACCATACCCCCGCACCTATCGTGTGCTAGCCATTAAATCTCATACTTAAAGCCAGTTTACACGCTGCAATGTCCCAGCGATCCGACCAACGATCAGGATCGCTGGGACATCGCTATCTGATCGATGAGGAGCTGTCACACAGGCAGACTCCCCAGCGACCAACGACCAGCGAGAACGCTGGTAACCAGGGTATACATCAGGTAACTAAGCATAGTGCTGCGCTTCGTTACCTGATGTTTACCCTGGTTACCATGTCCCAGTATGTATTGTGCGGCGCTGGGCATCGGCCGGGAGGTTGTTGATCGTTGGTCTCCCGCTGTCACACATGCTGATGCTGGCCACCCAGCGTTACACCAACGATCGACAAAAGGCCCTGGCCATTCTGCAACGATCAGTGAGCTGATAGGTTATCGTTGCAGGATGTCACACATAGCGACATCGCTATGAGGTCGCTGCAACGTCACAAGTTGCAGCGACATTATTAACGATGTCAACAAGTGTAAACCGGCCTTCATAGGTATGAGTCCTCTCAAGGAAAATACAGCGGTCATACACAAACAAGCTGCCATCGAAGTTCCTTAAAAACTATAAAAAAAAAAAAAAACTAAATCTACATTTAAAAGGGAAGTTATGAACAGAAAATTATCTACTGATTACATCAGGCTTTTGTATTAAATGTATTTTTTTTTTAATTCGGGGGGGGGGGGAGGGGGGGGTCTTATTTATTTATTTTTTTAAAAGGACACACAATCTGTATTAAAGACTAAACAAAAAATAAGTAAACCTTGTAATTTAAACACTGGCTTTTAGACTTGATTTATCAAAGTTTTTATGCCAGAAAACTGGAACAAAAAGTTTTGAAAAGTCGCTCCATTTTTGCAGAATGTGAGACTGCGCCAAAATGTTATGACTTGTGGGGTATTGGCGTCATTCTTGCCCAGCTCTAAGGAAGTGAGTGGAGCTGGGAGAGGACTTGGGTGTGACGGGGCGTGGGAACGAGCAGTGGGGCTCCTTTTGCCACAAGCCTTAAGGCCACTTCACACACACAGATATCTGAGTCCAATATCTGAACAGATCTCTGGTTGCAGTGAAATCATGGACACATTGTTACATTTGTACACAGCCACAAAATGGAGCAATGTGTCCATGATTTCACTGCAACCAGAGATCTGTTCAGATATTGGACTCAGATATCTGTGTGTGTGAAGTGGCCTTTACTCCAGTCCCAGAGCTGCACACACTTTGTGCCTTGCCTGATTCATTAAGAGCCTCGCACTCCACACTGCCCCCTTGTGAAGACCACGGGGACAAATGCAAGTCTTGAGGATTCAGGGCCATACTTTATTTTGTTCCAGGAAATCCACATGTGCATAGTCAATCCTATCCTTTATGTTGACAGGTCTAATGAGAATATGGAAAAGGTATTGTGAAATGAGGGGAAGCAGGAGGGGTGATATTGCCTATTGTGATTGGTGAATCCTGTGTTATCAGTTCTTTACAGAGGTGTTAAAGGGACACGGTCAGCTCATTTTTCAGTATGATACTAATACTAACTTTGAATAGTGCCTGGGCAGACCATTTAAAAACATGTAAAATCATTATTGTACTATTTGTAGTTTCCTTGCAATAAGCATTTTCAGACCCTGCAGGCAGCTGATACATTTGTCAGAGGAACAGTCCGGCTGCTGTATAAGTGTTATTTAAATATCCACACCTACTCAAGCTGGTGTTCACTCCCTGCCCTCTGTGCTGGGAGGGGGGAGGTGTTTTGTCCTGCATTGTGTGCACTGTGTAAGAGATTTCTATTATAAGAATATTGGTTTTCCTGCATACATGTAATGTGTGCATCTGCTGAGCAAATGAACAAATGTTCTTATAATCACATAAAAATATCTCAGACT
Organism: Allobates femoralis; assembly: GCA_033576535.1. NCBI lineage: Eukaryota > Metazoa > Chordata > Amphibia > Anura > Aromobatidae > Allobates > Allobates femoralis. The sequence goes on along the minus strand of JARQOC010000003.1, from coordinate 70,699,862 downwards.
GCACACACTACACATGTCTCAAACACAATGACATGAAGAGCTCAGAGCTTCAGCTAAGTACAGACCTCCTCCTCCACCCTCCATTCTGCTCTGTCTGTAGAGAGACTCTGCAATAGTGCAGTCACACAGCAGACAGATCAGCGAGGAGGTCAGGACAGTGTAATGATGCATGAATATTCATTCCTTGGGGAGTGGGCAACAGAGAACTGTGATTGAAAGATGGAATTAATCTTTTATTTTAAACTTTTCAGGGGATAGGAGGGAAATAGAAATACATGAATAGAGAGAACTTAGAGAAAGGAATTAGAAAATGATAGCAGTTACATATGGATTTTTGACCTGACACATTCCCTTTAACAGTTTATCGCCTTCTTCATTATGTAAATAATCTCACTTGAACCATTGTTATTCAGAAGAGCAGTGCAGATGAATTATTCTTTTCACTGAGTGACTCTACGTGTGAAGAAAAATCAGTATGGCGGCCGTCACACGCTACAATATCGCTCACATCGCTGGTGAGCTGTCACACAGACAGACTCACCAGCGATGTTGGCCAGCGAGATCGCTGGTAACTATGGTACACATCGGGTTACTAGGCGCCGCGCGGCGCTTAGTAACCCGACGTTTACCATAGATACCATCTCCCAGCATAGGCTCTGACGCTGGGAGATCGTTCATCGTGGTGTCACACACCACGGTGAGGCAGATTGTTCAATCGTTTATCGCTTGATATGAGCTCCGGCTCTCATATCTGCGATGTCACGATCAAGCGATTTTACATTGTAAAATCGTTTGATTGCACGCAGCGATGCACAAACGATATCGCTTAAGCGATCAAAAAGCAGATCACTTAAACGATATCGTGCATTAAATTGAAGCGTGTGACGGCCGCCTACGTACGACTTGCCTGAGGATCATATGACATTCGCCCATTCAAGTCTATTGGTCCACGTAGAAAAAAAAAAAATCGGATCACATCCAGATGATATCGGAGTGCGGTGCCATTTTCATAGGGTTGGTGATCCAGACAACTGAGAGGGACCGAATCCTAAGGATGACGTTTCTCTACCCTGATTCCCGGCAAAATTTTTCCATTTTTTAAATTATATGTCCATTGAACTACATGAATGTATTCGTGATTAATGACCACTGTCATTTTTAGAATTTAATTTTTGTGTGTTTTTTTGCTTATTTAAGGGCGCTGTCACATGAGGTTTTTGGAATCCAGTAAAGCTTCAGCTCTTTTTATTTCTGTTAAAAACTGTAATGCAAACTGGATCGGTTTGATCCCATTGATTTTCAGTGATCATTCCAGCAGTTTCGTTTGCATCCAGTTGCTGCCGCATCTGTCCGAAACAGTTTTTTACAGAGCCTAAAAAATATAACATAGAATTTTTTGGGCTCAGTAAAAAAACGCTTCTGATTTGATCCGGCATACAGTGGCATGATTTATAATGTGTATCAGTGGGTGACTGCCAGATCCAGTTTTACCAGATCAGTCCTGATCCAATAAAACTGGAAGCGGCATTCCTAATGGGCATGCGCGGTAACATCACACATGTAAAGTTCAGGGTCCGTACTGAACACCTGGGTATTCAAGCACGGACCCCAAAGAGGGACTTCACTAAGAAGTCCATGATTAAAGTATTATACTCACCTGTCTTGCTGCGGCAGACACCTCCAGGTCCCGCTCATTAGCCTCATGTGATATTAACTCGATTGGCTGCTGAACAGCTAATCACAGACGCTCATTGTCAGTGACAGCATCTGTGATTGGCTGTTGCGCCCCACCAACTGTGCCAGCAACCAATCACAGACGCAATGGGTGAAGCGCAACAGCCAATCACACACGCTGTCACAGAGGCTGGGCATCTAGGATTGGTTGTTCAGCAGGCAGTGCAGAGCAAACCCGTAATGTGACCACGGCGGTGAGATAGGCGAGTATAATTCTTTAATCATAGACTTCTCAAAGAAGTTCCTGTGCGGGGGATGTGCCATACAGTCAGGTGTTCGGTATGGACCCAAAACAGGCAAACTGATCCAGACAATACTGGATGGCTCAAGATGCAGCCAGATGAAACCCTACCTGTATTGCATTGGAACCAGTATACGTACGGTTTCATCCGGTTTAAGTCAAATACCATATTTGGTCAGGAGTGGTTTTTGCCTGATCTCGCCAGATACCAAAAAAAAAAAAAAAGCTTGTAAATCTGGCCTAATTCTCATTGATTAAGGGGGGGCCAATGTCCACTCATGCTAGAGCAAAAACCCCTCAAACTCTTTGGCTGCCATCTATTATAATAAAACCCCTAAGGCTATCTATTATAATAAAACCCCTAAGGCTAATTCCGTCTGGATGTAACGTTATGCTACGTCACATCCTGGCTGAAGAAGCCTCTACACCCACTGTGGGTGTTCTAATATGGCCGCCTGCACACACACACACACCTCCATGCACTGTCCGCTATACTTACCACCGGCCCTGCGTCTTCCCCGCCGCCGCCTGGATCCTCAGTCCTCTGTTTCGCTGACTTGTCGCCGCCCCCGGAGGACTGGATCCAATATGGCGTCTGGGAAGTCTCGCGAGAGTTCTCGGATGCCATTTTGGAAGAAACATGTCGCCCAGACGGAGGAGTGGAGCCAAGATGCTGGGGACGGCGGAGCCAAGATGCGGCAGCGGGGAAGACGATGACCCGGTGGTAAGTATGGCAAGCAGAGTGTCTCCGTCCTCTGCTGATCACTCTGCCCGCCACACTCACTGCTAACCACTGAGCCACCGCGCAGTGCTAACCACTGAGCCACCGCGCAGTGCTAACCACTGAGCCACCGCGCAGTGCTAACCACTGAGCCACCGCGCAGTGCTAACCACTGAGCCACCGCGCAGTGCTAACCACTGAGCCCCTGTATACTCTGCTAACCACTGAGCTGCAGTACAGTGCTCCATCCTCCCTCACCCCGCAGCTTTGTCCTCTGTCCTCCTCCTCCCACCGCTCTGTTCCATACTCCCCCTGCCGCTCCGTCGTCCCCCACCCCACCGCTTCCTCTTCCTTCCTTTGTCCACCTCCCCTCCGACACTCCATCCTCCGTCCTGCCCCTGCCTCTGCTGCTCTGGCCTCCCCCACCCCGCCGCTTTGTCCTCCATCCTCCTCTCCCCCGCTGCTTTGTGCTCCGTCCTCCCCCTGCCGCTCCGTCCTCCCCCACCCCACTGCTCCGTCCTCCATCCACCTCTCCCCCATGGCTCTGTGCTCTGGCCTCCCCCTGCCGCTTCATCCTCCCCCTGCCTGTGCCACTGCATCCTTGTCCTCCTCCCCTCCGCCACTCCATCCTCAGTCCTCCCCCTGCCTGTGCTGCTCCATCCTCCCCCACCCCGCCGCTATGTCCTCCGTCGTCCTCCTCCCACTGCTCTGTGCTCAGTCCTCCGTCCTCCCCCTGCCTGTGCTGCTCCATCCTCCTCCACCGCGCTTCCTCCTCCCTTTGTCCTCCTCCTCTCCGCCACTCCATCCTCCCCCTGCCCGTGCTGCTCCATCCTCCCCCACCCCACCGCTTCCTCCTCCTTCCTTTGTCCTCCTCCCCTCCGCCTACTCCATCCTCAGTCCTCCCCCTGCCTGTGCTGCTCCATCCTCCCCCACCCCGCCGCTATGTCCTCCGTCGTCCTCCTCCCACTGCTCTGTGCTCAGTCCTCCGTCCTCCCCCTGCCTGTGCTGCTCCATCCTCCTCCACCGCGCTTCCTCCTCCCTTTGTCCTCCTCCTCTCCGCCACTCCATCCTCCCCCTGCCTGTGCTGCTCCATCCTCCCCCACCCCACCGCTTAGTCCTCTGTCCTCCTCCCCCGCTGCTCTGTGCTCCATCCTCCCCCTGCTGCTCTGTCCTTCCCCTTCCTGTGCCGCTCCATCCTCCCCCACCCCACCGCTTCCCCCTCCTTCCTTTATCCTCCTCCCCCCCTGCCACTCCATCCTCCGTCCTCCCCCTGCCTGTGCTGCTCTGGCCTTCCCCACCCCGCCGCTTTGTCCTCAGTCCTCCTCCCCCCCCCCGCTCTGTGCTCCATCCTCCCCCACCCCACCGCTTCCTCCTCCTTCCTTTGTCCTCCTCCCCTCCGCCTACTCCATCCTCAGTCCTCCCCCTGCCTGTGCTGCTCCATCCTCCCCCACCCGCCGTTTTGTCCTCTGTCCTCCTCCCCCCTGCCGCTCTGTGCTCCGTCCTCCCCCTGCCTGTGCCGCTCCATCCTCCCCCACCCCACCGCTTCCTCCTCCTTACCTCTGCCCTCCCCCACCCCACCGCTTCCTCCTCCTTCCTTTGTCCTCACCTCTGCCACTCCATCCTCCGTCCTCCCCCACCCCGCCGCTTCATCCTACATCATCCTCCCCCCCCCCCACCGCTCTGTGCTTCGTCCTCCCCCTGCTTGTGCCACTCCATCCTCCCCCACCCCACCACTTCCTCCTCCTTCCTTTGTCCTCCTCACCTCCGCCACTCTATCCTCCGTCCTCCCCCTGCCTGTGCTAATCCATCCTCCCCCACCCCGCCGCTTCATCCTGACCTCCACCCCCCCGCTGCTCTGTGCTTCATCCTCCCCCTGCCGCTCCGTCCTCCCCCTGCCTGTGCCGCTCCATCCTTCCCCACCCCACCGCTTCCTCCTTCTTTTGTCCTCCTCCGTCCTCCCCCTGCCTGTGCTGCTCCATCCTCCCCCACCCCGCCGCTTTGTCCTCCATCCTCCTCCCCCAGGCCTCCTCCCCCCTGCCGCTCCTTCTTCCCCCTGCCTGTGCCGGTACATCCTCCCACAACCCGCCGCTATCTCCTCTGTCCTCCATCCCCCTACCCCCTGCTGCTCTGTCCACCTTCCTCCCCCCTGCAACGCTGTTCTTTCCCCGCCGCTCCTTCTTCAAAGTTCCTCCCAATTCAGCCCTCACCGCCTTGCCCATGCAATCTCTATTTCTATATTCTAGAATACCCGATGCGTTAGAATCGGACCACCATCTAGTGGTAATATATTCTTTGACCAGAAAGTCAGGAAAGTGATTATTGCTAGGCAGCTTTTTGTATGTGCCAGGCCAAATTAGTGCCTTTCGTAATATAGATCTATTAAAGGTTATAATGTAGTCACTCTACTGTCAATATGACACACAGTATTCTGATAAAATATGGTTCATGATCATCGTTCATAGGGTTTAACCAAGGAAATAAGAGTTTAGGATAGGCTATGATGAACCACGATCAGCAGAATAAATGGTGCAGCTTCATACTTTGGGTTGTGGCTTTAAGTGGACTAAAGCCCTCTCCAATTCACAGATAGCCACAAAGCAACAAATTAGGCTTTGACATCAGCACTGGGACCATTTCGATTAACTGAAACCACTGGAAAGGAGTTTCCCAGCAAATTAATGACCAACTTCAGACAAACCCATCGATCAGCTAGAAGTGGTCCAAGGTTATAATATTGATGACTTAGGACTTCAATATCAGATTGGTGGGGGGGCGCGACACCAGACACTTCTAGTGATCACCTTTTACCAGTACCAGAACCACAGATCTGCATCTACTGTAGCAGCTGTTCTCAGGTACTGGAGCTCAGCTACCATTAATGTCAATGGGAGCCAGGTCAATGGTCATCTACATCGTGTACAAAGCTCTAGTGTTTGGCTCCATCTGCTGTTTACAGCATTGCTAGGAGCTGAAATGTTGGGATGTCAGATGTGGTACCCCCACCAATCTGATGTTAATGTCCTACCTTATATATTAACTATGGATAATCCCTCTAATTATTCTGATTATATTCGCACATCATTCTGAAATCCATCTCCGAGGATAAGCACACACCAAAGTACGTTCTCAGGGATTCTGCCTACACGCTAACTCTGATTGACTTGTTTCTCAGTTTACAGACCTCACTTTTTGGTTATTCCACTAATAATATCAGACTTTACTTTTGCATTAATGTCAGTAATTTCTGAAATACAACCTATTCCCACAAGTATAGGATTAAGGCAGCAGAGTTATGAGTCTCTAAGCAGAAGTCTACCTTATCCGTGGTTTTAATTAAACCACAAATCAGATCACAAATGGTTGAGTTTGCTCAAATAATATCAAATTTGCCGGATTAAAATGCTGGAAACTGCAGTTATCATCCATTAGAGGATCATAAAACCACGAGAGGCTTTGACCATGATTAGCAGTGAGAAAAGGGTAAAAGCTTTCCCCTTTCCACCAATGTAGCAGACCGTGACTTAGTTGGATGATGTGAGGAGACTGAATAGATTTTATGGAAGTAAAACCGGCGCCCGATACTCCCCGGTGACCCTGAATGATCAGAGGAACCTAAAAACCTGGAATTGGGGGTTTCTTGAGATAATCTATAGACTAAGACTAGCAATAATGAGAGGCAAGACATCACAACTCCTGTATAGTAGGATGAGCGAGGTTCACTAGTTGCAAAATTCTTGTAGGAAGGACTTGCAACAGAAGAGGTGTACATCTAAGGAGTGTACAAAGAAGCCTCAGGAGAAAATACCAACTCATCAGTAATGCTTAAAAATCATAGCGGCTGATGCCAAGACCAGGGCTGTGGAGTCAAACATCTGACTCAGACTCTTCAATGTCCCTGAATCCGACTTCAACTCCACAGCAAGAGCGGTGAAGTCAGTAAGGCGGCCGTCACACGCTACAATATCGTGAGCGATATTGTAAGCGATCACGTGCACGCGCAATCGCTAACAATATCGCTCACATCGCTGGTGAGATGTCACACAGGCAGACTCACCAGCGATGTGGAGCAGCGAGATCGCTGGTAACTATGGTACACATCGGGTTACTAGGCGCAGCGCGGCGCTTAGTAACCCGACATTTACCATAGATACCATCTCCCAGCATAGGCTTTGCCGCTGGGAGATTGGTCATCGTGGTGTCACACACCACGATGATGCAGATTGATCAAGCGATTATTGCTTGATATGAGCTCCGGCTCACAAATCTGCGATGTCACGATCAAGCGATTTTACATTGTAAAATCCCCTGATTACACGCAGCGATGCACAAACGATATCGCTTAAGCGATCAAAAAGCAGATCACTTAAACGATATCGTTAGCAATATTGAACCGTGTGACGGCCGCCTGAGCTAAACATCCAACTACTCAATTACCCTGAATCCGACTCAGATTCCACCCAAAATGGACACTGACTGACTCCTCCCATAATGGACATCAACTCCACCTCAACAACTCCAGCTACATAGCCCTGGTCAAAACTAAGCTATATGGGAAAAAAAAAAAAACATGGTAAATTAGTACAAAATAGCCTTCATCTGTCAAAACTATCATGATGACCCCATTTTGTATAATATACAGAAACGGTGTGGTAGCACACTGCAATTAATAAATACATGAACTCTAATATTGCTATAAACATTAAAAACGTACGATACTTAGTCAGTGTTTTTTGATCAAGGAGTGGGAAAGCCTCCAAGCACGTCAAGGTGCCTAAATATGGATGGACTCTCTCTCCATGTGCCATAAACAGCCTCATCTCAATGGGAAGTGAAAATGAAACCAGGCATAGCACACAATGAACACATTGTGTGGGAAAGATGAGTGGATTAAGGTGCTGAGCTGGGGAGGGGGGCTGCACCGCCAATATGTACTATAGACAGGAAAAAAATAGGACCTAAGACTAATAGTATATACCGTAAGTCTGTATATTAACCACATGGTGGATTTGTGCACTTGTACATTAATTCACTACTAAAGGTGTGTGGGTCCTATATACAGTGAAGGCATCAAAACTATGAATTAACACATGTGGAATTATATACTTAACAAAAAAGTGTGAAACAACTGAAAATGTCATATTCTAGGTTCTTCAAAGTAGCCACCTTTTGCTTTGCTTACTGCTTTGCACACTATTGGCATTCTCATGATGAGCTTCAAGAGGTAGTCACCGGAAACGGATGCTTAACATTTGTTGGCTCTTTTGCCTTCACTCTGCGGTCCAGCTCACCCCAAACCATCTCAATTGGGTTCATGTCTGGTGACTGTGGAGGCCAGGTCATCTGGCGTAGCACCCCATCACTCTCCTTCTTGGTCAAATAGCCCTTACACAGCCTGGAGGTGTGTTTGAGGTCATTGTCCTGTTGAAAAATAAATGATGGTCCAACTAAATGCAAACCGGATGGAACAGCATACCGCTGCAAGATGCTGTGGTAGCCATGCTGGTTCAGTATGCCTTCAATTTTAAATATATCTCCAACAATGTCCCCAGCAAAGCACCCCCACACCATCACACCTCCTCCTCCTCCATGCTTCACAGTGGGAACCAGGCATGTAGAGTCCATCTGTTCACCTTTTTTGCGTCGCACAAAGACACGGTGGTTGGAACCAAAGATCACAAATTTGCACTCATCAGACCAAAGCACAGATTTCCACTGGTCTAATGTCCATTCCTTGTGTTCTTTAGCCCAAACAAGTCTCTTCTGGTTGTGTCCGGTCCTTAGCAGTGGTTTCCTAGCAGCTATTTTACCATGAAGGCCTGCCGAACAAAGTCTCCTCTTAACCGATGTTGTAGAGATGTGTCTGTTGCTAGAACTCTATGTGGTATTGACCTGGTCTCTAATCTGAGCTGCTGTTAACCTGAGATTTCTGAGGCTGGTGACTCTGATGATCTTATCCTCCGCAGCAGAGGAGACTCTTGGTCTTCCTTTCCTGGGGCGGTCCTCATGTGAGCCAGTTTCTTTGTAGCGCTTGATGTTTTTTGCAACTGCACTTGGGGACGCTTTCAAAGTTTTCCCCAATTTTTCGAACTGACTGACCATCATTTCTTAAAGTAATGATGGCCACTCGTTTTTCTTTACTTAGAATTTGTATTATGGCAAGAAAAAAGCAGCTAACAGTCTATTCAGTAAGGCTATCAGCTGTGTATCCACCAGACGTCTGCACAACACAACTGAGGGTCCCAACCCCATTTATAAGACAAGAAATCCCACTTAGTAAACCTGACAGGGCACAGCTGTGAAGTGAAAACCATTTCTGGTGACTACCTCTTGAAGCTCATCAAGACAATGCCTAGAGTGTGCAAAGCAGTAATCAAAGCAAAAGGTGGCTACTTTGAAGAACCTAGAATATAAGACATATTTTCAGTTGTTTCACACTTTTTTGTTAAGTATATAATTCCACATGTGTTAATTCATAGTTTTGATGCCTTCAGTGTGAATCTACTATTTTCATAGTCATGAAAATAAAGAAAACTTTTGGTCTATACTGTATATAGTTCCATATGTTTTGCTGGGGAAGTAGTGTGCAGGTGTCCAATGTCAATAAGTTCAATAAGCTTATCAAGAAGGCAAGCTCAGCTGTTGGCCGCCATCTTGACAATTTTGAGGAGGTAGTGTAGAAAAGTAGTCTGAAGAAATGTATGGCGATTTTGAACAATAATGTGCATCCATTACATGAGGCAGAGGAGCACCTTCAGCAATCGTCTAATCCTACAAAGGCGCAAGAAGGAAAAATACAGGAAATTGTTTGTGCCGACTGCTATGGGATTCTACAACAATCACCTAAGTGTGAAATCATCAAAGTGATTGAGTATTATTGATATTCTAATATTATATGGTACTGACCTATATGTATGAGTAACCTCCATCGTCAATTGTCTACTGTTATGTTCTACTTCATGTCTTTGTTCTGCTGCTTTGATACACTTTATTGATCCCGGGGGAAATTGTATCTCATATATTTTCTATTGTGCAGTACCTACTTTATATGATGACTCCACAACCAAACATTCATAACTGAGCTGTTCAGTTTTCAGAAAATCCCTGTCCCAGGGGCGGACCTTAACCCCAGGGGGCCCTGGTGCAGGCATGTTGAGGACCCGGGGGGTGGGGGTTGCTGGCGGCGCGGCCTATCGAGGAGTGGGGGGGATTGGTGGAGGGGCCGGCGGCACGGTGCCTGTGCTTGCTGCGGCGGCTCTCCTGCCTGCTGAGCCGCGCCGTTCCCTGGAGCTGGAGGGGCAGAGGAGAGGAGGGGCGGGATTAGGCAAGGGAAGCAGGAAGCTTTCTGCTTCCCTTGCCTGACCCTCCTCTCCTCTGACGTCGGGTTACGGGGTCGGCTGGGGGCCCCTTTTCAAGCTTGAAGGGGCCCCCTAGTCGGTCGGGACCCTGGTGCAGCTGAACCAGCTGCACCACGGTAGTTCTGCCCCTGCCCTGTCCTCAGGTACAGATTCTTTAACAAAAAAAAAAGTGCTTTCCCTAGAACTCACCCTCCACCGCTACCCGGGTGTATGATTGTCTGCAGTGTTGTGATGTTGACAGCCCAGCAGCTGTGACTGGGTAGATGGCATGAGCCGCACAGACTTACTAAGGGTGGTGGTTTCACACTGGCGTTTTTCTGTCTTGCATTGGTGTCAGGTGAAATCCTGATGACTCCTGATCAGGCCTGTGTCCCTATATTTACCATAGGGATGCAGTGACAACAGGCGGCATCAGGATTTCGCCGGATGCAGATGAGTGCAGCGTTTCATTCTCGTCACAGGTCCGTATAGTGTCCCATCATCGCTTACAGGACTGTCTGTGGTCGATACACACGTACGCACATCATCGGGGTTTATCCCTCATTCTGCCGCACATTTGGGTTTATGAGTGATATACTGTATATCCTGGTGACACTGAAAATAATAAGCAGATTTGTCAGTATTAATGAAGAGGATTTTTAACCAGAGCCAATCTGTCCTTCATTCTGGCCTCCACATTAAGGAAGATTGTCCTATACTTTGCTAAAGTCACAGCTCATCCTTAGGAGAGGTCATCCATGTCTGATCGGTGGAGATCAAACATCCCCATCAATCAGCAGTGTTCAGGTAAGGCAGTGGCCAGTACAGTGTATGGAGCCAGGACAGCACACTGCTGTACACATATAGTGGCCTCTGAGCAATGCAGCTCAAATCAATATCCGCTGACCTGCCCCTGCGAAGCTGCGGTGTCCCACATTCACGCAGTGTTTACGTCTAGCTTCCCCGGGGGTTTTGAATCCAATACTGAGGATTGATCTAAAAACTGTGACATCAGTTCCAAAGGCCTGGATAATCCCTTTAATGTGGAGTCCAGAATAGAGGACAGATTGCTTATAAAGGTCCTAGATCACAAAGCAAAATTTGCAATAGGGTTCTACTCTCCTTGAAGATGAAAAGGCCGCTCTTCTGACATGTCTAGTCTACTTAATACTTGTATTCCCCATAAAATCACACAACACCCAACCATCTTGTCTTAAAGGGGTTACCTGTGATTTATCAAAGAAAAAAAAACAGGTCTAAGCACTAACAGGCAGGTTGCTGCCACCTACCTGCCAATGTGCCCAGCCACATTCACCTCCGGTCACTGCAGACAGGGAGCAGGCTTACAACACTCCTGCCAGCAATTTGCAGCTTACACTGACGTCACGTCAACAGAGGGGCGTCTTCTTCCCTGGTGACGGATGTCAGAGCAGACATCATGCTGATTGACAGTCGACTCCCCCTATTAGGCAGCGGGGAGCTAGCAGTCAATCAGCATGAGGTCAGTTGTCCCACTCCTTTCAAAGAGCAGAGCAGAAAAGCCGCCTCTGCTCTCTGTACCCCGCCATGCTGTCCCCAGCAAGAGCATTCTGTGCTGGGGGTGACCGGCGGTGAGTAGTGTCAGGCACAAAAGGGAGGTAGGTGGCAGCTATAATCTGGCCAAATGCAGGCTAAACCTGCACCCCCCCCCCCGCTTCCAGATTCCCCCGCAATTGCAAAATCTGTTGCAACTGGATGCACCCACACCAGTATTATCACTGATCTGTCTCACAGATCAGTGATTATACCCTGATGCATGAGTATCCCGTTGCATCCGGTTGATTACCTTTTTTAGCTTGATCCGGTTGTAAATGATACACCCTCCAGTGGGCGTGTCATTTAAGACTGTACTTCTGGGCATGCTCAATCCAAAAACCCGGATCCGGCATCCGGATCCAGATTCCGTCGGATCCAGTTCCATAGGGCCACAGTCTAATTTAACCCGTAGTGCCCTGTATCCGGGTGCTCACGGTTTTGAAACAGACAAGAAAATCGCTACAAAATGCGTTTCTGGTCTTAGTGAAAAAAACGTGGACACCCGCATAAGGGGAACCGTACAGAACTGGATGCACCCACAAATGGCTGTGACCCCACCCCATTGAAAGTCTATGGAGCTGAAAACAGACGCGGGTGCATCTAGCTTAAGCTGGATTCACACGGATACCGAAAAACAATAGTGTAAAACCAGCCTCACAGGATTTCCTCCAGGATTGCCTTGTATTTAGCTTCATTCATCTTCCCATCAATACTGACCGTCTTCCCTGTACCTGCTGCAGAAATACCTCCCCACAGCATGATGCTGCCACCACCATGTATGACACTAGGGATGGTGTTTTTAGGGCGATTTGCAACGTTAGTTTTCCGCAACAGGACTTCTTATAGCTTACTTTCAAAAACGTCTTTCTTCTGGTCACTCTTCCATAAAGGCCAGATCTGTGGAGTTTACAAACTAATAGTGGTCCTGCGGACACATTCTCCCCGATTGGAGCGTCTCTAATTAGTGCTCTTTAGCTTAGGTGGACGGCCATGTCTTGGTAGGTTGCAGATGTGCCATATTCCTTCCATGTTAAAATGACGGATTGAACAGTGCTCCATGAGATGTTCAGAGCCTAGGCTACTATATATATATATTATTTAATAACCTTACCCTGCCCTTCTCCACAACTTTATCCCTGACTTGTCTGGTGTGTTCCTTGCTTTTCAAACCTCTGAGGCCTTCACAGGACAGTTGTGTTTATACTGAGAATAAATAACACACAGGTGGACTCAATGGACTAATTAATGGACTTCTGGAGGTAATTGGTCACTCAGGATTTTAATTAGGGGTATCAGAGTACAGGAGGCGGAAGACAAATGCACGTTACAATTTTCAGATATATATTTTAAAATATTTCCTTTACACCTCACAAATACTTGGTACTTAGTATTGACATATCACATGAAATCCCAATAAAATACATTTACGGATGCAAGTGTGAATAACATATGGTAAAGTTCCCCCATATATGAATACTTTAATCCATTGCAATATATGCAATCAAACAATCACAGGTCTATTTCCTACTATGAGAAATGAAAAATTAAGTGAAAATATGAATTTTTTTTTTTTTTTTTTTTTTTTTTTTTATGAAAAGGCTATAATGCAAACAAAAATTAATCACCCACCAATTTTCCCCCTTTAAAAAGATGAAAAAAATAAATGATAATGCATCCACAAAAGTCCTATCAAAATATAAAATTAACCCTTACCATAAATCGCAGCAAATTAAAAAAAGAAAATTGAAAGCCGGAGTTGCAATTTCTGGATGATCGTGCATTTCACAAAATTTATGAAAAAGCTATGTACGTACCCCAAAATAGGGTCAATAAAAACTTCAGCTCAACACAAAAATAAAAATCCGAATACAGTTTAAAGAGGACCTGTCACCAAACCAGGCATGGTGATCTAATTACAGCACTTTATGCAGCATGTCTGCTGCATCCAGGCAAGGGGTCCCCCAGCACTTGAGCCCCCCTGTACCCCGAGATAATACACTTAGAAAACTTACATGCTCCAGCCATTAAGGAGGTGGCTAGGGGCTGCAGCCAAAGGGCTGTTTCACACCCCAAGCATGTTTAATCTGTCCACCGCTGCCTCCCTGATGCCAATCATGGTCTCCCTCATCTGCAGCATAACACAGAGCTTATTTTAGTAATGACCGCTTAGCCCCGCCCCCTGTGGTGACTTCACCGCTTATACCCGCCCTGCTCCATGGTTAACATAGAGCAGGGAGGGGAAAGGTGGTGATGTCAGAGCAGGAGGCCGGCCTCCCCGCATCCTGCAGTGACATCACTGCTTGTTAACATAGAGCAGGGCAGGTATAAGCGGTGACCTCACTGCAGGGGCGAGGCTAAGCAGACATTACTAAAATAAGCTCTGTGTTATGCTGCAGACAAGGGAGACAATGATTGGCATCAGGGAGGCGGCGGTGGGCAGATTAAACATGCAGGGGGTGTGAATCTGCCCTTTGGCTCCAGCCACAAGCCACCTCCTATTTGGCGCCACAATGCAAGTTTTCTAAGTGTATTATCTCGGGGTACAGGGGGGTCAGGGGATGGGGGACCCCTTGTCTGGATGCAGCAGACATGCTGCGTTCAGTGCTGTAATTAGATCACCATGTGTGGTTGGTGACAGGTCCTCTTTAATCGATTGTAAAAAGAATATATATATTATAAAAATATATATAATAGAATATAATTTTTCTCTTTTATTTCTTAACACATTTTTGTTATTTACTTTATAAAGTTTGGCATTACCATAATCCTAGTGACAGAATTTCACTGAATTGTCATTTTCTTGCCCTTTTTCTGGTATGTTATATGGCAAAATAAATGGTGAATATCAAAACTACACTTCATCCTGCAGAAAACAAACCTCATATGGTCACCTCAACAAAGAAATAAAAAAAAGGGTCAACGTTTGGAAGAAGAGGATAGAAAAACAAAGGGCATTAATGCAAAATAGCCACAGCAGGGAAGGGGTTACAGAAGCGTTCAATTCACTGACAGCAAGAATCAACCCCAAAAACCGTGAAACTAGACCACATAGATGCCTGAAGGCCATTAAAGGCAATATACATCGCTTGTGGAGTGCTGCAGTTTTTCGCTTTATACCACACACCTGATTATAAGATACACCCCCAAATTGGGTGAAGGAAAAGAGAAAAAATAATAATTTTTAATGTTAAATGGGGTTCATCTTATAATGCCAGTGTCTGTCTTACAATTAGTTTTATATGTCCCCCATCCTGGTATATTTATCTCCATTCTGGTATATGTGCCCACTCCTGATATATGGTCCCCTTTCCTGGTATCCATGTGTCACGCTGGGGGGGCCGGGGTGCCCAGAAGTAGGAGGGAGCTGGGCGTAGGGAGTCAGGGGAGCCTGCTCTGGCCCCGATACTAGGGTCCCTGACTCGCCCTGATCTCGGAGGTACCTCTAAAGGTGAGGAGGTCCAAGCCACCAGCCTAAGTCCCTAACTCCTGAGAAGCCCTAGGCATAAGCCCCTACCTCCACCCACGGACCACGGAGCCCAGCAACTTCCAATGGAGAGTAAGGCAGCAGCTCTGGATCAGCATCCGCTCACAACAGGTCACAGTCCAGAAATGAACTGAATCAGCGACATCAGGTGGATGTCAGCTGACCCATTTATGGCCGAGGGGAGCAGCCAGACCAGGCACACCCCTCAGCTCACCTAAGCACGAGTCATATCCATCACACACACCTGCAGCAACCTCACCTGTAGAGCCGCACATTGCAAAGCAGAGAAAAAAAAAGGCTTAATTTAAACCACAGCACCAACACTTCCATACAGCAAGGTAGTCAATACATGACACCATGCCTCCATCCTGATATATGGTTCCAATCCTGGTATCCATGCCTCCATCCTAGCATATGGTCCACCTCCTGATATATGGTCCCCCTCCTGGTATGTGTGCCCCCTCCTGGTATGTGGTCCCCCCTCCTGGTATGTGGTCGCCCTCCTGGTATATGGTCGCCCTCCTGGTATATGGTCGCCCTCCTGGTATATGGTCGCCCTCCTGGTATCCATGCCTCGATCATGGCATATGGTTTCAATCCTGGTATCCATGCCCCCATCCTGGTTTATGTCCCCCCTCCTGATATATGTCCCAGAATGGATGGGGGGGGGGGGGGGGAAGACACATCCCGGTACATAGCCCCCCCAAGTGAGGATTGTGGTATTGCATGATGTAGTTTCACGGGGCCACAGAGGTTGGGGGCCAAGCCAGGAGATGCAGGGGTGATGCGTCGGTCTCCGGTGGGCGCCACCGTTATTATTTCCCAGCATGCATTGCTGCTCTGGCAATGCATGCTTTAGTGTCTTGAAATGGCCAAAGGATTGCAGTCTGCGCATGTGCCGTGGCCATTTTCTTGAAATCTAGACAATAGCGTATACAAAAATGGCAGTGGCGCATGCGCAGACTGCGATCTATGGCCATTTCTAGACACTAAAGCATGCACTGCCAGAGCAGCAATGCATGCTGGGAAATAATAATGGCGGCGCCCACCGGAGAGCGGTGCAACACCCCTGCAGCTCCTGCCTTGGCCCCCAACCTCCGTGGCCCTGTGAAAACTGCACCGCTCCACCCCCGCACCCCTCATTCCACCTCGGTACCTCCACCTTTTTTTTTACATTCACGTTTTAAATGCACCCCTATTTCTTAAAAAGCGAAAAATATGGTATATACACGCACACATATATATACATACATATACATATATACACACACATACGTGTGCATCTCAATGAATTATAATATCATCAAAAAAATTATTTATTTCAGTAATTCAATACATAAAGTGAAACACATATATTATATAGAGTCATTACACAGTGATCTATTTCATATGTTTATTTATGTTAATGTTGATGATTATGGCTTACAGCCAATTAAAACCCATAAGTATTCTCAGAAAATTACAGTAGGGAGGATGAAGGGTTAAAAACCACGCTGACGTATTCCACCAGACATCAAAGAGTGAATATAATATTGATTTATTAATGTTGGAATATGTTTAGTGCAACAACTCTATTCCTGTATATGTAAGTGTTCTATTGCTAAGTTTGTGTATTATCTATAACAGGGGTGGGGAACTCCAGTCCTCGAGGGCCGCAATCAGTGCAGGTTTTCACGATTTCCTTAGTATTGCACAGGGATTGGAATCATCACTAGTGCAAGTGATTATGTTATCACCTGTGCAAAACTAAGGAAATCCTGAAAACCTGCACTGATTGCGGCCCTCGAGGACTGGAGTTCCCCACCCCTGATCTATAAAGTTAGATTTAAAAACAAAAAACAAAAAACACCCATGTCCCCTGATGAAGGAGAACCGATATGCACATTGGGGCGCACGGACTCGGGTGGTAGGACGTTATCACTAGATTCTCCTCTTTGACATTTAAGGTAAACCTAATTATGTGGTATACACACTAACTCCATAGTGACTGTTTCTCTTATTTTGCCTATGGAGTAAAATAGGTTATAACACTCTATATTGTACTATGGTGTGATGGGTTATAAGTTATCTCCCTGGCAGAGAGCTACTTGCTTGAAGTACTAGGAGTCCATGGCACAAGATATTATGGTGCTATGAGGCAGTAGGATATAGAATTACAACCTATGCATGGTATCCTCTGTTACTTTAATGGTATACCCATGTGCATTGTTTGCACTATAACCCCATATCTGGAGCTTTGTAGTTATGCCCATAGGTATGAGTACTCTATTACAGTACATATATGTATGATAATTAGGCTATAATTGGTTGATAAAGACTACCCTGTTATATATAATATGAACCTTGGGAGAATCATGTATCCTATTGAAATGAGCATGTCACTTTACCATATACTCCCTGAGTATGTGTATGTCCGCAACCATACTTAAAGGGAATATAGTTTAACAGTATTACATGGTGTAAATACATTAATTGCTGATGTATATATTATCATGTGACCTCTGCCATATTTGAATAACAGTCCGAATACCCCGTTACCGTGGTTGTACAGCACTATTGCACTTTATTCTGCACCTTAATAAAAATGAATTTATTATCATTCATGAGTTGTGTCACATAGTTTGTTGTTGATTTAATTATGTGTATTGCGACCACCAAATATTGATGTCCATGTACAGTTTGGGAATTATATATTTCTGAAAATGTGTACGAGATTTGTTTGGCGTTTTTTATTAACTGATTCCACAAAGCCTATTCTATCTGTACCTGTTTATTGCTAATTAAAGCTCTGTTCTGTTGTCAACTTTGAGAGTATCCTGAATGATCCGCTGCCAACAGGTTATGGGCCCAGCGTGACACGGAACCCCAGGAGTGACACAGAACCCCAGGAGTGACACGGAACCCCAGGAGTGACACGGAACCCCAGGGGTGACACGGAACCCCAGGGGTGACACGGAACCCCAGGGGTGACACAGAACCCCAGGGGTGACACAGAACCCCAGGAGTGACACAGAACCCCAGGAGTGACACAGAACCCCAGGAGTGACACAGAACCCCAGGAGTGACACAGAACCCCAGGAGTGACACCGAACCCCAGGAGTGACACCGAACCCCAGGAGTGACACCGAACCCCAGGAGTGACACCGAACCCCAGGAGTGACACAGAACCCCAGGAGTGACACCGAAGAATAATACAGCAACAGAAGCCGAAAGCAAAAGCAGCAGAGCAACAGAGAAGATGTCCACAAGCAGGGATCACTGCAAGTTCTCAGTACAAAGTCTCACTAATCAGAATTATCAGCCCTGGAAATTCAAGGTGAAGATGCTGCTCATAAGAGAAGGTACGAGGAACTATACGCAGGAACACGTGCCTCATCCATTACTAGATGACTGGGTAGAGAAGGATCCCAAAGCACAAAGTACTATCTCCCTCAGTGTAGATGATGATCAGATTGTGCATATATGCAAGTGTGCAACTGCAAAGGAGATGTGGGATGAGTTACAGAAAGTCCATGAAAGATCAAATCATAGCAATAAGCTTTATCTCATGAGAAAGCTGTACCAGTCTAAGCTAAGTCATCGCCAGAATATGTAGGGCTATATAAGAAACGCCCTAGAGATTGAGGAGCATCTCAGGGCTATTGGAGAAGAAATTAAAGACTTTCATGTTGTTGCACTACTATTAAGTGGTCTTCCAGAAAGTTATGACACACTTGTCACTGCATTAGATACACGGCCTGTTGATGAGCTCACACTAGAATAGGTCAAAAGCAAGCTTGTAGATGAATTCAAGCGAAAAACGCCTTACTTATATGGACAGAACACTTCCTGAACCAGAGCCACAGTCATGACAAGAAATGCAAAAATTGCATGTCCATGAGAATCAGAAGTGAATAAATGCCGCTAATGAAGATATTGAGTCCCTTCACCAACTCCAGAAATGGGTGCTTACGGAGCTACCACAAGGAAAAAGAGCTCTCAGAAGCCAAAGCCAAAACTCCAGCAGGAGAATTACAGACAAGCAGTGGGGGCACTTCTCTATATGAGGACAACCAAGGATGTAATGGACTTGCCAGCAGTGAGAAAATTAGTGCAAAGACTAAGCACATCGACATTAAACATCACCACTTTCGTAACTTAGTGGAACATAGTGTACTAGAGTTTGTTTATTGTGAGTCTGACAAGAGGTTAGCTGATGGTATGACTAAACCATTGCCAAGAGCCACGTTTGAGGACTTCAGAATTGCTACGGGACTAACAGGATAAGTAGTTGCTGAGTGGGGGTGTTGGAATATGTTTAGTGCAACAACTCCATTCCTGTATATGTAAGTGTTCTATTGCTAGGTTTGTGTACATATGTGCACACACACACACACACACACACACACACACACACACAGCTCTGCAATATATATGCTGTGTTTTATATACAATATAAGCAACTCTGCAAAAAATTGTGAGACCACTGCAAAATTTTCAGTTTGTCTGATTTTTCTCTTTATAGAATAAAAGGACAATGTCATTTTACTCAAAAATATACCTATAAACTACTGACAACATGTCTCCGAAATTCAAAGCTAAAAATGTTGTATTTATTTGCAGCAAATGAGAAATCTTTAAAACATAATACATAAACAGAACAATGCTTTCAGACCTCATATAATGCAAAGAAAACAAGTTCATATTCATTTACAAACCACAATACTAATGTTTTAACTCAGGAAGAGTTCAGAAATCAATATTTGATGGAATAACCATGATTGTTAATCCCAGCTTTCATGCGTCTTGGCCGCTTTCCACTAGTCTTTCACACTGCTTGTGGGTGACCTTATGCCACTCCTGGCACAAAAATGTAAGCAGTTCTTCTTTGTTTGATGGCTTGTGACGATCCATCTTCTTCTTGATTACATTCCAGAGGTTTTCAATGGGGTTCAGGTCTGAAGATTGGGCTGGCCATCACAGGGTCTTGATAATGATTGACATAAGACCCTGTCATGGCCAGCCCAATCTCCAGACCATGGTTATTCCACCAAATATTAATTTCTAAACTCTTCCTGAGTTAAAACATTAGTATTGTGATTTCTAAATGAATATGAACTTGTTTTCTTTGCATTATATGAGGTCTGAAAGTGCTGTTCTGTGTATGTATTATATTTTGAAGATTTCTCATTTGCTGCAAATAAATATAAAATTTTTAGCTTTGAATTTCGGAGACATGCTGTCAGTAGTTTATAGAATAAAAAGGACAATGTCATTTTACTCAAAAATATACTTCTAAGGCTGGATACACACTGGAAACACACTCTCCTACTTACATGCGAGTCTCTCAGACGAGACTCGGACCAGTGACCCTGAACGGCCTCTCCCTCTCTGGACGGGAGTGTGATGCTGCACAAAAACACAAGCAGCTGACACTCCCGTCCAGAGAGGGAGAGGGCGTTCAGGCTCACTGATCCGAGTCTCATCTGAGAGACTCGCATGTAAGTAGGATAGTGTGTTTCCACCCTAAAGAGGAAAATCAGAGAAACTGAAAATTTTGCAGTGGTCTCTTAACTTTTTCCAGAGCTGTAAAATATATACCGCATATACTCGAGTACAAGCAGAGTTTCTCAGCACAAAAATTGTGCGGAAAAGTGCCCCCCTCGGCTTATACTCGATGGCAGTATGTGCTGTTGGGGGGGGGGGGGGGGTCATCGCTTCGGCGGTCACATGACACCGGCACAAGCAGGAAGACCGGAGGACTCGGCGGTGCCTGCAAGGAGTCGCCGGAAATGTGATGTATAAATGCTCTGTTGTTTTAACATGTGCCGCAGCCTGGGGGCCAGGTACTGTGATTGGGGGGGGGGGGGGGGGGGGCAGGCACTGTGATTGGGGGAGGGGTAGCAGGTACTGTGATTGGGGGGGGGCAGGTACTGTGATTGGGGGGGGTTAGACACAATGATGGGGGCATCTGCCTGCAAGGGGGCTACAGAAAGTAATGGGTGACATGTGCCAGCATGGGGGCCAGATACTAGGATAGTGGGAAGCTATATACAATGTTGGGAGCTATACACATTGATGGGGGGCAATAGCTAATGATGGGGGGGGGGGGGCCATAGATAATGATGGGGAGGTATGTGCCAGCATGGGGGCTATAGCTAATGATGGGGAGCATATGCCAGCATGGGGGGGTATAGATAATGATGGGGGGGTTTGTGCCAGTTTGGGATGCTATATACAGGGGCGTAACTACAATGGGTGCAGGGGATGCGATCGCACCCGGGCCCTGCAGCCAACGGGGCCCCAAAAGTCTCTTTGGCCCATAGAAAAAGACATACTATTAAAAATTTGCAATAATTGGGGGCCCCATTGGAGCTTTCGCATCAGGGCCCCAGGGCCTGAAGTTACGCCACTGGCTATATACAATGATGGGGGGCCATGTACCAGGATGAGAGGGCTATATATATTATGATAGGGGATATATACAGTGATGAGGGGCTATATAATATGATGGAGAACATATACAGGGATGAGGGGCTTTATATCAGGATGGGATATGCTATATACCATGATGGGGTGACTATATACCGTGATGAGGGACTACATACCAGGATGGGGGGCTGCAGCATTTCCCACCCTAGGCTTATACTCGAGTCAGTAAGTTTCTCCAGTTTTTAGAGGTAAAATGAGGGTCTCGGTTGATACTCGGGTCAGCTTATACTCGAGTATATACGGTATATATATATACCGTATATACTCATTATATATATAAAGCAGCAGTTTCCATTGCACGGTGATTAAGTCTTTATTTTCATTAGCTCGGACAACCGCTGGAGCTTCACACTTACTTTCCAGGAGTTTGTTGAAGCCGCCCGCTGAGAGCATGAAAATTATTTTAATTTAACAAAGCAATAAATTGGTGTGAAAAACCTCTCTTCAACCTCCGGACAAATGAACTTTTCTTCTTTTTACGTGTCTCATGGTGAAGATTGCCAAATTCTTCAAGGAGATTATCATGGAAAATGGAAAAATGGTCATCAACTTTTGTGAAGTCACCAGATCTGAAAATGGGGTCTGCGTGTTGCCAAAAGAAAAAAAGGACGTTTTCTGGGGTTAAAGCAGGGCTGTGGAGTCAGTAAGGCAAACCACCAAATCCCCAATTTCCCTGACTCCGACCCCTCAACTCCCCAATTACCCTGAATCCTACTCCGACTCCTCAACTCTGACTCCCTCATACCGGGTCTCATGTTTAAAATGATCCTAAACCCACAAACTGACCCCCCCCCCCCGTACCTTTCTACCTGTCCCTGCACCCCCTCTTATTTCTAGCCATCCCTTTTGCAGAAAAAAATCGCTTTTGTAAAGTAAGAGAAAAAGTTATATTACTATGTCCTGTGTGAGTTCTCTCTTTCTGAGGAAGCCACAATGGGCGGGGCCTGTCTGCTGCTGCCTTGTAATTATGCACGCCCCTCTCTGCTTACTAAGAGCCTGGCCGCATCATGAAAGGGGCGGGGCTCCGGCATGACGTGATTTAGCCCCGCCCCTTTCATGACGCGGCCAGGCTCTTAGAAGCAGAGAGGGGCGTGCATAATTACAAGGCAGCAGCAGACAGGCGGGGCTATTGCGGCTTGCTCAGAAACAGAGAACTCACACAGGACAAAGTAATATAACTTTTTCTCTACTTTACAAAAGCGATTTTTTTCTGCAAAAGGGATGGCTAGAAATGATAAGAGGGGGTGCAGGGACAGGTCTAAAGATACGGGTGAGGGGGGGTTGGTTTGTGGGTTTAGGATCACTTTAAGTGATAAATTTATTGTAGTACAATGGTAACATCAGCTTTAGTCATTATGATACAATAATCAGGATATTTAGATAGAAGGTAATAATAATATTCAGCACATTCTGCATTGAACTACTGTACCCAATTCATTACATATTTTAGGAGTTGATTCATTTTACACGGACTCAACGACTCTTGACTTCACAGCTCTGGTTTAATGATTGAAGACCGGGAGTCAAAGGTTTTCACGTTCTTCTTTCCCGTTGTAGGAGGTTGCGCTGTATCACTCAGATAAGCCATTTTTACCTCTACAGGTCACTTGTAGCGTTCCAAAAAAAAATATATAACCCAACAATGGAGGCATTCATCCCCCCACACCAATTTCACAGCTATACAGTTATGATTTACTTCCAATTCTTCACCCTGAGGGACGTGTCACATATTGGGTCGTGTATAAACCTCATAGACAGAAAGTGGTCACCTGATGTTCCCATACAATCTATGAAGTGTACAGAAGCTGTAGACACAGCGGTATAAGCGGTGGTTGGGAACTAGTTCAAAAAGTCGCAAAAAACAAATGTGACGCAAAAACAAAAATCATTTATGATTTTGCACAAAGCTCAAAAAACACCGATTTAAAAAACTTGGTGTAAAAAAAATAAATAAATAAATCAGTATCACAGAACAAAAAAGTAGCAAATGATAAATCGGGCGCATAGTTTTTGAGGGGAATTCATCAAAGCTTTTATACCAGAATAAGGACATGGAACAATCAGAGGAAAAGTATGATGGAAACCCGTCACCACTTCTGTATTTATCACCCACTCCTGGTTTTGTCTTCCAAATACTGAGGTAAAAAACTCACCAAATACTCAATGTGTGCCTTAAAGGGAACAAGTCAGCTAGTTTATGCCCCCCCCCAGGTATCACTATCTGTCCCTGTAGCTTCATAGTACTATTCTAACCATCCCTGTCTGACCTCATAGTGTAATGGTAAAGGTGAAAAAAAACATTTATACACTTACATTTTCTTATGTAAATGAGGCAGTCAGTCCCCAGCTTGGAGGACGTAGTCACTCTGGCAGGTTAATAGTTATCTCACTGAAAACGTCTCTGTGTAAAGGACCTGTGTGATGTAATGATCATGTGACCATAGTGGGTGGAGCTAAGCAAGCAAAATCATTATGAGCTATGGAAACTTAGCGCCGCCTATTATAGTCACATGATCGTAACATCACACAGGTCCTGCAGCAGCATCTGACATTCGGCAGAAATGATAAACTATTAACCTGCCAGAGTGACTACGGCCCCCAAGGAGTCTACACACTGCCTCATTTACATAAGAAAATGTAAGGCTGCGTTCACACATTGCGTATTTTGCCGCGTTTTTTTACGCACGCTTTTCAAAATACGCAATGTGTTTTGTGTCTGCCAGCAAAGTGAATGGGAAATTCACTTTGCAGTGCAGACATTGCGTAAAAATACGCAATGCGTTTTCCGGGAGAAAACGCAGCTCCGTAAACAATTGAGATGTCAATTGTTTACGCAGCTACTACTGTGTATTCTCCCAGAGGGGAGGAAGAATCCTGCTTCCTCCTCCCCTCTGTGACAGCTGTGGCCGCCCATTAGATTCCATAGTGTGTTAATACACACTGTGAAATCTAAATTAAACAAAAGCAAGTGTGTGAAAAATAAAAAAGAATCAATACTTCACCTCTCCGACGCCTTCTCCCGCTGTGCGATCCTCGGTTTTAAGTCAGATCTCTTCTGACAAGACCTGTGGTGATGTCAGAGGGGGGGGGCGTTCCCGGGCACTCGCGGTCAAAAGCGCGGCAAAAAGCGCGCGCAAAAAAGCGCAGCAAAATACGCAAATGTGTGAACGTAGCCTAAGTGTATAAATGCTTTTTTTCACCTTTAGCATTACATTATGAGCTCAAACAGGAATGGTTAGAATAGTATTATGAAGCTGCAGGTACAGTGATAGCTGGGGGGCATAAATAACACGATAGACTCCCTTTAATTAATCGGCACAGAGAGTTGGCTATAATGATTTCCAATGTTGTTGAGTGTCAAGGTTTCCAAATGTGTTGGATTTTCTGTTGCTGGTCACAGTTGAAGTAGTGGACTATTTCCTGCTACTACAAATTCTCTCATCTCGTGTTATTCCAGACCTGCGCTATACTGGACCTGTTCATACCTAACCAACTGGAAGTTCAGCATCTCTCTCTCCCACACCACCTCCTCCTCCTCTCGCCTCCCATCAGTCGGTCTTCTCCAAGGTTCAGTTCTATGACCTCTTCTCTTCTCCATCTACATCTTCGGCCTGGGACAGCTCATAGACTCTCACGGCTTTCAGTATCATCTCTACACTGATGGCACGCAGCTCTACTTCTCTGGACCTAATATTACCCCCTTACTAACTAAAATCACACAATGTCTGTCTGCTATTTCATCCGTTTTCTCTGCTCGATTTCTAAAACATGGACAAAACAGAATTCATCATGGCTGCTCACTCTCCCCAGTCTCGCATGCTCAGTGCCTCGGGGTAACTCTTAACTCTGTTCTCTACTTCAAGCCAAAAATCCAAGCCCTTTCCACCTCCTGCCTAATTCAACTTAAAACTATTTCCCAGATCTATACGTTCCTTAACCAAGAATCTGCAAAAACACTAATGCATGTCTTCATCAGCTCCCGCCTTGACTACTGTAACCTCCTACTGTCTGGCCTTCCTTCTAACATTCTCGCGCATATCCAATCTATCCTAATTTCTGCTGCCCAACTAATCCACCTGTCTCCCCACTATTCCCCAGCCTCTTCTCTCTAGTCACTTCACTCCAGTTTATAACCCCAACCATGATATACAAAGCCATCCATAACCTGTCTCCTTCAAATAGCTGTGATATGGCCTCTCGGTAATTACCTGCACGTAACCTCCGATCCTCACAAGATCCTCTCTATTTCTCTGCTCTTTCCACAATCGCATACAAGATTTCTCCCGTGCTTCTCCCTTACTCTGGAACGCTCTACCCCAACACATTAGTCTCTCACCTAATGTGGAAACCTTCAAAGGAACCTGAAGACTCATCTCTACCGACATGCCTACAACCTGCAGTAACCCTCAGTGTAATATACCACCGCACGACCAGCTGTACCCTCTCCTAGCGTATCCTCACCCATCCCTTGTAGACTGTGAGCCCTCGTGGGCAGGGTACTCTCTCCTCACCTACTGTACCCTCATCCATCCCTTGTAGATGTGAGCCCTCGTAGGCAGTCCTCACTCCTCCTGTACCTGTCTGTGCCTTTTGTTGTTCATTATGATTATGTTTTTTTTATTATGTATACCTTTTTTACATGTAAAGCGCCATAGAATAAATGGAGATACAATAATTATAGTAATAATAACTACAATGCACATGTGCTGTCGCCGTGTGGTCACAGCCAAAGTCCTCATTCAGACGTCCGTGTTTCATCCTCAATACGCACTTGGTATAGTCTATGAGGCTGTTTACATGTACTTATTTCTCACAAACTGTATCCGTGCTAAACTCACAGAGACATGTCGGGTTTTTTTTGTATCAAGGATGAAAAGGGATAATACAAGTCAATGGACTGTGGAAAACATGTACAGTGCACGGACAGCATCAATGTACAATCCATGTGCTGTATGTGTTTAACACAGAAATTACTGGAGAAAATTAAAAGGTATCAACCACTGAGGACTCTCAGATTGCAATATATTTTTCTATCTACTGGCTAACACGGTATTAATATTCTTTACCTTTTGGAGAAACTCTGTCATTTATTCATTCTTATGTGACAATCACTGATGAAATTCTGACATTTGGATCCAAAACATTGATGACACTTGTACATTTTTTTGAGTAAACACTTGTGTCTACATGAGGCCTGATGTGACACCTCTGCATTGCTCACCCTCAATGTGGAACCAAGAGAGGCCAGATCTCCCCTTTAATTAAATGGCTAAAAAATCCCATTAATCAGGGCTGTGGAGTCGGCAAGCCAAACCACGACTCGCCGCTCTGTAGGCTTCAAGCCCCGCACTGCGCATACGGCGCAGGTGTACTGACGTCACCCGATGCCGTAAATGACGCATTCGCTCATTACAGCCCCATTGCAACCCAGGCAGCGCTGAGGAGCGCTGGATTACAATATGCATTGAAGATCACGCCTATTAAGGCGTGATATTAGGACGAAGATGGCCCGCCTTAGTGACTAAAGAATATAGCCCCGCTCAATTATCATCACTAATGAGTAAGTTATAAAACTTTTTCTACACTTTCACAGGATGCTTTTCTGAGCCAAAAGAAGTGTGGGATTAGTGATGGAGGCTGCAGGGACATGTTTTGATAGCTTAGGAGGCGATTTGGGGGTGACAGGATCCCTTTAATGGAGGGTCTTGGAACCAACAAGACTTCATAGCTCATTGAGACGTCACCATTTACATCCGGAGTTCCTTGTGTGTTACGGACGTTCGGATAGTAGCTGCCGCCGGGCACAATCTCAGAAGCTCAGGTACACAACCTCACATAGGCAAAAACTGGGGAAACGTACATTTTGTAAATGAAAAATATTAGAATCTGAGAGTCCTCAGTGATTAATACCTTTAAAGAGAACCTGTCATCCCCCTCCTGGATTTCAATCTACATGCAGCATGACTGCTGCATTCAGGCAACGGGGCCCATGTGTCTGTGTGCTGTGTACCCCCAGATATAGCCTTTGTAAAACTCATTGCTAGAAGTCAGGAGGGCATTCCCTGTGTCTAGAGTCAGCTCGATTCAAGGGGGCCATTCCTGTCCCCTGCCTCTCTGTTGCCTCCTTCGTTCTCCTCGCGCCCTCTCATGTTTCTTCGTGCATCCTCGCCTGCGCCTCCTTGTTCGCCTTGACGCAGAGCGAGGTCTTGTTTCTTTTTGTCAGCGCCTGTCCTGCCTACTGGCACCGACGTCAGCGCCTATGCCCGGCCTGCTCTGTGTTGTGCTGTATACATACAGCAGGCTGATTATCAGAAGCCCTGCTTGCGGAGGGCTACTGTGCAAGTGCCAGATTCCGCCCGGCTCTATGTATACTACATAACACGGAGCAGGGCCGGCACAGGTGCTAACGTCAGTGGCAAGAGGCGGGACAGGCGCGCGGGCCGAAAACAAACAAGACCACGCTCTACGCCTGCATCAAGGAGAAGAAGGAGGCACAGGCGAGGAGAACGAAGGAGGCAGCATCGAGAGGCAGGAGGCGGGAAGGGCCCCGTAAATCGAGCTGACTCTAGACACAGGGAATGCCCTCCTGACTTCTAACAGTGAGTTTTACAAAGGCTATATCTCGGGGTCACATAGACACATGGGGGACCCCTTGCCTGAATGCAGCAGACATGCTGAGCCATTTAGATTGAAATCCAGGGGGGGGAGACAGGTCCTCTTTAATGGCAAACTGAAGAGATGGTAAGCAAAGCAAGCATTCGAGACACTATGGCCCTTTCAGAAATCAACATTTGAATTGATATCTAAATGGCTGAAGAGCTATTTGAAGATCTGAAGACTGTGTCACTCCAGCTCTATTCCCGCCCAGTGTGGCCTCCTCCTGCTTAATTGACCATCTATATGCTGCGCGACTTCAGCAAAGTAGCCATCAGTCAAGCAGGAGGCCGTGACATTGGGTGGGAAATAGAGCTGGAGTGACACAGGCTTCAGATCTACAAATAGCTCTTCAGCCATTTAGATATCAATTCAAATGTTGATTTCTCAGTAACAAAGGAATGGACTGGCCATGTAAACATGTAAAGGTATTGCTGGACTTGTGTTTGAAACAGTTACATGTGCATACAAATAGTTTGGGGGGTGAAATCCTGCTGACACATTCCCTTTAAATAAATGTAGCACATGTTCAGTGACTGGGAAGCGCCATCATACAGACACCATGAAAGTAAAAGCTTTGTTATTAGAAGCCGCCATCTAACCTCACTCTCATATTAATATATTATGTGGAGAGAACAAGTTTCCAATCAAATATTAATATCCCAGACGAGCTTTCTTGGGCGGCATCACATCACATCACATCAAAAGGTTCATTAAAAAACTGCACAAGTTCAGACAAACTATATGCCCAGGTATTAGAGCTAAACAAAACGGGCACTGCGAGGTCTGAAAAGCTTTAAATCCACAGGAAGCGTCAAATGTTACCGACTTCTTGAAAACTCTGCAGCAAATTGACGGTCTTGATGCTGCAACACCGGAAAAGTAGAAAATAGAAGGAAGGAACTGCACAAGCTGAGATCACTGAGCGGAGCCCGACCCACCGACAAGAAGACAGCGGAATGGAGGATACACACAGGACGGCAGACACAGACAAGAGAGTCACTGACTTATTTTTCCATTGTCTGGAGCCTCTTCGAGTATATGACCCACCAGCCCCCTGCTATTGTCAAACCTGCCCTAGAAAGACAGGGCCGTGTCACTCAACCGGATACACGTTCAATATGATATCAGCTGGGGTCTGACCGATCAGCAGTGAAGGGACTGTGGTCATCTGGTGTGAAGGAAAAGATTTAAAGACCAAGACAACCCCTCTACTTCATTCACATGATCAGCAACACTACAACACATTAAAGGTACAAAGATGTACGTCGGCGCTCACTGCCACATCAGGGGTTAGAGGGTGCTGATGGTACAACGCCGACACACACTGGCACCATGTTTGTGTATAAGAAAAACTCTTTCAAAGTGAATTTTCTCGGAAAGGGAGGGCAGGGCAGAGCGGGGAGGACGAGGCGGAGAGGGAGGGCAGGGCAGAGCGGGGAGGACGAGGCGGAGAGGGAGGCAGGGCAGAGCGGGGAGGACGAGGCGGAGAGGGAGGGCAGGGCAGAGCGGGGAGGCGAGGCGGAGAGGGAGGGCAGGGCAGAGCGGGGAGGACGAGGCGGAGAGGGAGGGCAGGGCAGAGCGGGGAGGACGAGGCGGAGAGGGAGGGCAGGGCAGAGCGGGAGACAGGCGAGGAGGGCAGGGCAGAGGGGAGACGAGGCGGAGAGGGAGGGCAGGGCAGAGCGGGGAGGACGAGGCGGAGAGGGAGGGCAGGGCAGAGCGGGGAGGACGAGGCGGAGAGGGAGGGCAGGGCAGAGCGCGGAGGACGAGGCGGAGAGGGAGGGCAGGGCAGAGCGCGGAGGACGAGGCGGAGAGGGGGGCAGGGCAGAGCGCGGAGGACGAGGCGGAGAGGGAGGGCAGGGCAGAGCGCGGAGGACGAGGCGGAGAGGGAGGGCAGGGCAGAGCGCGGAGGACGAGGCGGAGAGGGAGGGCAGGGCAGAGCGCGGAGGACGAGGCGGAGAGGGAGGGCAGGGCAGAGCGCGGAGGACGAGGCGGAGAGGGAGGGCAGGGCAGAGCGCGGAGGACGAGGCGGAGAGGGAGGGCAGGGCAGAGCGCGGAGGACGAGGCGGAGAGGGAGGGCAGGGCAGAGCGCGGAGGACGAGGCGGAGAGGGAGGGCAGGGCAGAGCGCGGAGGACGAGGCGGAGAGGGAGGGCAGGGCAGAGCGCGGAGGACGAGGCGGAGAGGGAGGGCAGGGCAGAGCGCGGAGGACGAGGCGGAGAGGGAGGGCAGGGCAGAGCGCGGAGGACGAGGCGGAGAGGGAGGGCAGGGCAGAGCGCGGAGGACGAGGCGGAGAGGGAGGGCAGGGCGGAGCGCGGACGAGGGGGGAGGGAGGCGGAGGCGGAGAGAGGGGAGGGCAGGGCAGAGCGCGGAGGACGAGGCGGAGAGGGAGGGCAGGGCGGAGCGCGGAGGACGAGGCGGAGAGGGAGGGCAGGGCGAGGCGGAGACGAGGCGGAGGAGGAGCAGAGCGCGGAGGACGAGGCGGAGAGGGAGGGCAGGGCAGAGCGCGGAGGACGAGGCGGAGAGGAGGGAGGGCAGGGCAGAGCGCGGAGGACGAGGCGGAGGAGAGGGCAGGGCGAGGGGCAAGGAGGCGGCGAGGCAGGACGAGGCGGAGAGGGAGGGCAGGGCAGAGCGCGGAGGACGAGGCGGAGAGGGAGGGCAGGGCAGAGCGCGGAGGACGAGGCGGAGAGGGAGGGCAGGGCAGAGCGCGAGGACGAGGCGGAGAGAGGGGAGGACCCCGCAAGGCGAGGTGGAGAGAGGGGAGGACCCTGGGAGGGGCGCAGGGTACACTGCCTGGGTGTAGCACAGTTGGGGGCTCAGTCTCCGGCCGCTATGGACACATCACACAGTGATACCTGCACCCGGTATATGGCGGCGGTACCGACCTTCCCACACGCCCCGTCCCCTATGATAACGATCTTCAGCTGCCGGTCCTGGCTCTCCTCCTCGGAGTCAGACATGTCGCTCTCCCGGACGCTGCAGGATTATGGCTCCGGATTTACAGCAGCGCTAAGCAACGGACGCCATGTTCACCGGAGGAGGATTGTTGTCACTGGCTGCAGCGCCGGCGCAGACCACTGCACACCCGGGGGGGACCGCTCACACCACCTCACACCCGGGGGGACCGCTCACACCACCTCACACCCAGGGGGGATCGCTCACACCACTGCACACCGGGGGGGAACGCTCACACCACTGCACACCCGGGGGGGAACGCTCACACCACTGCACACCCGGGGGGGGACCGCTCACACCACTGCACACCGGGGGGAACCGCTCACACCACTGCACACCCGGGGGGGGGGGGGGCGCCTAAAATGCGGGGAGCAGGACGACTCTGGGCGCTGTGTCTCCGTTCATCACTCTGGACATTATTGTGATTCACGCATCACTGTTTGTTATGCTCCGGGAATTGGTAAACACCCCTTTACAAGGCACATGGAGTGGTTCCGTCCAGCCAGTGACGCCGCCTGGTAACTAAGGAGAATGAGGGAGAGAAGATACAGGAGGGATGAGAGGAGAGCGGGCGGCCCAGTGTGGAGGAGCCGGAGAGGAGAGGGGGCAGCCGGGTACAGAGGGGGCAGCCGAGTGTGGAGGAGCCTGAGAGGGGGCGGCCGGGCACGGAGGAGCCACAGAGGGGGCAGCCGAGTGTGGAGGAGCCTCAGAGGGGGCGGCCGGGCACGGAGGAGCCACAGAGGGGGCAGCCGAGTGTGGAGGAGCCTCAGAGGGGGCGGCCGGGTACAGAGGGGGCAGCCGAGTGTGGAGGAGCCTGAGAGGGGGCGGCCGGGCACGGAGGAGCCACAGAGGGGGCGGCCGGGCACGGGGGAGCCTCAGAGGGGGCGGCCGGGCACGGAGGAGCCTCAGAGGGGGCTGGGCACGGAGGAGCCACAGAGGGGGCGGCCGGGCACGGAGGAGCCACAGAGGGGGCGGCCGGGCACGGAGGAGCCACAGAGGGGGCGGCCGAGTGTGGAGGGGGCGGCCGGGCACGGAGGAGCCACAGAGGGGGTGGCCGGGCGCGGAGGAGCCACAGAGGGGGCGGCCGGGCGCGGAGGAGCCTCAGAGGGGGCGGCGGGCGTGGAGGAGCCTCAGAGGGGGCGGCCGGGCGCGGAGGAGCCTCAGAGGGGGCGGCCGGGCGCGGAGGAGCCTCAGAGCGGGCGGCCGGGCACGGAGGAGCTTCATAGGGGGCGGCCGGGCACGGAGGAGCCACAGAGGGGGCGGCCGGGCACGGAGGAGCCACAGAGGGGGCGGCCGGGCACGGAGGAGCCGGAGGGAAGCTGGCCGGGTACAGAGGAGCCTGAGAGGGGGCAGCCGGGCACGGAGGAGCCATAGAGTGGGCAGCCGGGCACGGAGGAGCCATAGAGTGGGCAGCCGGGCACGGAGGAACCGGAGAGGGGGCGGCTGGATGCAGGGGAGCCTGCATTGGAGAGGGGGCGGCTGGATGCAAAGGGAGCCTGCATTGGAGAGGGGGCGGCCTGGGTAAAGAGGGGCTCTGCACTTGAGTGGGAGCCGGCGACAGAAAGTGAAACAGGCTGGGTACAGAGGGCGCTATCATGGGAGCAGCCCGGGGAGCCAAGCTCTGGATAATGACATCACCTCCTTACTAACCAGAATCCCACAATGTCTGTCCGCTATTTCATCTTTCATTTCTGCTCAGTTTCTAGAACTGAAAATGGACAAAGCAGAATTCATCATCTTACCCCATTTCACTCTACCCCTTCACCAGACCTGTCCATCAAAGTCAATGACTGCTCACTCTCTTCAGTCCCGCATGCTCACTGCCTCAGGGAAACCCTCAACTCCACGCTCTCTTAAGCCACATATCCAACCCCTTGCCCCCCTCCTTCCGACTTCAACTCAAAAATATTGCCTGGATCCGTACATTTCTTGACCATGAAACTGCAAAACACTCATGCATGCCCTCATCATCTCCCGCCTTGACTACTGCAACCTTCTGCTCTCTGGCCTCACTGCTAACACTCTTGCTCCCATCCAATCTATCCTAAGCTCTGCTTCCTGACTAATCCACCTGTCTCCCCTCTATTCCTCAGCCTCTCCTCTCTGCCAATTTCTTCACTGGCTTCTCATTGCCAGGAGACTCCAGTTTAAAACCCTAACCATCACATGCAAAGTGTAAGGTAGCAGTTAGGATCGTCACGACAGAAGGCAATGACTCAGGTACTTGTTCACACAACACATGATTTATTTACAAGTTCATATCAGCACAGATCTTTTGTAGCTCCGGTTCACAGCCGGTGTAAAGGGTTTCACTCGGACCTGTATGGCCGTCGGGCTCTCTCTTAGCAGGGGCCCCTGGGAAGGCCAAGTCCACGCTGCAACGCTGTGTAACTGCACACAGCCAATGCTCCCAGGCTGTGTTAAAACTCCACACAGCCTGTGCACACACCGAATTCCACACAGCTCCTGCTGCTCTGACACTTCTCTCTCTCTTCAGCCCTTGGCAGCTCATATCCTTCCTAGCCACGCCACACCTACAAAGCAGTGTGAACAATCAGCACTTCACTCAGAGCTGCTGTTAACCCTGTGAGTGCTGCCACAGAGCAAAAAACACAATCGCCCATGTGCTGTATACCAGTCATTGGGCATATGCTGGTCACTTCACCACATACCTTCCCCTCTGTTCAAGCCTGTGGGGTTGAACACAGGCCCATGATCCAGGGCCTCCTCACTTTTGGTTTAGTGGATGTGGACCTCTGGGCTGCACGCAGTGTCCCAGAGTGTCCTGAATCAATGTCACATGCCGCTCCACCACACTCTCACTAACTGATCAAGGGTACCGGGTCACCTTGTCCCACCTTTGGATGGAGACAGGCAGAGTGCGCTCAAACCGGTTAACTACCACCCTCTCTATCATTTGCGTGGGGCTCAGGTTGCACCCACTTCTTTACCTGGTGCAACAAGTCATAGGCCTGAGTCCTGACGGGTTTACCCTCCTCAAAGGACCACTGGCTTACCCGTTGAGCCCTTACATGCGTATTAACCCCCATTCGGGCCAGGATCTCACCTTTGAGACTCCCATAGTCCATGGTGTCCTCTGCACAGAGGTCCAGGTAGGCTTTTTGGGGCTCTCCTGTTAAGTAAGGCACAAACATCTCCGCCCACTGCTATGGCAGCAGTTTCTCCCGCTCTGCAACCCTCTCAAAAACCTTCAAGAAAGCTTCCACATCATCTCCCGGAGTCACCTTTTGCATTGCACTCCTTACCGCCTTCCGGACGCTGCCGTCATCTCCTGGACCCGGGATGGAGCTGCTGGCCTCGCATGGATTGCCTCAGTCAGAAGATCCATCTGTCGCTGCAGATGCTTCTGTTGCTGCTGCATTTGCCAAATCAAGAGCTGATTCGCCTACTGCTGTTGCTGCTGCATTTGCTGCTGTTGCCGCTGTGCCTGCACCAGGTGCTTAATCAGGTCCTCCATGCTGGCTGCCGGTTTGTACTGTAGCGTAGCAGGTTTAACCACTGACAGGTGTGAACTGAGTATGCCTATTTGACTTTCACCGAGTCATTGCCGTTGGCAACTAGGTTGCCATGCCCGCATTCTCCATTACATGTAAGGTAGCAGTTAGGATCGGCACGACAGAAGGCAGTGACTCAGGTATTTGTTCACACAACACACAATTTATTTACAAGTTCATATCAGCACAGACCTTTTGTAGCTCCGGGTCACAGCCGGTGTAAAGGGTTTCACTCGGACTGGTACGGCTGTCAGGCTCTCTCTTAGCCGGGGTCCCTGAGAAGGCCAAGTCCATGCTGCCAGGCTGTGTTAACTGCACACAGCCAATGCTCCCAGGCTGTGTTAAAACTCCTTCAGGTTTTTCTTGAAGGTTCCCAGGGTAGGGGAGTGTCTGATGTGGTGTGGAAGAGAGTTCCAGAGTATGGCGGATGCACGAGAGAAGTCTTGTATGCGGTTGTGGGAGGTGGAGATTCGGGGGGAGAAGAGAAGGAGTTCTTGAGAGGAGCGCAGATTGCGTGAGGGGTGGTATCGGGAGATCAAGTCGGAGATGTATGATGGGGACAGGTTGTGGATGGCCTTTATGTCAGGGTTAAGGTTTTGAACTGAGATCTCTGGGAAGTAGGGAGCCAGTGGAGGACTTGGGAGACGGGGGAGTAACGGGGCGACAGGTGGATGAGTCGGGCAGCGGAATTGAGGATGGTTCGGAGGGGTGCAAGGGATGAAGCGGGGAGGTCGGTGAACAGGAGGTTGCAGTAGTTGGGACGGGAGATAATGAGGGCGTGGACAAGCGTTTTGTCAGTGTCATGGTCAAGGAAGGAGCGGATCCGTGAGATGTTTTTAAGCTGGAGGTGGCGAGGGCCTGGATGTGTGGCTTGAAGGAGAAGGCAGAGTCGAGGATTACACCGAAGCACTTGGCGTGGGGGACAGGTGAGAATGTGCAGTCGTTGACCGTGATGATTAGTTCGGGTAGGGGGGAAGAGCAACTTGGGGGGAAGAAGATGAACTCGGTTTTATCCATGTTGAGTTTGAGGAAACGAGCGGAGAAGGATGAGATGGCGGACAGGCAGTGTGGGATTTTGGATAGCAGGGATGTGATGTCAGGGCCGGAGAGGTAGAGCTGGGTGTCATCGGCGTAGAGGTGGTATTGGAGGCCATGGGACTCAATGAGTTGGCCTAGGCCGAGGGTGTAGATGGAGAAGAGTAAGGGTCCCAGGACTGAGCCTTGGGGAACTCCAACAGATCGGGGGTAAGGTAAGGAGGAGGTGTGGGAGTAAGTGACGCTAAAGGTCCGTCTTTTAAGTACGAGGAGATCCAGGAGAGTGCCAGGTCAGTGATGCCAAGGATTCTAGAATATGAAGCAGGAGGGAGTGGTCGACTGTGTCGAAGGCAGCAGAGAGGTCG
Organism: Allobates femoralis; assembly: GCA_033576535.1. Classification (NCBI taxonomy): domain Eukaryota; kingdom Metazoa; phylum Chordata; class Amphibia; order Anura; family Aromobatidae; genus Allobates; species Allobates femoralis. The sequence continues at coordinate 70,663,780 of JARQOC010000003.1, read as the reverse complement.
AGGAGGAGAAGGATGGAGTAGTGTCGCTTGCTCTTGGCGGTCAGTAGGTCGTTGGTGACTTTGGTTAGGGCTGTTTTGGTGGAGTGGTGGGCTCGGAAAACCGGATTGCAGGCGGTCAAAGAGGGAGCACGAGGAGAGATGGGAGGATAGTTCGAAGTAGACATGTTGTTAAAGCAATTTTGAGGCAAAGAGAAGGAGAGATATGGGACAATAGTTGGAGACTGTTGCGGGGTCGAGGAAGAGTTTTTTGAGGATGGGTGTGAGCAGTGGCAGCGTGTGTGAAGTGGTGGCAATTTGTCACGTACCCACTTCTCAGCACGTGACTTGGGGTTGCGCCTGCAAGGGTTAATCTATCTCCTCTCACTCAATCCAGCACTTGACCTCTGCCCTATGCTGAAAGGGAGCATCTATCACACCGCGCACCCCGCTTCACACACACTGCCACCACTCACCGCTCCAGCCCTTGGCAGCTCATATACTTCCTAGCCATCCCACACCTGCAAAGCTATGTGAACAATCAGCACTTCACTCCGTCAGAGCTGCCGTTAACCCTGTGAGTGCTGCCACAGAGCAAACAACACAATCACCCATGTGCTGTATACCGCTCATGGGGCACATGCCGGTCACATCACCACAAAAGCAATCCACAACCTGTCTCCTCTACACATCTGTGACATGGTCTACCGGGACTTTCTGCACTCAACTTTCGATCCTCTCAAGATCTCCTCTCCTGCCTAGTTATCTCCTATTTTCACAATCACATACAAGACTTCTCTCGTGCATCCCCCATACTCTGGAACTCTCTGCCCCAACACATCAGACACTTGCCTACCGTGAAAACCTTCAAAAGGAGCCTGAAGACCCACCTCTTCCAACAAGCCTACAACCTACAATGATCCTTAGTCTACTGAACCACCACACGACCAGCTCTACCCTCACCTACTGTATCCTCACCCAACTCTTTTAGACTGGGAGCCCTTGCTAGCAGTTTCCTCTCTGTTCACCAACTATATCCTCACCCATCCCTTATAGACTGTGAGTTCTCATAGGCAGGGTCCTCTCTCCTCACCTACTATATCCTCACTCATCCCTTGTAGACTGTGAACCCTCGTGGGTAGTGTCCTCTTCACTCACTGTATCCTCACCCATCCCTTGTAGGCTGTGTGCCCTTTGGACAGGGTCTTCTCTCCTCCTGTACCTGTCTGTGCCTTGTATTGTTCATGGTTATTGTACTTGCCTCTATTTTGTATACCCCTTTTCACATGTAAAGTGCCATAGAATCAATTGTGCTATAATAATAAATAATAACACTGCCAGGTACAACCGAGACACTATTGAGATGCAGAGGGGAACTGGAAGTTGTAAGACTTCAGCCTACTTGGATGATGATCACTCAAAATGCAGCGATGCATCCGGAAGTCAATAAGAAAATAGATATGGGAAAATCAACAACGAAGTCACTGGATAAGGTCTTTAAATCGAGAAACATTTTAGGGTGCGTGTACACGATCAGTATACGACAGAGTTTTGGATGCAGTGTCTTGCCGCTGCGTCCAAAACACTACATAAGTACAGTATCAGCATAGTGGATGGGATTTGCAGAAATCCCATGCCCACTATGCTTAACCTGACCACAGCGTTGTTTTAGTTGCTGGCATTTCATTTCAGTCAGAAGCAGCTCCCATCGGGTGACTGCAGGGAGAAGCTGCCCTGCACCCACCACACATGGTGAGCAGAGGGCAGCTGTAGTCTCCCTGCGGCCACTCACGGGTTCCCTCAATTCTGGAGGAGCTGCGTCCAACACTCAGCTTCTCCGGACCATGAGCACATAACCTCATGGTGATGAAGACCGGCTCCTACATAGTCTGGCCTTTTCTGTAGTAACATATGGAAGTGAAGCCTGGAGGATAAAGGAACAATACAGAAGAAGAATCAATCCTTCGAAATGGGGAGCTCGAGAAGGATTTTATCAACACCATGGAAGAAGGAACAAACAAATGCAGCCAGATATGTCACTCAAAGCAAGGATCACCAAGCTACAACTTTCCTACTTTGGACACATATGAAGAGAGAAATCACTAGAGAAGGACATCATGGTAGGAAAGAAAACAAGGTGAAGAGGAAGTCCCCCAACCCAATGGCTCTCAAGAACAGAAGGAACAAGGCGAACAGGAAGACCAGCAACCTGAATACTTGATACAATCAAGATAATGGCAGAGAACACCATGCTGGACCTATCTAGGCTTGAGAAGACTCTGGGATCGACAAATAAAACACTCTGGGGACCTAGGCAAATAAAATAATGGGATGTATTAAAAGAGGCATAGATGCTCATGAGGAGAACTAATTTTACCTCTATACAAGTCACTAGTGCGACCACACTTAGAATACTGTGTACAATTCTGGTCTCCGGTGTATAAGAAAGACATAGCTGAACTAGAGCGGGTCCAGAGAAGAGCGACCAAGTCATTAGAGGACTGAGGGGTCTGCAATACCAAGACAGGTTGTTAAACTTGGGGTTATTTAGCTTGGAAAAAGAAGGCTTAGGGGTGATCTTATAATAATGTATAAATATATGAGGGGACAGTACAGAGACCTTTCTAATGATCTCTTTACTCTTAGGCCTGAGACGGGACAAGGGGGCATCCTCTACTCTGGAGGAAAGAAGGTTTAATCTAATCACAGACGGGATTCTTTACTGTAAGAGCAGTGAGACTGTGGAACTCTCTGCCACATGATGTTGTAATGAGGATCACTACTAACATTTAAGAAGGGCCTGGATGCCTTTCTTGAAAACTATAATATTACCAGTTATATATACTAGATTCTTTGATAGGGCGTTGATCCAGGGAACTAGTCTGATTGCGTACCTGGAGTCAGGAAGGAATTTTTTTCCTCAATGTGGGGCTTAGTTTTGCCACATGTTTTTTTTTTTTGCCTTCCTCTGGATCAACATGTTAGGCTATGGGGGAACTAGATGGACTTAAAGTCTTCCTTCAACCTTAAATACTATGTTACTACGTAACCAAACAGTTCTACTTTGGTTTCATATGAGCATATGACATTCTCCCAACACTCTTCTGGATCATCCAAATGCTCTCTAGCAAAATTCAGAAGGGCCCAGACATGTAATGGCTTAAGCAGAGGGACACGTCTGGCACTGCAGGATCTGACTCTGGTGGCGTACTGTGTTATTGATGGTAGCCTATGTAATTGTCCCCACTCTCTGCAAATTATTCACTAGGTCTGCCTGTGAGGTTCTGAGATTTTTGCTCGCTGTTCTTGAGATCGTTTTGACCCCCCTCCCCCGGGTGAGATCTTGTGTGGAGCCCTAGATCTAGGGAGATTATCAGTGGTCTTGTATTTCTTCCATTTTCTAATTCTTGCTCCCTCAGTTGATTTCTTGCCTATTGCAGATTCAGTCTTTCCAGCCTGGTGCCGGGCTACAATTTTGTTTCTGGTGTCCTCTGACAGCTCGTTGATCTTCACCATAGTGGAGTTTGGAGCGTGACATTTTGAGGTTGTGGACAGGTGTCTTTTATATTGATAATAAGTTCCAACAGGTACCAATACTACAGGTAATGAGTGGAGGACAGAGGAGCCTCTTAAAGAAAAAGATACAGGTCTGTGAGAGCCAGAAATCTTGCTTGTTTATTGGTGGCCAAATACTTGTTTTTTTACCGAAAATTTAAATAAAAATTTTTTTCTAAATCAGACAATGTGATTTTCAGGATTTGTTTTCTCATTTGTGTCTGTCATAGTTGAGGTCACCTATGATGTCAATTACAGCCCGACCTCATCTTTATAAGTGGGAGAACTTGCACATTTGGTGGCTCACTAAGTACTTTTTTTCCCCACTATAAATATATAATAATTCAATACTGGTGTGTGTTATTTTACCATTATCCAGATTTTGCCCATGTGTGGGTCAGCTTATGCTGTCATCTATGGCACCTTTACCCATGGTATAAATCGTGCAGTGTGCTTGGCACCACTGATCGCTCCGCACTCGCCCTGTGATGCCGCAGGCTATGTTTTTTGTACTGAGAGATAGAACAAGTAAATTATTTTTCCACTTCCAGGCGTTACAGGTTCACATCATTTTATATGCCTGTTGGCCATTCAGGCTGCACTTCTCACTTGGAACTTATGTAGTGCTTTGGGCAGACCTTTTCAGCATGTACATGAGGCCCCAGGGTATTTTCTGCTCAGCCTCTTTTCCCACTTCATAAAACAAAATTGAAAGAAGAATTAGCTACACAGGACCATCACCACTAGGAATATATTTTCTGCAAAATTGGTAGTTCACATGAAACAACCCTCACAGTCAGATCTCCAAATTGCATTCCAGGTAATATTGCTGTGTTAACATTTATACGTACAGCTGAATGAAATTCTAGTAATTCGGCTCTCATAAAACCAGCAGTACATATTAATAATTTTAAGCATTTTCTTGGACTCTTCTGGTTCCAAATACTTAAGGGAGGTGCGTGCAAGTCTTTAGGAAAGCCATTGCCAAGGAGTCTACAAAGAAATACTTAGTGATTTACCTACTAAAGCAGACATCCTATATACTGTATCCATGTTCTACATCCAATGTAATTATTTTTATAACTATATATGTGGGTGTAATAATAGAAGGCAAAATTAGAGCAAATATTTTAATTTAGACACACTAAAGGAAGAGAAGTAAAGTTATAGCTGATAATCCTTGAACCCCTTCACCACCGCAATTATCAATTTTTTCGTTTTTGTCCTCCCCTACTTCCACGAGTCATAATTTTATTTTCCGTCATTATAGACTGCATCTCCATCAATTAGAATATCATCAAAAAGTTAATTTTTTTTCAGTAATTCAATACATAAAGTGAAACACATATATATTATATAGAGTCATTACACACAGAGTGATCTATTTCAAGTGTTTATATCTGTTAATGTTGATGATTATGGCTTACAGCCAATGAAAACCCAAAGGTCATTATCTCAGAAAATTAAAGTAGGGAGTAGTATGAATAGCTAGTAAATAATACACAAAACAGAGAAAACTAACTTTATTAGAACAAAAAACACATATCTTAACTCCAGCTTTATTACTCCAACATATCCTCCATGATCCTCTGCGACATCTTCTCAGTGTTAGGCCAGAAACTGACTGATTTCCAGCTACCAGTGTGAGCGGGGTGACGTCACGAACAGGATCACCTGAATTCTGATACAGCTCTGTATTTAGTTGACCTTTCACGTGTCACGCCACTCACAGTGAGACCAGAAACATTTGGGCCGCAGTGGGCGGGGTGACACAGGAAAGGTCACCTAAGTTCAGAGCTGTAGCTGAAATCAGGTGACCCTGTCTGTGAGATCACCCTGCTCACACTGGTTGTTGGAAATCGGTTAGTTTCCAGTCCCACAGTGAGAAAATGTCACAGGGGATCATGGAGGGTATGTGGGAATAATAAAGATGGAGTTAGGATATTTGTTTGTATTTTTTATGCTAATAAAATTATTATAGTTTGTGTGTTGTGTATTATTTACTATTTACTAGAGATTCATAATGGCCGGGTCTAACATTGGTCCAACATTATGAATCTCGGGCTTAGTGCCAGCTGCCAACACACAGCTGGCATTAACCCCTTTATTACCCATTCTGCCACTTGCACCAGGGCAACTAGAAGATTAAGGGTACTGCGCCAGAAAATAGCACTTCTAATGAATTGGACATTTTCTGGGGTGGCTGCAGACTGCAATTTGCAGTGGGAGGGCAAAACGTTTGTGCCTCCCCACACTGAGAACTCCAGCCCCAGCTGCCTAGTTGTACCTGGCTGGAAACCAAAAATATGGCAAAGCCCATGAGGTTTTGTTTTTTTATTACTTGAAATAATTTATAAAAAATGATGTGGCCTTCATCATATTTTTGTTGCAAGCCAGATACAACTAGGCAGCTGGGGTCTGGAATCTTCAGTGTGGGAAGGCCCAAGCATTCTGCCCCCCCCACACTGTGAATTGCAGCCCACAGCTGCCCCAAAAAGTGGTGCATTCAGTAGAAGAGCTATTTTCTGCCGCTGTACCCGTTTCTTCCAGTTGCCCTGATGCCAGTGGCAAACTGAGTAATAAAGGGGTTAATGACAGCTCATCATTAAACCCTGGATTGGTAATATCAGGTGCCGTCTGATGGCTGCCCATTACCAATCCAGTAAGTAGTTAATAAACATACATAGAAAATTCTTTTATTAGAAATAAAACACAGAAAAAATCCTTTATTAAAAATAAAACACACTGACAACCCTCATTCTTCAATTTATTAATTCCACTACATACCCTTCGACGATAATCCACCATGAAGTCCTACATCGCAATGTCAACTTTGCTGCATTGGAGGCTGTGGTGAAGAAGTAACATCTTGCTACCTCGGCCTCAGAGCACAGAAAGATTGAGCCAAGAGCTGTGGCCGGGCAAGCAGCAGATCACTGAGGTCACCCAAGAACAGTTCAGGTAACCATGGGGACTGCTAACATAACGGTTACCATAATTACCTGAGCTGGGTCCTCGGGTGATGTCGCTGACTCACACAACCACAGTTCTCCAGGTTCTTATTCTGTTCTTAAAACCGCAGGTGAGCTGAGACTGCAACATGGGACCTTAGGATGGAAACAGTCAACCGTATGAAAAATCTGACTGTTTGTTATCCAGGAGAGAAGGACGAGTGACATCAGTATTGTGTTCTGTTTGGCATGTGATTGCAATGCGAGCGTGCGTTTGTTTTTTTTTACGCTAACATCGGTGTGACATTAGTGTGATATCCGTGTGACTACGATATGGTGTGCGTGTGCAATGTGTTTTTAACATGGCCACCCATGCTATATGGTAGTTAAAATAGATAGATAATCGGAAAAAATGGACTGCAGCACTCCTTAGTAGAGGTTAAAGATGCCTTTAATGGGCCATCAAGGTAACTTTGCAACATTTCAGCCTTGAACAGGCGTTTTTCCAGGGCTGGGCTCAAACGTTGCAAAGTTAACCTGATGGCTCATTAAAGGCATCTTTAACCTCTACTAAGGAGTGCTGCAGTCTATTTTTTTGGATTATCGGACAGAGCAAGTAAAAGGTTTGCTTGGATTGAATTGCACCCGCATGCCAGCCGTGCCGCTCAAGTGGTTTGCATATAGATAGATATACAGGATAGATGATAGATGATCTAGCTATCCTATCATGTATCTATCCTAACCAGTCTGCCGCTGCCTGCTTCCTTGGTCGCTCATTAAGCTTTATGCATAGTCACTGCACTGACCAGCAAAGGCTAATCACAGATGCTCACTCTCTGTGATTGGCTGTTGCAAGCAGACTGTACTCCCACAATCTGTACCAGTGTCTGTGCTTGGTTGCCATACGCATTAGTGTATGGCAACCAACCTGCCGTCATACTGTGTGAAATAAATAAATAATGGGAAAAAAATGTGTAGGGCTTCATTGTATTTTTCATTCTCAGCACAGATAAAGCAAACAGCTGCGGGCTGCCACCCTCAGCTGCATAGTTTTACTTTGGTTGGGAAAAAAACAATTGTGGGGTTTTCTCTAATTTTAATTGCCAGTCAAGGTAAAACTAGGCAGCTGAGGGATGGGCAGGGCAAAGTCTGACTTTAACCAATCATGGGGGTGGAAGCAGTGAATATGCATAAAGTTAATGAGCAGGCACGGAAGCAGGGTGACTGCGGGCTGAAGCTTCGTAAGTATAATAGTGTAGGAAGATAATGTCTGTACCAAAACAATGGGGCTCCTCGGTAAAACGTTTTTGAGCTGTGTTTGGCAACTTACGGGATCCTTTGAAGGTGTTTTATATGCCTTTGATATTGCCTCCTATTGATTTCAATGGGGTTCAGAAGGTTCACCAAACTTCTAGAAGTTCAACAAAACGAGCTGAAATTCAAAAGGTTTGCTCATCTCTAATTGTGAACTCTCCATACCCCCCTCAAAAACTAAAAACTTTTAAAATACTTGGAGGTTCTCCTCTGTTTCTGCTCTAAAAACACTGTAATACTCTGTATGCCCATAATTTTAGGCTATGTGCATACTGCTGTCATGACACAATCAATGATAGTTTGTAGCACTATTGGATCAGGGCTGTGCTGAGGTCTCAGTTTTGGTAGTGGCAGCTCAGTCATCCAATCTAGTGCTGGGACGTGCTGAACTGTCAATGTGTTGACTGAGAGCTCAGCCCCCAATCTGGTGTGTTGAGTGACAGCTCAGTCGTCCAATATGATTTTTTGAAGTTCTGGGTTATTCTGTTGTTCTCTGTTCCCTATGATTGCCCATCTAGTTAGCTGAGTAGTTAGTCCCAGATATAATAATAATATAATATTTATTCATTTAGGCTGGGTTCACATTTGCGGACCCCTCCACAGCGTTCTGCCGAGGGGTCCGCAATGTGACCGCAGCGGCCGCGAGCTCCTATCTTTATAATGGGAGTGTACGGTGCTGCGCTTGACAGCGCATGACCGTGCGCACCCATTCAAACCCATATGTGATCTGTGCGCAGGCGGATGCCTGCGCACAAATCACACACTCCTGCCCGCAGCAGGGACGCAACATGTTGCGTCCTTGGTGCGGACGAGACTGTGTGATTTGGGCACAGGCATCCGCCTGCGTACAGATCACATATGGGAGTTAATGGGTGTGCACGGTCATGCGCTGTCAAGCGCAGCACCATGCGCTCCCATTATAAACATAGGAGCTCGCGGCCGCTGCGGTCACATTGCGGACCCCTCCGCAGAACGCTACGAAGGGGTCCACAAATGTGAACCCAGCCTTATATAGCGCTATTAATTCCATATCACTTTACATACAACAGTAATGCTGTCCCCATTGATGCTGACAATGTAAACATCCTATCAGATGTTTGCCAGTCATAGCATTTTGCTCATTGGTGCATGTTAGTTTCTTTATCTGTGTTCTGATTAGTTAATGCCAGATCTTAGACCTCCTCTGACAATCTGTTAGACTCACCTCTTTGCTTTGATCCATTATCCTCTTGGTATTCGGACCCTGGACTGGGACCTGACTATGCCTTTGTCTATTCCCTTAGTCCACGATGTCCTGTCTTGGCATCTCACTTGCGTTTGACTTCGCTGCTCCACAACTTGCATCACAACTGCATTTTTTTTGTACTTTTTAGGGCATTAACTGAGCGGAAACTCTGCAAATCATCCTCAAAGATGCAAAACTCATCAAAGAGTTGGAGATTCTGTTCCATTTCTGCTCTGCAAAAAGGTTTCGTGTGCACATGGCAATGACTTTTAAAGAAATAATATGCTGACCCAGACACACAACATTTCTGCAGACTGTTCTGTGTTCCTCAGGTTGTCATTACAATGTTATAAGGATTTTATTTTCTCTTGACAAGTTTAAAAACAAGTCATAAAGAAATGATGAGGAAAATCTGCATCCGTCCGGTGGTGGACATCTACATGGGGTTCACCAAGAACATCCGCCTGGAACAATACTATGTGATGTTATCATGGTATGTGATGAAGCAATGATAGATTTAGGTAATAAAGGCAACTCCACATTTATGTTTTTATGGCTTTATTTATAACGTAGCTTGCAGGTAATATTTTTTCACATTGCACTAACGATTGGACACATAGTTTGCTACCTAATTGCCCTAAACCCTGGCTTCCAGTGGATTTTGTTTAACCAGTAAGCTTTTAAAAGTATCATCCAGTGCAGTAAGTGAGTGGAGTACACAAATGTTTATGATAGTAATGTCTACAGGCCTGGAATGTAACAGCAGACAGGTCCAGCTGCTGAGCGGGACACAGCGGAGGACAGATTTCTGTGAATCGTGGAGATTTATATATATTTATCTTTTCTAAAGTGGTATCTAATCAGTTATGGCTTCGAGACTTGAGTGTTAAAGTAATGCCTGTTATGTACACATTCTAAAACATGCTTGAGAAAAGGAACACTTGGCACTTCCGGGTGATGGCAGAGGAGACTTGTTAGACAACTCGCTTATCTTATGATTATGACTTTATTCTATGATTCTACTATTGTTTCTTGCTAAGTAGCAATTTGTGAAGTTTTTTTTATTGTGCATTCTGTTATATTGCTTCTTAAATAAGGAGAGGGAAATTTGGGCACCGCTTGTCCCAGGCTATCATATGCTGTTGCAAACAGGGTCGCACTTACGCTCTCCACTAGGCGAACACAGTAAAAGCAGTTCCGGTGGTGCTCAATTTCACAGTCCAACAGAAACAGTCAACAAAAACGGCCGTTTTGCGCTTGGTAGGCCTATTGTCAGGAACTGTGTAACTGCTAACTAGCACGAAACAGCTGCTGTCGTCCGTGTGTCTCCGCTCCCCTTCCTTCCCCCTTGTGTATCTGCACCTGAACATGAAAATAAACTAAAGCAAAGCTCAGAAGGGTGGTGCCTTCTGTCTCTCATTATCTCTATTATATTGATTCTTGTTTCATGTATCATATCTTATTAGCCTTGAGCATGTGAATGAGTTTAACCACTCAATGGCACAACCAATTAGTTTTTTTGTTAGTACAGAATGACTGTTCAAACCAAGAACCGCGGCGCTCGTGCACCCATGGTGTGGCCATACAGTCCAGTGCACCATCCCACTTGCTTGTTTTATCTCTATCTCCGCCCTTTTTCTGGCTTTATGAAGCCAGAGCTTTCAATTAAAGATGAGGGATGGAATTAGTGGGAAATCAACTAGGTGGTAAGGTGAATGTAAAGGTTTGGCCCCAACATCATACACGGAGTTCCTGTACTTGGATTCCCTTTAAAGGGAACCTGTCAAGTTGTTCTACCCCTGTAACCTATCACTACCTGTCCCTGCACCTTTGTAGCTGATCCCTAACCATCCCTGTCTGCTCTAAAGGTGCCCTATAATGTTTAAGAAAAATGAGTTATAAACTTACATACAGTCTCCATCTTGAGACTGGAAAGGTGGGTTCCGAGCTCCATTCTCCCCTCCTTTACCAGCATTCAGCACACCACTCTTGGCTCGTCCTCGTTCCTTGTGCTCATCTCCTCTTTTTTGTAATACCCGCCTCCCTTGCTGTATGATACGCCCGGGCCAGAATGTCATATCCGGCCTGGTGCATTGTGGGGCTGATCACGTGTTTGGCCTGGCTCCAGCACATGCGCAGTGCGTGTATTGAAGCCGATCCTTACACGTCATAAGCCCCCAGAATACACCTGCCCGGATATGACGTGTAGGGTCAGCTTCAATATGTGCACTGCACATGCGCCAGAGCCGGGCTGAACACGTGATCAGCCCCACAATGCACTGGTCCAGATATGACGTTCCAGCCCAGCATATCATAGCAACAAGAGAAGCGGGAATTACAAAAAAAGAGGAGGATGAGTGTGGCGCCCCTGAGGGTCCACTTGCCACAGAGGTACTGCACCTCTGCCAAAGGTGTGGTACCCCACTCTTGGGTAAGTAGGGGACACTACCTGGTACCCACACACAGCATCCAACACCACACCTCTGGCCAGGGGTGGGTGCAAGATTGTTCCTGAGGGCGAGTACAGTCCTCAATCCCGGATTAGAGAGGGAACTAGGTAGAGGGTGTGGGTGGAGGAAGTAGATTAGGGGAGAACACTAGGAAGATGTGAGGAAGTAGTGACAATGGAAGAAGTACGTAGAGGACATCAGGGAGACGTGTAGGAGAGTGGAGAAGCAGACAGTTACTCAGGGAGTTGGTGACTGGAGTCCGTCGCGAGTGGACGGACAGGGACAGATGTCCTGGGGACTGGAGCTGGTTGGCGCTTGTTCCAGGATAAGGAAAGGCAGAAGGAAGATGGAGGAGCCAGTGAGGGGCTTAGAGAGAGTGAAGGGGTCCCAGGGGCACGGGAAGAGAGGAATCCACCTGTGGCGCCCGTATCCAAGCGGAGGTACCAGGTCGCAAAGGGGACCGGCCTCAGACTAGTGGAGTGGCTAAGGACTCAGCTAGATAACCGGAAGCAGTGGTATCTTCAAATGTTGGAGCTGAAGCTGCACTTAATCACTGAAAAGGCAGATGCATCAAGGGGACTAGGAAGACATTGGCTGACAGGACCCGAGGCTGCTGGCTCAGGACACTGAGTGTGAGGCACGGGCAGGCGGGAGAGTGCCAGTGCAGAGAGATGACCCAAGAAGCGACACTAGAAAGGGGCCCTGGCAAAGTGTTCCTAAGCTACCCGAGAGTTAGCTGGACCCTTGACCCAGAGGACATAGCACCCGGCTCGGTGACAAGAACCTGGAGAATTGTAAGAACTGTGAGTAAACTTTGATAACTGCATCCAGTTGTGTCCTCCAATCATTTCCCGTGCCTTTTGACCTGTGCTGCAACTGATATCATCGACTATTGACTTTGTAACTGCCCTGGGGCCCAGCTCCACCTGTGGGGAGCTATACCACCCTTGGCTACACCACCAGTTGCACCAGTGGATCTAAACCGCAGTTTCGGTCATCCAATTGCCGAATACTATGGGTGGCGTCACAACCAAATTCTTAATAAATATATCACTCATTTATGGCATGGCTATGGCCACAAAGCCACAAGGGCTTTTTAGAAAACTGCCCAACCCGTTTCGGAGTACCCAGTGCCCTCGTGGGGCATGCTCAATGCCGGTGAGGAGGGGAGTATGGAGCCTGCCTTTCCAGTCTCAAGATGGAGACTGTATGTAAGTTTATAACTCATTTTTCTTAAACATTATAGGGCACCTTTAGAGCAGACAGGGATGGCTAGGGATCAGCTAGCAGGGACAGGTAGTGGTAGATTATGGTGGTAGAATGACCTGATAGATTCCCTTTAAGTCAATTTTCTTTGTTGACTTGATGTTCTTTGCATCATATTTATCGAAATGGCATACGTGATTCATGAATTTTGTTTTTTCTTTTTTCCATGTGTAACTTGTTTTGCTACTTTTTAACTGAAAAAGTCAAACATTTCACAAAAAAATTGCAAATAAAATGTGCCAAAATAACTGGCGCACATAAAGTCCCTCCAGGAGTAGACCTGCACCACATTTTGTGACTTCTGTTAAAAGTTGTGTTTTATGAATATGTAAAAATTAAAAACTAAATAAAAGAGAAAATACAACCTGAAAAGAGGTGTAAATCATTTGATGAATTTGTATCACATTAAGAAGTAACTAAGAGGTGTTCAAGCCAAAAGCTGTCCGAAATGCAATGATGTTTTGGGACCTTGGTTTGGGTGTTTTTGTGGATTAAAAATTCTGAACTTTGTGGGAAAAATATATGCTTTGTCTTGCCATTTCCTAAAACCCGTAACCTTTTTCTTATTATGGAGCTCTGTAAAGGCTTGTGTTTTATGTGACGAGCTGCAGTTTGTATCGGTTCCATCCTGTGGTATATACTAATCTTTGCTTTTTATACTCTTTTTTTGGGGGGAGTTGCTAGTTTATGGGTAAAATACATTTATATTGTAATAGACTGAAGTTTACAGAAGTGGTTATATCAAATAGAATTTAAAAAAAATTGTATTGGGAGAAAGGAGAATTTTTTTGTTTAACTTTTTTTTTTTTTTGTATATTTTCCCCTTATTTTTAGTCCTGCCGAATGTAAGCAACCAGTCCATGACGGATAGTGATGCAATAGAGGGTGGAAGGGGTTAAGGAAACTAATTAAAGGGGCTTTCTGCAACTACATTATTGATGGTTCCAGAATATCAGATCATGGGTTGATCCATGTGCTGTTACCTGCTTTGATAGGCTGTTGGACCTCACCTGTGTTTGGCAATGCCACCCAGGAACAATATAATTAGGTTAGAAGTGTTGCCTTGTAAAAAAAATATATTCAACGGGGACAGTGATGATCACGCCTGTAAATTGCTGTGGAATAATTTTGGGTATGTGCACACTGGCCGGGTTAGGGTCGTTTTAGATGTGTAAACCGCGGTCGGTTTACATAAATTTCATGTAAATTTATGTTAATCCAAACGGCGTTTGGATTAACATTAAAACCTATGTAAACCGACACCGGTGTCCACACACCGCGTTTTACACATGCTCATCCGTTGCTAACCCGCTGGGTTCCAGCGGGTTAGCAACGAATGACATGTTCTATAAACCGGCCGTTCTGCAGCGGCTGCAAGCAGAAACATGTACTGCTTCCAGCCGCCGCAACACCGCCGGCGCTAACCCGCTGGCCACCCGCCCGGACACCGCCGTCACCCGCCGCACATAGCCGCCAGGATGCCGTGGACGGTTCCGGAGCTTCCTGGCGGGTCCGCCCAGCCGCCGACGACCAACCCCCCACCAGTGTGCACATACCTTAAGGGAATTTGTAGTGACTGGGACCAGGTTATGTCTGTCCCTTTAAATACCCCTGGACAGTGAGTAACGCTTTACACTGAAGCTCACTCCTTAGCTACCTCTATAGCATTATTAGTGAGTGTCAGATATGTACTTTTCATGCATTTTTCCAGGTATCTTCTCATTTGTTCTGTTGCAGCAGCATCTGCTGGTGAAAGTTATTTTGTATTGTAAAGATTCGACATGTGAATTGAGTGTTCAATAAAAGGAGGTATTCCAGTCTCTGCCTAGTCTAAACAAAGAGCTGGAAATTCCCCAGTCTGGAGAAAGATGGGACACAGAGCAGACCTCATGTGAGGGGTCTCTTCAAAACTTCCAGGCTCCAGATCTGGAAGTGCACCCTTCCCTTCACCACAAGAATTACAGCCAGGCCTAATGCCTTGGATCTTCCTCCGTTTTCTACCACTATGATGACATAAGACTTTTACACCTGGATCCTCGCTGTCCGGACTAACCCATGCTTCCTCAGCATTAGGTCGTGCTAATAGTACAGAGGAACCTATTGCCCACATATTGAGAAACTTGAGAGTTTCCTGCCTCATCGCATCCGTCCGTTATTTGCTTCATATATTTCTTCACAAACTGACAAACTGTGAAAGTAATACAGAATTCCAGGTCTGTAAAATACTCTTGCTATATATCTACTATACAAAAGACTGAACTTTGTTATAACTACCTACAAATGCTACAAATGATTCAGGTTCTTAAAGTTCCAGAACCTCAATTCCATATCAGCATCTAACTCTGTACTGTATCTGTCGTGGGTTACCCACGTGAACTGTGAAGTGTTTACTCCATGTTATATTTCCCCTGTTCCTGCTGAAGTAAAGTAACTGTTATACTCGAGATTGGAGTCTGTGGTCATTTTCGGCTGCGGACGCTACGTGGGTTAGATAGCAGGGAACGAAAGCCCCCATTACAAGGGCTTTACAAATACATATTACGATTATTATTTATATTATTATTAATAATAATAATAATAATAAATAATAATAATTAAAGGGATTATCCAGGACTTTTTTTTCCCTATGTGTCTAAGAGCATCACTGCTGCCATTATGTTGATTGACAGATGGTTTTTATCTGCGGGGAGCTGACTGTAAATCAGCTTGGCAATAGTGATGCCCTGACAACAGAGCAGAAGAGATAGAGCTACTCTGTTGATGTCAGGTAAAGAAGAAGTAGAATCTCCACCTGAGCTGGGATTGTTCATAGCAGGACAGGCTGATAGCAACTAGTTGCCAGTGAGTTCTTAGCTCCTTAGGAAAAAAATAAAACAAGTCCAAGATTTACAAAATCCCTTTAAAGCACCACTTCAGTGTTTTTTTTTTTATCAGTGCTGCAGTTGTGCTTTAAATCTAAGCCCCCTGCCCCCTGTCTTATACTTACCTCTAGTGCTTTTAACTTCTTTTGGCATCACTACGGTCCTGCGGCACTACCTTGTGACTGCAATGTCTGAGTAGCCAGAAGTCAGAAGTTACTACACAAGCGCTCAATGCTTCTCTATGAGAGCCAGAACAAGGGTCTCATAGACTTGTATTGACAAAAACCAGAGAAATCATAGAACGGCACCACCCTAACAAGAAACTATTCAAATACAGTGAGTCCTCACTTAACGACGGGGTTAGGGATCAGAAGGTCCGTCGTTAAGCGTGTCCCGTCGTTAAGCGTGACCCTGTAATTCTCCAACCGGAGTCCAGTTATGCTGTCCAGTTGCTGCTCCCATCTGCCCGCATGCTGTGTTCTACAGCTTCCGGCCGCCCATGCTGTACAGTCCAGCACTCTGGGGGGCCGCGTTTAAACGGTGCACAGGAAACGTTTTCTGTGCACCATTTAAACGCGCCCCCAAGAGTGCTGGAATGTGTACAGCATGGGCGGCCGGAAGCTGTAGAACACAGCATGCGGGCAGATGGGAGCAGCAACTGGACAGCATAACTGGACTCCGGTTGGAGAATACTGTACAGTACTGCACAGTACAATGTACCAGAATCCTGAGACCGGAGCCACCAGGGAAATCACCTTTCATAATCTCAGGAGACATTCTGGTAAGTGTTGTACAGTACTGTATTGTACTGTACTGTAGTTAAGAATGACCGTTGTAAGTGCGAGTCGTCATTAAACAGACCCGTCGTTAAGCGGGGACTCACTGTAGACATACTGTATGTTCAGATTGAGTTCTTGCTGACTGATGAAGACCGGGAAAGTGCACAGCTGAGGATCCCAGCAGTGGGTAAAGCAATAGAAAATACAAAACTACCAGCAGCACCTTGTCCTGATCAATAATTAATGGAAAAGGACGTCGTTCAGCCTGCACCACTTTGCTCCCTCTCTCCACCTCCACTACGTTCGCATTCCCTGTTGTTTTTATATGAAACTTAAATAAAGAAGAGGTTTATCATTCAGACGAGTGCCCCTGGAGCCTTGGTGTTTCCAGTAACTTATACTAAGTTATGACCTTTGGTGCTCCAGCAAACAGTGGAGGTGCCAGCAGGTCACAAACCACAGAAGACCAACCAGAGTGACAGCGATAGAAGATGCGAGAGGTTGTGTATCAGACAGGAGTCAGGGAACTTAGATTCAAAGCATCACTCCAGAGCTACAATAAACAACCATGTAGCGGTGCTTTAATGCATTGATGTCTGTTCGCAGAACACAAGAATCAGTAGCAGCATTAAGGCAGCGTGCACACCATCAATGTTTGCACTGTTATGGACACAGTATATTTTGCACTGAGTCCATAGCGCTGTGTTGTGCAGGCACAGTAGAGGTATTTACAGAAATCCCATGTCCACTATGATTCCTTCGCAGCATAAACTGGCATGTCGGGCGGCTTTCCTAGACATCGCTTGTCTATAGCGGTGTTGGACGCGATCTTGGAGGGTGAGAATGCAGGAAAAAGTCACCATGCCCCGAACACAGATCATGTACATGGCGGCTGTGTTCATCTGCGGGGATTGCCAGCCTTCCTCAGGACCAGAACCCAGTGTCTCCTGATCATCTGCACATACCCTTAAGGGGATTGTCCACTACTGCACAATGCCTTAACTTCTTATAGGGGTTATCACCGTTTACCCCCGACCAGAGCGGCCACAGACCACTGCTGTAGACGACTTTGGTGCTTCTGATGACGGACGCATAGCTGAAATCACGCTGATTGACAGCTGGCTCCCCCAGTCAGGTAGCAGGGAGCCTGCTGTGAATTAGTGTGACCGGCTATGCGCCCACTTCCTCAGAGCAGGGCTGAAAAGCCGCCTCTGCTCTGTGTTTACGCTGCCATGCTGCCCCCGGCAGGAGCGGTCTGTGGCTGCTCTGTGCTGGGGGTGAACAGCGGGGACTGGTGCCAGCAGCAACAGGCAGATAGGTGGCAGTTACCCGTCTGTTAGTGCTCTGGCACTTATTTTTTAAGTAAATATCCTGGATAACTCCTTTAATAGTTTTAGTAGTGGAAAATAAAATTAAAGTTAAAAAGGGGTTTTCCATTAGTGCCCAACCCCTATAAACCATGCAGGACACAGCTCCCAGGTAATGGGCATATTCCTTTTTCAGACATGTCCTGTGAACACGCTACACTGTAATGTAGATGGGAATACTTTGTAGAATACAACCAATGAACCCAGTACAGTTGCGTCCCTGGTAAAGTCTAATGAAACATATAGACATTTCTCCAGTAATGTCTGTGGTACAGGGAACACTCGGTCGTCTGCTGCTCAGTGTCAGCTTTACTGGGTGAGCTGCTAAATCTCACTTAAATTAAACTTAATGTAGTGTGTAGATAAGAAAACGTATTCTGAAGGTGAAGAAAATAACAAAAAAATAGGGTCGAATCCGTCCTTGGTTTTTGTTTGTCTTGTGTATCTGCTCCGATATAACAAATGATTGTCAGGCGCAGGAGCGCTCCACTAAGCCATGGGCCATGGTTAATTTCGGTTTGGCACTGATTTACTTTGTCCTAATACCCCAAGTCCATTTAAACACATTAAAGTAAATGCAGTGGCGCGGCCGCAGCCCTCTCCAGCTTCTATCTGTGTTACTGTCAGCCGAGTATAAGCTGCCCACACTCGCTCCAGGATGACTCTTCACCCGCTTCTCACATCTGCAAGTCTGACTTGAGCAATTATAGCTATCGAGACAATGAGGATCAGATGTGCAATCTGTTTGACAGTGCCCATTACACATGAATTAGGAATTCATAGTTTGCATTTTTTAATTAGATGTGCAAATTGTGTCTCCGGGAGGAAGAACTACAAATCTAGTGCATCTATTAAAAGTAGCAATTATAAAAGTCAAGATTACTACTTCTAATAGGTGCACTAGAGCAGGTCTCAAACTCCAGGCCTCGAGGGCCGCACACAGTGCGGGTTTTCAGGATTTCCATGGCATTTGACAGTTGGTAATCAAATTATCAACTGTCAAATCTAAGGAAATCCTGAAAACCTGGACTGTGTGTCGGCCCTCGAGGCTGGAGTTGAGACCCTTGCACTAGAGTTTATGTTCTTCCTCTCTGAAGAGACAATTTGCACATGTATTTTTCCAGAGGAGCATTGCAGGCGTTCAAGTCTCCTCATGCTGATGTCACACGGCGTTTTGCTCAAAACTCGCAGAGTGTCATGGTGGCATCTGCCTCTGTTCACACTTCTCATTCTGACACTCGACACTGAGGTTTCTCGAATGCTTCTGAGCTGCACAGGCAGGCTTGGGAGTCAACCAGTTGTGTTTCTCAGTAGTGATCAGGCTAGCAGGAGTTAATCTCTGTATGACTCCTGATTACCTCTAGGGTCACATGTTCTGGGAGACCAATCACAGTCGTTCCCTGCCTTTTTAAGATGGTGGAATCTGTTCTCTCTTGCCGACTATGGTGTCAGCATTACCAGTCCTTTGCTTGGTGTTCCAGTAATCTGGTGTAAATTGTTACTTAGTGAAAACTTCCTTCTTGGATCTTTACTGCTGCTTGTACTTGTTTTCTCCCTTATTACTTTTTGGGGATCAGCTCAGGGCTATATAGGAGCAGGGCCAGAGTGGAGACTCAGGCCTCTCCATCGTCAAGATTACCCCTGAGTTAGGGTTCCCTAGCTTGAGGAGCAGATCAGGAACCACGGTTTCCCTTTTTCCCATAGTCCTTGTGACAACTGGTATGCCAGCATTTCACCTGCTCCATATGGAGAAACGTCAATTCGATCTTCATTGTACTTTGGATAATTGTTTTTGAGATTTGAATTTGTCATAATATATCAGAAAGAAATCACTTTAAAATTGTCAATAAGACAATCAATAATGCTGTATCTGTGTTAGTAATGGGATTGTCTCAGGATGTTGTATTAGGGGGCCCAATTCCTATCCTACCGGCCTCTTGGTTGCCATGGGGGTCATGAATGAGCTTTTGGGTTTGGTGGAGCCTGATGGAGAGTTATATTCAGAGAAGTAGTGAATGTTCTATATATAAAGGACTTTGATTAGGAGGCGTAATAGGTTGCCTTAAACAGATGTGTTTTTAGGGAGGGCCTGTGTAAGTTGTGGTCCTAATTTCTTGGGGTAGAGCATTCCAGAGAATTGGTGCAGCTCGGGAGAAGTCTTGGAGCTTGGAATGGGAGGTTCGTATTAGTGTGGATATTAGTCGAAGGTCTCTTGTAGAACGTGGAGGATGGGTGGGGTAATAGACAGAGATGAGGGAGGAGATGTAGGGAGGTGCTGCACTGTGAAGAGCTCTGTGGGTGAGAACAAGCCATTTGAATTGGATCCTATCATGTATGGGCAGCCAGTGCAATGACTTTGTTAAAGTATGCAGTTGTATTGTGAAAGATCAGAAGTTGTTTTCCAGTTTCAGCAACTTAAAGCGATCTGTAGTATAAGGAAAAGACACAGAATTTGGAATGCACTTTTTTAATTTCGGCTTTTTGTCATAGTAGGAAGCTTCATTTCTCACTTCCAGGGGATAAGAATCTGACGAGGTGAAGGAATGATCACACCAATGCTCCGCTCCGTACAGAGCGGTATCTAATCATCCTCTTCATCTGCATGTAAACATGTAAGGGATGTTCCCATTGCAAATATTGGTAAAATCTCACCCACCATGCTGCTACTGTCATACACAGCTCAAGAAAGTCCAGACTGAGGATCCTGTGCCTGTACGCCTTATGGGAACGTATTCTAAGCCCATATTCCCATGCAGAACAAATGGATTTTCTTACACTGCATTAGAAAATCTGCCTTGTTAATAAGCAAAGTGGACACAATTTCATGTGTCAAGTACCATAGAACTGTGCTTTATTGTGCGTGTACTTCCATATAGTCCTTCATAGAATAATGCAACTACCGTACTTCAAATATACACCTAGTCCCACTGAGACTACCTGCCACTGCATCAACCCAAATCCACATATTCACATAATCACAACTAGCCCTTTCACGTCACCTCATTATGGGTGCGCCTACAATTGTCCCTCGCCTCCCTCTTCCCCAGACGTCCCACCACCACCCTTCCTATCTGTGAATCGGATCGCTGTAAATATCTAACCTACCCTGAAAATGTGCTCTTCCTTCCTTTCTCTGTTTACCAGTTAGACAAGTGTGCAACCAGCACTAATGTATTGTGTATTGTCATTGAACTTGTTTCTCATTGGTTCTCTGTTGTCTCATACGGACTTGGGAACCGCTCTTAATCCCAAAACTCAAACTTTTTCACTTATCTCCATTTAAGTTCGATTAAGTTAATAAGTAATATTGTTACTATTGTTACTGTAAAATAATGACGATAGTAACAGTAGTATGTCATTTGTATTATGCTCCAGCTGTTGTACACTATCTGTGCAATCAAAAACCTATTCAAATTATTTGAAACAGAAAAGACACAAGGAACAAATCTGCACCAAAAACATATTGCATTGATCTGCCGGAGGATGCAGAATTGCTGACGATTTGTGCACCATATACTTAGCGTTGCACTGAGCCTTTAGTGTTTTCTATGGACTCATATCCCAAACCCTGTCCAGAATCCGGATCAATGAATATTGGGTGCAAGTAAAAACAGTGCACAAAGTGTACAACTATGTCACCCATTGTGTCCAGCTCAGGCATGAAGGTACCTTTACACGCCGCCACAACAGGATGGATACCAACTGCTACTTCACGTGCACGAGCACGCCCAAACGGTTACAAACGGGAAACGCACCCTCTTTACACGCCGCCACAAGGTGCGCTACGCGACGCTACATCTACAGCTAGCTACATCGCCGGGTGTCTCAAGTAGCCATCTGTAGCTCATTTACACACCGCTACAAACAGCTACTATGGGCGTACCTGGTGCAGCAGGGACAGCACACAGGCGTGCTACAATTGTGGATTACGAGACGTCCGTACGCTGATAGGACAAATCAATAATACCATGACTGGCCACGCATCGCAGGAGGCTGATTAATACTTGACGCTCGAGCGATTGTGTAGTGTGACTCGTCAGCTCCTTAAATATGCCGCCCTGTGCGGCGACAACCAATCGCAAGGCAGGAGCTTCCTCCAATGATCGCAGATGGGGCGCGGTAACACGGAGCCTGGGTGATGCCTTAGCTACATTGCAGCTACATCGCCGGGTGTCCACAGTTCCCTTCTGTGGGTTCTTTACACGCCGATACAGCTCGCTACAATCGGCGATGTAGCCATCTTTTTATGGGCAGTGCACAGATACAGATGTATCTGTAGCCGGCTGTGTCGTCCCGTCTTCAGACGCCGCTACTACAGGCGATATTGGCGCCACAAGCTACATTTGTAGCCTGTAGCGGGTTGTATGCATCCTGTTGTGGCGGCGTGTAAAGGTACCTTGAGACACATGTAACTGATAGATGGGAATTCTGGCCTAAAATGTTCCACACTTTGCATCATCGCTGTAGGATAAACAGGTTTGGATCTGCATTAATATCTGCTGTGTGTCAGTGTAAGCAGCCCCTATACACTGGGCTGTGGAGAGACTGTACAGCAGGGGCCAGACCAGCACAAGGCAAGACAATAGGTTTATGTTCCCTTCCAGTGCATTAATTCCTGGAATAACATTGCCAGTGTAGCTGGGGCTGTCATAAACACCTGGCACAGGTGGGTGAGCAGCTCTATTTGTAGAGCCCCTCTTATTGCTCAGCTGGGACCCTGTAAATAATCCTAACATTATTTAAGCTAATGTGTTTTTAATAGGAACATACAGTTTAATGGGGTCTTAATGAAATGTAAATAAGAATGGCACTACTGTTTGGGGCTAGTTAACTTTGTTTTCCAGCAGTTTGTTCTTTTCTTTTTTACAGCACTCTGCAGACTTTTATATGGCAGCATGATGACTGGATGCATGTTCACATGTTGTTTTGTTGTATGTTTGCACCCATTATAAAGCCATATAAAGGCTTCATTACCAATCAAGCACTCTCAGGACTGTGCCTGTAACCCACTGCTGTGATCTGTGCTGTCACTCACTGCCTGCCATCTGCACAGCCTCTGCTGGGAATCTGGGCTGCTAACAACAGAAGAATAGCTCTACAGTTGTTATCATTGGGATTATTAGGATTCGCAGATTTTAGACCTAAAAAGTGAATAAAAAAACCTTACTGCTAATAATGATGGTAAAAAAATACTACTAACAATTAATTGGCAATATATATATAATGTGTGTGTATGAAAGTTACAATACAAATAATTGGTTATATACATATGTACAATATAAGGCATGGTCATATAACATATGTTATATATATATATATATATATATATATATATATATATATCATTGCATAGCATACATATATACAACAAAATAAGTCATTAGTGTGTGTATATATATATATATATACATAATACTTATATACACTCACATGTATACATGTATATATACTGCCAATCATTTATATTGTAATAAATGTATGTGTAATAAACATATATGTCATATATATATATATATATATATATATATTTCATAATATATGCATATTATATCCAATATGAATAATTGGTTAAATACATATATTACAATATAAATCAATGGTCATGTACATATATGTATATATATATATATTGCATATATAGATGACTTACATTGACATACATATATATAGCAAAATAAGTCATTGGTGTGTGTGTTAATATATATATATATATAAATATATATATATATATATATATATATACACTAAACATAGATAATATATAGATAGATAGATATATAGATATATATATAATGACAATGATTTATATTGTAATAAATTTAATGTGTAACATAACATATTTTATTTTATATAACAACATTAATCATTGGTAGTGTGTCTATCTATCTATATGTCATTAGTATAAATAATATATATAAATATATATATATATATTATATATTATTTTTTTTTTTTTAAATACAAATTTACACTACTAAATATTAAAATAAAGATCATTCCATTTTATATGGAAATAAACAGAATACTAATAATAATAATGGTAGTCTCATGTATATATTAATTATCAAACTTAATAATATTATATTATTAATAATACTGTTAATACTAATATATTATTATTAGGATTATTATTAATGAATATTTTCATATTGTTCTTAATAGTTACTTTTATTAAGCAAATTATTACCACCTACAATAGAATAGCTCTTTATTTCATTCTGCTAAGCCATTACAAAACTATAGTAACAATTAATATTGCATAGAATTTCCAGCTAATCAGTCTTCTGTTTCTGCCCCTTCTCTATACATTTCTGTCATTATGTTGATTATACTCTATCTGTAGAATGGTTTATTATTAATCTGAAATGCAGATCTGCTGATCGCAGGGGATTCCTGGTTACATAGATCCTGATAACCCTGGAAAGCAATCGGAGTTGATCACTTACAAGGAATCTTGCTATAAAAAATACAGGGAACACAGCGACCCCATCTACTGTATGGACAGTCTGTGCACTGCGACAATACAGAGCGCAGGAGACAATACAGGAACACACAGACCCCTCACTATGACATTCTGTCATCCCAAACAAGGCAGGAAAAACACAGCAGCAGACCTCCCTTTCTTATATATAAGAAAGGGGAAAAAGCTGGCAGAGCATTATATAAAGGGGAAATGAAAAATAATGGTAGAAACAGAAGGGACAACAAATAGAAGCAGCTCCAACAATAGTGAACTGTGATGGTCAGAATAAGCTGCTCTATAGTCTGGATCTGCTTCTATTGTCTCTGTCATCTATTATGTGATCTTACACAAAATCCAATGTGTTGTGTGCATTCAATATATACAGATAGATGAAAATACAGATAGCTAGATGGATGATAGTGTGTACCACATGTTTGGAGTTTATATATATATATTATATGCTCTTCCTCCCCTTTCATCGTCTCTTGTTCCTGGAATTCTTTGATAATAACACTACTAGAATTATTTATTAAGATTATTTGTAATATTATTACTATTAGCAAATACTTCATATATTTCTACCCAAATTTGGCTGCTGGTGCCAAAGAGATCAGAAAAGCCACAGCTTATTGTGCATCTTCTATCTGTGGGGATAGCCACATCCTCACTATTCTCTGGCAGGATACCCCCATGTCCTGTATTATCACCTGAGCTGATGACCAGTGTCAGTATATACAGTGACAGCCCTATACCTGTATTGTCACCTGTCCTGCTGGCCCCTTTGTATTGTTTGCCCTGGGGTCACCATCAGCCCCTTTACATCTAACCTTCTACTACTTCTCCTAAATGACCAATCCCTCCTCCTCTTACACATATAATTATTAGTATGTCACAGTCCTGCTTTATGGGTGGTTTAAAGTTGTCTTTTTTTTTCTTCCAAAGTATCTAGTCTCAAATATAAATAATGTGAAATAATATTTCATATTTTTTTAACATTTGTTTTTGCATTTTTATTTGATCACTGCACTTGTAACTTAATCCGCAATCAACGCGTTCGCTAAAATAAATTAAAATAAAGAAAAACTAAAGAAATAATTAAAAATGACTAAATACATAAATGCTATAATGGAAGCAAGAAAAAATAAAGTAATAAAAGTACAAATAAGTGGTCCATGTACTTTTAATGAGTCTGTTTGGGAAAAGACTCCAGCCCCTCTAGCTGAGGCTTTCCTGCAGTGCTGAGGTTATGATGATGAAGGTCTGTACTGTAAAACTGCTGCTTACATATGGGAGAATTTAATATTTAATTGTGCGAGGACTTATATATTGTAGACAACCTCTTTATTGATTTAGATGTTTTATTCTCATTAGGCCATTTACCAATCCAGTTAATTTTATCTTTTAACAGACCTGACTTGAATAGACATAACAATATCACATATGAGTATTTTTTATACCTTTATTTTTCCACTTTCATGGTACTGGTTAGTCCCTTTAGGGCATGGGAGGCGAGCCTCAGGCCCCAGGGCCGAATGCGGTCCTCTATGACTTTTATGCTGCCCCCGGGCAGATTCCTGGGGACCACAGTATTCAGGTTGGCAGACGTGTTTTGCTGACTGTCTGCCCTTTAAATCCAGCTCTCCAGTGATCTCTATGCCCCAGCCTCAGCCAGCCCAGTGAGGTATATGCTCCCAGCCTCTCCTGTGATGTCTAGAGCTCTAGCAATCATGGAAAAGCAGTTGAGAAGCAACATGACCAATATCACTCAAACGAAAGAGAAGTAGCTCCATCCACCACAGTAGGGGTGAGTTGATTGTTTAACCAAATATAGCGGGTAATTTTCAAGTTGATAATTTTGTACGGCCCCGAAGGATTGTAGAAATTTCCAAATGGCCATCAGCAGAAATATCGTTCCTCGCCCCCTGCTTTTGGGGACTTGAACCTGCAATTATTTGATTGCTTGTGCTATATACAGCAATACCACAGCACTGCTATCTATAGCAAAAATCACAGTGTCTCTTATGACAGGTATGAGGAGTCTTCAGCAGATCCCTGGACATCATCAGGGCCGGCGTTAGGGGGGGGGCAGACTGGGCAGTTGCCTAGGGCCCCCATTCTCTTAGGGGCCCCCAAAGGAGCTGAACTGAAAATAGCAATAAAACAGTGAAAAAAATGTAAAAATACACATATTTGGTATCGCTGCGTTCGTAAGAATCTAAGCTATCAATATATGAAGTAAATTAATCCAATTGGTAAATGGCGTAATGGGAAAAAAATAAAAACGCCAGAATTATGTTTTTTAGGCCACCACGTTGTTACAATAAAATGCAATAAAAGGCGATCAAAATGTTGTATCTGACTCAAAATGGTATCAGTAAAAATGTCAGCTCAGGGCACATAAAGTAAGCCCTCACATATCTATGTATCTTCAAAAATTAAAACATCATGGGTCTCGGAAAATAAAAAAAAAATTTTTTTTTTTTTTTACAAATTTCTGTTTGTTTTTTTTTATGATTGAAATAAAATTGATGTTCAGCATGTTCTTATTCTGACCTAGATAATCAACTTATGAAGTCACTCTTACCATATAACTACGGCCTGTTCCACATCTAAGGTTGGTGTGCGTTTTGCTAAATTTGCCTTTCTAGCCGTTTTTACCGCTAAAAACGCATTAAAAACGCTAGCGTTTTTTCCCCCATTGATTTCAATGGGAACGCATGTAAAAACGCATGTGCGTTTTCAAAAACGCAAAACGCATGCATTTTTGCGAACGCAGCACAAAACGTCTTCCCCGATGTTTTGGGCAGCGTTGGCAAAAACGCATGCGTTTTCTGTTTTTGAAAACGCACATGCGTTTTTACATGCGTTTTTGCATGTGTTTCCATTAAAATCAATGGGAACAAAAACGCATGCGTTTTGATGCGTTTTTGCGGTAAAAACGCATGGAAATGCAAATTGAGCAAAATGCAGCAAAGCGTTAGATGTGAAAGTGGCCTGAGCATTTAGGGCCCACTTTAACCTTTTGCCTAGGGCCCCACTTTGCCTAAAACTGGCCCTGGACATCATGGCAAACCATTGGGGACCTGCGATCACATCACAGTGGACGTCAAAGGGTGCAAGGAATGACACCCCAACTGCCGACATACTGTAAATGCCACTGTCAGAGATTGGCAGCAGCATTTAACAGGTTAACAGGCGCAAGTTGTGCTTCACTCCATGTGCAGCTGTTAGGGTACCGTTACATGTTGCAACATTGCATGCAATTTCACTGGCAATTTGCTGGTTGCAGTGAAATCATGGACACATTGTTCTATTTTGTTGTCGTGTACAAATGTAACAATGTGTCCATGATTTCACTGCAACCAGCAAATTGCAAGTGAGACTGCCGCATGAAGCCGTCGGAAGGTAATG
The DNA here is from genome assembly GCA_033576535.1 of Allobates femoralis. Classification (NCBI taxonomy): domain Eukaryota; kingdom Metazoa; phylum Chordata; class Amphibia; order Anura; family Aromobatidae; genus Allobates; species Allobates femoralis. Next base: position 70,636,162 of record JARQOC010000003.1, on the reverse strand, counting down.
TATCCTCAGGGAGGATTTTTTTTTTTTTTTTTTTAACATACTGGAGGGGGAGAGGACAGGGGGGAGGACAGGGGGGGAGGATGGAGGAGAGATAGAAGAGGGACAGACAGGGACAGGTAGAGAAGAAGCAGGGACAGACAGGAACAGGCAGGGAGAACAGGATCCACACGGATCCTGCATAGAATCGGATCGGATGGCTATTTGCCATTTGATTGCAGGGATCCGTGTGGATCCGTGCCTGTCCATGGGATCCTCCTTCAAACTCGGATCCCACGGACAGGCACTAAATCGTGATGTGAAACCGGCCTTACAAAGCGGCAGGAATAGGAGAATTGTGAACGACATCGTTCAAAAAGGTGTCACACTGAACGATGTTGCTTGTTCACAGAACGTTAATTGGACGATGAACGATAGATTTGAGGTCAGGATCTCAAATTTTTGTTGAACGATCCAACAATTTCTCGTTTAAAGATCATATGTTTACACGCAACCATGCACAAACGACATAGTTCGAACGATCAAAAAAGCGTGACGTTTCAACGATATATTTAACTATACCATAGCGTGTGAAGTGGCCTTTAGGCCACATGCACATGTTGAGTATTTTGTGAGATTTTTTTACATCTGAATTTGTAAGATAAACCAGGAGTAGAGCAATTAGAGGAAAACTATAATAGAAACCTGTCACCACTTCTGTATTTATCACCCACTGCTGGTTTTGGCTACAAATACGGAGTTAAAAAACTCACCAAACATTCAATGTGTGCACATGGCTTTAAGTGTCTTCATCTTCCTTATTAGGCTGCATTCACATGTTCAGTATTTGGTGAGTTTTTTACCTCAGTATTTGTAGCCAGAACCAGGAGTGGGTGATAAATGCAGACGTGGTGCCGGGTTTCTATTATACTTTTCCTCTGATTGTTCCACTCCTGGTTTTGGCAACAAATCCTGAGGTAAAAAACTCACCAAATACTCAATGTGTGCACGTGACCTTATTACTGCAGATTATTCTGCAGTAATTGGATCTGTTGGTAATCATACAGTAATGCCACATTCACATGTTAAGCATTTAGTGCGTAATTTACCTCAGTATTTGTAAGATAAAACCAGGAGTGGAATAATCAGAGGAAAAGTATAATAGAAATGCGTCACCACTTCTGTATTTATCACCCACTGCTGGTTTTGGCTACATTTCCTGAGGTAAAAAACTCACCAAATACTCAATGTGTGAACATGGCCTGATGAGACAGATGTAGACTCTTAGGGCCCCTTTACACACGGCTACATTTCTTGGGTGGCTACAGGTAACTTACTGGTTGCAGTGAAATCATGGAGACAAGGTTTTATCTTGTTGCTGTGTACAAATGGAATAATCTCTCCATGATTTCACTGCAACCAGTAAGTTACCTGTAGCCACCCTAGAAATGTAGCCGCGTGTAAAGGGGCCCTTAGGGTACCTTTACACGCGGCTACATTTCTAGCTTATCTACAGGTAACTTACTGGTTGCAGTGAAATCATGGAGACAAGGTTCTATCTTGTTGCTGTGTACAAATGGAATAATCTCTCCATGATTTCACTGCAACCAGTAAGTTACCTGGTGACAAGCTACAAATGTAGCCGTGTGTAAAGGTACCCTATGGGTACCTTTACACACGGCTACATTTGTAGCTTGTCACCAGGTAACTTACTGGTTGCAGTGAAATCATGGAGACAAGGTTCTATCTTGTTGCTGTGTACAAATGGAATAATCTCTCCATGATTTCACTGCAACCAGTAAGTTACCTGTAGTCACCCTACAAATGTAGCCGCGTGTAAAGGTACCCTGAAGGCCAGGTATTGAGTATATTGTGAATTTTTTACCTCACGATTTGTAGCTAAAACAAGGAGTGGGTATAAAGTGGTGACGTGTTTTTATTATCTACAGGCCATTAACCCTCATGCACTCACAGACTCCCTCATCTCATCACTGTCCCCGATCTCCTCATTCTCCAGATCAGGCAGTAAATCACTATAGTAACAATCTCAGAAGCACCCTGGACCAAGTAGCGCCCATCACCCTCAGAACCTCCAAACATAGAACAAAACAGCCCTGGCTCACATCACAAACTCGATTCATCCAGCAATGCTCTAGGAGTGCTGAACTCCTTTGGAGGAAACCCCGGTCACCGGAAGACTTTATCCTTTATAAATTCATTCTAAAAACCTACAACTCTGTCCTTCACCTTGCCAAACAAACCTACTTCACCACCCTGGTCTCCTCACTATCCAACAATCCAATAAAAAACTCTTTGACACCTTTCACTCTCTCCACAGTCCAAAAGTGCAGGCCCCTATCACTGACCTCTGTGCTGATGATCTGGCCTCTTACTTTATGGAGAAAATAGACAACATCCGCCACAAAATCAGCTCCCAGCTTCCAAGTGCTGCCACTCCCATTCTTCCCCACATCTCCTCCGGCTCACTCTCCACATTTGACCCAGTTACAGAAGAAGAAGTTTCCAGGCTCCTCTCTTCCTCTCGTCCCACTACATGCACCACTGACCCCATTCCCTCACACCTACTCCAGTCTCTCTATCCAGTCGTCACCACTCACCTAACCAAAATCTTCAATCTCTTCCTCTCTTCTGGCATCTTCCCCTCCTCCTTCAAACACTCGATCATTACTCCACTATTAAAGAAAGCTTCTCTTGACCCGTCCTGCACAAATAACTACAGATTAGTCTCCAATCTCCCCTTCATCTCTACACTCCAGGAGCACCTGGTCTACTCCCGCCTCACCCGTTACCTCTCCGCTCACTCTCTTCTAGATCCATTACAGTCTGGCCTCCTCCCCCTTCACTCTACAGAAAATGCTCTCGTCAAAGTGACCATTGACCTACTGACATCAAAACATAATGGTGACCACTCTCTGCATATCCTCTTGATCTCTCTGCAGCTTTTGACACAGTGGACCACCATCTCCTACTCTCCATGCTGCACTTCATTGGTTTAAAGACACCGCTCTCTCCTGGCTCTCTTCCTATCTTTCTGACCACTCTTTCAGTATATCATTTGCTGGCTCTACTTCCCCCCCTATTCCTCTCACTATTGGGGTCCCTCACGGTTCAGTCCTTGGACCTCTTCTGTTCTCTCTCTACACAGCCCCGATTGGACACACCATCAGCAGATTTGGCTTCCAGTACCATCTCTATGCTGACGACACACAATTATACACTTCAGCCCTTGACCTTACCCCTGTGGTTTTAAAGAACACCAATGACTGTCTAGCTGCAATTTCCAACATCATGTCGGCTCTCTATTTAAAACTTAACCTTTCCAAAACTGAACTTCTTTTGCTCCCGCCCACCACTAACCTCCCTAAAGCTGACATCTCTCTCTCAGTGTGCGGTACTACGATAACACCTAGGCAACATGCTCACGTTCGACACCGATCTCTCTTTCACCTCCTATATACAATCTCTCATCCGCTCTTGTCGCTTGCACCTGAAGAACATCTCTATAGTCCACCCCTTTCTCACCATGGAAACAACTAAAACCCTATCCGAGGCCCTAATCTACTCCCGCCTTGATTATTGCAATTCTCCATTAATTGGCCTCCCCCTCTCTAAACTTTCCCCTCTACAGTCCATCCTTAATGCAGCAGTCAGGATCACCTACCTGGCCAATCGTTACTCAGATGCCTCCACTCTGTGCCAGTCATTGCACTGGCTGCCTATACACTACAGAATAAAGTTCAAATTGCTTGTTCTCACCCACAAAGCTCTTCACAATGCAGCACCCCCCTACATCTCCTCCCTCATCTCTGTCTACCACCCCACCCGTTCTCTACGTTCTACAAATGACCTTCGACTAACATATGCACTAATCCGATCCTCCCACTCCCGGCTCTGAGACTTCTCCCGAGCTGTACCAATTCTCTGGAATGCTCTACCCCAAGAAATCAGGACCATCCACAACTTGCATGGCTTCAGACGCTCACTAAAAACACATCTTTTCAAGGCAGCCTATCATGCGCTAACAAAATTCCTTTGTACTGTCACTATCTCTCTCGACATAACTCTTCTTCAAACTCCACCAAACCCAAAAGCTCTACACAGATTGTCTGGTGACCATTCATGCAACTTTATTTCTATCTCCCATTTCCTGAAGATGCCTGGACCATCAGTGTAATAAGCCCCTGTACTTTGTGTAACCCCAATCTTGTTGTAGATTGTAAGCTCTTTTGAGCAGGGTCATCTTTATCTATTGTATTGTATTTTTTACATTGATTCTATGCTTATTATATTGTTTCCTATTATTGTACTGTATTCTTTCTCTACTGGAATTACTGTATCACATTGTGTATTTTCTTACTGTATTATATTGTGTATTTTCTTACTGTATTATACTGTGTATTTTCATCTATTACCCACTGTATTGTAAAGCGCTGTGGAATATGTTGGCGCTACATAAATAAAGATTTATTATTATTATTTACTAGCTGTAGTACCCGGCTACGCCCGGGTTAATAAATAACTGATGTTAGCTATAACAAAATAGAATTTGAATATGTCATATTAATGATCTGTAAGAAAATAGAAGCTGAGCTGTGATTGATTGCTATAGGCAGCCTAATAAATCTCCAGCCAACAGTAAACCCTCCCCCTGGCCGGGCAGTATATGTTACCTCACACATACACATAATAGACAGCTCATGTGTTGCACATTGGCTGTTTTTAATCAGATGTTTATGTTTGGAAATTAAAGATAGCACACGTATGAGGCGAGTTGTGTGAGGTGATTTGTGCACATCTGTGTCTGTCTGTGTGGTGTGTGTCCCCTGGGGTGTGTGTATGTGTGTGTCCCTGTGGGGTGAGTGCATGTGTCCCTATAGGTGTGTATGTGTGTGTGTCCCTGTGGGGGGGGGGTCTGTGTGGTGTGTGTCTCTGTTGTGTGTGTCTCTTTGTGGTGTGTGTGTGTGTATCCCTGTGGTGTGAGTGCATGTGTCCCTATAGGGTGTGTATGTGTGTGTGTCTCTGTGGGGGGGTCTGTGTGTTGTGTTTGTGTGTATCTGTGTTGTGTGTGTCTCTTTGTGGTGTGTGTCCTGTGGGGTGAGTGCATGTGTCCCTATAGGTGTGTATGTGTGTGTGTCCCTGTGGGGGGGGTGTCTGTGTGAGTTGTGTGTGTCTCTGTGTTGTGTGTGTCTCTTTGTGGTGTGTGTGTGTGTCCCTGAGGGGTGAGTGCGTGTCCCTATAGGGTGTGTATGTGTGTGTGTCCCTGTGGGGGGGGGTCTGTGTGGTGCGTGTGTGTCTCTTTGTGGTGTGTGCGTGTGTCCCTGTGGGTGAGTGCATGTGTCCCTATAGGGTGGCTATGTGTATGTGTGCCTGTGGGGGGGGTCTGTGTGGTGTGTGCGTCTGTGTTGTGTGTGTCTCTTGTGGTGTGTGTGTGTCCCTGTGGGGTGAGTGCATGTGTCGCTATAGGGTGTGTGTCCCGTGGGTGTGTGTGTCTCTGTGTTGTTTGTGTCTCTTTGTGGCGTGTGTGTGTTTGTTCGGGTGCGTGGTGAGTATCCAATGTTGGGGCTGCACCTTAGCGACTATACACTTGCTGTTACTCTTTGTGTGCGTGTGGTGTGTATACATGTCCCCGTGCGTGGTGAATATCTCATGTTGGGGCCCCACCTTACTGACTATATGCTGGTATATGCTGTTAGTCTTTGGCGCTATCATTAAGCCCTCTCATTCACAACTGTCAACTGGTAACTGTCACTTTTCCCCATTATGTAGATAGGGGCAAAATTGTTTGGTGAATTGGAATGCATGGGGTTAAAATTTCGCCTCACAACATAGCCTATGACGCTCCCGGGGTCCAGACGTGTGACTGTGCAAAATTTTGTGGCTATAGTTGACAGCTGTCGATTTTCCTCCAACACTTTTCCATTCACTTTTTGCCCATTATGTAGATAGGGGCAAAATTGTTTGGTCAACTGGAATGCGCAGGGTAAAATTTTGCCTCACAACATAGCCTATGACGCTCTCGGGGTCCAGACATGTGACTGTGCAAACTTTTGTGGCTGTAGTTGCGACGGTGTAGATGCCAATTTCGGATATACACACATACACACACACACATTCAGGTTTATATATTAGATTAGGCCTTGTGCACATACTGCATTTCTTGCTGCAATTTTGTGACAAATTTTGTTGGAATATGTTAAGTGCAACAATTCCAATCCTCTATGTGTAAGTGTTGTATTGCTAGGTTTGTCCGACTGTGTATAAAGTTAGTTTAAAGAAAAAAGGAAAACACTCCCAGAGTCTCGCACACAGGAAATACCATGTGACTGTAAGGCTGACTTCACACCACGGCACTATCAGGTCCGGGAACCTGACAGCCCCGGACCTGATTTTACTGTAGTGGAGCCCATCTGTCCGGGAGAATCCGGGAGGATTTGGATTTTTCTCCCGGACACTAAAATGCTACATGCAGCATTTTTGTGTTCGGGGGAAAAAAGCTGATCCTCCCGGATCCTCCCGGTCCGGTGCGATCCAGCACCCCCTAGCATGGGGTCTATGGCGCCTGATCGCACCAGAGCCGCACATGGGAGCTGGATGCCGAGTGCTGAAGCTCAGTGCTGCTCGGCGCTTAACTTCAGCACCATGGAGCTGTCCCCTGCTGACAGTTCAGGACCGTGGCTAGCTCCCCACGAGCCGCAGTCCTGAATTATCAGCAGCTACGGCTGCAAATGAGCCATCCGGCTGCACACCGGACCGGAGGGCATATTTGGCCCTTCTGTTCTGTGTCCAGGTCCGGTCCGGTGCTGTCCGATTCACATCAGACAGCCTCGAATCAGATCTTGCCGTGGTGTGAACCCGGCCTAACCAGTTTCCTGTGTCTGTGCATGTGAAGAGAAGCACAGCAGCTTGCTGATGCTGCAAAGGGACATTTAAGATGTATATTTCTGTTTCCACGAAGTCCTTCATATCTGTACCTGTTTTTTGCTAATTAAAGCTAAGTTCTTTTGTCAACACGCTTTAAGTGAATCCTGAATGATCCGCTGCCAACAAATCTCCATGCCTATCCTTACACCAACAAAGTCAATGGGATTCTGAAGTGTTGTGCACACGTTGCTTATTTTTCCATTGCAGATTTGGTGCAGATTTGCTTAGAAAACATTTGCAGCATGTCAATACTTGGTGCAGATTTTTCTGTGTTTTTCATCCCTTCCAGCCATTGACTTCATAAAGGATAACACATGGAACAAATCTGCATGAAACCTGCACCAAAATGCATTGTGTTTTTAGGGGGTTTTTCTGCTGGAGGACGCAGATTTGCTGCAGAAAATTTCTGCACCAAATTCTGGTTTCATGCTGCAGTTTCTTCCCTGATCAGGTTCCATCCGGTTTGTGTGCCAAAACCAGGAGAGGAACTTGCAAAGAAAAAGTATAATTGAAAGATTGACACCTGTTCTGAGTTTTAGAGACACTCCTGGTTTTGATGGTGGGTTTACACACACCAATTTATCTGTTCAATATCTGAACAGATCTCTGGTTGCAGTGAAATCATGGACACATTGTATCATTTGTACACAGCCACAAAATGTAACAATGTGTCCATGATTTCACTGCAACCAGAGATCTGTTCAGATATTGAACAGATAAATTGGTGTGTGTAAACCCACCATGACACACAAACCTGCTTGATCCTAAAGGCCCCGTCTCACGTTTCAATGGTCGAACAATCCGATCAACAATCCGACTTGACCTAGATCGCTTGAACGACCTTCAATGATCGCTGGTGAGGTGTCACACGTATAGATATCGTGAACAACGCAGCAATGATTCCGCGTCAAGCCAACGATACTTACGGTCATCAGCTCACCTACGTCTTTCACTTCTCAATAGGCAAGGTCGTTAACGACATCGTTATCGAGGTGTCACACACACCCATGCTGCAGATTGAATGAGCGCTCATCATTTGGTTTAAGGTCCGGTTCACTTAGGCTGGCTTCACACTATGGCTGGGATCCGATCCGTGGCTGTCAGCTGCACACCGGACCCGAGGGCAAATTAGCCCTCCAGTTCTGTGTGCTTATCCGTATGCCTCAAGCGGACAGCCACGGACCGGATCCCAGCCGTAGTGTGAAGCCGGCCTAACCTCCCATCAACAATCTGACCAATTATCATTGATTGGATGTACATGTCACACTGAACGACGTTGTTAGAACAACTGAAAACCTGTGATGTTTCAATGATATAGTTAACGATATCGTAGTGTGTGATGGGGCCTTAAAGCGTGTGCACAGAGCCTATTTTTCCTCTAATTATTCCACTCCTGATTTTGGCTACAAATACTGAGCTAAAAAACTCACCAAATTCTCAAAGTGTGACCGTGACCTAGTAGAAATCCATCACCACTGGGCCCTGTAGATTGTGGCCCTGTAGATTGTGGCTCTATAGATTGTGGCTCTGTAGATTGTGGCCCTGTAGATTGTGGCCCTGTAGATTGTGGCTCTGTAGATTGTGGCCCTGTAGATTGTGGCTCTGTAGATTGTGGCCCTGTAGATTGTGGCCCTGTAGATTGTGGCCCTGTAGATTGTGGCCCTGTAGATTGTGGCCCTGTTGATTGTGGCCCTGTAGATTGTGGCCCTGTAGATTGTGGCCCTGTAGATTGTGGCCCTGTAGATTGTGGCCCTGTAGATTGTGGCTCTGTAGATTGTGGCTCTGTAGATTGTGGCTCTATAGATTGTGGCTCTGTAGATTGTGGCTCTGTAGATTGTGGCTCTGTAGACTGTGGCTCTGTAGACTGTGGCTCTGTAGATTCTGGCTCTGTAGATTCTGGCTCTGTAGATTGTGGCCCTGTAGATTGTGGCCCTGTAGATTGTGGCTCTGTAGATTGTGGCCCTGTAGATTGTGGCCCTGTTGATTGTGGCCCTGTAGATTGTGGCTCTGTTGATTGTGGCTCTGTAGATTGTGGCCCTGTAGATTGTGGCTCTGTAGATTGTGGCTCTGTAGATTGTGGCCCTGTAGATTGTGGCTCTGTAGATTGTGGCTCTGTAGATTGTGGCCCTGTAGATTGTGGCTCTGTAGATTGTGGCCCTGTAGATTGTGGCTCTGTAGATTGTGGCCCTGTAGATTGTGGCTCTGTAGATTGTGGCTCTGTAGATTGTGGCCCTGTAGATTGTGGCTCTGTAGATTGTGGCCCTGTAGATTGTGGCCCTGTAGATTGTGGCCCTGTAGATTGTGGCCCTGTTGATTGTGGCTCTATAGATTGTGGCCCTGTAGATTGTGGCCCTGTAGATTGTGGCCCTGTAGATTGTGGCCCTGTAGATGTGGCCCTGTAGATTGTGGCTCTGTAGATTGTGGCCCTGTAGATTGTGGCCCTGTAGATTGTGGCCCTGTAGATTGTGGCCCTGTAGATTGTGGCCCTGTAGATTGTGGCCCTGTAGATTGTGGCTCTGTTGATTGTGGCTCTGTAGATTGTGGCCCTGTAGATTGTGGCCCTGTAGATTGTGGCTCTGTAGATTGTGGCCCTGTAGATTGTGGCCCTGTAGATTGTGGCCCTGTAGATTGTGGCCCTGTAGATTGTGGCTCTGTAGATTGTGGCCCTGTAGATTGTGGCCCTGTAGATTGTGGCTCTGTAGATTGTGGCTCTATAGATTGTGGCTCTGTAGATTGTGGCCCTGTAGATTGTGGCTCTGTTGATTGTGGCTCTGTAGATTGTGGCCCTGTAGATTGTGGCTCTGTAGATTGTGGCTCTGTAGATTGTGGCCCTGTAGATTGTGGCTCTGTAGATTGTGGCTCTATAGATTGTGGCCTGTAGATTGTGGCTCTGTAGATTGTGGCCCTGTAGATTGTGGCTCTGTAGATTGTGGCTCTATAGATTCTGGCTCTGTAGATTGTGGCCCTGTAGATTGTGGCCCTGTAGATTGTGGCCCTGTAGATTGTGGCCCTGTAGATTGTGGCTCTGTAGATTGTGGCTCTGTAGATTGTGGCCCTGTAGATTGTGGCCGTGTAGATTGTGGCCCTGTAGATTGTGGCTCTGTAGATTGTGGCCCTGTAGATTGTGGCCCTGTAGATTGTGGCCGTGTAGATTGTGGCCCTGTAGATTGTGGCTCTGTAGATTGTGGCCCTGTAGATTGTGGCCCTGTAGATTGTGGCTCTGTATCAGATGAGAGGAATTGATTTAGCAGGTTGCACTGATCACTGTCTCTGTAATGTCACCATATTGTGGATGGGTGACATGCCTTCCTATTACTTTTCAGCCTAACAAATTTACTTTTCATCGACATGTGGTGTGTGGATTTAGGTGTCAAAACCCGGAGAATTAGAAATGGTAATTTTCCATCATTAAAGGTGAAATGTGATCTGTGACAACAACTGCAGCATGTCTGTGTGCTAGGGCAAATAATTCCTATGATTGGCCATCATTATGAATGTCAGGCGGACTCCATTAACTTGTAGAAAGGAATTATCCTTGACGTGCAAGCCCCAAACTGCTGGCTGCACAGGCACAGCATTCAGTCAGCTGGGCTATGGAAAATTGCTATGTTTTCTTAATGATCCACTGAGCTAATAAACATGACTAGTATCACCCTGGAGATCTGAGGAATGGCTGGAGAAGAGCGCAGGGCAGAAGAGCAGGACATTAAGTACTCACTCTATTAGCCTGATGGTAACTACTCTGCTTGGTCAATTAGATGTTCAGTTCCTGTGCCAGCCAAATTCCCCAGAAATTGCTGCCTTTAAGTTTCTTTCTGCATATGAATACTATTTTCATACATAGGCAAGAGTCTTCACTTTGCTAAATTCCTTTATACAAACTCTGCTCTCAGGAAACATTTTAGGTTTTGGTGCCAAGGATCATTTCAGGTGCCTAGGAATGTCATGGATCAATGACTGTGGTCATGGGCGCCATGAATCCAATAACTTGGCCAATGTGACGTGAATGAAATGAGATACCTATAGGTACTCAGATATGACATAAATTAGGTGCCAAGGGATACATTGGATAGAATGGCTCACTAATGGTCAATCTAATACTGCAATGCACAAGTTGGGTGCCACGAACTTCCCCAAGTAGATATGGCGACGGAGCTGGTGCATCGTGCAGATGGATCAACCGCTCACAACCTTTTAATAGAGGCGAGCAGTTGCACTCTAATGAAGCTACTGCATAGGGAGTCTGTCATATAGATAGGTGAGATACACACATAGTGTCATGTGGGGTACACTCATATAGTGTTAAACTAGCTCGCCACACTGGGTGTATCTAATAGGCTACTGTTCAGACACGGTGCATATAGTCATGCAGTGTTAAACTAGTCCCCTACTAATAGGCTGCTGTTTAGATGCTATGTATGTATCTCACCTATCTATATGAAAGACACCCTATGCAGCAGCAGCTTTATAAAGCCCCCGTCACACCAGGCGACGGGGCTGGGGATGTCGGCGGCGACTGGCGGGTGCGCGCACGTTTTTGGCGCCGTCCCCCGTTTACACGGGGCGACACCTCCAGCCCTGCGCCGGCGAGCTGTCAGGCGGCATCGCCGCCAGGGTGTCTGTAAACCCCAGCGGCGATGCAGGACAATGGGAGCCTATGATGGTTGCCTGGTTTCAGAGCACCACCAACATCGCTCCTTTACATGAGGCGACGTAGGGGCGATGTCGCCGCCGATAGGCCACGCCCCCACGTCGCCTCTGTAATGGGCGGTGATGTCGCCCCGTGTGACGGGGGCTTTAGAGTGTGTTATGCAAGCAGCTGCTCCCCTCCATTAAAAGGTTGTGAGCGATTAATGCACGTTGCACCAGCGCTGCCCCACCTCTACTCAGGGTAGTTTCGTGCACTCACCTTGTGCATTGTAGTGTTAGATTGGTCATTGGTGATTTTTTTGTATGAGTTTAAAAAGCTAAAAAAAAAAAGATAAAGAAACTTTTTTCCTGTGGTCTAGCTACATAGAATTCGATACCCAGGAACGTCGTGAATCCAGCAAAGCGCCAAGTCTAGGTGAAAAAAGTCAAGATAGGCCTACTGACTGTGCCTCTACCATGGTTAAAGTCAGGTGTAGAGAGGTTAATTCCAGTGCTCAAGGGTCCCATAGAAGAAAACAAGATGCTTATGGGTGTAATGAAGCACATCTGGCAACCTTTCTACTTCAGTGCCAAAGACAAACATTTTCTTGTGAAGGGTTAATGTTGTAGTCTTAGAAGAAATTAGCTCAAATGAGTGTCTTATGTTCTCATCACTTAGGTCAGTCTCGCAGTGAACACAGACCGGGCTGCTGTGACTAATGCAAATGTTATGGTGTTTACTGGAGAATATATGGCCGCAAAGAATTCATAGGATGGAGAGGACCAGACAGTAGACTGGAGACACCAGCCAAGTATAGGAGACTTTTTATGGTTCTCCATCTGTTGTCTATTGATATCTTAAAGGGGTGATTATGGGATTAAAAACTACTTATACATTTGAACCAAGGAATAAAAAATATATTGTTTGTAAATTATTTCTTTTAAAAATTCTGAATTATTTTCACAGATTTTGTCCTGTAGAACTAGAAACTCTCTATCTACAGTTTTGAGCCCAAAAGGGACAGTGTGTTTATGATCCGTGCTGCTCTACGATGAACAGACCACAAGGATGTGTTAAGTAATGGTGGCTTTATTCGACACCTTTCAGGGCTTTATCCCCGTTCGGGAGCGTTATTTCTCTTCTTTTTATGCGATTTTCTGGATTTTATTTTTGATATTTTGTCTCTCGCTGTTAAAATTAACTGACCCTTAAAATTACAGACTGTTCATGTCTTTGATCCCTTGCTGATTTTGTAAGAGAAAAAACTATTTGATCCCTCTGGCAAACAAGACTTAATACTTGGTGGCAAGCGCAGCAATCATACGTTTTTTGTAGTTGATGATGAGGTTTGCGCACATGTCAGAGGAGGTTTTGACCACTCCTCTTTGCAGATCATCTCTAAATCATTAAGATTTTGAGGCTCTCGTTTGGCAACTCAGAGCATCAGCTCCCTCCATTTTTATGGGATTAAGGTCTGGAGACTGTTTAGGCTGCTTCATGACCTTAATGTGCTTGTTTTTGAGCAACTCCTTTGTTGCCTTGGCTGTATGTTTTGGGTCGTTGTCATTCTGGAAGACCCAGCTAAGGGCCCTTTCACATCAGCGGTTTTTTTCAAATCGCGGCAGATGCGGTGAAAAAAACGCATCTGCCGCGATTACCGCATACCGGCTGCACTTGCGGCGCGGTTGCGGTTTTTGCCATGCAAAGTATAGGCGGACTTGCGGCAGGTGCGGCAAGTGCGGTTTTGCACTTGCGGCAGGTGCGGCCGAGAAAAAAAACGCGGCTGACTGCGGTTTTTTTCGCGGCCGCACCTGCCGCAAGTGCAAAACCGCACTTGCCGCACCTGCCGCAAGTCCACCTATACTTTGCATGGCAAAAACCGCAACCGCGCCGCAAGTGCAGCCGGTATGCGGTAATCGCGGCAGATGCGGTTTTTTCACCGCATCTGCCGCGATTTGAAAAAAACGCTGATGTGAAAGGGCCCTAAGACCCATTTTTATTGTCCTGTTGGAGGGAAAGAGGTTGTCACTCAGGATTTTTACGGTACATGGCTCCATCCATTGTCCCATTGATGGGGTGAAGTAGTCCTGTGCTCTTAGCAGAGAAACACCCCCAAAACATAATGTTTCCACCACCATGCTTGACAGTTGGGTTGGTGTTCTTTGGGTCATAGACAGCATTTCTCTTCCTCCAAACACAGCGAGTTGAGTTAATGCCAAAGAGCATCTAACCATAGCACCTTCTCACCATGGGCAGCACGGTGGCTCAAGTGGTTAGCACTGCAGCCTTTGCAGCATTGGGTCTTGATTGAGGTCCTGGGTTCAATTCCCACCAAGGACACTAAGGACAACATCTGCAAGGAGTTTGATGTTCTCCCTGTGTTTGCGTGGGTTTCCTCTGGGCACTCCAGTTTCCTCCCACATTGTAAAGACATACTGATAGGATGTTTAGATTGTGAGCTCCAAGAGAGACAGCATTACTGATGTATGTAAAGTGCTATGGAATTAATAGCGCTATATAAATGAATAAATTATTATTATTATTATTATTATTCTCCCAATCACTCTCACAATCACCAAGGTGTTCATTGGAAAACTTAAGATGGACCTGAAACTTAAGATGGACCTTCTTGAGCAGCAAGAAGCACTGCAGGATTTTAATCCATTACAACGTAATGTGATACCAATGGTTTTCTTGGTGACAGTGGAACAAGCTGCCTTGAGATCATTAACAAGTTCCCCCCCCCCCCCCCCGTGTAGTTTTAGGCTGATGTCTTACTTTCCTCATTATCCTGGATACCCCACAAGGTGAGATTTGGCATGGAGCCCCACATCGATGTGGATTGACACTCATTTTATATTTCTTCCATTTTCTTACTATTGCACCAACAGTTGTCTCCTTCTCACCCAGCGTCTTGCTTATGGTTTTGTAGCCCATTCCAGCCTTGTGCAGGTCTAGGATCTTTTCCCTGACATCCTCAGAAAGCTCTTAAGTCTTGCCCATGTTGTAGAGGATAGAGTCTGACAGATTAATGGAGTGTGTGGACAGGGGTCTTTTATACAGGTAACAATTTAAGACAGCTATCTTTATTGCAGGTAACAAGTTGATTTGTAGCATCTAACTGGTCTGTAGGAGCCAGAACTCCCAATGGTTAGTAGGGGATCAAATACTTATTTCTCTCATCCAAATGAAACACAAAATAATATTGTGGTACCGTGTTAGCCAGAAAAATCGATATAAATACTTAAGTCCCCCAATGAATTTTGAGAAAGGTATTCTAGGAGTGATACCTGTATTGGCTAACCAGAAAAATGATATTTGTAACCTTTCAGGACTCAATGGCCCCTTCATCAGACAATACTACAAATGAATTATTGAGACATTTAAATAGGTATTACAACAGGACATGAGATAATGCTAAGTAGAGATGGTCTAAGGAAATTAAATGAAGGTCTTCTGATGCAGATGAGGTGGAAGTGTTCTTTTAAAGATCTGAAGGTCTCCTGATGGAGGTGTGAACTGTGTCAATGTCGATTGAGTCCCATTTTTAGAGATTGGAATATTCTTATGAGTTTGAATTTCCAGATTTTTCTTTCTCTATCATTTTAGTAATCTCTCACTTTTTCAGCCTAATGCTAAAAAATTCAGTGAATTCAGGGATATTTCTCTTATGCAGGTCCATAGTGTTGTTTATTGCAGTGAATGATTATTTTAGCACCAGGTCCTTATCATTGTTGGACTACATTGCCTCGTGTATGGCAGTCCGAAACACACCTCCTGTGATTAGCAGCTCTCTGTCTATACACTTTATATACAGAGGCTGGTGTGGGTGGGGGCAGCTCTCTCAGCTCTGCTACATGCTAAATCTAAAGTCTCTGATTGTGTGTCAACTGCTGTATCCAGTAATCTAAGTGATACATTGATGGATTCAGTGTCTCTTTGCCTACATCATGCTTCTCTCAGATGAAATAGCAAAAAACAACTGACAGATTCCTTTTAACTATTTTGTGTGTTAAAACTATCTGGTTTAAGGGCATGCAAATGTAAAAGTTTGAAAATTGTAACATTTACGAAATTCTTCTACATTTATGATATTTTCATAAATAAAATCAAATTATATCAACCTAAATTGACTAAAAAAGTGAAACTAGTAAGAATTAGGAAAATGGATTCTCATAGACTTGAATGTTAAAATCTGATCCGGAAAAACTGATGAGAATAGTACATGCAATGAGTTTAAAGGGAACCAACCAGCAGGGTTTAGAACTGTGTCCTTCTCATCTGAAAGTACTGAAACTGAACGGAGGGAGAGGGTTTGGCTTACAGCCGAAAGGCATGGCCACAGAGGAGGAAAAGAAAAGCCCAAATAGTGACGCAGTGCTGCACACATCAGTCACCTGCTGCCCTGTTTTCCAGGAGTTTTATGACACTTTTCTCTGCAATCAAACATGGAATCATTCAAGTAAAGGTGTGATTGCACTCATTATCCTAGTGTCTGTAAAGGTACCATCACACGTAACAATATCGCCACCATATGTCCGGCAAAATGACGTGAGCGCGCACGTTCCAGGCACGTTTTTGCACATCCCCATCGCCCTGTTACACATAGACATCTCGCATGCGATGTTCAGCGATCCTGGGTTCCGGAAATCGCCTGGCGCAGACCGGAAGCAAATTCACATTCCTACCTCGCCGCCAAAACCCTGCGTGACACGCCACCACCTCATGAGCGATGTGGGCGTAGAGCGTGAGCGCGGCGAGGAGACAGGCGTGCCAGAGTGTTGTACACCACGCCCCTACCACTCCGATTGGCAAACACAACTGCCTCGCCATTGGTCAGCCTTGTCAGGAAGTCTGCCCACTACATGACGCATGTGTTCTTTCTATTATATCGCGATTCAAATATGGCGCCTTAGCCATGGCCAGCCAATGGGAACGCAGGAGCGACCACCAATCGCGGCAGATGGGGCGCACCAAACAGAACACTCAGGCACACCTCTGGAATTGCTTCCAGATGGCCTGAGCTCGCTTTCTACATCGCCATCGCCCAGTCACACGGCATTATGCGCAGAAATCGACTGATTTCTCAGCAGGGCGATCAGGCGACATTCCACCGGCGATTTCACGCCGTAACATCTCCCTGTCTCACGCCACTACGCACAGGTGATGTGGTTTTGACATCGCCGAAATACACACATTTATGGCGATATGGAAGCCATATTGCCACGTGTGTCGGTACCTCAAGGCTCTGGCTTCACTTCCCTTTAAAGAGGTTCTCCAAGAATTAAATAAAATAGTCCCTGTCACATTATTCAGATGACAGCCTATTTCAGTCAAGTTGCAGGATGGGCTGCAATCTGAAAATTGACAGCTCCTAAGACCTGTGTATCAACTGTCAGAGGTGCTGTATTGTAAGTACATGTATTGTTAAGCTGCAGGAGAAGGGCTGTGACATCAGAAGAAATAAAGCAATCTTTTGTACTCAATTGAGAAGATTTGTTTCTTCTCATGTCACAGACCTTTCCCTCAGCTTACTGAGGTTTGTGTGCTTACGACACAGACCTCTTTAATTTGAGAGACAGGCCCATCTTGATGTGTGAATAGAATGAGATGTTGATTGAATGACATGATGGGGTCCATTTTATTACATTCTTACAGAACCCCTTTAATGGAGCAGACACAGATCAAAGCAGATGTGTGAATGGTTCTACTATTCTCTATTTCTCTACGGGTTAATTTTAAAAATTAAGAAGCCACATGTAGAAGAGAGGAGCGGGTGGAAAAAGGATAGCGCTGCCATTAAAGAATCATAGACCCATCGGATTCCAAGGATCGTGATAAAAAAGGATTTTATTGTGTTTCAATGCGTTTCATGGGCTTCCCACTTCTTCAAGAAAAGTATATTTTCTCTTCTACACATGGCTTCTCCTCTATATGAGTGGTGTGCTGCAGCCTTATATGCTCAGATAGTGGTTGTGGCTCTCGCAAACTGACCAGGTGAGTGGTTCTGATACCATTCCTAACTAAGTTTATATTGGATTAGACCCTATATGTGCTTGTCTTCCTTCAAGTTCAGTTTTAAAAATTGGACAGAACACAGCTGAGAAATAATGATGCGTGAATGTCTGTCACGTGTTGAGCGCTTTGCAGTCCATGTATGTTGCTGCTGTGATTTAAATCGGAGTTTATTTCCTTTAGCACATCCAGAGTTAATGCCAGAAATCTGCCATCTGTGGTTCTGCATGTGGAGGTGTTGGGGTGTGTCATAGCATTGAAGTAATTCTACTTTTTTTCCACCGGGTGTTGCAGATAGAGTTCAGTCTCTACTAGGACCCCTTGCAGTGAGGATGTGCTGTGCTGCTACTGCTGTTCCTTTCCATAGGAGCTGCTGGGCTTTCCCAGTCCATGGGACCTGATCAGCAGTGACTCACCGTAGCCGGGGGTACACGTAGCGGGCGTTGTTTCTCCTCCAGTCACGGAACCGCGCCTGCGGTGGTGTAGGCCCGGTGGTCCAGATCAATAGGGGAATGGCGGAACAGTGGGGGTGATTTGTCTTCGTGACGCCACCTGCGGGTGTTCTGGTAACTTTACCAGCGCTGTTCGGGTCTCCGGGGGATGTTATACAGCGAGATGGAACGCTCCCCACAGGATGAGCGGGAATCCCCGGAGCCGGGAGCTGCGCAAGATGTTGTGAGGCAGCTGCGGGATGCTGCGCGCTGAATCCAGGAGTAATGGACAACCACACAAAGTCTCTTTTAGGTACCTTTACTTGATAGTAGTCAGGTACACTCGGACCGGGATAGTGAAGTTGGCACTTCTGGAGTTTCACAGCAAGCAGTGTTAGGCTTCCTTTCTCTACTTCTGTTGCTAAGGTCGGGTGGATGTGGAATCCAGCCGGACCGGGCAGTGTATTCAATGGAACTTGCTTCACCTGGTTAACAGCACTGAGGGCACTGTAAAAGGGTCTGAGCAGGATCAGTACTCTTCCCTGGGCTCTCGTGGATGGGTGCATCAGGTGGAACAGGTGGCTAAACCTCCTGTTGATGGTGCTGGTTCTCTGTGGTGGCTGGGCAGCTCTCACAGCTTCGGTTCCAGTCACCGGTTAATTTGGAAAGAGTCTGGTTAACTCTGTTTTCCTGAGAGGTGATCTCCTTCTTCCTATTATCCCAATTGCAGGGATCTCCACTGGCTAACAGGCTGGTTGGGCCTAGTGTGTTCCTCATAGGGTGGAGGTTTCACACAGGCTGGCAGCTCTTGTAGCGTCTACCACACTCTGAAGTTTCTCCCTCCAAGACTCTTTTTATAGGGGGAACTGGCTCTGGAACGCTTTGGCTGCGACCTCCGCAGTTAAATCCTTAACTGGAACGACTACCAGGAATCTTGAGTAGTGATCAACGATGGTGAGAGCGTAGGTATACCCGGTTCGACTTGGGGTAAGCTTCACATGGTCGAGAGCAACTATTTCAAGAGGTTTGGTGGTAACAATTGGCTGCAACGGAGCTTTCTGAGTTAGATGGTCTTTTCTTCGAAGGTGACATGGTCCACAGTTTTTACACCATTTGTCAATGGAGCCTCTCATGCCGACCCAATAGAACCGATCCTTCAGGAGTCTCTCCAGTTTCTTCCATCCAAAGTGTCCGGCATCGTCATGGTATGCTTCAAGGATCATCTGGACTTCAGTCTTGGGAACTACAATCTGCCAGATTAGTTCATGGGTTCTTGGATTGAGGTATCTTCTGCATAGTTTACCTTGGTAGACGAACAACCTTCCTTTCTCCTTCCACAGGCGTTTAGCATTTGGTGAGGCATCAGAGTCCATGTTGGCGTGTTCTTGAGTGATTAGATCCCTTACCAGGCTGACATCTGGGTCGTTGGCTTGAGCCTCCTTCCAGTCATGGTGAGGTAACGGGTTCACGGTCCTCTCTACACGTGTCTGGTTTCTCTGATGACATGTTGCTGTACCGGAACGGTGGAAAGCAGGTAGTTCAATCTCTTCTAGGTCATCTATGTCTTCTCCCTCTTCAGGAAGATGAGGCATTCGGGACAGGGCATCAGCATTGCCGTTCTTGTGACCTGCCCGGTACTTTACAGTGAAGTCGTAGTTAGCGAGTCTTGCTACCCAACGCTGTTCTAGGGCTCCCAGCTTTGCAGTCTCTAAGTGCGTTAGAGGATTGTTATCTGTGAAAGCTGTGAACGGGGCGGACGCCAGGTAATGTTTGAAACGCTCTGTGATCGCCCAGACCAGGGCCAGGAACTCCAGCTTGAAGGAGCTGTAGTTTTCCGGGTTCCTCTCGGTGGGACGGAGCTTTCTGCTGGCGTAGGCTATCACCTTCTCCTTGCCCTGCTGACGTTGAGATAGGACTGCTCCTAGACCTTCATTACTTGCGTCTGTGTACAGTAAAAACGGTAGATTGTAGTCAGGGTAGGCCAGGATTTCTTCTCCGGTTAAAGCGTCTTTCAGCGTTTTGAAGGATTTGTCCTGCTCTGGGCCCCAGTGGAACGGGGGTCCCCTGATCTTGCCGTTTTTGGATTGACCCACTAAGAGATCTTGCATGGGGGCGGCTATCTTGGTATAGCCTTTGATGAAGTGTCGGTAGTACCCGACCAGTCCTAGAAATTGACGTACCTCTTTGTGATTGGTGGGTGCTGGCCAGTCCTTGATGACGGTGACCTTATCCGGATCCGGTGCTACGCCTTCGGCGCTGACCACATGTCCTAGGTATTGGACCTTGGGTTTCAGCAGGTGGCACTTGGACGGTTTCAGTTTCATCCCGTACTTGGACAGTGACTCGAACACTTCACTCAGGTGTTGGAGGTGGTCTTCATAGGTCTGAGAGTAGACAATGACCTCATCAAGGTATAACAAGACAGTCTCAAAGTTCTTGTGGCCCAAACAACACTCCATAAGTCTCTGAAATGTTCCTGGGGCATTGCACAACCCGAATGGCATACTGTTGAACTCGCATAAGCCCATAGGAGTAGTGAAAGCTGTCTTCTCACGATCCTCCTCTGCAACGGCAACCTGCCAGTACCCACTAGTAAGATCTAATGTGGAGAAGTAGTTGGCAGATTTGAGTGCAGCTAGTGACTCTTCTATGCGTGGTAACGGGTATGCATCTTTGTGTGTGACTTTGTTGATTTGCCTATAGTCTACGCACATCCTCATACTACCATCTTTCTTTTTAACCAGGACTAGTGGTGCGGCCCAGGGACTACAGCTATCCCTAATGACTCCTGCATTCTTCATGTCCTGAAGCATCTCTTTTGCTTTCTGGTAGTGAGTGGGTGGTATAGGCCTGTACCTTTCTTTGATAGGTGCATGGTTGTTTGTTGGGATATGATGTTGTACCCCTTTAATCCTCCCAAAGTCAAGTGGGTGCTTGCTGAACACTTGCTCATACTCCCGAACCACCCGGTATACTCCATTTTTCTGGTGAGAGGGTGTATTGTCAGTTCCTACACTGAAGTCTTGACACCATTTCTCTAACTGATCTTTGGAGTGAGGGGGTTCATCAGTGACTATTTGGTTTGAGGATTTTACATCAATCACAGCATCATCTTTTACTTGGTACAATTTTGCAACAGTTGCATATCTTGGCAGTCTGACTTCGTCATCACCATAATTCAATATGCGTACGGGGACTCTCCCCTTTCTTACGTCGACTAACCCTCTGGCTGTCAAGAGCGTAGGACTACTATCGGACATTACAGGTTCTACTACAGCTTGGTAGTCCTGCCCTCTGAGGCCTATGGCTGCTCGACACCAGATCATCATTTCACTTCTGGGTGGTACCACAATTGGAATGGGATCTGTGACCCTTACTCTACCAATCTCACCATTTGACAATGTTACCTGTGGTTGATACACCAGAGCTCTGATCTGCT
Organism: Allobates femoralis; assembly: GCA_033576535.1. Lineage (NCBI taxonomy): Eukaryota > Metazoa > Chordata > Amphibia > Anura > Aromobatidae > Allobates > Allobates femoralis. The sequence goes on along the minus strand of JARQOC010000003.1, from coordinate 70,614,729 downwards.
TTTGGATAGCCCTCTTTTCTCTGGGTTTACTGGCTTCAGCACTCTGTTGGAGTAAAAACAACACTTCATCGAGGCATTTGATCATGACATTGGTACCCAATATGACATATGGATCCTTGTGGTTAGGCTTATCCTGGACCACTAAGATACCCTGGTTTTTCAACTGCACCCTCCCCACCTTTACTGTAGCTTCCCACTGTCCCTCTATGGTAACCGGTATACCATTAGTGGCTTCAAGGTTCATCTCGGGGTTAGGGGGTTCTAGCTTAACATCTGGCCAGAACTGCTTGTAAAGGGTACTGGGGATGGATGTCACCTGGGATCCAGTGTCTATCAAGGCGGAGATAGCGATGCCATCGATGACGATTGGTAGGTATGGACAGTCTCCCACATACTTGTGTTCCCAGCTGGACGTAGGGCCTGGACAGTCTACTCCTGGGGTTGGCCCTTCTCGCCCAGGGGTTGCTCGTTTAAAGGACGGGATTGAAGGTTGCGTCCTCCTAAGTCGTTCTGCTGACTGTTGCGGCGTCTGTCAGGACTGCGGCGGTCTGCAGGTTTTCACCCATCTTGACATCTGGCCTCCCAATTCCCAATCCGCTATACCTCCCCGTAACAATGTTGCTTTAGACTGTCTGCTGGAAATTCGCACAGGGTGGTGAGTGGGGTCTGTAAGACCTATGCATTAATGAAATATTTCTGTTAACATACATAATAGGTGTATTAAATCCAGCACATCAGACAATAGTTTATGAATAATATTCTATGATATTGTGTATTTCCTCACTAGTGTGCCTATTGTAACATTGTTTTTTGTTGTTTTCTAAGACAGGACTGCAGGCAAACTGCTTCATATATAAACCCAATTTTTTCACAGTTCCAAAGTGGTGCTGAACAAGGGTTAACCACGTGATTTCAGTGTGATCAAATATTTAATTTAGCATCAAAACAGTATTTTATAACACTGGAAATGTTACATTGTAGCAGTCTTTTATACACTATGCACAAAGAATGTGAAGCGTTACCTCCATCCACAATACAAGATGCCAATAATTCATGGTAGGTATAAGCCCCTTGTAGCTGACAACAGATATACAGGAGTAAATACAATAGTGATATAATTTACGAGTGTGTGCATTGCAGGATGGAGCACGCTCCTATAGCTAAGCAGCAGGCTTTACGTCAGACTGGAAAATCTATCATTTTCTCAGTGATCTGTTTAATCCCTGAGAAAACAAAATGACCCACTGAAATGCCAGAACACAAAGGGTTACACAAGTTTATGCGAAACCACACATCCATAATGAGCGTAAGGCTGTGAAGGCGGCCAGGACTCACTGATGTAATACTCATTTATTTATTTTACATATTTGTATAAAAATATACAAAAAATGTTTAGGCTTTTTTTTCTAAATCCATGCTTTCTTTAAAAGCATAAATGTTTTATTCGTTTTATTTTATTGTCCTCCAGCTCGATCTCCAGCCATGGTGACTTGATGGATGAACGCTCTGTATTAAAATCGATCTTGTGAAGCCTAGATAGGTCCACCAGGGTCTTCTCCAAGACTAGATAGGTCCACCAGGGTCTTCTCCAAGCCTAGATATATCCTCGAGGGTCTTCTCCAAGCCTAGATAGATCATCCAGGGTCTTCTCCAAGCTTTGATGGGTCCACCAGGGTCTTTTCCAAGCCTAGATAGATACTCCAGGGTCATCTCCAAGCCTAGATAGGTCCTCCAGGGTCTTCTCCAAGCTTTGATGGGTCCACCAGGGTCTTCTCCAAGCCTAGATAGGTCCTTCAGTGTCTTCTCCAAGCCTAGATAGATCCTCCAGGGTCATCTCCAAGCCTAGATAGGTCCTCCAGGGTCTTCTCCAAGCTTTGATGGGTCCACCAGGGTCTTCTCCAAGCCTAGATAGGTCCTTCAGTGTCTTTTCCAAGCCTAGATAGATCACCCAGGGTCTTCTCCATGCTTTGATGGGTCCACCAGGGTCTTCTTCAAGCCTAGATAGGTCCTTCAGTGTCTTCTCCAAGCCTAGATAGATCCTCCAGGGTCATCTCCAAGCCTAGATAGGTCCTCCAGGGTATTCTCCAAGCTGTGATGGGTCCACCAGGGTCTTCTCTACCGTTATCTTGATAGTATCAAGCCATCGGGTTGCTAGTCTTCCTCTTAAACCTTGTTCTTTATATTCTTCCTACCATATTCCGAGAGGTTGGAAAAGTTGAGCTTGTTTAGCTTAACACAAGGGTCAAGACATGACTTATTCCTTCCAAAGACAATACTAAGGAGCAGGGGCCTCACTGCGGGTGGGAGAAAGGTGATTCCAGCATCTACATAGGAAAGCGTTCTTTACAGTTAGAGCAGTAAGACTCTGGATGACGACCACAAGAGGTAGTAATGGCAGAACCTATAACCGCTTTTATAGAAGGACTCGATCATTTCCAGCAAAAATGGCATTGTGGGTTATAGATAATTTAGTGACAAAGATGGTGGAGTAAGGTTGAACTTGATGGACCTAGATCTTGTTTTCAACCTATGTAACTATGTAATCAACAGGATGAACACGGCAGGGCGTAGAGTGAGCAAGAAATTGCTTAGTTACTAACAGACCGCAGACGTCCTAATCCACATTACTACCAAGGTAAGGTAAAACTGTAGGGAACAAATAGCTGTACAATATAAGTATAGCTACTACACAAGTACAAGAAGAATGGTTCCAAAAGAGTAGGCTGACCCGCCAAACCCGATTCACATTTCATTTTAATCAATGATTAACACTATGGACAAATTAGTGTGCCTACTTTATATGTTTAGACAAAGTATGGGTTTATAAACATGTGTCCTAAGACAATTTTACCTTTATAAGGGCCCTTTCACATCAGCGTTTTTTTCAAATCGCGGCAGATGCGGTGAAAAAAACGCATCTGCCGCGATTACCGCATACTGGCTGCACTTGCGGCACCGTTGCGGCGCGGTTGCGGTAAACGCCATACAAGGTATAGGCGGACTTGTGGCAAGTGCGGCAGGTGCGGCCGAGAAAAAGAATGCTGTCAGCCGTGTTTTTTTTGCGGCCGCACCTGCCGCAAGTGCCAAAACCGCACTTGCCGCACTTGCCACAAGTCCGCCTATACCTTGTATGGCGTTTACTGCAACCACGCCGCAACCGTGCCGCAAGTGCCGCCGGAATGCGGTAATCGCGGCAGATGCGTTTTTTTCACCGCATCTGCCGCAAATTTAAAAAAACGCTGATGTGAAAGGGCCCTTATACTTTATATATTGGTCCTTGCTCATTTATTGAGTCATGTTGTGCCATACAAGCAAATGTTGGAATCACATCAGTTTGAAGAGTGAAATAATGCTAAATGGTCATATAGAAGGAACCGAGGCCTACATGAGCTGTTTAGACATATAGCCCAATCACTCTTTGTAGCTGATCTCAATTCAGTTTAATTGATGGCGGTGTCAAATATGGGATACATTTTCTATACACTTTCACATTGTGATTTTCTTGGATCCGTGGCTGTCCATTGTAAAACGGACAGCCACGGATCCGATTTGGCCCCCATGTATCCCTATGGGCAATGGATCGGATCGGATTTGGCCTTATTGCCATCCGATTTGTGTCGTATCCGATTCTGTCCAATTTTTTGCTGTACCCAAAATCGGAGACTGCTCCGGTTTTGGGCACAGCAGACCAAATTGGACAGTATAGGATCAGACATGATCTGAGGCCATTGGAGCACGGGTCCGAGAAAACACAGGATCGTTTCTCGGACCCGATTTTAGTGTACTGAGCATGCTCAGTACACTAAAACTGCCCTCTTCCCCTTTAATTTCACTTCCGCAATGTATATACATACATGGTTAAATGGTTAAAAATAAAAAAAAACTCACCTCTCCGGCGTGTGTCCCGCGCCGTCTAGCTCCCGGGGCTTAAGGACCTGGCGTTTCCATGGCAACCTGATCAGCTGATGTGGTCACATGACTGCACCAGCCGATCAGGTTGTCACATAACCGCATCAGCGGTTTAAATCTCCCACCCACCGATCAATTTTGGCGGGCGTGGGATTTCAACCGCTTAGCTGTTGCGGTCATGTGACAAGCCGATCAGCTGATGCGGTCATGTGACAACCCGATCAGCTGATGCGGTCATGTGACAACCCGATCAGGTGATGCTGTCATGTGACCGCATCAGCTGATTGGGTTTCCACGACAACGCCAGGTCTTTAAGCACCAGGAGCTAGATGGAGCACATTGGGGGACTTGCTAGAGAGGTGAGCATATATATTTTTTATTTTTAACATTTGCTTTTACTTAAGTTCACTTTGCAGGCTCGGGCTTTCTGTGTCTGGGTCCGTCGTAATCATGGACTCGGACACAGAAATGGCATCCGGAGGTCACGTCCGATGCGATCCTTTTCCTGTCCGTGGGGTCCTGCAAAAAGTAGGATATCCACGAACAGGAAAAAATTGCAATGTGGAACCAGCCTTAAGGTACCGTCACACAGGGACATATCGCCGGCGATATTGCCGGGGATCGCGGGAGCGCGCATCCCTGACAACATCGCCGGTGAGATGTCACACTGAGCAACTTACCGGCGATGTCGCCGGCTAGTTGCCGTGGCTATCGCTTGCTGGGTTTGCCCAGCAACCCAGCAAGCGATCACTCGCAATGTTAGATATAGGCGGAATCGCCCGCAACATTGCAGGTTGCCGCGTTACACAGGGCGATCAGGCATGATCGCCTGAGCAACATCGCCAGGTTTCCCAACATTGTTGGGAAACCTGGCGATGTGACTCAGGCGATTCATCGCCTGATTATCGCCCTGTCACACGAGGCAACTCGCCGGCGATGTCGCCGCAACCTGGCCACGCCCCTCAGTTGCCGGCAACATCGCCGACGATATGTTCCTGTGTGAAGGTACCTTTAGAGTGTTTAAAGATGATTTGTAAAAAAGAGTTTTTTAAACAAGACATTACTTTGCAGTGGATCCAACCGCAATTATTTTTTATTATTATTTATTATTATAGCAACATTTATTCCATGACGCTTTACATGTGAAAAGGGGCATATATAGACAAGAACAATATTCATGAACAATGCAAGACACACACAGGTACAGAAGGAGTGAGGAACTTGCCCACGAGGGCTCACAGTATACAAGGGATGGGTGAGGATACATTAGGAGAGGAGAGAGGACCCTGCCCGTGAGGGCTCACAGTCTACAAGGGATGGGCAAGAATACAGTAGGTGAGGAGAGAGGACTCTGCCCGTGAGGGCTCACAGTCTACAAGGGATGGGCAAGAATACAGTAGGTGAGGAGAGAGGACTCTGCCCATGAGAGCTCATAGTCTACAAGGGATGGGTGAGGATACAGTAAGTGAGAAGAAAAGACCCTGCCCGCGAGGGCTCACAGTCTACAAGGGATGAGTGAAGATACAGTAGGTGAGGAGAGAGGACCCTGCCCGCTAGGGCTCACAGTCTACAAGGGATGGGTGAGGATACAGTAAGTGAGAAGAGAAGACCCTGCCCGCGAGAGCTCATAGTCTACAAGGGATGGGTGAGGATACAGTAGGTGAGGAGAGAGAACCCTGCCCACGAGGGCTCACAGTCTACAAGGGATGGGTGAGGATACAGTAGGTGAGGAGAGAGAACCCTGCCCACGAGGGCTCACAGTTTACAAGGGATGGGTGAGGATACAGTAGGTGAGGAGAGAGAACCCTGCCCACGAGGGCTCACAATCTACAAGGGATGGGTGAGAGGATACAGTAGGAGAGGGTAGAGCTGGTCATGCAGTGGTTCAGTAGACTGAGGATCACTGCAGGTTGTAGGCTTGTCAGAAGTGTCCTAGATGAGAAGACTCCACACTGGATCTACTTTGTATTCTGACATGAAAATTAGACTAAATATTAACCTGTAGAAGGGGAGTGAAGCATAGCCCGGTGTCTGTGTGTCCTGTGTGATTGCCCGATGAGGCGTGTACTGCACACATTGATCAATGGAAGGACAGACAGCCAGAATCCAAATCTTCAAGGATAACAAATCCTTATTCACAGACTGCACAAGAGGACTTCACAGCCCCTGTATGACTTCAATCACACCATGACTTCCTCCTATGTGTGATTTACTTGGTGAAGAAATGGTTTTCCCCTTAGTAGTGCAATCTTATGAAAGGGTATCCTGTTCATCAGATTGCCTCTCTCTGTGCATTCACAAAGATGTAGCAAACGGGACAATGTTATAGACAAATATATTATTAGTGCAATTAGTAATATTATTATACCTCATAACAATGTATAAAGTGATAGAATGACAATTGCAGTGTGGCGCACCTGCGACCAGGGTGGCCACATAGGGAACTGCAGCCATGCAGAAGGTAGACGGTTTGTGCACCAAACACGCTCACAGCACACACACCCACCAGAGCACAGCACCCAACCCGGAGCCCGGGACTCTAGGCGCGCAAGGGGTGGTAGGGGTTAAGAGGAATGTGGGTGGGAAGGAAGGAAGGTCAGGTGGTAGACCAGTACAAAAGGAAGGAAAGAAGAGGATGGAGTTAGTAAGCCAGAGTGAGCCAAGCTGTAAAGACAAGACCAGAGACAGAAAGTGACACATCCCGGTGGGGTTGGGCTCCCTGGAGACGCAGAATCCACAGAGACACAGATCCATGGAGAGAAAGCTCATCCATAGCCGACATCCCAGGGGAATGTGAGGACAGAGACAGGACCGGTATCACCGGGTCCGAGGAACACGGCAGCACCGATCAACTACAGGCGGGGTAGATTCCCCTTGAAGTAACTGGAATCCACATGGGTTAGAAGGAGCCTGGTAACACCTTGGGGAACAGAGTTACTGCAGGCTAGGCACATACCAGAGTGTTGGCTCTGAGGGGGACTGGATTTCACACCGACTTCCCAGACAAACCAACGGGTAGCTTTAATTCCAAGTTGGAGTTCCTACCACCAGGGTTGGAGGCACAGCAGCAACCACAAGGACCCGGCTTACCGCCCAGGCACATAGGGGGAAGCTACATGCAAGGGGCCGAGCTGCTGCCATACAATCCACAGAGAGGACAGAGAAAGTGAGAACAAGCCTGAAAGGACATATAGAAGGAGTGAGGGGTCTCAGAGCGACAGGCTGGCTGCAGAGGGCTAAGTGTTACCGGAGTTAACTGTGTGAAGCTGTTAAGAACTGAACTGTGCCGTGAACTGTGTGACTTGGAAGAACTTGAGAGTAAACCCGGTGAACCCTGCTTCAGTGTCATTGTCTAATTCCAGGTATTCTGAACTGTGCATTACATACCTTTTACCTTGCCAGGAGCAGCCCGACCCACGGCGGGCTCATCCATCTGGCTGCAGCCCCATCATCTATCCATCCTCCTGGCAGAGCTGCGCTGCAGCGGTGGTCCCATCACTGACCACAACCCGTGGGTGGCGTCACGACAAACTATCCCTGTAAATACCCCTTTACTTGTGACAACCTGGGACACGGTCCGAACCAGAACCGCCGTGATATCCCCAGCACTACCCCTGTCCGGTAGCGAGTACCCCGTCCCAGTGGGCTCCACAACTTGGCGTCATGAACAGGATGAACCCGGTCCAAAAGAACCGGACCCCGTGTGCTTAAAAATCGTGTTTTGGACTTTTCCCGCCAAATCGGGGCTTAATGGCGGCCATGGAAGCCTGAAGCCATGTGCAAGGGAGGCGTGCCCAGACCCCCCATCATGGGCCGGCCCGGTGCAAAGCGGGAAAAGAAAGGCCCGCCCTGGCTCCCCTTAACTCCGGGGGAGCCAGCCCTCAATCCTAAAGATGAGCCTTCGCCCCCAAGTACACCTACCAATGAGAAGTTGGGGGAGCTGAAGAGGAAGTCGACGCCCAGGAAAGGCGGGACAGGAAACCGGATGCGGAGCAGTCGCCATTGCAGTACACACGGACGGAAGAAGAGGATGCTGAAGAGAGCGCTGCTGCAGAAAGACCTGGAGTGATCCCTGAGGGCCCACTAGAAGTGACTGTGGAGGAACCTGGCCAGGGAGAGACCTACAGTGATCGAGGCAGCATGGCGGAAGGAGGAAGGAGAAGTCCGGAGGTCCAAGACACCCGTGGGGTGTGCTGCGACTGCTGACCCAGCAGATGACCCGGTCCCAAGCTGAGCGGAGGACCCGGATTCAAGTAGACGTGCACCAGAGTCAACAGTTCCTGTCTGAGCAGCCCGGCTGGGTTGGCGCCTTCAGTAACATCCGGAGAGAGGAAGAACGCTGCAATGAGATTCTCATGGATGTATCTGTTCCCAGAGCTGCACCACGACATACCACCAGTGTGATCGACCCACTAGGAGCCCTGGAAGAGGGATGGTTACCGCTGCTGGAGCCCTTGATTCCCGCGCCTACGATAACTGAGGTGAGAGGGGAGCAGCTGGTGGGAGAGGAGCGAGGCAAACAATGACTTGATGGGTTTTCTTGGGGACCCTGGCGGACCAACAGGCCCTGCAGAGATTATAACCCGGGAAGAGTATATGAGGCGATGCATCCGCAAGTGGGAAAAGGAAGAAATAGAGCGGCGAGTCCAAAAGCAGATTATGATCGTCCGTACTATAGAGGCCAAAGCAGTAGCCCGGCATGATAGAATTGTGCAGAGATCCCCACGGCACCAGGGACAAATTGTAAAAATCATCGAAGCAAAGGGGTTTGTATTTGCCCGAGAACCCGGTGTTGCAAGGGACGTATTTATCAACAGACGAGATTTGGAAGCGCACCTTCCAGCAAAGCACCTGGACAGCAAAGTAAGAACCGGAGAATGGGTCTCCAACAATGTCGTACCCGGAGAGAGAGGTCCATATGGGGTTAAAGTGAGGAAGCTATCACTAAGAACTCCAGAAGAAGATGAACCCCCAGGCCTAGAGGATCCTGAGACAGCCCACCCGGATCCAGTCGTTCACCCGGATCCAGTTGTCAACCCGGATTCAGCAACTCCTGAAGAAACTGTTGCAGCAAAGACCACGGTGGATGCAGCTACACAAACCCCAGGCAGCTACCTGTTAACCCATGCCTTAGAATTGCTGAAGTTATTCCCAAGAAGGAGGGAACCACAAGTTCTAACGTGGAAAATGGAGAAGAAGAAGGAATGAAGACCCATTCCTGCAACAAAGAACTGTAAGTGTGAATGTGATGTGATCCTTAGTGACTCCATCCCATACCTGAATGAATGAATGAATGAATGAATTAATTAATTGTTTTTTTCCCCCTGTTTGTCTTTTATGTGTTCATAGACATTCATACCATGGACAATGAGATGGTAAAAACGTTCATTGTATATAGTTGAGCACCCGGTGTGCTCCCCATTGGTTTTAAGACCAAGGAGCACAGTGAGACTGGGTACGCACACTTGAACTTGAACTGAAACTGCAGAATGCTTTTGAACAGTTTTGAAGCACTTGTGCCCTTTTAGATTTTATACTTTTTTGAGAGAAAAGTAATGTGTTTTGTACGAGTTTTAAAAGTTTAGCACTTAACCCGGTGGGCTAATAGAGAGCCGGTATTATTATGCCAAAGGACTCTTGAGACTGTAACAGTGACTGAGTAACCCGTGTCCGAAGGGTTAAGAAAGTGTGGTGTAAGGTGCCGGCACGGAGAGTTACAACTTTGCCACAAGTTGGTGTCCCGAGGGCCCGGAGGGCTCAGCACTTGCAGCCAAGAATGGGCTGAGCACTGTGCTTAATGTAAATAGTTAATTTAATGCAACATTTAAGAACCTGTGCCTCCTTAAGTGGAAGATCAAGAACTGCTTAATATTAATGTTGTTATAAAATAAAATGCCTTTTTCAGAGGGATGCATGCCGGACGGCGTGGGGACACGCCGGTTTAACTCTGGGGAAATGTGGCACCCCTGTGACCGGGGTGGCCCATAGGGAACTGCAGCCAGGCAGAAGGTAGACGGTGTGTGCGCCAAACACCCTCACAGCACACACACCCACCAGAGCACAGCACCCAATCCGGAGCCCGGAACTCCAGGCGAGCAAGGGGTGGTAGGGGTTAAGAGGAAAGTGGGTGGGAAGGAAGGTCAGGTGGTAAACCAGTAGAAAAGGAAGGAAAGAGGAGGAAGGAGTTAGTAAGCCAGAGTGAGCCAAGCTATAAAGACAAGACCAGAAACAGAAAGTGACACATCCCGGTGGGGTTGGGCTCCCTGGAGATGCAGAATCCACAGAGACACAGATCCATGGAGAGAAAGCTTGTCCATAGCCGGCATCCCAGGGGAATGTGAGGACAGAGATCGGACCAGTATGGTCCAAGGAACATGGCAGCACCGACCAACTACAGGCAGGGTAGATTCACCTTGAAGTAACTGGAATCTACACGGGTTAGAAGGAGCCTGGTAATACCTTGGGGAACAGGGTTACTGCAGGCTAGGCACATACCAGAGTGTCGGCTCTTAGGGGACTGGAGTTTCACACCAGCTTCCCAGACAAACCGACGGGGAGCTTTATTCCAAGTTGGAGTTCCTACCACCAGGGTTGGTGCCACAGCAGCAACCACGAGGACCCGGCTTACCGCCCAGGCACATAGGAGGGAGCTACATACAAAGGGCCGAGCTGCTGCCATACAATCCACAGAGAGAACAGAGAAAGTGAGAACAAGCCTGAAAGGACATATAGAAGGAGTGAGGGGTCTCAGAGCGACAGGCTGGCTGCAGAGGGCTAAGTGTTACCGGAGTTAACTGTGTAAAGCTGTTAAGAACTGAACTGTACCGTGAACTGTGTGACTTGGAAGAACTTGAGAGTAAACCCGGTGAACCCTGCTTCAGTGTCCGTGTCTGATTCCAGGTATTCTGAACTGTGCATTACATACCTTTTACCCTGCCAGGAGCAGCCCGACCCGCAGCGGGCTCATCCATCTGGCTGCAGCCCCATCATCCATCCATCCTCCTGGCAGAGCTGTACTGCAGCGGTGGTCCCATCACTGACCACAACCCATGGGTGGCGTCACGACAAACTATCCCTGTAAATACCCCTTTACTTGTGAGAACCCGGGACACGGTGCAGATCAGAACCACCGTGATATCCCCAGCAGTACCCTGGTCCGGTACCGAGTACCCCGTCCCAGTGGGCTCCACACCAGCTCTGCTACATTTGTGTGTGTACTGCATATACAACAATTAGCCGTCACATCAAAATCTCAGTCAAGTGAATAACATTGATTATCTTGTGACAATGGCAAAGGCTGGAATATATTGGGCAGCAAATTACCAGTTCTTGATGTGCTGGACGTAGGATGTCCATGTGTAAGCGTCAGACCAATTTTGTCACGTACTAAATTGGTTACTGTTTCAAAGTAAAGGCCTATACAGACAATTCAATGATCATCAACAATCATGTGTAAGAATGCTCGGTCTTTATTTTCCACCTTGTAAACATGTTACTCAGCTGTCCCGACTCCAGTGCCATGTCTTGTTTCCTTCCCCTGTTTTTGACTCCTTTGTGCTAGAACATGCTGTGTTATAGTGGTAAGGTCATGTTGGGCGCAGGGAGCGTGACAGGGACGCACGGACCAAAGATGTCCATCGCACTGCACCAAACGGATGGTGAGACACCAGGGAGGGACAAATACAGCGGAGGGCCCTGCTCATAGGAACAAGGGAGAGGTGACCTCCTGCTCTCACCTGCAGCTGTGCCCTGGTTTCCCTACCATTCCTATACAGGTTCTTTCAGTATGGGCAGATGACATGGGTGCAACTTCATAGATGGGTGGTAGCATTTGAGGCAATAATAGTTGAACAAAAATGAATTAGTGTAATAGTAGACTTCAAGGAAGTTGGAGATTCAGCAAAGGAAGATGAAGCAGAGTTGGGTAAATAGCACAGCTGTGCATACTTTGCAATGTAGCAGGGTAATGTTTGTCACAGAGTCCTGAGTAGCACTGACTAGATTTTACTGTAGCAAAGTAACAAAGCCTAGCATTGTAGCAAGAAGAGTAGTGCAGGAGATTCACTGTAGCTATATAAGAGAGCCTAGGAATATCGCAGAGCTGAGTAGGTCAGGAGACTCACTGAATGATGTAGTAGAGTACAGAAACTCTCTGTACCAATATCATCTGTGTGAAATCAAAGTAGAATTAAACCTAAGTAATAGCTGGCACAAAAATTATCTGAATATATAGTCGGCGTGCTGCAGTCTGTGTTGGCCTATAATTTAGGGCAACCTTCCCCTGCCCTGTAGCCATGCCTATTCCTCCATTTTACCATAGCTCAGGACCACAGACATACAATTCCAGCAGGCTTTAATTGCATTTGGAAGCATATAACCCACACAAGAAGTTGTATACCAGACGTAGTGACATAGATTTAGGTCCTGATAAGATGAGAACACCTTGGCGCGGTTATCGGGCTCTTTCATACTGGCCAGTGCTTGAGATAAGTTTCACAATTTTCTTTATAATCTGAAGCAGTTGGACCCAGGACCAGTGAGTAACAGATGCTGGATGCTGACAGGATGATTGTATTAATGATCTTCACCTTCCTGTCAGTTCTCGTTGGCCCATGTAATCAGGCTCCAATTGACTTATATGTAGTCAATCGACTCTCGTAAAGAGGAAACAAACCTATCATCTAAATGGGCTTTAGACAAAGCAATGTAAGTGAAGATAATGGATTTGGGGCAGTATTTTGGTATTACATTCACCAGTGACTTGTATACGCATGCCCTCACATACTGTACAGTATATACATTCTCCGGAATGTCAACACCAGCCTGGATAGATAAGGGCGGCTTCTGTATTGATAAATCATCTCCGGGACCATCCAACGCCTCTCTACTGAGCTGCACACAGATTTCCATGTTCACATATGGGTTGGTATTGCAAAACTGCCATATTTAACCCTAAAATATAATAGATATCATAATATAGACCAGGGGTCTCAAATACGTGGCCCGCAAAGCTTCCCACTGCGGCCCGGGGCCACCATAAAAAGATAAGCATGCCCCAGGCCATTGTACATGGAGCCGCCGCGGTACCCGCTTTATTGTGACTTCCGGGTACTGCTCAAACAAGTGCCTTCACTCCTGTACATTCATGGAAGCAGGCGGCCGGCAGACCAGACGCCTGCAGCTGATGTTGGCGTATGACGTCACAGGAGGCATCTGATTGGTCCACCAACCGCCTGCTTGCATGATTGTACAAGAGCGCTTGTTCGAGCAATACCCGGAAGTCACAATAAAGCGGGTACCGTGGCGGCTCCATGTACAATGGCCCGGGGCATCATTAAGGTGAGTGAGAGTTAGAGAGAGAGTGTGTGTATGTGTGAGTGTGTGTATATGTGTGAGTGTATTTGTGTGTATGTGAGTGAGTGTGTATGTGTATATGTGTGAGTGTATGTGTGTGTGAGTATGTGTGTGTGTGTGAATACTTCTGAGTGAGTGTGTATATGTGAGTATATATGTGTGTGAGTGTGTGTATGTTTGTTAGTCTGTATATGTGTGTGTGTGTATGTGAGTGTGTATATGTGTGTGTGCACATGTGAGTGTGTATATGTGTGAGTGATTGTATATGTGTGAGTGTTTTCCCGCTCCGCCTAGGCGGCACATCGCCGGCGGCTGTTGCCGGGTGCTGGCGGCCGCCTGGTGCCGCCTAATGCCGGGTGCTGCTGGGTGCTGACAGCTGCTAGCGACCGTTGGGTGCTGGCGGCTTCCAGGTACCGCCTAATGCTGGGTGCTGACAACTGCCAGATGCCACCTGGTGCCGCCTTCCAGGTGCTGCCGGGTGCCGCCTAACGCCAGGTGCTGCCGGGTGCCGCCTAACGCCAGGTGCTGGCGGCTACCTCCGGGTGCTGGCAGCTGCCGAGTGCCACCTGGTGCCGCTTTTTGGTTGTTCGCGGCTGCCAGGTGCCACCTAATGCCGGATGCAATAAACCTTGCATCAAAAACATCTAAAGGAGTGTGCAACTTTGTATCCATATTTGTATTTACTGGGATTGAAGAAATCCTGTTAGTTGGCACCTCCACTCACCACCTACGCGGTGTGCACACCATTATACCCTAATGCCGGGTGCTGGCAGCTGCCGGGTGCCACTTGGTGCAGCCTCCCGGGCTGTGCACTATTTTACCATGAAGGCCTGCTGCACAAAGTCTCCTCTAAACGGTTGTTGTAGAGATATGTCTGCTGCTAGACCTCTGTGTGGCATTGACCTGGTCTCTAATCTGAGCTGCTGTTAACCTGCGATTTGTGAGGCTGGTGACTCGGATGAACTTATCCTCTGCAGCAGAGGTGACTCTTGGTCTTCCTTTCCTGGGGCGGTCCTCATGTGAGTCAGTTTCTTTGTAGCACTTGATGGTTTTTTGCAACTGCACTTCGGGACACTTTCAAAGTTTTCTCAATTTTTCGGACTGACTGACCTTCATTTCTTAAAGTAATGATGGCCACTCGTTTTTCTTTACTTAGCTGCTTTTTTCTTGCCATAATACAAATTCTAACAGTCTATTCAGTAGGACTATCAGCTGTGTATCCACCAGATGTCTGCACAACACAACTGATGGTCCCAACCCCATTTCTAAGGCAAGAAATCCCACTTATTAAACCTGACAGGGCACACCTGTGAAGTGAAAACCATTTCCAGTGACTACCTCTTGAAGCTCATCAAGACAATGCCAAGAGTGTGCAAAGCAGTAATCAAAGCAAAAGGTGGCTACTTTGAAGAACCTAGAATATAAGATATATTTTCAGTTGTTTCACACTTTTTTGTTAAGTATATAATTCCACATGTGTTAATTCATAGTTTTGATGCCTTCAGTGTGAATCCACAATTTTCATAGTCATGAAAATAAAGAAAACTCTTTGAATGAGAAGGTGTGTCCAAACTTTTGATCTGTACTAATATATATATATATATATATATATATATATATATATGAGAGAGAGAGAGAGGAATATGGTGGCTGCATGATATTATATGGAGGACTATACAGACATGGCCAAACGTTTTGAGAATGATACAAATATTAATTTTAACAAAGTCTACTGCTTTAGTTTTTCTAATGGCAATTTGCATATACTCCAGAATGTCATAAAGAGTGATCAGCTTAACAGCAATTACTTACAAAGTCAATATTTGCTTAGAAAATGAAGTTTAACCCCCAAAACACATTTCAACATCATTGCAGTCTTGCCTTAAAAGGAGCAGCTAACATCGTTTTAGTGATTGTTCCATTAACACAGGTGTGGGTGTTGATGAGGACAGGGATGGCGATCAATCAGTCATGATTAAGTAAGAATGTCACCACTGGACACTTTAAAAGGAGGCTGGTGCTTGGTATCATTGTTTCTCTTCAGTTAACCATGGTTATCTCTAAAGAAACACGTGCAGCCATCATTGCACTGCACAAAAATGGCCTAACAGGGAAGAGTATCGCAGCTAGACAGATTGCACCTCAGTCAACAATCTATCGCATCATCAAGAACTTCAAGGAGAGAGCTTCCATTGTTGTCAAAAGGCTCCAGGGCGCCCAAGAAAGACCAGCAAGTGCCAGGACCGTATCTTAAAACTGTTTCAGCTGCGGGATCGGACTACCAGCAGTGCCGAGCTTGCTCAGAAATGGCAGCAGGCTGGTGTGAGTGCTTCTGCACGCACTGTGAGGCGGAGACTCTTTGAGCAAGGCCTGGTTTCAAGGAGGGCAGCAAAGAAGCCACTTCTCTCCAGAAAAAACATCAGGGGCCGACTGATATTCTGCAAAAGGTACAGGGAGTGGACTGCTGAGGACTGGGGTAAAGGTACAGGGAGTGGACTGCTGAGGACTGGGGAAAGGTAAAGGGAGTGGACTGCTGAGGACTGGGGTAAAGTCATTTTCTCTGATGAATCCCCTTTTCGATTGTTTGGGACATCTGGAAAACAGCTTATTCGGAGAAGAAGAGGTGAGCGCTACCACCAGTCTTGTCTCATGCCAACTGTAAAGCATCCTGAAACCATTCATGTGTGGGGTTGCTTCTCAGCCAAGGGAATCGGCTCACTCACAGTCTTGCCTAAAAACACAGCCATGAATAAAGAAGGGTACCAGAATGTCCTCCAAGAGCAACTTCTCCCAACCGTCCAAGAGCAGTTTGGCGCCCAACAATGCCTTTTCCAGCATGATGGAGCACCTTGCCATAAAGCAAAGGTGATAACTAAATGGCTCAGGGAACAAAACATAGAGATTTTGGGTCCATGGCCTGGAAACTCCCCAGATCTTAATCCCATTGAGAACTTGTGGTCAATCATCAAGAGACGGGTGGACAAACAAAAACAAACAAATTCTCCCAAAATGCAAGCATTGATTATGAAGAATGGACGCTATCAGTCAGGATTTGGTCCAGAAGTTGATTGAGAGCAGCCAGGGAGAATTGCAGAGCTCCTGAAGAAGGGTCAACACTGCAAATATTGACTTGCTGCATTAACTCATTCTAACTGTCAATATAACCTTTTGTTACTCATAATATGATTGCAATTATATTTCTGTATGTGATAGAAACATCAGACAAATAAAAACCAGAGGACAGCAGATCATGTGAAAATATCATTTTGGTCTGATTCTCAAAACTTTTGGCCATGACTGTAGAGGTTGATTATATTATATGGAGGAATATGTGGGCTGCATCATATTATATTATATGGAGGCTGAATTATATTATATTATATGGAGGATGTGTTATATTACATGGAGCAATATGGAAGCTGCATTATATTACATTATATTATATGGAGGCTGCATTGTATTATATGGAGGAATATGGTGGCTGTATTATATTATATGGAGGAATATGGGAGTTACATTACATTATATGGAGGCTGCATTATATTATATGGAGGCTGCATTATATTATATTGAGGATTATGAAGGCTACATTATATTATATGAAGGCTGCATTACATTATATGGAGGCTGCATTAAACTATATTGAGGACTATGGAAGCTGAATTATATTATATGGAGGCTCCATTATATTATATGGATGACTATGGAGGCTACATTGTATTATATGGAGGCTGCATTATATTATATGGAGGACTATGGAAGCTGCAATATATTACATTATCTTATATATGCTGCATTATAATATATGGAGGAATATGGGGGCTGCATTATAATATATAGAGGACTATAGGAGAACATTATAATATATGGAGGAGTATGTGGGGGGCCCATTACTATATGGAGGACTATGGGAGTGCACTATACTATATGGAGGCTACGTGCGGTCCCTTATACTATATGTTATATTTGAAGGGCTTTGTGGAGGCTATTGTAATATTTGCAAGGCAGTGAAGAAGCCTTTATACTTTATGGAGGCCTATTTGTGGGCCATTATTTGAGGCAATTATACCGTGTGAAGGTTTGTGGAGGTTTCATCATACTGTGCGGGAAGGCTGTGTGGGGACTAATATACTATGTGGTGGGATAGTAAGGGCCATTGCACTGTATGTAGGTCCATTATACTGCATGCGGGACTGTGTGGGGGGTCACATTTGGGGATTATACTGTGTTGGGGTCACCGTCATTGCCAGGGTAGTTGAATGGGTATACAGTTAAGACATTATACTGTGTCTGTGAAGGATACTGTAGAGAAATTCATTGTTGGGGCATCATACAGTGTTTGTGGGACACTTTTAATGACATCATATTTTACGGCTGCAATGAAAAGGGAATTTAAGGGCCTCATTAGGAGCAAAATTACTTAGTAAGGGCAGCTCTGGTGGACTAGCTATTCTCCTCATGGAGAGGAATCTGCCTAAGGAGACAGATAAGCTGATAAGGAGACTTATAGCAAAGTTGTGACATATGCTATTACGTGACCCAGATGGATATTATTATTGTTATTATTTATTATTATTATTATTAAGTTGTTTTTTTCTGGGGAGGGGGGATGAAATTAGGACTTCTGCTATGGGGCCCTATGATTTCTATGTATACCCTTGCCTCGAGCTTTCCTTTGTTTGGAGTACAAACCCCATTCGCCTGATTATGTGAATGAGTCCTAATGCTTCTCGCTGCTTTTCTCCGGATTACTTGTACTATATGTCTGTCTCTCTGGAATGATTTTCATTGTGGAAGGAATGCAGTGTCTGGCGTTTTTGGGCTTTCTCAATGCCTAAACATCACAAAGGTTTGGAGAAATGTAAATGATAGGAAACATTTTACATAATTCCATTTTTCCTCTGTCTGTGATTCTCTTGACGTTCACGGTGGTGGTCACAGTAGGAAATTCTTGTATATTAGTTTACCTTGTGTGTTGCATTCAATATACGGTATTTACAATGCATCGGAGCGCCCCTGAAACATGACCAGACTCAGCTCTGCTTCATCTACACCGTACAGAGTGTATAGGGGTTTGTCTTCTGCTCAATCCTGAATCAGCTGGTTCTTCACACTATGGTGGTTTGATGACGATCTATATTATCTATCTGGCACAGAAGAAGTTAACACTATTTGAGTGCTGAGTTGTATCTCACTTGTTTATATCCCACCAGACAGTCTCACTTGTAAATGGATGAATTTTTCCCTAGAGAAACTGTAGCATACATCACACATCAGATGTCACCACTAAAAGTCTCATGGAGGAAGACTGGCTCCATGTGTGGGCGCTCTCGCTATGTTACATAAGCTCCTCTATAGAGCCTTCTTCCAGTCTTTACCACTAGTTAAGTGGGTATATTGTCTACTAATTTTGATAAATGTTTAGGAGATCCAAGCATTTGAGAAATAACAGGAGGAACTTATAGAATATCTTCGAAAGAGGACAAACGATCTGCAGTCTCAGGTAGGGCAGGAATAACAGTATGTGAATAAGGAGGAAATCACGTGAAGAGGAAATAAGTGCAGGATAGAAACTGTACAGATAAAGGAAGTAATAAAGACAGCAGCACCCAGGATACACACAGAGCTTACATCCAGCCTATATTACTGGTAGATACACACAGGCACTTCATCTAACCAGCCCCTATATTACTGGGAGATATGAGCCATACAACAGACCTCTCATACGTCCACAGCTCACTCTATATTACTGGGAGAGACATACAGTACCTCACGTCCAGCCTATATTACTGGGAGAATACCACACCAGCACTTCATTCCATTCTATATTACTGGGAAAGAGAGATATACTGATCACATCCACATATTAACCAGCTTCTATCAGTTATATTACTGGAGGGCTATGAGAGACACACAGACTTCATCTCCAGCCTATATTACTGGTAGAGACACACAACTTCATCTCCAGTCTATATTACTGGGAGAGACATACAGACCTCACATCCAGCCTATATTACTGGGAGAGATATACTGACCTCACATCCAGCCTATATTACTGGGAGAGTATACGACCTCACATCCAGATACGTAGACATACAGACTCAATCCAGTCTATATTACTGGGAGAGACACACAGGCCTCACGTCCAGCCTATATTACTGGGAGAGATATACTGACCTCACATCCACCTATATTACTGGGAGAAACACACAGACTTCATATCCAGTCTATATTACTGGGAGAGACACACAGGCCTCACATCCAGCCTATATTACTGGAGAGATATACTGACCTCACATCCAGCCTATATTATTGGGAGAAACACACAGACTTCATATCCAGTCTATATTACTGGGAGAGACACACAGGCCTCACATCCAGCCTATATTACTAGGAGAGATATACTGACCTCACATCCAGCCTATATATTGGGAGAAACACACAGACTTCATATCCAGCCTACACACTCCATAGCCTATATTACTGGGAGAGATATACTGACCTCACATCCAGCCATATTATTGGGAGAAACACACAGACTTCATATCCAGTCTATATTACTGGAAGAGAACAAAAGAACGACCTCACATCCAGCCATATTATGGGAGAACACACAGAGCTCACATCCAGCCTTATATTACTGGGAGAGACAGGACACTAACGAAGAAGCTCTCACATTCCAGCCTATATATTACTGGAGAGATAGACTCTCACAGAGACACACACTCTCAGCCTATATTACTGGAGAGACACACAGACCTCACATCCAGCCTATATTACTGGTAAGGCCGAAAAAAGGCCGAAACGTTAATGTTAATCTTAAGTTTGCAAACACTTGATGTGAAAATAGTAACAATAAAAACATTTGCAAAAATACAAGAGATTGTTTCGTAAAATATTTTATTAGGATGAGTGGTGTGCCTAGCTTACATTATATATAGGTCCGTTTTTCTAGAGCACCCACACGGAAGTAGAGCCTACCGCTGTTCTATTATATTACTGGTAGAGACATACAGACCTCACATCCAGCCTATATTACTGAGAGAGACATATGTGGCGCCCCTGCGGGCTTGTCGCCACAGTAACATTACTCCTACTCCACAGTTGTGGTGTTACCGCTCTCAGGTAAGAGGGGATGCTGAACCAAGACACATACATTTGCACCCAACACCATCCAACTCCAGGCCTTGGGATCTGGGTGAACCCTACTGAGGGAGGACCCCATCTGCAGGCTGGAGGAAGGAGTAGGTAGAGGTGGGAAGGTACGAAAGTTAGAGTGTGGAGTTGAGAAGTGGAGAGAGTTGGAGGAGAGACATAGAGCAGGCAGGAAGCCTGCAGGAAAGAGGAGCCCTAGGGCACACGAGTGTGGAGGAACCACCCATGTGCCCCAAATCTGGTCAAACCTGAGTTGGCAGAGGGACAGATTGCAGAGGGGACCGGCCCCAATCTAGTGAAAGGACTGCAAGCCTTAGCTAGAAAAACTGGAGGCTGCTGGCTTGTATGGGGAGCAGTCACAACAATGGACACTCTGCAAGACACTGGTCATATAGCTTCAGGGGACATCTTGAAGTCGCCCGAGAGGACCCATGACCACTAGATTGGGACCCTATCGCACAAAGACCCCGGGCAGGAGAGGAGAGTAGCCAGCGTGGGAGATGGCCAGGAAAGATCACGAAGGGTGTCTTGGTGAAGTGGCCCCGTATCATCTGAGAGCTGGCCACGCTGCGTGACGGAGGAGCACAGCACCCACTTGGGTGAACTTGAGTGATCGATCGCCAAGTAAAAGGTAAAGAACTGCAACCTTGGTTTCCTCCAGTTATTCCCCACGCCCTCTTGCACTGCTACACAGACACCACTACCATCTCCATAGACTTTTACCATTACCCCTGGGCCCATGCTCTACCTGTGGGGAGCGATACCATCCAGGCTGCCATACCACCAGCCCAGAGGTCCCATAGCAGCGCTGGTCACCCTTACCAGAATAACCACAGGTGTCGTCACAAATATACCCCCTGTGCATAATCCCCTTTTTCTAACTGCCCAGGGCCACGGAGTCGGGTCACCGCTACGTGACCTCCTAATAAACCTCCGGCTTGGTTACCAAGTATCCCAGGGCCTTGTTGGGGGTGTTGCACAAACACACTTCGCATCCAGCCTATATTACTGTGGGAGACATACAGACCTCACATCCAGCCTGTATTACTGGGACACACATACAGACCTCACATCCAACCTATATCACTGGGAGAGACATATAGACTTCATATCCAGTCTATATTACTGGGACAGACATACAGACCTCACATCCAGCCTTTATTACTGGGAGAGTCATACAGACCTTACATCCAGCCTATATTTCTGGGAACGTCACTCCCATAAACTTGGATCAGAGTGCAATCTACTTGAAAGTGGGTCTGAAAATAATAAAAGGAATGAAAACACCAAATAACATAAAGAAATCATCAGACCATTCTTTAGGCATTTTCTGCTTCGAAAGGGCTACATACTTATAATACAATTCAACAGGAAGACTCTAAAGATGATTGTGCATCTTTTTAAACATTTTGCCACTGTTTTTGCTCGAATGGAGTTAAATAAGCGTACAAAAAACTTCAGTATAAAAGATTCCACCAAAAAAGCTAGAAAACACACGAAACTTCTGGTAATGGCCAAAAAATTCAGAAAAGCACTCAACCAAAAAACACTAAAAAGAATGTATTAGCAAAAAAACTGTCAGTGTCATACTCTTAAAAAACTTGGCACGTTTGTCCAACTGAACAACCCGCTGTGTGTACACACCCAAAGTAAAGTGGTTTTTAAGTTTTTGAGGGGGATTTCTACAGATTGTTTCTCAGTTTCCGCACCACAAAATGCTCAAAAATCTCAGTGCGAAAATATCCACAGGGTACGTGCACATGGCACCTTTTATACATTGGTGTGCAGCTGAGATTTTGTAGCAGGAGATGGTTCAGAAAACATCTTCTTTGGTCTCTTTTTGGTCATTTTCTCGGTGGCTTGCTGACAACTTTTTCTTCTTAAATGTATATATAAACTAGTATGAAGCTTCCAAGCAGAAGTGACCAGATGAATGACCAGGTTACTTTTTTTAGCCACTTACAGCTTTCATAACTTCCAGCAGTTAAAAGTATATTAAAAGGACTTAGCATATGCACATCAAGTCATTGTGACATTGCTGTGCATATGTTAATTCTATTTAGCATTTTTTATGTGATTTTTCATTGACATTGATATTCTGACTCTTCCAGGCAGTATGAGTTTCTAAATCCTTAGTCATCAATCTCTTAGATAACTGTATGATTGTTGTACTCACATGCGATGCATCCTCAGATAGTTCCAACTCAGCCACATTGACTTCTAATAAGAGTCCAGGAGAAATTGAGTTGATTTTCTCTGAAATCTTGAATTTAAAGAGGACCTGTTACCAAACCAGGCATGGTGATCTAATTACAGCACTGGATGCAGCATGTCTGCTTCATCCAGGCAAGGGGTCCCCCAGCCATTGAGTTCCCCTGTACCCTGAGATAATACACTTAGAAAACTTACATCCTGCAGCCATTAAGGAGGTGGATAGGGGCAGGAGCCGAAGGGCAGATTCACACCCCCTGCATGTTTAATCTGCCCACCGCTGCCAATCATTCTCTCCCTCTTCAGCAGCATTAAACAGAGGTTTTGTTTTTTTCAGAACTTGCCGTTTGGCAATTATTTATTTATAGATATAGAAAAAAACAGAGGTCTCCCAGAGAATTAAGGAGAAGCAATCAGAGATTTCTCATTAACCAGGCAACCTGACCTAGCAATTAGCATAATTAGTTTAATTATCTAAGAGCTCAGACCCTATATAAAGACAAAATATTAGTACACATGTATACCTGAGGAAGGCTTATCCTTACTGTAAAGCCGAAACGCGTTGTATGTTCTCCACTACATTACTAATGGAATAAATTACTTCTTTGGAAAATAAGAAGAATTTGGATTGTGTCCTTCTGGACCTGGGAGCGCTCGTCTATACACCAGATAATCTCTTTCTGTGGACTTTTTTGAAGTGGACTCTTGGAAAATCTATTATAACCCAGGCACTGTCCAATCAAAAGGCTACAAAAAAACCTCTTCAGAAAAAAAATCTAAAAATTTAGCTTCAGGAAATCATTTAGGAAAGAACAAATTCCGCCACAAACTCCCCCAAAAAGGAGCATTTCCAGTAGTATATGCTTGAAAAACTCATTATTTTTGAAAGCTTGTAAACTGTGAGCTTCGTAAGCAGGGTCCTCTTTTCTCACCTACTGTATCCTCACCCATCCCTTGTAGACTGTGAGCCCTCATGGGCAGGGTTCTCTCGCCTCACCTACTGTATCCTTACCCATCTCTTGTAAACTGTGAGCTCTCGCGGGCAGGGTCTTCTACCCTCACCTACTGCATGCTCACCCATCCCTTGTAGACTGTGAGCCCTTGTGGGCAAGGTCCTCTTTCCTCACCTACTGTATCCTCACCCATCCCTTGTAGACTGTGAGCCCTCATGTGCAAGGTCCTCTTTCCTCACCTGCTATATCCTCACCAATCCCTTGTAGACTGTGAGCCCTCGCAGGAAGAGTCCTCTACCCTCACCTACTGTATATTCACCCTTACCTTGTAGACTGTGAGATCATGCTGGCAGGGCCTTCTCTCCTCTCCTACTGTATCCTCACTCATCCCTTATAGACTGTGAGCCTTCACGGGTAGGGTCCTCTCTCCTCACCTACTGTATCCTCACCCATCCCTTGTAAACTATGAGCCCTCATGGGCAGGGCCCTCTTCTTTCACCTACTGTATCATCACCCATCCCTTGTAGATTGTGAGCCCTCGCAGGTAGGATCCTCTCTCCTCACCTACTATATCCTCACCCATCCCATGTAGACTGTGAGTCCTCGTGGGTAAGGCCCTCTCTCCTCCTATACCTGTGCATGCCTTATCTCGTTCATAATTATTGTACTTGTCTATGTATACCCTTATTCACATGTAAAGCACTATGGAATAAATGGTGCAATAATAATAATAATAAATAATAATAATCACAAACCTGAAAAGGTTATTGAAAATTAACATGCAAAACTACTATGGGACTTCCAAATTTAGACTGATAAAGTCTTGGAACACAATAGCCTGGACCTTACCATTGGAACAAAAAATGAAGTGGCGGATGGTCAATGTGGCAATACCAGGCAACAGCAGGATGGAGGAGAAGCAACTTGAAAAATGGTATGAGGACTTAAAGATCGAACTGCAAGGACTCTGGCAGAAGCCAGTGAAGGCGGTCCCAATGGTGATCGGCACACTGGTGCTGTGCCTAAAAACCTTGGCCAACACTTGAAAACAATTGGAGTTGACAAAATAACAATCTGTCATCTGCAAAAGGACCCTACTGGGCTCTGCACGCATCATGTCCTAGACGCTTGGGAAGTGTTCGACTAGTGATTTAATACAAAATCCAGCATAATGATCTTATTTACTGTGTGTAACTGTTATTATTATTATTATTATTATTATAATAAAGACTAAAAAAAAATGATAATAGTGTTAATCCTACTGTTCCATGAATAAAAAGTCAGAACCGCTACAAGTAATGTTAGCGGTAATATCTTATTAACACTCTATTCTGCAAAGAGCCATCATAGGGCTCTCATGGAAGGGCACAGAGCCTTAAGGCCCAGTTACACGGTAAGATATTGTGAACAATATCGCTGAAACGACACGGGTTTGGAGTCATTCAAGCAACATTGTTAGGATGTAACACCGCGATATGACTAAGATAAATCGTTGACTCGTTGATCACAGATTTGAGAACATGTTCTCAAATCAAACGATCCTTGATAAGCTAACCTGCTGCATCGTTGTGTGTGACACCGCGATAACGATGTCGTTCACGACTTTGCCTATTCACAACAGTGAACAAGGATCGTTTGCTGGGTTCTGCGAACGATCGCTGCTCGCTACATCGTTGGTGCGTCGTTCAGGATAGCTAGACGTGTGACATCTCACCAACGATGTCAAAAAGATGTCCTAATGACCGAGATCGTTGGTGATATCTTAACGACATTGACGCGTGTAACGGTACCTTAAAAGAGGTTGTCTAATCTTCTTTCTTTTGGAGCACACATCTTATCAACTTCTTGATTGCAGGTAACTGCGTAGATTGACAGTTCAAACTAGTATCAAGGTCGTGGCGCTGTCTGAACTATGCGTGTTCCTATGATATAAGCAGGGGTGGTTTTATCTTCCTAAATGTAAAGCGAAAGAACTTTCTAAATTGTCTTCATTATATAAAAAAAAAATGTAATATTTATCTGTTGAAAAGTGTTTGTAGGACCTTCTTCTAGTTGAGTGAAGTGCTCTGCAAAAATGCTACAAATTCTTTAGTGTTCCACAAAAAAGTAGAATGTTCTTGCACCTGAGTTGACCCTCTAAACCGCTGGGACCCATAGGTGATACTATGGCTACCACAGCTATATTTATCATATGTAATTCATCAGCCCTACGTGAACGTGTTTTGCATGGACATTTTTTGGAAATATTTCCACTTTTGGACTACATCAGAGAGAATTGCCCATGGAGCCAAAGAGCATTTGTAATATCAGGCTAAACCCAGATTCATCCATCATACTGACAAATAGTGAATCATGATTTATCACTCTGTTCCACTGCTCCGGTCCTGCGCCATCGTACTTTACAAACTACAGCAAATGCTAAGCCCTGAATATGCTCAACATAGACGTGTGAACAGGTGCTCCACCGTAGAAACCCAATTCAAGAAGATCGATCATTTCTTGAGCTGATATCAGTTCTGGAGGCAGTTCACGGATATTTCTCCCTAAAACCATGGCTCCTATGGAAAAATACAGAGTCTCACGCAAAAATCTCA
This sequence comes from Allobates femoralis, assembly GCA_033576535.1. Classification (NCBI taxonomy): domain Eukaryota; kingdom Metazoa; phylum Chordata; class Amphibia; order Anura; family Aromobatidae; genus Allobates; species Allobates femoralis. Next base: position 70,588,553 of record JARQOC010000003.1, on the reverse strand, counting down.
CTGATGTACTTGACAGCCTGTTGTGCACACCCAATTACTTCAAACACTGTGTGTGTGTGGCCGGTTAGCATAGGCCTCACCACCACCACCAGAGCTGCCGTCTCACCACCACCACCAAAGCTGCCGCCTCACCACCATTACCACGAGAGCTGCCGTCTCACCACCACCACCACCAGAGCTGCCGCCTTACCACCACGAGAGCTGCCATCTCACCACCATTACCACGAGAGCTGCCATCTCACCACCATTACCACGAGAGCTGCCATCTCACCACCACCACCACCAGAGCTGCCGCCTTACCACCACGAGAGCTGCCGTCTCACCACCACCATCACCACTAGAGCTGCCGTCTCACCACCATCACCACCAGAGCTACTGCCTTACCACCACCAGAGCTGCTGCCTCACCACCACCACTCGAGCTGCCATCTCACCACTACCAGAGCTTCCGCACCCCCATCCTTCTGTCTCCGCCCCATTATCCTGTAGAATGTCCTCTCCCCTCTGTAGCAGTTTGTCATTGTTAATTTGTTTACTGTAAACTATATATAATTTTGTATGTAACCCTTTCTCATGTACAGCATCATGAAATTAATGGTGCTATATAACTAAATAATAATACAAATGTAACATACATTGTGTGAAACATGCAGTGTATGTAACATGCAGTTTGTGTGTGATATACAGTGTCTAAATGAAGTGTGTGTAGCATACAGTGTGTGCATGTTTGTAGCATGAACCTTGTGTCACATTGAGTGTGTGTTACATGGAGCAAGTATGTGGAATGTCCAGTATGTGTGTGATTCGGTATTGTATAAAAAGATTGATTACTCTCAGTGGGAGAAACAAAATAATAATCTTGTAGTTGTGATACCTTTATAGAATATGTATTTTGATATGCAGTTTTCAGCCAGTTTAATAATAGTTTTGTCTTGTGAGAGTGTCTCCCAGTAATACAGGCTGGTTGTGCGGTCCGTGTGTTGCCAGAGTGCTGCTGTCTTCACTTGTGTCAGCATTGCTCTTAGGCTAGGGTCAGACTTGCATCGTGCATTTGCTAAATGTATGCACTATTTTCATGTGCAAGTGTTGAAAAACGCATGCGTTAACGCACCCATAGACTCCAATGCTAAAAATGCATTGCAAAAGTGCAATGCGTTTGACGCTATGCATTTTTGCAAGTGCACCAAAAAACGTGGTATGCAGCATTTTTTGGTACTTTTACAAAAACGCATGTGTTTTTTAACATGGGAGTCTATGGGAAATGCATGCGTTAACACATGGTACATATACAGTATGTACCATGTGTTAACGCATGCACAAAAAATGAGCATACATGCCATGAAAATGGCAAGGGGAAAAAAAGGATCCTTTAATGCTTCCTTCCAATGGATGCAAGTGTGGCGCCCCACCTGGTCAGGGGTCACAATCAGGGTACTGCACCCATAAATGAGTGTGCGGTAACCCCTGTCACAGTGGGAAGGCAGAAGTCTGTGGGAGGATCCCATCCCTACACTCCCACATCCAAGCTTAGGCAGATTGTAAGGGCCCATACCCTAGGGGGAGGATTAGGGAGAAGGGAGGATACACAGTGAGTTCTAGTCGGCACTGAGGAAAGACGGAGAACGGGGAGCCTCTGAGAGAGAAAAGGAGACTCCCAGGGAGGGGGCCTGGAGAGAGAACAGGCAGCCCAGACGGAAGGAAGGGACCACCCGAGCGCCCATACTCAGGGAGGGAACCCTGGTCCACTTTTCCAGAGAACCGGTTCCGAAGATGGTCAGGGAGTCCAGCCCCTGAGCCGAGAACACCGGACGTCGTGGGTATGTTTACCGACCCCAACACCCTGTCTGGTGGGATCAGTCACATCAGGTTAACCCACCGAGGCCGAATCCCAGAGCAGGCGAGGGAGAGAGTGGAAGCCGGGATCGTCAGAGCACCACAACGGGCCTGGTATCAAGCTGGCTACCCCAAGACAGGCACTAGCAGCAGGACACGGGTTAGATCCAAGAAGGCATACCACGGGAGACTTCCAAGGACTCTGCAGCCCACTGTCACTACCCGGCCAGATAAAGACTGTTTCGCCACTGTGAACTGTATCGACATCTGCATTGTTCCAGTAAAGTACCCAGGTAGAGTGACTAAGTCTCTGTGTATCTGTTTCTCGGCGATACCGTGCTCCACTCATTCTCATCATCAGCACCCCCATTACCACCGGTGCATCCCTGCCCCGGAGGGCCAGCTCTACCTGCAGGGAGCTGTACCATCTTTGCTGCTATACCATCGCCTTCCGGAGGTCTGAAGCGGCGCTGGTGCTACTTCACCAGAATCTGCGGGTGGCGTCATGATAAACTTGAAAACTTTTATTCCCATTCCAACTACCCCTTTTCAGTTGACCACCAGGGCCATGGGTCTGGGCTAGCCGCCGGTGACATCCCTACAGCAACAGAGGGCCCAGATACCCGAGTCCCCATACCTTGGGCTAGTCACAAGCTCCCAAATGTGACTCTAGCCTTATACTGTAGTTTCCTTCACCATGTTCTTTACTCTTTCTGTAGCCATTTTTATATGTGACCTCTGAGATATTCTCTCCTATCGCTCTACAGGCCCCGTTACACTGCACGATATCCTGAATTATATCGCTCCAACGTCACGGGTTTGGAGGCGTTGAAACGACATCGTTAGGACGTCGTTGCATGTAACACCGCAATTCAACTACGATAAATCAGTGGATTGGGGATCGCAGGTTTCAAATCAGATGATCCACGATCAGCCAACCTGCTATATCGTTGTGTGGGACACCGCGATAACGTTGTCGTTTACGATTTCGCCCATTCATAGCAATGAGCAGGGATTGTTCGCTGGGTTGGGCGAACGATACCTGCTCACTACATCGTTGGTGCGTCGTCCACAATATCTAGACGTGTGACATCTCACCAACGGTGCAAAACGATGTCCTAACGACCGCGCCCACGAGATCGTTGTGGTACGTTACCACAGATCTGTATATATCTCCACGTATCTTTAATGGTACTTTTACACGCCGCTACTGGATGGTGGCAACAACTGGCTACTTCACGTGCACGAGCACACACAAACGGTTGCAAACGGTAATCGCACCACCTTTACACGCCGCAACAAGGTGCGCTACGGTAGGTTACATCTATCTCTGGATACACTGCCGGGTGTCTCAAGTTACCTTCTGCAGAGCACCTTACCTCATTTACACACCGCTACAACAAGCTAATATGGGCGGACTTAGTGCAGCAGGGACAACACATAGGCGTGCCACAATTGTGGATTACGAGACGTCCGTACGCTGATAGGACAAAGCAATAACATCATGATTGGCCAGGCAGCGCAGGAGGCTGACTAACACATGACGCTCGAGCAATTGTGTACTGTGACTGGTCAGCTCCTTAAATATGCCGCCCTATGCAGCAACAACCAATCGTAACGCAGGAGCTTCTTCCAATGATCGCTGAAGGGGGGTGGTTTCCCGAAGGCTGTGTCACGCCCCAGGTACATACCGGGTACATAGCATGGTGTAGAAACAACCCTTCTGTTCCTTCTTTACACGCCGATACAGGTCGCTACAATCGCCTGGGTAGCCACCTGTTTTAGGGCAGTACTCGGAAACAGGTGCCGCTACTGGCGGGTGGCTACAACCGTCTTCACACGCCGCTACCACGGGTTGAATTGGCGGTGCAAGATACATTTCTCTCATGTACCCGGTTGTTGCCACCATCCAGTAGCGGCGTGTAAAGGTACCATCAGGGTACCTTGTCACGCCACAACCGCTGGAGACATTTTTGACGTCGACATGTCGCCCTGGAATTATCGCCGCCAAATTGCCTCCCAATTGCGCCATGTAATTTGGGAATTTGGCGGCCATATGTCACCTCGCTCCGGTCGCCTGATTACAGAGCAGTGCTCCAAAATCAGGCGACCGTGGAGAGGCGACATATCGCCGCCAAATACCCAAATTACACATCGCAATTGGGAGGCAATTTGACGGCGATAATTCCAGGGCGACATGTCGACGTCAAAAATGTCTCCAGCGGTTGTGGCGTGACAAGGTATCCTAAGAGCTTTTGCTGATGACCATATATTACGTCTAAGTGCTGATGAAAAATACGGATCACACTCAGACCAATTTTATTCAGCAGGGCAGAGCAGGCGAATGTTTGTTTTTTTTCACTGACTGATTCGGCATGTGAGATATCATGCACGATTTTACTCCTATAATCAGATGGCACTCGCTCATTCAAATCAGTGGGTCCATAAAAAAATGATGACATCATAGTCTGGCAGGATTGAGACAGAGGAGAAAGCTTTTTTTCTCTTCCACATCCAAGAAAAATTGATGCCAGTCTGATCAGACTCTGATCAAAGTATAATCATAATTTTTTGGATGTATAGAAAACAGTCATAGGAACCTACCCCTAGATAAGGGTTGGAGGAGACCTCAGAGTGTTAAGGCCCAGTTATACACACATTGTGCAAACATTGTTCGCAGATCTCTGGTTGCAGTGAAATCATGGACACATTGTTCCATTTGTACACAGCCACAAAATAGAACAATGTGTCCATGATTTCACTCCAACCAGAGATCTGTGACCAATCGCTGCACAATTATTTGTGTGTGTAACTGGGCCTTAAAGGTACCGTTACACACTGCCATATCGCCGGCGAGATGGCTGGCAATTCCCGAATATGGCGATGTGGAAACCACATCGCATGTGCGTAGTGGCGTGTGACTGGGCGATTCTACGGCGAGAAATGGCCGGTAGAGCGTCGCCTGATCGCCCTGCACTGCAGTGAAATCAGGCGATAAACACCAGGCGATCTCAGCGCTTCGTGGCGTATGACAGGGCGATAGCGATGTAGAAAGCGAGCTCAGACATTCTGGAATGATTCCTATAGGCGTGCCTGAGTGTGCTGTTTTCTGTGCCCCGTCTGCGGCGATTGGTGGATTGGTGGTAACGCAGTTGTGTAGGCCAATCAGAGTGGTAGGGGCATGGTGTAACACACTCTGGCACGCCTATCTCCTCGCCGCGGCCAAACTCTACACCCACATCGCTGATGTGGTGGTGGCGTCTGACGTGGCGATGTGAGAAGAGAAGATCGCTTCGGGTCTTGGTCAGGCGATTTCCGGAACACAGGATCGCCGGAGATCTCACGCGAAATCTCTACATGTGACATCTCCAAAGTGATGTGAAAAAAGTGCCCGGAACGTGCGCGCTCACGTCAAATTGCCAGCGATATGGCGGCTTGTGACGGTACCTTTACACACATCATTTCAGGGCAATTGGCGGATTTATACTACTTTCAATTCACAGGTGTGAGGATTCAGAGTGAAACAAATTTTGTGGAAAATTCAGCAACATTGGCAAATCAGTACTATGTTTATGTCAGATGTTGGTGAGGGGTTAAAACCTGACATACCAACAAGAGGCAAAAACTGCAAAAGTCAAAAACATGATAAAAATGCAAGGGATCTAATTTACATAATATGTGCAAAAAATCTGCTACTTGATCGAATACTCGTCGTGGGACTGTATCCTAATTCAAGTCCATGGGGAACACTGAACTCACCGTACCCATAAGAGAAAATGACATGTTGTGGATTGAAAAGCCGCATCGCATTTTAGATTACACTGAGTAAAGAAGAATTCCAGAGGACAGGTGATCTCTATAAGGGTACCTTTACAGACAGACAGGGGCGTAACTGCAATAGGTGCAGGGGTTGCGATCGCACCCGGGCCCTGGAGCCTAGGGGGGCCCCAAAAGTCCCTTTGGCCTATAGAAAAAGACTAATACTATTAAAGATTTGCAATAATTGGGGGCCCCGTTGGAGCCTTCGCATCGGGGCCCCTGGGCCTGACGTTACGCCACTGCACACAGAGATATATTGCTTGCAATTCACTGGTTGCAGTGACATCATGGACACATTGTTCCACTTGTACACAGCCACAAAATGTAACAATGTGTCCATGATTTCACTGCAACCAGCGAATTGCAAGCAATATATCTCTGTGTGTAAAGGTACCTTGAATCCATCCACTTTGTTGGAACTCTATGACGCTACATGTTTTGTGTAGTGAAAATATGCCCTAAAAACTCATTGTGGGAACGTAACCATAGCCTTAAATGCATACAGTGCATCACCAAAGTATGCACTAGATATAGAAAGTGCTCCGCGAACCTCCACCGCTGTCTAGGAGTCATTTCAAGCTTCATTTAGTCTCTCTATTGTGCTTCTCCTCCCTGTAGAGGCAGATTGGTCTGGTTTCCTGTTTGTATATCTGTGGTATTCATAGATTAGCAGTTATTGGAAAAGTATGTCAGTGACAGACACTCCGGGTTGTGTATTTTCACTGCCATTCAATCTGTTTTTCCGCGATGGATTGCCCGGACTGTGCATTCTTTGTCTTCGACGCTGAGTTTCGTTTGTGCTGAGCTTCCATTTAGAAGGTGTTATTCATCTTACACTTTCGGTGTTGAGGGCACCGTGTTCCCATTAGCCTCCCTCAGCAGCTTGTCACTGGGCGCGGAGTCACAGGTCACTTGCACTCGGCACGCTGCCCGCACACAGGTGCTTCATTCGGGGCACTTTTGTTTGCATTTCACAAAGATCAGGAAGTGTGTCAGTCAGAGAAAGTGTCAGGAATAACATGGTCGCCATAAATCAAGCTCTTTCTACAACAGCCACCGGCGGGATCACGCCTTATTCAGACGTCTGTGACTCACGTCCAAGCTGTGTCCATGTTTTTCACGGAATACAACACATACTTAGTACAAACTATGGCGCAGTTCACATGCCAATACTTTTTCCGGACTAAGTGGTCAACAAACAATAACAGACGTCAATTTTTGACCCAAGTCACAAATCAAAATTACTGATACAATATGGGGGGTGAGCACACATTGCCATCTAGGTGCTGTCTGTTTTTAACACTGTAAGGCTATGTGCCCACAATCCGGATTAGCAGTGTTTAGGACGTAGCGCGATTTTTTGCGTCTAAAACACTGCATTGTACAGTATAAGCACAGTAAATAAAAATAATGATCTTTATATAGTGGCAACATATTCCGCAGCGCTTTACAATTCAGAGTTTCATATATAGTCATAAGTAACAGTTATAGAAAATACAATAATTAAAGCAAAATTAATTATGACCCTGCTCATAAGAGCAATGAGGTGGGGGTGACACGAAGTACAAGGACTTATTTACAATGATGGTCCAGTTATCTTGAAGAAATGAGGGATAGATAAAAGCTGCATGAGCTGTCACCAGGCAATCTCTGTAGAGCTTTTGGGTCTGGTGGAATGGATAGGCTATGTCTAAATGACTTTGATTAGGAAACATGATAGGCTGCCATAAAAACATGTGTTTTTAGGGAGCGCCTAAAACTGTAAGTTGTGGATAGTCCTAATTTCTTGAGGTAGAGCATTCCAGAGAATTGGTGCAGCTCGAGAGAAGTCTTGGAGTCGGGAGTGGGAGGTTCAGATTAATGCAGATGTTAGTCTAAAGTCGCTTCCAGAGCGAAGAGAACAAATGGGGTGATAGACAGATGAGGGTGTAGAGGTAGGGGGGTGTTGCACTGTGAAGAGCTTTGTGTGTGAGAACAAACAATTGGATCCTATAATGTATGGGCAGCCAGTGCAATGACAGGCACACAGCAGAAGCGTCCAAGTAACAATTCGCCAAATAGATGACCCTGGCTGCTGCATTAAGGATTGGACTGGAGAGTTGAAAGCCTAATGAGGGGGAGGCCAATTAATAGCGAATTTCAATAATCAAGGTGGGAGTGGATCAGGAATACAGTGAGGGTTTTGCTGTTTATAGAAATCTCCTGCCCACTGTGCTTCTTAGTAATGCAGCATAAACTGACTTGTGGTACAGGCTATCCGCAGCGTGTGAATTTATTCTTGCAGAGATGTGAGCGTTCTCGGCAGGAAAATAGCGCGAAAATATGCTGCACCCAGTATCCTGCTCATGGGCACAGATGGCGCGTTCTCATGCAGGACGCAAGCTTTTCCGCAAGAGAACACTTTGCAATTTATTTCTTTAGTTAAAATCACTGATTAAACTGATGATAAAAACTGGCTCAAATTGCATCAAAAATGCTGATGACTCTCACTGTTTTATACATATGAGAAAAATCACTGACGTGTGAATGAAGCCTAAAACTGGGAAGTTGATGTCAGAATTATACAATACTAGTAGAATTATGCAACTTTGCCTACATATCCGCCCCAGAGAGATGAAATCCAGTGTAAAACTTCCAAAGTGCCTGATTTATTTGACTGGCAAATATGGGACAGATTCGTCCAGTCATTTAACTGTAAATTATTATTTGCCTTTCTTTTCCATTTTTCTTTCGTGAATACCTTGAAACAGGTAGGTCCGAGAGAGTTGAAAAACTGAAACCCGGTCTAAGGCTACGTTCACACGCTGCGTATCTGCAGCTGTTTCCTGAGTTTTCCTGCATTTACGCGGCGCTTTTTTACACGCACTTAAATGCAGTGAAACACAATTATGGAAACGCAGTCCAGCAAAATCTATGGGTTTTGCTGAATTGCATTCACATGTTGCGCTTTTGCGTGTTTTTTTACACACGAGCTTTCACTGCAAAAGCGCATGCATAAGAAGAAAAGACATGTCAATGCTTTGTGCAGTTCCCTGTGCACTTTTCCCATAGCCCACATAATAAAATGGGCTTGGGAAAAGTGACCCACCCCAAGTCCTGTGGGGATACTCGGATTCCGGGGATTGATTAAAGGTGCTGTCACTGGTGGCCGGTGCCCGGGGTCGTGGCCCTGGTGGTCGCTGAAAAATGTGTAGAAATAAAATAATAAAGTATAATGTTCGTGACACGTGGTAATGTTACCAGTGCTGCTTTCAGACCTCCAGGGATGATGGTAGGCAGCTGGATGGCGATGCTCCCCGCAGGTGTAGCAGGATCCCTAGGGCAGTGGTAGAAATAGAGAACTCACACAGGAAGGCAGCTCCGCAGGTGGAGGTTTGATGCAGTCTGCCTGAGGAGACTGGAATGTGACTTCCCCCGACACAGTGAAATAAGACACCACACGTTGCTTAGGCTCTGCACGGGTTTACTGGTCACTTTCAGGCAGCTTACAGATTTACACAGTCACAGGTAGCTGGCCTAGGTAGTAATCAGGGGATAGTATGTCTCTTTGATACCCTCAGTGGTGTTCCTGACAGTTTCTCCCTCTGTCCTCACTGTCCTTTCACACCTTCTCTTCCTGTACTACCCTACACAGAGCCTGTCGCCTGCTCCCGGGATTTACAAGAGTTTGCTTCTCTATGGGCTCCTTACCCTCTGCAGGCCTTGTGGGAATATGCCAGGGCTTGGCCACTTCTCTCTGAGTATCCGCATACCTCCAGTTTGGCGGCTCAGGGCTGAACTCCTGCACCGCTCTTGGTGCCAGTCCTCTGTTGTTGGACTGGGCCGTTCCAGTCTGGATTAGGGTGTTAACTGACACCCGAGGATCCCCCTTCAGTCTGGGTCACTGTACTTTGGGTGCCCTCCTCTGTGCCACTCGCAGGGTCCCCTCTTCACCAACTCTCCCAACGATCTTACTCTCTTCTCTTCCCGCTCTTCACTACCCACCTGGGATCGGTTCCCCTAACCAATTGATCACCTCGCTCTAGGTGTGTGAATGCGTGTGGTGAGGGCCCCAGATTAACATTCCAATCCCCTGGTAACAGGGATACTACACATTCTGGTCTGGGTGCAGTACCCCTCCGTGGCGCACCGACCAGTGGAGCGCCACATTCCCCCTTGGTTGAACTAACTCGTCCACGAATAATCCAACCCATACCCAGTACAGGGCTAAATTTTTATATGCATTTTAACAGCAACAATAATAACATTTTTTATCCCTTGCGGGAGGTACCTTCTTGAACGCTACCTAGAACAAAAATACACACACTACACTGGCCAAAATGGGGCCAGTTTTCATCACAGTTCTGGTGGTCATTGTCTCTCACAGCAAGGTCCATCGCACCACCAGTCTGTCTTAAAGGCATAGTATCATACACATTACAGAGTCCATGGCTTAACTGTTTCAGTTGTTGACTAATCCACCTCTCCTCGCTATTCCTCCACTTCTCCCTTCTGTAAATCCCTCCACTGGCTCCCAATTCACCAGCATATCCAATTCAAACTACTAACACTGACTTACAAAACTGTCCACATCTGTCACCCCCCATATATCTCTGAACTAATCTCCCGATATCATCCAACTCGTAATCTTCGATCGTCCCAAGAACTCCTCTCCTCCACACTTGTATGTTCCTTATCTAACCGCCTGCAAGACTTCGCCCGAGCATCCCCCATTCTCTGGAATTCTGCACCTCAAAACATCCAACTGTCCTCCACACTCGGAATCTTCAAGCGGAACCTGAAAACCCATCTCTTCAGAACAGCCTACAGCCTGCAATGATCATGGTGTCACCTCACCACCACTAGACCCTCGCTCCACCACCAGTTGACCTGGTCTTCCACTATCATTGCACCCGGCGTCCCACGACCACCAGAGCAGACTCGACCTACTGTCTCTCTCCCCACTGCCCTGTAGAATGTAAGCCTGCAAGGGCAGGGTCCTCTCTCCCCTCTGTATCAGTCTGTGACTGTTCGCTTATTCGTTGTATTTTTAACTTGTTTGTATGTAACCCTTTCTCATGTACAGCATCAGGGCTGGACTGGGACCAAAAAGCAGCCCTGGAAGGCAAGTCCCACCAGCCAATACTATAACACCCATCAGCCCCGATCAGTGAATTTTGCTTTTACGTTGTCATGGCCTCATCACTTTCTCAAAGGAGTTATCTGAAGAGCCACATGTTAATGGTGCAGATTATACCCAGTATACATACAGGACAGAAGAAGTGGTACTGTGCAGTGTATATACAGAATAATACAGATACTGAGGATTACACCCAGGGAAAAAACAAAAGGCGTCAGCACTGCCAGAAAATATAAAAATTGTGTAAATACACATATTGCTTCCAAACTGTAAAAAAAATTTTTGAGACATTTAGCAAAAGATTAAATAATCTTTTAAGCCACCCTGCCAAACGTCAAGGCATTCTCACATAGGGTGGTCCTACTCTATAATTTTTAATTTTTACTGTGTCATAAGACCTCGAACATAAACATGAAGTGGACCATATAAAGCTAGCACTCACCTTATGCTTCTCTTTGTAACTGTGAAAAGCCCAGACATTTGTGGTTTAGGCTGCAGGTGCAGGGGCCTGAGTTACCTTAAATCACTTGTACTGACCTGACACCTTGGAAGCAGGTCTGAGATGCATAAGGTGAGTGCTAGCTTTATATGGCCCGACCCAACCTTTATGGATAACAACAGGTTAGGTTCAGGTTAGGTTCAGGTGAATGGAGCAAAAACTGAACTGAGCCCCAGGGTAGAGTGTGATAACAGTGTGTGAACGGTTACCAAAAATTACTGCTGTCAATACAGGTGGAAACGGACAAAATCTGACGTGCAAGGCTGAGTGGTTGTCAGCCACTAAAACCAATCCCAAGAAAAAACAAAGTGCCAGCACTGCCAGAAAAAATATAAAGATTGTGTAAATACACATACAGTATTGTTTCTACACTGATTGGGTCATGCGGTGGGGTTTACTGTGAAAAGCCCTGACATTTGTGGTGGAAGCTGCAGGTATGGGGCCTGAGTTACCTTATATCACTTGCACTGATCTGGCACCTTGGAAGCAGGTCTGATATGTGAAGGTGAGTGATAGCTTTGTATGGTCCACTTTATATACATTATTGAGGTCTTTTGACACAGTGAAAATTAAAAATTGTAGGGTAGGACCACTCTATCTGAGATATGCCTTGTTGCGGCAGATTGGCTCAAAAGATGTTTTAATCTTTTGCGAAATGTCTCATTTTTACAGTGTGGAAACAGTATGTGTATTTACACAATCTTTATATTTTTCTGGCAGTGCTGGCACTTTGTTTTTTCTTGGGATTGGTTTTAGTGGCTGACAACCACTCAGCCTTGCACGCCAGATTTTGTCCGTTTCCACCTGTATTGACAGCAGGAATTATTGGTGACCGTTCACACATGGTTATCACACTCAGCCCTGAGGTTCAGTTCAGTTTTTGCTCCATTCACCTGAACCTAACCTGCAGTTATCCATAAAGGCTGGGTCGGTGCGGTGGGGCTTAACTGTGAAAAGCCCTGACATTTGTGGTGGAAGCTGCAGGTGTGGGGGCCTGAGTTGCCTTATATCACTTGCACTGATCTGGCACCTTGGAAGCAGGTCTGATATGTGAAGGTGAGTGATAGCTTTGTATGGTCCACTTTATATACATTATTGAGGTCTTTTGACACAGTGAAAATTAAAAATTGTAGAGTAGGACCACTCTATCTGTGATATGCCTTGTCCTGGCAGAGTCCCTCAAAAGATGTTTTAATCTTTTGCGAAATGTCTCATTTTTACAGTGTGGAAATAGTATGTGTATTTACACAATCTTTATATTTTTTCTGGCAGTGCTGGCACTTTGTTTTTTCTGAGAATTACACCCAGTATACAAGACAGGAGAATTATACCCAACATACCCAGGAGGCTGTGCTATATAGATAGAAGACTGTAGTATATAGATAGCCAAGACTCAGCCAGATCCTGGAGACAGGGAAAGATGAAAGGTGGCGGCAGAAAGTCCAGTGCTGTGCGTAGAGAGGAACAGAATCCATGGAGGCACCGGAAAGAACAGAGAGAACTCTGCCCGCAGGAAAACTTTTTGATGCTGCACAGTACAGACTGTGGGCCGTATACACAACACAGACTGCCCGCTGTATACACATTAGAGACTGCGGGCTGTATACACATTAGAGACTGCGGGCTGTATACACATTAGAGACTGTGAGCTGTATACACATTACAGACTGCGGGCTGTATGGACAGTACAGACTGCGGGCTGTATGGACAGTACAGACTGCGGGCTGTATGGACAGCACAGACTGCAGGATGTATGGACAATACAGACTGCGGAATGTATGGACAGTACAGACTGCGGGATGTATGGACAATACAGACTGCTGGGTGTATGGATAGTACACACTGCGAGGTGTGTGGACTGTACAGACTGCAGACTGTTTGAACAGTGCAGACTGTGGGTCGTATACACAACACAGACTGCCCGCTGTATACACATTAGAGACTGTGAGCTGTATACACATTACAGACTGCGGGCTGTATGGACAGTACAGACTGCGGGCTGTATGGACAGTACAGACTGCAGGATGTATGGACAATACAGACTGTGGAATATATGGACAGTACAGACTGTGGAATGTATGGACAGTACAGACTGCAGGCTGTATGGACAGTACAGACTGCTGGGTGTATGGACAGTACAGACTGCTGGGTGTATGGACAGTACAGACTGCGGGCTGTATAGACAGTACAGACTGCGGGCTGTATAGACAGTACAGACTGCGGGATGTATGGACAGTACAGACTGCGGGCTGTATGGACAGTACAGACTGCTGAGTGTATGGAGAGTACAGACTGCGGGCTGTATGGACAGTACACACTGCGGGCTGTATGGACAGTACAAACTGCGGGGTGTTATGGACAGTATACACTGTGGGCTGTATGGACAGTACAGACTGCGGGATATATGGACAGTGCAGACTGCGGGCAGTATACACATTATAGGCTGCAGGCAGTATACACAGTACAGACTGCGGGATGTATGGACAGTACAGACTGCTGGGTGTATGGACAGTACAGACTGCGGGATGTATGGACAGTACAGACTGCAGGGTGTATGGACAGTACAGAATGCGGGCTGTATGGATAGTGCAGGCTGCGGGCAGTATACACATTATAGACTGCAGGCAGTATACACAGTACAGACTGCGGGATGTATGGACAGTACAGGCTGCTGGGTGTATGGACAGTACAGACTGTGGGGTGTATGGACTTTATAGACTGCGAGCTGTATGGACATTACAGACTGCGGGCTGTATGGACAGTACAGACTGCGGGCTGTATGGACAGTACAGGCTGTGGGGTGTATGGACAGTACAGACTGCGGGCTGTATGGACAGTACAGACTGCGGGCTGTATGGACAGTACAGGCTGTGGGGTGTATGGACAGTACAGACTGCGGGCTGTATGGACAGTACAGACTGCAGGCTGTATGGACAGTACAGACTGCGGGCTGTTTGGACAGTACAGACTGTGGGCTGTATGTGTGGCGCCCCCGATGGTCAGGCATCACACTGGGGTATTACACCCATAAAAGCGGTGTAATATTCCCAACTGTAAGTGGATGCAGGGTTGGTAGGAGGGACCCAATTCCAGGACTCCCACACTGAAGAAGGGGTGGTACACGAGGGGGAGGGTTAAGTAGTCGGAAGGTCAGAACAGGCGAGTTACAGACTAGACATGAGGGAAGATGAAAGGGGGTACTGAGGGGACCTTTAAAGAGGGTGCCTGACGCATGAGTCTGGGCCCGAGAGAGAAAGGGGGAACCCCAGAGTGGAGCGACCATACTCCGGGGAACTTCCCCAGTCCACCACGGAGAGCCGGATCCGAGGAAACAGCCAAAATTCACCTCCGTAGCCGTCAACCAGTTGCTGCGACCTGTTTACCAGCCACAGCACCCTGCCACACACGGAGCGGTCCACCCGGTTCTCCTTAGAGGTTGGGGTCCAGGTAGAGAGAGAGAGAGAGAGAGAGAGAGGAACTCGATGACTACCTCAGCGGGACTGGGAAGGGACTTATCCGAGGCAGGGCTAACAGGACACGGGTTCGTTAACTAAGGCATACCGCGGGTACCTCCAAACCACCTTGCATCCATTTATGGTCACCCGAAAGGTTACTTGTGAACTACATCATTGCTGAACTGTGGACTATGTATTCGTTGGATGCTTGTTCCCAGTAAAGTACCCGGAGAGAGTGAAACTGCCTTCGTGACTCTGTACTGCCAACTTCACCTGTAGGAAGCTTTACCACCCTTGCTGCAATACCAACGCCCTTCGGAAGACTGCAGCGGCGCTGGTGATCCCTCACCAGGTACTATAGATGGCGTCACGAACCATTCTAACAAAAACTATATTTAAGAAGTCACCAACCCCCAGAGCCACGGACTCGGGTGCAACCACGAGTGATAGCGTTTCCCCTGACACCGTGCCCAAGCTCTGAGTACCCCAGCCTGGGCGGGTCATATGGACAGTACAGACTGTAGGCTGTATGGACAGTACAGACTGCAGGGTGTATGGAGCACAGATTGCTGGCAGTATACACATTACAGACTGCGGGCAGTATACACATTACAGACTGCAGGCAGTATACACATTACAGACTGTAGGCTGTATGGACAGTACAGACTGCGGGCTATATGGATAGTACAGACTGCGGGCTATATGGATAGTACAGACTGCAGGGTGTATGGACAGTACACACTGTTGGGTGTATGGACAGTACAGACTTCGTGCTGTATGGACAGTACAGACTGCAGGCTGTATGGACAGTAAAGACTGCGGGGTGTATGTACAGTACAGACTGCAGGGTGTATGGACAGTACAGACTGCTGGGTGTATGGACAGTACAGACTGCTGGGTGTATGGACAGTACAGACTGTGGGCTGTATGGACAGTACAGACTGCGGGCTATATGGACAGTACAGGCTGCGGGGTGTATAGACAGTACAGACTACAGGCTGTATGGACAGTACAGACTGCGGGGTGTATACACATCTGAGAGTGCTGGTGTAAATCTTGTATACACAGCACTATGCTATATATATATATTGGTCCACACTATATACATACAGTATAGAGGCACACTAGTACAGCATGTTGTGTGGACCTCTATATAAAGTATAATGTTCTGTAGAGACAGACACACAGACACTATCAAACACACAGACAGACACTCAGACAGACACAGACATGACACTGACATATAGGACCTGTGATGATGTCACATGGAGGGGAGGCATCAGGGGTCAGATGATCAGCTCAGAGAGAGATCAGGGATATGATGATGATGGTGGGTGGGCCAATGGTCTGCTGCACCTGTCGATCCTGATTGGCCAGAGTGGGGCCCTGTTTTGGGAAATGGCCACACACCCTTCATGTCCGTGGCCCCGCCCCCTGAATTCCGCAGCCGCTCGGTGGCAAATGACAGCAGGCCTGAGGCCGGAGAAGCGGACAGCCCCCGCACCACATCAGTGGGCAGCCCATAGGGAAACATCCCCCCTCCCTCCTATCAGTCTGGGCCTGTACAGCATCATGGAATCAACAATGCTCTATAAATAATAATAATAATACTAATAATAATAATGTACATACATTTGTATATATGTGTCTGAACTGTAGGATGATGACCAGTTATTCTGGTATCTGTAGTGCTAAGAGACTGATTAAAAGCATTACAAGGTCCAGGTTTGTAGGTTGCCCTTGGGTATGGCTTATAGCATATATTGTTGCTCTTTTGTTTGGCACATGGTCTGACAGAGAGACTGAGAGAGCCTTGGGGGGGCAGCCCCGGGGAGCGGTGTGTGGACAAGGTGCTGAAGCCTTATGATCTTAAGCCTCATGTTCCCTGTAAAGGGACTATTTGGGATCTGTGTTGCTGCCATGCCACACTAAAACACCAGTCCCTCACATATGGTGGAGCAAATCACTACTATTCATGTAAACATGCATATGTGTCTTCTTATGTAGTGTATGTAAACCTCAATTGTATATCTATTATATACAATATATAAATACAATTGAAGTTTACATACACTACATAAGAAGACACATATACTGTACATGTTTTTCTCACTATCTGACATGAGATCAGAGCAAACCTTTCTCGTTTTAGGTCTATTAGGATTACCATCATTATTTAGATTTAACACATGCCTGAATAATGAGAGAGAGAATGTTTTAAGACATTTTTATTAGTTTCTGCAAAGTCACAAGTTTACATACATTTCATTAGTATTTGGTACCACTGCCCTTCAACTGTATGACTTGGGTCAATCATTTTGGATATCCTTCCACAAGCTTCTCACAATAGTTGGTAGGAATTTGAGCCCATTCCTCCTAACAGAACTGGTGTAAAGCTAGGGTCACACTTGCGTCGGCCCTTGCGGCTGACGCAAGCGCTATAAACTTAGAAATTTTCATTGCAGCGCATAGCGTTAACGCTATGCGCTGCCAGGGAATGCAGCACCATAGAAACCCACTGTTTACCTTAGCAGCAGCTCCACATACAGCAGCAGGAAGTGTGCTTTTGGACAGCGCACAGGAAAACGTTGAAGGCAACGTTTCCTGTTTGCTGTTGAAAAGCGCACTTCCTGATGTTTTGTGTGGAGCCGCTGCTAAGGTAAACAGCGGGTTTCTATGGTGCTGCGTTCCCTGGAAGCGCATAGCGTTAACGCTAATCGCTGCAGTGAAAATTTCTAAGTTTTTAGCGCTTGCATCAGCTGCAAGGGCTGACGCAAGTGTGACCCTAGCCGCAAGGCCTGACGCAAGTGTGACCCTAGCCTTACTGAGCCATGTTTGTAGGTCGCCTTGCTCGCATCTGCCTTTACAGCTTTGTCCATAAATTTTCAATAGTATTAAGATCAAGGCTTTGAGATGGCCCTCCAAAACATTGACTTTATTATCCTTAAGGCACTTTGTAACCAGTTTAGCAGTATGCTTCGTGTCACTGTCCATTTGGATGACCCTTTTCCGCTCAAGCTTTAATGTCCTGGCTGATGTCTTGAGATCTATATTACAAAAAAGACAGTATAAAAAAATGCCCAAAATTACTATGCTATATGAGAAAAAATAAAAAGCAAGTGCAAAAAAATGTTAATAACAGGGTACTTAGTTAATATGGTTTTTGCAAAAAATGTACTTAAGCCATTCTACCACGTCACGGTGACCCTTTATCAGAACGGTCCATAAAACTAACGTATTTAAAACCTGATCTTATGTGAACATACCTCAAAGATGCAGGATGCAGCAGGGCCAGAATCCAATATGGACACAGAGTAGAAACAGCACTTATGTGTCTGACTCAGTAAGAAAGGGGTGGTGAACCTCCCATCTTGCATAACAAGAAACTACATGAATACTGATAACTGAGCCAGAACAAAATGTGAACAGGTCTGTAGAACCGTGTTCACACCACCGAGGATCTATATCACAAAAAAGATAACTCAAAGATACAGTCTGTGCCCATATTGGATTCTGGCCCTGCTGCATCCTACATCTTTGAGGTATGTTCACATTAGATTAGGTTTTAAATATGTTAGTTTTAGGGACCATTCTGATAAAGGGTCCCCGTGACGTGGTAGAATGGCTTTCGTTCATTTTTTGCAAAAAAACGTATTAACTAAGTACCCTGTTTTTTGCACTTACTGTACAGTTTTTTGCACTTACTTTTTATTTTTACTTTTATAGCATAGTAATTTTGGACGTTTTTTTACATTGTCTTTTTTGTGATATTGATCCTTGGTGGTGTGAACACAGTTCTGCAGACCTGTTCACATTGTGTTATGGATCAGTTATCAGTATTCATGATGTCTTGAGATGTAGCTTCAGTATTGCCACATAATCTTGTTTCCTCATGATGCCATCTATTTTGTGAAGTTCACCAGTCCCTCCTGTAGCAAAACAACCCTACAACATGATGCTGCCACCCCCATGTTTCACAGTTGGGATGGTGTTCTTACGCTTCCAAGATTCTCCCTTTTTCCTCCAAACGTAACGATGCTCATTATGACTAAACAGTTAAATTTTAGTTTGTTAGACCACAGGACATGTCTCCAAAAATCTAGGTCTTTGTTCCTTTGTGCATTTGCAAAAATTCATCTGGCTTTTTTCTTTTTCTTTTGGAGCAATGGCTTGTTCCTGCCAGAATAGCCTTTCAGCCCATGTTGATACAGTACTCGTTTCACTGTGAATAATAACATAATCTTACCAGCTTCCGCCATCATCTTCAAAAGGTTTTTTGCTCTTGTTCTTGGGTTGATCAGCACATGTGGGTTCAAAACACGTTCATCTCTGGGACACAGAACCCATCTTCTTCCTGAGTGGTATGATAGCTGGACATTTCCATTTTGTTTGTACTTGCATATAATTGTTTGTACAGATGAATGAGGCACCTTCAGGTATCTGTAAATTGCACCCAAGGATGAACAAGACTTCTGCAAGTCCACAATTCTCTTCCTGATATCTTGACTAATTTCTTTAGACTTTCCCATGATGCTACACAAAGAAGAAGTGTGTTTTACATGTGCATAAAGATACATCCAAAGGTATGTCTCCAATAAACTCAGATGTTGACAAGAAACCTATCAGAAGCTTCCAAACACAAACAGCACAACTATAATGTTGTGGGTGCAATAATTCTGCAAGCAACC
This sequence comes from Allobates femoralis, assembly GCA_033576535.1. Lineage (NCBI taxonomy): Eukaryota > Metazoa > Chordata > Amphibia > Anura > Aromobatidae > Allobates > Allobates femoralis. The sequence continues at coordinate 70,569,141 of JARQOC010000003.1, read as the reverse complement.
AGGCGAAAATCCTCCAAGATGTAGAAGAATATACGGTAATTGGAAGCAGCATTCCAATAGAAATCAGTAGAATGCTTGAGAAAGGTTTCAAATGAGGAGCGGAAACTTTGTATTTGTGTGAATAAAGTCCACATTTCTATTGAAGTGATGCTTCTAATCTTTATTATATTTTACACACTACCATTTAAAAGTTTGGGGTCACTTAGAAATGTCCTTATTTTTTAAAGAAATGCATATTTTTTTCAATGAAGCTAACATTAAATGAATCAGAAATAAACTCTATACATTGTTAATGTGGTAAATGACTATTCTAGCTGCAAACGTCTGGTTTTTAATGCAATATCTACATAGGTGTATAGAGGCCCATTTCCAACAACCAGTGTTTTAATGGTACATTGTGTTTGCTAACTGTGTAAGGGTGCAGTCAGACATAACGATCGCTCCAACGATCCCGACAGCGATAACGACCTGCCGGGATGGCTGGAGCATCGTTACCTGATCGCTGGGGAGCTGTCAAACAGGCAGATCTCCCCAGCGATCAGGCCAAGGGAGCCACCTCCCATATCGCTCCCTGCTTAGCGCTGCGGCAGCGCTAAGCAAGGAGAACGCAGGTAACTATGATAAACAGCGCGTATCCAGGCAGTACGCGCTGCCTGGATACGCGCTGTTTATCATAGTTACCAGCGTTCTCCATGCATACAGGCAGTGCTAAGCAGGGAGGACGCTGGTAACCATGGTAAATGCCGGGTATCTAGGCAGCGCGCGCTGCCTGGATACCCGGTGTTTACCATAGTAACCAGCCCTGTGAGGTCACAGATCGCTGGTGTCTCGTGGTCACACGCAGCGATGCGTGCTGACCAGCGGAAACCAACGATCAAAAAATGACCCGCAGCACTTTGCAACGATCAGCGACCCCCACAGCAGGGGCCTGATCGCTGCAAAGTGTCACACATAGCGACATCGCTGGGGAGATCGTTGTAACGTCACAGTTACAACGATCTCTCTAACGATATCGTTATGTGTGACTGGGGCTTAAGAAAGCTAATGGATGTTTACAAAACCCTAGAAAACCCTTGTACAAGTACTGTATGTTAACACAGATGAAAACGGTTTGGCTGATTAGAGACGCTATAAAACTGACCTTCCTTTGAGCTAGTTGAGAATCTGGAGCATTACATTTGTTTGTTCTATGAAACTCTGAAAATGGCCAGAGAAAGAGAACTTTCATGTGAAACTCGACAGTCTATTCTTGTTCTTAGAAATTAAGGCTATTCCATGAGAGAAATTGCCATGAAAATGAAGATTTCCTACAACGGTGTGTACTACCTCCTTCAGAGGAGAGCCCAAACAGGCTCTAACCAGAGAAGTGGGAGGCCCCGCTGCACAACTGAGCAACAAGACAAGTACATTAGAGTTTCTAGTTTGAGTAATAGACGCCTCACAGCTCAACTGGCAGCTTCATTAAATAGTACCCGCAAAACACCAGTGTCAAAGTCTACTGTGAAGAGGCGACTCCGGGATGCTGGCCTTCAGGGCAGAGTGGCAAAGAAAAAACCATATCTGAGGCTGGCTAATAAAAGGAAAATATTAATATGGGCAAAAGAACACAGACATTGGACAGAGGAAGATTGGAGCAAAGTTTTATGGACAGACGAATCAAAGTTTGAGGTGTTTGGATCACACAGAAGAACATTTGTGAGAAGCAGAACAACTGAAGAGAAAATTATTATTTCAAATAAAAATCATTATTTCTAACCTTTTCAATGTCTGGACTATATTTTCTATTCTTTTTGCAACTCGTTGGATAAATAAAAGTAAGAGATTTCATGGCAAACACAAATTGGTCTGGGTGACCCAAAAGGTTTGATCTATAGTGTATATATTAGTAAATATATATATATATATATATATACACTAGCTGGTGAGCCTGGCGTTGAACAGGCGTAATGCCCATATATGATTGTAATGCTCATATATGGTAATATCGCCCATATATGAAAATATCACCCATATATGGTAATCTGTGTGTGTGTATATGTATTATAGCCCTGCCTGCTCACATTAGCCCTGCCCCTTCATAGCTCTGCCCCTACACATAGTCCCACCCATCCCAGTAGCCCCACCCCTTTCATTGCACTGCCCCATTGCACCGCCTCTCCCCATCAAAGTTCCACCCCTCATTATAGTCCAGGGGGTGGGGCTTTGTGAAGGAGGTGGAATATGTAGAGATGCAGGCTGTGAAATGGGCGTGCCTATGTGCAGTGAGTGTTGCTATGTGGAGTAGATGTGACTATGTGGAGTGGGTGGGGCTAAAAATACATACACACATGCACCCAGCTTTATATATTGTATTTATATATAAAATTACCAACAAGCACAGGTAGCACTCCAAAAAATTCAAAAAGAAAGGGTTTATTCAGCCCATATGACGTGGTGACATTTCGGTGGTAGTAGTTTTATTGACTGGATAAATGTGGGCTACCACCGAAACGTCACCACGTCATATGGGCTGAATAAACCCTTTATTTTTTTATTTTTTTGGAGTGCTACCTGTGCTTGTTGGTAATTTTATATATAATACATACTCCTTGAGTATACAGGGAGTGTTGTCACGTGTGCTTAGTGTACCCTGGGTGATCACACAATGTAGTGGAGAGCACTTTGTGCTCCATAGATACAAAAATCCTTTTCTACGAGGACTGTTGGGCCCCATCAATGTCAAATCTAGAAAGCCCATGATATCATAGAAAATATCTTGAAATCTCCACCAGCTTTATTAAAGAAAAATATTTCACTTGTCTGGAGCTGGAGGATGAAGTTACTTTGCAATTTGTGACTCAACTCTTCGCCTGCGTTGAAGGACGACCACTCGGAAATTCTGGCAAGTATGTCTGAAAACATTTCTGTTTGTGTTTTTAGGATTTCGGTAACAGAGAGGATTTCTTTTCTGGTTGATGTAAAGCTTTGAAGGATATAACACATACTAAGTGTTACATTTTTGTAAAGAGCCCACACTCTTCCACTTCAAAAACTCCTTGGTGATTCGAGCTGGATACAATTCCTAATTAGGAGTATAGATAATTATCACATATCTGCCCTATAACTGTGGCGTGCCTCACAAGTGATCACACGGAGGTCAGATTATGTGTATTTGTATAAATGCTTCTAGAAATGTTGGACATGTTCCAAGTTGGTTGGGACTTAAAATATAATATGGACGGTTACCTCAAATTAATTTTAAGACGACAGTACATTTTTATTGACATCTAGTTCTACTTGCACTCACTTCCAAGAACCCCAAAGCTCAGGCAACCCAAGAGAAACACTGGGGTCATTTCACTCATCCTGTCCAATAGTATGACACTCTGAAAATGCGCTAAATTTATCTAAAAAGGTCATCGTGATCTCTAAATTTGTCCCATCCTTAGGCTATGGTCACATGGTGCATTTTTGATCCGTTTGTTTGGAGCTTGGAGCTCACCCACCTGGAGATCAGAGGCAGCCTGGAATACTGGAGACCAGTTGGTGCGTGAATAGGCTGGTGAGATGCAGCGATAATGAAGACTTAAGATCTCATTATATGCTGCAATATCGCTGACAATATCGTTGCAACTTTCTACCTCATAGCGAGGTCGCTCCATGTGACATGTACCAACGACCAGTGATCAGCTCCCTGATCATTGGTAAATGGCCAGGACCATTTTTGATCACTGGTCTCCCGCTGGGCAGCCAGCATCTGCGTGTGTGACAGAGGGAGACCAACAATTAACAACCTCACAGGGCCGCACAGTAGACTCTGGGAGGCTGGTAACAAAACCATCAGGTAACTAAGTGCAGCGCTGCACTTAGTTACCTGATTTTTACCCTGGTTACCAGCTTTCTCGCTGGTCACTGATCGCTGGTCTACCTGTGTGACAGCTCACCAGCAATGAGATAGTGATGTCCCAGCGACCCCATCGTTGGTCGGTCGCTGGGACATTGTTATGTGTAATGGGGCCTTTAGAGAAGATATGTAAGTTAAAATTTCGTCTTTATCATTTATTATAAACGTAGAATAGACAATTGAACAATTTTGAGTGGTACCTGCACTCTTAGGCTGCCTTCACATCAGTGTTTTTGGCCATTCGCGGCAGATCCAGCAGTTTTCTCATCTGCTGCGTACCGGATCATTTGCAGCAAGACTGCGTTCGACCTAATGCATTCCCTATGGGACTTGCGTACATGTCGCACTTGTGGTTTTGCACTTGCAGCGAGTCAAAAGAACACTGCTAGCAGCGGTTTTGGTCCGTTGCCACAAGTGTCGGATTTGCCGGATCGCGGGAAAACCACAAGTGCCGCACATGTCTGCAAGTCCCATGGGAATGCATTAGGTCGAACGCAGTCTTGCCGCAAGTGATCCAGTACGCAGCAGATCAGGCAAAATTGCTAAATCTGCTGCGAATGGTGAAAGACGTTGATGTGAAAGCAGCCATACATGTTGAATCATTGATTGCACTGTCACTTTTTAATCTGTTTTCAACTCTACTATATAAAAGATAACATTTTAATGTACCCAATGGAAGTGCGGAATATTTTCTCTACGTCCTAATTATTGCTGAGGACACCTTAGTGCTTGTGCCCATGCTATGGGTTTTGCAGCGTTTATGTTGCAGATTTTGATGTAGAAAAGATGCAGATTTGTCCGAAATCTACAAGCCAGCAAAGTCTAGGAAATTGTGAAGTGTTGTGCTTTTTTTTCTGCCCCAGTCAATTATTACAGCTGATTTTTCTGCATTTTTTAGCCCTCCAAGCCACTGACTTGATGACGAAAAATGCAGGGAACAAATCTGCACCATTTCCACACTAAAAATACACTAAATCTGCAGTTTTGATGTATTTTTCTGCCACAAGCTGATTTGGTGCCAAGATTGTTGCAACAAAATACCCAGCGTGGGCACCCAGCCTAAGGGTACCGTTACACGTCGCAATATCGTTCCGATATCGCATACAATGTCACGGGAGCGCGCACGTTTTTGGCACTTGTCCAAGATCGCATAGGAGATGTCACGACCACACCACGTGACTTTGTTGATGTTGCATTGCGATATTGTGACATGTAATGGTACCCTAAGGGCCGCTTTACACGTCGCGATATCGCAATGCAACATTGACAAAAAGTCACGTGGTGCGGTCGTTGCAGTTGATATCGTTCGTGCATTGTGTCGTGTAAATGGGCAAAAAAAAATCATAGCTACGATATTGCAAGAAGAATGTGCAAGCCCTTCAACCATACGATATTGCATATGCGATCTGGCAGGATCGTGCTGTGTGTGGGTGCAACTACGATTTGGAACGCAACTTCCCCTATTCAATCCAATGTTAAATGCTCATTCCCTGGGTTGCTCATACCCAGCGCAAAAAAGGGGCATACTACATCGTAGTTGCGTTGCCTGCCGAAATCTCCCTGTGTGCCATCTCTTATGCGATCTTGGAAAGTGGCAAAAACGTGCGCGCTCCCGTGAAATCGTATGCAATATCGGAACGATATTGCGACGTATAAAGCGGCCCTTACACTACTGAAAGCCACCAGGATTATCACCATTTTAGAACACTGTGTTTATTAACCTTAAAGGGAACCTGTAACCAGTTTTTGCAACCTAATCTGAGAACAACATAATATACAGCCAGAGACCCTGATTCCAACGATGTGTCACTTACTGGGCTGCTCAGTGTAGTTTTGATAAAATCACTATTTAATCATCTGAGATTATCATTAGTCTGATATTCCAGCATATTAATAAACTGCTAATCTGCAGCAGAGAAAGCACTAATATTATCAAAATGACATCAACAGCTCATTAAGTGACACATCGCTGGAATCAGGGTCTGTCTCTACATTATGCTTCTCTCAGATGGAATGGCAAAAAACTGTTGACACTTTCCCTTCAAACCTTCACTGCCTTACTTTATGGTCCCCGATCTACAACAGTGTTCTGCTCAACTATAACGATATAATCATTGAAAATGTATTATAGAGTTATCCTTTATATAAATGTCAAGATATTAATGGGTTGAGATCTAAAATGCTGCCACTAGATATTTTTTAAAATGGATCTTTAGTAAAACTTGAACCTTTCTGTATACACAACATTTATCTGTGCGGCGTTTCTCAGCGTTTTAGGAGTCAGTCTGTATGTGTGCATGGTTTTTTATATTAAAATGCAAAATACACTGGAAATTAATGTTTTTTCTACAATTTTCTCCATAGTGTTTCCAAAAGAACTTAAAAAATGTCAACAATAAAGTTAAACAAAATAAATAAAAAACAAAAAATGCTTTTTTAGCATCAAAAACGTTGATTTAAAAAAATTTGTATCAAAATGCACTAAATTTTTTTTTTCTCTACAATTTTTCCATAGTATGTCCAAAAATGTCAAGAATAAAGTTAACAAAATAAAAAAAAGACTAAGATTGCTTTTTTGGCATCAAAAACCTCATTTTTGTTATCATAAAGATTGCTGTATAAAACATTTTTTATATCAAAATGCACTATAAATGTATTATTATTTTTTATATAATATTTATATAATTTTTTCTACAATTTTCTTCATAGTCTTTCCTAAAGAATTTCAAAAATGTCAAGAATATTTAAAAAATTACAAAAATGCTTTTTTTTTTGCATCAAAACATTGATATAAATTTTTTTTTACATCAAAATGCAAAATGCACTAGAAATTAATTTATTTTCTACAATTTTCTCCATTGTCTTTCCAAAACAACTTAAAAAAATGTCAAGAATAAAGCTAACAAAGTGTAAAAAAATACCAAAAAATGCATTTTTGGCATCAAAAACACAAAATATGTTTTAAAAACGCAGCGAATAAAAGTGCACGAAATAGTTGTGAAGTAACAAACTCAGCTGTAAATAGGGGAATAGAAAGATCTGTTGGGGTGGTGAGATCTGGGCCATACTGGGGTGTTATATATGATCTATTTCTACACCATGCTGTGTGGAGCCGCGGCACTAGTGCAGCCCACGCACATTCCTCCACACTTAAGAGTGAGTCTTGTTTCCTATTACATTATTATTTTTATGCCTCAGAAGAAATCTCAAGTATTAGTCTTTGCACTTTCCAAATAAAAAGTGTGACTTTCAGTTTAGGGTTGTATAAACACATGAACAGAACAGACAGACTGCGAATTACACGGTGCCCAATTATCGTGTGCAGCAAAGAAATGTATCCCCCTAAGCAACGCTAAACTGGAATAATATCACGTATCACAAGTAGAGACATCTAACGTGTACACACCGTCATGTATTACCATTTTATTAATGCAGGGTACTTAATAATTACTAATATTTTTAGTATTTGTAATGGTGGGGATTTGCAGTATTTTACTATTTACCCTAAGCAAGGCTAAACCGGCATATTATCACGTATCACAAGTAGAGACGTCCAACATGTACACACTGTCATATATTACCATTCTAGTAATAGAAGGTACTTAATAATTACTATTATTTTTAGTATTAGTATAGTGGGGATTTGCAGTATTTTACTATTTACCTTAATCAAAGCTAAACCGGCATATTATCACGTATCACAAGTAGAGACGTCCAACATGGACATACTGTCATATATTACCATTCTAGTAATAGAAGGTACTTAATAATTACTATTATTTTTAGTATTAGTAATAGTGGGGATTTGCAGTATTTTACTATTTACCTTAATCAAAGCTAAACCGGCATATTATCACGTATTACAGTAGAGACGTCCAACGTATACACACCATCATATATTATCATTCTAGTAATACAGGGTAATTAATAATCACTGTTATTTTTAGTATTAGTAATGGTGGGATTCGCAATATTTTACTATTTATCGTAAGCAAAGCTAAACCGGCATAATATACATATCACAAGTAAAGATGTCCAATGTGTACACACCGTTGTATATTACCATTCTAGTAATACAGGGTAATTAATAATTACTGTTATTTTGAGTATTAGTAATGGTGGGGATTTGCCGTATTTTACTTTTTATCCTAAACAAAGCTAAACCGGCATATTATCACGTATTACAAGTAGAGACGTCCAACGTGTACACACCGTCATATATTACCATTCTAGTAATGCAGGGTAATTAATAATTACTGTTATTTTTAGTATTAGTAATAGTGGGGATTTGCAGTATTTTACTATTTACTCTAAGCAAAGCTAAACCGCCATAATATCACATAACACAAGTAAAGACATCTAACGTGTACACACCATCATATATTACCATTCTAGTAATACAGGGTAATTAATAATTACTGTTATTTTTAGTATTAGTAATGGTGGGGATTTGCAGTATTTTATTATTTCTATACGAAACAAAAATATAAATGCAACACTTTTGTTTTTGCTCCCATTTTTCATGAGCTGAAGTCAAAGATCTAACACTTTTTCTATGTGCGCAAAAGGCGTTTTTCTCTTAAATATTCACAATTTTGTATAAATGTGTGTAAGGCCGTGTGCTCATACATAGTCAAGAATTGCAGTGTTTTGGACGCAGCGTGGAACAGTACATGCACAGTGAATGGGATGTCCAGAATTCTCCTGCTTACTGTGCTTCCCCCTCCGCAGCATTATTTCTGCTGTGGTTCCAGTATTCAGACTTCCTCTCCTCTGCAGCATGTCATCTTACTGCTGCGGAGTCAAAGCGGTCACCATTGGGTGAATGCAGGGAGAAACCGCCCTGCATCCACTGCACACGGTGAATACAGGGTGGCTGCGGTCTCCCTGCAGGCCCATGCGAATTCCCGCAGGTCCGGAGCCACTACGTCCAAGACACAGCGCCTCCAGATCGTGAGCACATACCCTGAGGCTCTGTGTGCACCCTCAGTATTTGGTGCAGAAATATTCTGCAGAAAATCTGCATCCTCCGGCAGAAAAACATAATGTGTTATTGATGTAGATTTGGTGCAGATTTGTACCATGTTTTTTTCCTAATGAAGTCAGTGGCTGGAAGGGTTAAAAAATGCAGGATATCTGCACCAAGAATTGACACGCTGCAGATTTGATTTTTTTTCTCAAAGGAATAAATAAGCAATGTATGCACTTCAGAATTCTCATAGACTTTGCTGGTTTCAGAATAGGTATGGAGATGTGTCAGAAAACTGCAGCAAATCTGCACCAAAACCACAGTGAGTTCACAGGGCCTTAAAGGGATCCAACCAGCAGGAGTTAACCACCTGCAAACCCATGCAGCAGGTGATTGACGTGTGCAGCATGACATCATTATCTGGGTTTTTTATTTATATCCCTCCCCTGTGGGCTTGTCTTTTTGCTGTAAGCCCCTCCCTCTCATCCAGACTCATCCAAGGGAGGGGCAGACTGGCAAGCCCACAGGGGAGGGATTAAATAAACAACCCAAATAGTGATGTCATGCTGCACACGTCAATCACCTGCTGCACTGATTTACTGGTGCAGCTGCACACTCCAGTCTGGAGAACGAGAAGTTGTCTAAGGGCGGCTTCACACTGCGGCGTGATCCGGTCCAGGGCTGTCCGGGATGAACCTGACAGCCCCGGACCGGATCAACACACAGGACTGGAGGGCTAATTTGCCCTCCGGAACGGTGTGCAGCCGCACGCAGCTGCAGCCGCTGATACGTCAGGACCGCGGCGCCCCGGACCGGACCTGACCACAGTGTGAAGCCGCCCCTAGGTGATGCGATGCGAGACTAACGAGATCCTTTACAAATGAAAGAAAAGTGGAAAATAAATAGCAATCAGTTACTGAATCCATTCTATATAGACTCCAATTAATAAAATAAAGCCCTGCAGAAATCAGTTAACAATGGACAACAAAGTTATGCTGCACAATTTTTCTGCCATTGGATCTTTGCAGGATCTGTCCTAAGGCTGCCTTCACATTAGCGTTTGTGTCTGCATGCTGATGGCATGCAGACACAAACGCTGTCAAAAGCAGTGTTGAAATGGTGTGTCCGCAGCGGATAATGTCCGCCTGCGGACACATCACTAGGGAGCCCGGCAGCCAATCGGCGCTGTCTGGGGGCGGGCCGGAGGAGGAGTTCAGCGCCGGAGATCTCCTCCTCCCCGCCACCGGTAAGCATCGGGACCTGTCGGCAGGGAGTACAGCTGATGTGACAGCTGTTTGAATCTTCCCGCTCTGACACCGAGAGGAGATGTCGGCGCGGGAAGATTCAAACAGCTGTCAAATCAGCTGTACTCCCCGCCGACAGGTCCCGGTGCTTACCGGCGGCGGGGAGGAGGAGGACAGCAGTGACTCAGCTGATCTCCCGGTGGCCGTCGGTGAGCTCCTGTGACATCACCGGCGGCCACCGGGAGATTTTTCAATGGGTCCGCAGCGTTCTCCCGTGCTGTCAAGCGCTGAACAGTGCGGACCCATTGAAGACAATGCATGTTTTGTGCGCTTGGGGACGCTTGCCGATTTTCCAAGCTCCCCGAGCGCACAAAAAATGCAACATGCTGCGTCCCGGGTGCGGAAGCTGGACACCGGAAGGAGCAGATATCGTCCGCATCCGCACCCGAACGCAGCAAACGCAGGCACTATGCGTTCCTATGTTAAACATAGGAACCGCAGTGCACATGCGTTTGACTGCGTATGGGAACGCAGCATAGGCTGCTTTCCCATACGCAAATGTGAAGGCACCCTAATGGATGATTACTGGATCTGTGAGCTCAGCCCTAGATCTTTGAATTCAGTTTATTAAAATGGCAAAAACACAAATTTTGTTCAGTATATATGTTGTGCCGTCATGTTTTTGCCAGGAATACTCAATAAATCACATGCACAGAGTCTGTGCACCAAATTGGCACATAATATAGAGATTATGTGCAGCACTAGGAGTGGAATTCTGCAAAAAAAAAGTTACATATTTTTTATTCCAGACACATTTACACAAAAATGTCGCAATTTTTTTTTTTCCATTTTGCGTCAATTTCCACCTTTTTATAAAAAAAAATATATGAAGGACAGCAGAAACTGGAGGATCCTATTCCGAAAATATACCATGATCATTGCTGGTGTAGATGTATTAAGCCACGTGCACCTCATATATGGCACATTTTACTCCAGTGTGTTTATTGGCCACCACTGTTAGCAAATATCCCATTAAATGTGTGCTGCTAAATCTCCCTAATAGCGTGTCAGTAGATAATTGTTATTTTGCCATACTGCATATAATGCAACTATCAATATAGTAAGGTTGTGCATTATATTGCTCCTGTGTATGGCATTTTACAGCATATATTGATGTTTGTGGATGGTTAATATGTATTTCTACTACCAAGCTACGACTTGTCTACTTTGGACACATCATATGAAGAGAGAAATCACTAGAAAAGGACATTATGGTAGGAAGAATAGAAGGAACAAGGTGAAGAGGAAGACCAGAAACTGAATGGCTTGATACTATCAACATAACAGCGGGGAAGACCATGGTGGATCTATCTAGGCTTGGAAAAGATCCTGGAGGACATATTTAGGGTTGGAGAAGACCCTGAAGGACCTAGCTAGGCTTGGAGATAACCCTGGATGAACTATCTTGGCTTGAAGAAGACCCATCTAGTCTTGGAGATGACTTTAGAGGGCCTACCTAGTCATAGAGAATACTCTGGAGGACTTATCTAGCCTTGGAGAAGACCCTGGCGGACCTATCTAGGCATGGAGAAGACCCTGGTGGACCTATCTAGGCATGGAGAAGACCCTGGAGGACCTACCTAGGCTTGGAGAAGACCCTGGAGGACCTATCTAGGCTTAAAAATGACTCTGGTGGACCTATCTAGGCATGGAGAAGACCCTGGAGGACCTACCTAGGCTTGGAGAAGACCCTGGAGGACCTATCTAGGCTTGGAGAAGACCCTGGACAAAATAATGGAAACACCTGGAAAAATCAACAAAAGTTAGTTTAATATGGTGTAGGTACATCTTCTGCAGCGATTACAGCCTCAATTCTCCGATGTATGGATTCATACAAGGTGATGTCATTGGCCCGGCGGACCTCCAGGAAATAGCACCCCAGATCATCACAGAACCTCCGCCATGTTTTACGGTTGGGAGAAGGCAGTCTGGATGGAATGGCTTCTTTCGGCTGTCTCCAAACGTACACTCGGCCGGAGGTCCCAAAATGGGGTAAACGATGATTGGTCTGAGAGCATCACACGTTTCCACTACTCGAGGGACCAATTCTGGAGGTTTTACACCACTCTAAATGCTTGGAAACGTTTGTCATTGAGAGCAGCGGTTTTCTAATTGCAGCTCTTCCGTGGAATCCAGATTTGTGCAGCTCCCGACAAACAGTTTTCGTGGACACTGGGTTCTGTAGGTGTCATTGAGCTCAGCAGTGATTTTCGGAGCCGTGGTCTTGCGATCCTCTCTCACAATTCGCTTTAGAGTCCGACGGTCTCTCTCAGTCAACTTCGACTTTCGGCCGGACCTGTCTTTGCTGTGGATATTTTCCTTCTCTTTCAGACGCAGTCATTACTTTGGAGACAGTAACTCTTGACACACCAAGCATTCGGGCACTTCCTGTTACACTAGCGCCTGCCATACGAGCACCAACAATTTGGCCTTTTTGAAAATCCGAAAGGTCTGCCGTTGGTATCAGGTTCTCATCAATGTTCTTACAATTCGGCAACACAAACAGTTAATTTACATACACATATCACTTAACACAAATAATCAACTAATATGCACTCCGGTCTGGTGTGCAGCCGCACGCAGCAGACGCAGTGAGCTAGCTGCGGTCCTGAAACAACAACGGTGTGCAGCCGCAGGTGTCCGGTTCCCGGATCCTCCCGGACCGGGGCAATCCGGCCCCATAGGCTCCCATGTTAGGGAGCGCCAGATTGCCCCGGATCCAGGAGAATCTGGGAGGATCCGGTTTGGGGAGATTTTTCTCCCCGAACACAAAAATCGTGCATGCAGAATTTATGTGTCCTGGTCAAAAAATCCGAGTCCTCCCGGAATCACCCAGACACATGGAAACTGGATGGCAGATAGCTGCCATCCGTCTCCAATCGGCCCCATAGGCAAACTATGGGGCTGAAATGTGATCCAGGCCTATGCAATTCTCATCGGATCGGCCTGGATCACAAAAAGCGTGGTGTGAAGCCGGCCTTAGGCTGTGTACTCATGATCCGGAGGCTTTGCGCCTCTTGACCAGCGGGAATCCGCGGGTGAACATAGGGAGACCGCAGCTGCCCTGTGCCCACGATCTGTGGTCGGTGCAGGGCGGCTTCTCCCTGCGTGCAGCCAATGGGGACCACTTCCAACTTCCCAGCTTGAAGTGAACATAATGTGGAGAAGATGCAGAAGAGCAGAAATCCGCATGGCTGCTGAAATAACGCTGCGGTTTGGTGAAGCACAGTGAGCATGGGATTTCTACACAAATCCCATCCACTATGATGCTACGGAACAACGCAGCATTTTGGATGGAGCACCAAGAGGCTTCGTCCAAAACACTGCTTTCACTGATTGTAAGCAAAAAGCCTTATACAGCCAGCACCTGCCTCTAATAGCATTCAATGGAGCTAGCTCCGATTGCCACTGTCTTTAACCCCTTCACCCTGTTTTTTCATTTTTCCTCTGTTTCTTCCAAGAGCCATAGCTTTTAATTTTCCATCAATATAGACATATGAGGACTTAGTTTTGGCGGGACGAGTTGTATTTTCAGATGCAATCTTTTATTTTACCATATAGTGTACAGGAAAATGGGAAAAAATTCCAACTGCAGTGAAATTGCAAAAAAAAGGGCAATTAGGGCCCTTTCACATCAGCGTTTTTCGTAATTCGCGGCAGATGCGGTGAAAAAACCGCATCTGCCGCGTTTGCCGCATAAGGGCCCTTTCACATCAGCGTTTTTTTAAATTTGCGGCAGATGCGGTGAAAAAACCGCATCTGCCGCAACTGCCGCATAACGGTTCCACTTGCGGCACGGTTGCGGTTTTTTCCATAGGAAGTATAGGGGGACTTGCGGCAGATGCGGCAAGTGCGGTATTGCACTTGCGGCAGGTGCGGCAGAGAAAAAAACCGCAGTAAGCCGCGGTTTTTTTCGCGGCCGCACCTGCCGCAAGTGCAAAACCGCACTTGCCGCACCTGCCGCAAGTACGCCTATACTTTGCATAGAAAAAACCGCAACCGCACCGCAAGTGGAACGGTTATGCGGCAAACGCGGCAGATGCGTTTTTTTCACCGCATCTGCTGCGAATTACGAAAAACGCTGATGTGAAAGCACCCTAACATGAGTTTTTTAGGTTTTTTTTAACTGATCATATTCACAATATGGTAAAACTGACATATCGGTATGAGGCCCCAGGTCGATACGAGATTGTAGATACCAAACAATTCAGAAGTTTTTAAAGAAAGAGTATTGTTCAGTTTCCTGAGTGGATTAAAGAGTGAAGTAAAAGAAATAAAAATAATAATAGAAGTAGTTGAATCTCACTCCTTTCCCACTTAAAAAACAATCAAAAACATTTGGTATTGTCGCTTCTGTGTGCACCAAGATATAAACATTGAATATATGAAATATAAACTGCACTATGCTTAATGCCCAAATTGGCCAATTCTTGTTTCCCACTAGTCATGACAGGGCGTACCTGCTTTGATGGGAGCCTGACCACTTCCATCAGATATGTTTCTGCTGGGCTAATGGTGGGTTTACACACACCAATCATTGTATCCAATATCTGAACCAATCTCTGGTTGCAGTGAAATCATGGACAGATTGCTCCATGTTGTACACAGCCACAAAATGGAACCATGTGTCCATGATTTCACTGCAACCAGAGATCTGTTCAGATATTGGATACAATGATTGGTGTGTGTAAACCCACCATAAAAGCTTACAAATTTAAAGGGCAGGTAGGACGCAGAACTAATTGAAGGGCATCTGTCAGATCAAAAATCCATATGTAATTGATATAATTTTCTAATACCTCTGGTGAAGCTCTTTCTATACATGTACTACTGTTATTTATACTCATCCCATTCACTGTATACTGCAAATAAAGATAATCATTACATCCAGTGAATGAATATTCATGTAGTGACATCCTGCAAACAAGGAAAATTCAGTGAAAATCACTCACATGGGGAGACCGTATCCTTCTGTCTCTGCGCTCCTTGTATGTGCAAAACAAATGTTCAAATAAACACATAGAATCTCTCACAGACAGCACAGGCTTGTGGTCAGAACGACAGATGGAGGAGATTGCCTTATCTGATATCTGACAACTTGGCTAGGTATGTGTCTGCAGTCTACCCTCGCCTATCTACAGGGGCGGGCTGGAGTTTCTAACGCCGTGTGGCAGATTTGTCCTGCCAGGCCTTGATGAGGAGCAGGGGGGGGGTGCTGTCTGAGATTTTGAGGAGTGGGGAAGGGTGCTGTCACTGCTCAGTCACATGCTTGTCGTGTCTCCTGCTGCTGCACAGCTCCAGCCGTAAAGTGTAAAGTGCCGCCGGCTGCCCCATTTGCGAGGGGGGGCAGCCCTAGCTGAGGGCTATACCAACAGCCCAGGGGGTGCTTGCCCCCCTGCCACCTGGTTCAGTTCACCCCTGCCTATCTAATTACTAGTGCATCTCAATGCATTAGAATATCATCAAAAATCAATATAATATTGCCATGGTTCAGGACATTTCTGGGAGCATGAAATGCATTGAAGAATAATTCAATATTTGATGTCTCGTGGAATACGGCAGCGCAGTTTTTAACCCTTCATCCTGCCTGCTCTATATACACCACGCTAGGGACTGCAGCAGCTGTGATCTGCTTTTATAGTGGTTGTGACTCTCACAACCACACAAGGTGAAGCCTCTGATACCTATTTAGGTCATATTTTATCTCTCAAACCCTTTATCCTCCCTATATATAATATATGCATTTCACATTATGTATTGAATTACCAAAATAAATTAACTTTTTGATGATATTCTAAATTCATTGATACTAGTATTTATCCATCTGTCTTATCTATCTATCTAATTTAATAAAAAATTCTTGCAGCACACAGCTACTACCAATGATGTACTTTGTACATCATTGGTAGTAGCTGTGTGCTGCAAGAATTTTTTATTCAATTATTTGACCCAGCGTCCTTGCTAGCACCAGTTCACATTAGTCTGCGAGTGCTGTGCAGTTTTTTTCTTGTTGTTATCTATCTATCTATCTACTTATCCATCCATGTGTATATTTATCTTAATACCTCAATTTATATGTTTTTGTATCTATTCATCCAAGTGTCTGCCTATCTATCTCCATATATATCTATCCATCCATCTATCCATCCGTGTGTCTATCCTATCTATCTGTCCATCCATCCAAGTGAGTGTCTATCTATCTACCCATCCATCCATGTATCTATCGTTCCATCCATCAATGTTCCAGTCTATCTATCTATCTATCTATCTATCTATCTATCTATCTATCTATCTACCTATCTATCTATCTCTATCTATCTAATCTATATATCTATATATCTATCTATCTATCTATCTAGTTCAATGAAATTATGGCACTCGGATCCTTTTTGTGCAAGGTTTTCCCTTTTATTGCAATAAAAGGGAAAACTTTGCACAAAAAGGATCCGAGTGCCGCAATTTCATTGAACTGTATGTATAAACAGCCATTATTGGGACAGCTTAGAATTTGTGATATATAATCATATAACCATAATAAGAAGGAGTGCTGCCCCTAAAGCATTTAAATATCTATCTATCTATCTATCTATCTATCTATCTATCTATCTATCTGTCTGTCTGTCTGTCTGTCTATCATCTATCCATGTGTCTATCTGTCTCAGTAGACTGCTTATTTCATGTATTAAAAGTTACACTTAGTAAATAATACCAATATCTCCTTACTGCAGGATATTTTAGCATTTCTATTATACATCTGCTTTCTACAATAGGTAGTAACTACTCTGATATGTTATCTTCATTATCTTTGCACAGCACTCTTCTTTTATAGGGAAATACCGTAATAGGTTCCCTGGAGAAAACAGCCCATTGTAAGGCCTCATTCAGACATACAGTTTTTTTTTTGCATATAAGAAAAATGCACCATTTTCCATCACTCGCCGGATCGTATTTTAATCATCTTTATGTCCGTTTTTACCATCAGTGTGGAATCTTTTTTTTTCTCTGATGCAAAAATAATACAATATTCTCCAACCCATTAAACAGTATAAAGCGGCCTGTGCTCCGCTGAGGGGCGGCTGACCTCCGGGAGCTATCTGTTTTTTTTACAGACCGATTGAATTAAAAAAATAAAATAAAAAATAACATTATACTGCATCAGTTAAAACATACAGGAGCATCTCAATGAATTAGAATATCATCAAAAAGTTCATTTATTTCAGCAATTCTCTACATAAAGTGAAACACATATATCACACAGAGTGATCTATTTCAAGTGTTTATTTCTGTTAATGTTGATGATTATGGATTACAGCCAATGAAAATACAAACATCATTATCTCAGAAAATTATAGTAGGACGGATGAAAGGTTAAAAACTGTGCTGCCGTATTCCATGAGACATGAGAGGGTGAATATAATATTAATTTATTAGTCGGCGCATTTTAAGGCTCCCAGAAATGTCCTGAAACATGATAATATGATATTAATTTGTCCTGAGGAAGGTGCCAGGGAGCCCTGAAATGCGTTGACTAATAAATCAATATTATATTCACCCTTTGATGTCTTGTGGAATACGGCAGCGCGGTTTTTAACCCTTCATCCTCCTTACGCTATATCAAAACGCTGGGGACTGCAGCAGCCGTGATCTGCTTTTATATTGGTTGTGACTCTCACAACCACACAAGGTGAAGCCTCTATACCTATTTAGGTCATATTTTACTCTCAGACCCTTCATTCTCCCTACTTTAATTTTCTGACATAATGACCTTTGGGTTTTCATTGGCTGTAAGCCATAATCATCATTAACATAAATAAACACTTGATATAGATCACTCTGTGTGTAATGACTCTATATAATATATGGGTTTCACTTTATGTATTGAATTACTGAAATAATGTAACTTTTCTGTGATATTCTAATTCATTGAGATGCACCTGTAGATTGAAATTATTCTTGGGCCCTGACAATAAAATCAAACAAAATGGGGAAAAAGTGAAGTGTGAAGGAAGACAGCATGCTAACAACAATGGAGCGGCGTTTCGCAATGCGACATGCTTTGTCAGAAGAAAACACAAGACCTTTTTGCTTTAAATTGTAGTTTATAAATTAGAAAAAAAAAGTAATAGCATCTTAAAAAAATATTCACAAAGCCTTTTGGGTAAATGATCTGGCTGAGTGCACAATGTCTGTAGGCTGCCTGTCAGGCCTGGGTGATGAAGATTGCACCCTTCTCATGGAAGAAACAGTTCAGATTTGCTTATAAGATAACGACCCATGGAGAAACCTCCCAATGTCTACGTAAAAAATTGTCTTCACATTAGATATGAAAATATGTATATTTATACTAGAAAAGTGCCAGGAAAGTCAAACATTGCTCGACGACGAGGCGAGTACAAGAATTAGTGGAAAACACTCTTAGGATCTTATAAACTCACTGGGGTCCGGCAGGTAGCCCCAGTCAATCATTTAGGGACTGGGTGTCCAGACTTTTTCCACTAGCACCCTATTTACTGGTTCCAAACCAGCGTAACACCAGTCCATAAAAATATTTTTATCTAAAAAAATGTATATCTATATATAAAACCTATACATAGTATGGTCAGCATGGATACCATGGACAAAGCCTGCACATGCTGATCCTCGGAAAGTCATGTCCCTCAGATTAAAGACTTGTTGTGAGGTCAGCAGGGTGACAGGGGGTAATATTTGGCTCCCCTGTCCCTAGGGGGACAGTAAGAAGAAATAAATATTTGTTAGAGACCTCATTTGTGTTAGGGGGTCCCCCCAGTGCAGGCGGCGACTGCAGCTGCAGAAATGGTCCAGCCTGGTAGGGCACAGTAGTAGGGGTAGTAGTAAGGAGGCTGTAGAGGCAGTAAGGAGGGTCTCAGTACTTCTCCAGGCTGGTACTGCCTCTGATCGTCCCTGACCAGCACTTTTACTGCCACCTTCTTGGCAGCTGGAGCTGCAGCCAATAAATCTGCTGCCATTTGTCTTCGTTTGGTCTTATAGCGCCGGTTCTGGAACCAGATCTTGACCTGGGTCTCTGTGAGCTTCAGGGAGGCGGCTAAGTCAGCACGTTCTGGGCCGGACAGGTAACGTTGGTGGTTAAAACGTCTCTCCAGCTCAAAGACCTGGGCATGGGAGAAGGCTGCTCTGGAACGCTTTTTCCTCTGTTTTGGGGCTTCCAGGAGGAGTTGATCACATTTTTGGTCTTCGTCTGGGGGGTTGGGATCTATTGACAGGCAAATTTAAAAAAAAATAATAGATTATCAAACAATGAAGAGTGTTCACATAAGTTCACCATTTTACCATTATGATAGGCTAGTTATAAAAATTAGTGATGAGTGAGCATTGCCATGCTCGGGTGCTCGGTACTCATAACGAGCAGTCAGACACTTGGATAGGCGTGACTCGAGTAACGTGTATAATGGAAGTCAATGGGTAACTCAAGCATTTTTCCAGAACGAGTAGTTGGCATTCGGAGGGGAGGCTCGACTCGTTTACTGAGTATAATGAAGTCAATGGGTAACTCAAGCATTTTTCCAGAACGAGTAGTTGGCATTCGGAGGAGGCTTAACTCTGATACGAGTATGAGTCATGGTAACTCAGCATTTTTCAGACGTAGTGCATTCGAGGGAGCTTAACCATGTACCGGTATAATGAAGTCAATGGGTAACTCAAGCATTTTTCCAGAATGAGTAGTTGGCATTCGGAGAGGAGGCTCGACTCGTGTACCGAGTATAATGAAGTCAATGGGTAACTCAAGCATTTTTCAGAATGAACAATTGGGCACTCGGTGGCAAAACTTGAGTACCCGACTATAATGGAAGTCAATGGGGAACTCAAGCATTATCTCGGAATAACGGAATGAGCAGTTGGATGCTTGAATAGGCTTGACTTGTGTACTGAGTATAATGCAAACCAATAGAGAACTCTTCTGGAAAAATGCTTGAGCTTTCCACTGATTTCCATTATACTCAGTACTTGAGTCAAGCTCATCAGAGCGTCCAACTGCTCATTTCAGAAAAATGCTCAAGTTCCCCATTGATTCCACTATACTTGGGTACTTGAGTTGTGCCTCCAAGCATCCAACTGCTTGTTCCAGAAAAATGCTTGAGTTCCCCATTGATTTCCATTATATTTGGTACATGAGTAAAGCCAACCTGAGTGTCCATCAGCTTCTTCCAGAAAATGCTCAAGTTCACCATTCTTTTCCATTATACTCAGGCACTCGAGATGTGCATCTGGGCGTCCAACTGTTTCGCACCAGAAAAATGCTCGAGTTCCCCATTGACTTCCATCATACTCACTACTCGAATTGCGCTCATCCAAGCATCCAACTCCTCGTTACAAGTACCGAGCCCCTGAGCATGGTAGAGCGTTCGCTCATTATTATTAATAATACCTTTACATACTGTGATTATACTAGGATATATTTTCCCATATGTTAGTACCATCATATTGTGCTGAGAATGTCAATAGTATGCCTCTGTCTGGAGATCAAAATCTAATGTTCCCATCTCAGACACTCACATTGGGACCAGTGTCATGGGAATGAATTAACTATGAATATACGGAGTCACCGGATAATCCACAGAAAGTCCATACGAACCCCGTGCAGATGTTGTATAGGTGTTACACACATTAAGTCTATGTCATTACATGCTTCTTCATGATGATACTTTAGCCATTACTAGAGATGGAAAACAGTTCACATTCCCCGACCATTCAACTCAATGGTGAAGACAATTGTTCCATTATTCTCCTAAATTCACCAAAAACAATCTCTAATTCTGAATCATTGAGGATTTGGTGAAATGTCTTCATTTCTACCTATTATATAATGTATTTATCTTCGTTTTTATTTGTATAATAATACAATTTGTACAATAATTGCCCCCATTATTAATCCATATCATATTATCAATGTTCCAGAATATAATCCCCATTGTAATACAATATCTACATATTTTCAGAATTTTATTCTGACAAATTCTACTAATATATGCTAGGTCTAATATTAATAATTGCTACAATTATTTACTATAGGGTCATTATACTAATAATAATATAATAATAATAATAATAATAATAATAAATCTTCATTTATATAGCGCCAACATATTCCGTAGCGCTTTACAATACAATATACTAATAGTTCTACAAATCAAAGCAAATAGTAACTGCTAGTCACCATTACTATAACTGAGCACTTATATTATTAGACTATAATGGAACACTATATATTATAACGCAGATGAAGGCAATAATGCTATCATTATTAGATGCTAATTAATTAAACACCTCTTGCTATGCATGTCAGTAGTGTTACCTCTCCTTTTACCATTACTATATGCAATGGCTTAATACAACAATTTTGTAATATTTGTACACAGCAATCTAATTATGTCAGAACATACTATCATTACATAATGCTAGCTCTAATAATATGCTATATGCTATATGCTGTGATTATTAATTGTCAGTCATAATAATGCCACAATATAATACTAATTACTAGCTATAATAATAGCACTACATGGTATCATTAGTAAGTACTAGCTATAATAGTGCCTCAATGTACTACCATAATTATTATGAGAATATAATAATATTAAACTAGCTCTAATACTAGAATTATTATAAGGTCACTAATAATACTATTGCATTTTGCCTTTTACAATGTACTGAAATAATGACCCCATGTATCAGCATTGTTACATGGAGAATAGAATACCACCATTAGTGCTGAGATGATACCCCTGTGTGCTACCATTACTCTAATAATTCCAATAATGCAGAGATTTCCTATTATGATTACATACTTCACTACATGTCAAATAGAACCACAACATTATATACGTTGGTTATAATAATAATAGTAATAATTAAAAATATAATACATTTGTAATAATAATAATAATAATACATTATTGGTGAACCATAAAAATTCATCTCTATACTACTGTTACACAAGCAAGAAATAACAAGCTTTAGAGAATATTACATTATAATGGGAGTGAAATGACACTACATAATACACAATTATACACTGGCCATGATAACACAGATACATTCAATAATCACAGCTAGAAAATATAGAATATCAATGTAAAAAGAAAATGCCTTTACATGTCATATGCCAGCCATGACATTGCCACTGTATTGTACAATTATCAGCAGCCAGTTATATTAATAATATGTGAGAAAAGAAATGATATGTGGTGAAATATGTTCCAAATCACATTTATATTGTGTAAAACCATGTGGTATGGTATATATAATGTGTATATATATATATGAATATACAGTATATGCATCTACATGTATTTATGAGTAATTGTATATACACCATACTACTATACAATAATATTTGTTAATTTATATATATATATATATAATTTGTATATAAATATATATATATGTATGAGTATTTGTATATACACCATATTACTACAATATGTATATGTATATATATGTGTGTATGAATATCTGTCATTATATACGTATGAGTACTTGTATATACACCATACTATATATATATATATGTATATATGAATATGTGTATACAGATATATAAATATATATGGAGAGATATATGTATGAGTATATCTATATGCACCATACTAATATATATGTATTCATACTTATGTATATATATATATATATATATATATATATCTGTATATGTATGCATATGTGTATACAGAGTTATAAATAGATAGATAGAAGATAGATAGATAATAGATAGATAGATAGATAGATAGATAGATATGATAGAGATTAAATATAGATATATGTATGAGTACTTGTATATGCACCATACTAATAAATATGTATATATGTGTACATTTGTATAATATATATATATATATATATATATAATATAGTACCGAAATCACCATAGGCGGCCAGGCACACTTCATCAACACAACAGTCCTCAGTACAGAGTGTTGTGTGAGTACATTAATAGTAATGATGAAGGTGAGGGTGATGAAGGAATCCCCCCTGATTGTAAGGACAGGGAGGAGGAGGAGGCATCATTACCCCATCTCCCCAGCACAGGGGTCACAAGTTAATTCTAGTCTCAGAAGTTCATTTTTCAGAGGGGAGAAGGGGCAAGAGGTGATCAGTGCAGCAGATATCTCCAGATCACTGCTGCTGGGTGCCCAAGATAGATAGAAGGGATAGATAGATAGATGGATGGATGGATGGATGGATGGATAGATAGATAGATAGATAGATAGATAGATAGATAGATAGATAGATAGATAGATAGATATAGATAGAAAATGAGAGCAGCACAAAATGGAAAAGTCCGGGTGCTAGGCCCACCATGCACTATTCAATTGCAGAAAAATACATAGATAAATAATAAGGAAAGCTACACTCTATCACTCTATAACATTACACACATTCGGCCTTTTCTTTGGGGGGGGGGGGATTTTCCTGAGTGCTGCCTTCCTTATCATTTATCGATAGATCATATTCATCTGATCTATATCTGTCTATGTATCTAATTGTTTATGTATGTATTTAATTACAGTCCAGATATATCACACACCACAGCTACTCCAAAGGAAATGTAATCATCCATCTGATATTCTATAAGAAAATGTACAATACATATCTATTTCATCTCTGTACTTGCGGTCTATTATCTATCTATCTATCTATCTATCTACTATCTATCTATCATCTATCTATCTACCTATCTATCTATGTATCTATCTATCTATCTATCTACATCTATCTATTCTATCTCTGTATTTTGCGTCTATACTATCTATCTATCTACCTATCTATCTATCTATCTATCTATCATGCTCGGATTTATGATTGTAGCAGCCAGAAAAGGTGCAAAAAAATAGTTTAGGCCTTGGATTTCATGGACTTCGCTTTATCAATTTATACATGAAAATACTCCAAATGATAAATAATAATGCAAAACTAAGAATTCTCAGTTAAACACTACATATATATATACAAAAAAATATTTATCTATGTGACTTAAGTAGCATCATCATATCACACGGCGCTTTACAGACTTCATCCTATGTATTTATCCATCTATCTAGATAAATATGTATGTGTGTATATATATATATATATATTGCAGACAATCAGATAGATATAGATTAATACAATTTCCATTATGTTAAAAAGACATATTCTATATGCTGCAGTGTTGTGCTATGGAGTGGTGATGGTTATAGAAATACAAATTATATTATAAATGTAATGTGTAATTAATAATAATAATAGTTAATCATCTCTCAGCATACAATGTGTGTGATCGCAGGCTGCAGTGCTGGGGCAGATCTGCATCGTACAATGTGATTGTATACAGGAGGTTTGTACATCTTGACTCCTCCCAAACCCTCACACCCCTCCCCAGATACACAATGACACTGAGCTGGTGACACATGACAGCAGGACCCCAAACCCTCACCCACACCAGACACCCCAAACCCACACCACACACCCCACACCCCATACCCCACAACCCTCACCCCACACCAGACACCCAAACCCCACACCACACACCCCACACCCCATACCACAACCCTCACCCACACCAGACACCCCAAACCCCACACCACACACCCCCACCCCATACCCCACAACCTCACCCCACACCAGACACCCCTCACCCTACACCTACTCCCCACACTCCACACAGAACCCCACACCACACACCCCTCACCCACACCCCACAACCCTCACCACACACCCCACACCGGCACCCCACAACCCTCACCCCACACCCCTCACCCCACACCAGACACCACACATCCCACAACCTTCACCCCACACTACACACCCCACACTCCTCACCCTTGGTACATATACGGTAAATATCTAATTATAATAAGAAAACTACACTCTATTATTTTTATTATTTATTATATTATATTATTATATTATTATTTAGTACTCTAACAAAACTACACTACTAATCCTATTATTATGTAGTGAATTAATCCAATTATTTTGTCATATCAACTGCAGCTGCATCTCCATGTGCTACTATGTGTAACTTAAAATGTGATTATATATAGATATATATATATTTCTCATTATTTTCGATATTATCTAAAGTACAATCTTAATGTTAAAATGTAAAAACATATTCTGTGCCTATACAATTTAATGGTGAGACTTCTGCATATCTAAATCTATATCTATCTATTATCTATCTATCTATCTATCTATCTATCTAATCTATCTATTTATCTATCTACTATCTATCTATCTATCTATCTATCTATCTATCTATCTATCTATCTGGAATAAAAACAATAAAGAGCAGCAGATGAATGACACTGTGGGTGCTATAGATTCCTCTTCCAGTCTCACTTGCAAATATCAATAAATCAAAAACCAGTGAGTGCAGCTCTGCAATCTGCAAAATAGGAACTTTATAAAGAGTAGTCCCCTGTGCCCAGCACTGAGCACTGAGCACAGTGTGGCACTGACACATGGAGGGATGTGTAGGGGACAATACAGGGGGAGACTTTTTGAAGATTGGAGTGCTGCCTTCGCTAGTTTTTGATTTGTCTATCAATCTATTATATATCTATCATCATCTATTTATCATCTAATAGTTATTTATTATTATAAAGAAAAGTACACAATATATGTATTTGTGCATCAAAATATATATATAAATGTGATTTGTGAACCCTATACCATAATGCTACACATCTACCAACCATCACCATATAATATGAATAGCTCACATGATGCACAGTACATGTCCATGTAAATGTAAATACTCATATATAAATGTACATGTCAATTCATGTAATAACTATAATATATATAGTGTTGCCTTACTGTAGATATACATATATATATAGTGTGTGTATACATCTTTCTCTCCTTCTCCCTCGCTGTCTCTCTCTCTCTCTCTATAATTTTCTTTCTCTCTCTATATATATATAAAACATCCATATATATATATATACTATATTATCTTTCTCTCCCTGTCTCTCTCTCTATACATGTATATATTTATCTCTCTTCTCTCCCTCTCCATGTATATAGTGACATCGTGCTGTTTCCTATTCGCACACACTATCCTTTGTCCACATGTAATGATGCATTATTCTCTCTCTATATATATCTTTCTCTCCATCTCTCTCTGTAGATCTTTCTCTCTCCCTATATATATATATATACACATGTATGTGTGTATATATATATATATATATATATAAATTATATATATATATATTATATATATATATATATATAAATTGTGTATATATGTATATATATATATATATCTTCCTCTTCTGTATATAGTGTGTATATAGATGCAGCCTGTGTATGTGGTGTTCCACTTATACAGTGTAGGGATGTATATACAGTGCTGAGGCCTCTTCATGTGTCCCTGCACGACCCCCTCGGCCCCCCATACCTGAGCCACTGGCTGCCATCTCGCAGTCGCTGCAGCCCGGAGTCTCTTCCTCCTCTTCCTCCTTCGGCCTCCCCTCCAGCGGCCTCTGGCTCTTCCTCACCCCGGATCCCTCCATCAGATCCCCCTCTCCGGTCCTCCCCACGTCCCCCTCCTCACTGAGGGCAGAGTCCGAGTCCCATCCAGCCTGCTCCCGTCCTGCCAGGCCCCCCTGAGCCCCCGGAGATGCCTGGGCTCCCACCTCCCCAAAAAGTCTCCAGCAGCAGGAGGGGTGGGGGACGGGGAGCTGCTGGTGGGGGGCAGCAGGCGCCCCAGCCGGGGGAACGACACCCCGCGATCCTCCTTTTTGTTCAGAATGGCCTGGATGGAAAATGGTGTTAGGGAAGAGGAGCTGCGCAAAGCCATTGGATCGAGTGTGTGAGACTGGATCTCCTGGAGAGAAGAGCGGATCACTGGAGGGCAGGTCCCATGTAGACCATCACCAGGTATCTCCTCAGGTGTCCCACCACAGTCTACAGCTCAGCAGTGGATCCCTGGACACAGTCTACAACAGTGGATCCCTGGACACAGTCTACAGCTCAGCAGTGGATCCCTGGACACAGTCTACAACAGTGGATCCCTGGACACAGTCTACAGCTCAGCAGTGGATCCCTGGACACAGTCTCAACAGGCCTACACAGTTGGGCAGGGATCCTTGGACACAGTCTACAGCTCAGCATGTGGATCCCTGGACACAGTCTACAGCTCAGCAGTGGATCCCTGGACACAGTCTACAGCTCATCAGTGGATCCTGGACACAGTCTACAGCTCAGCAGTGAGGATCCTTGGACACAGTCTACAGCTCAGCAAGTGGAATCCCTGGACACAGGCTTCATCTGGAAATGGTCATCACATTAAGTCTTGTGATCCAGGGGACACTGTAGCCTGCTCTGGTAGATGAGGAGACCCCAGCTCCAGGCTGGATCTTGCTGTTTGCAGGCAGGATGCTGCTGTCTGTCCTTCTTCTGTCTTGCAGCTGCAGTGTCGTTCCGCTGTGCTCTGCCTACAGGCTGGGGGTGTTGTAGATTGGCCATGTCTGTCCTGCTGCCCCTCTATGTGCTCCCCATGGGGCCGGGTCCTGGGCTGGGCCCTCTGTGCTCTGCTCCTCTCCGGGCTCTGGATGCGGAGGACTCTTTCTCTTTCTCTCTTTAGTCTTGCTTTCTCCTTCTCTCTTTCTTTCTCTCCCATTCCTCACCTGTGAGTGACAGCTGGAAATAGGACGATCTGATAGGATGACTCCGGCGACAGCGGCCGATCTGATTGGCTGAGGCCAGTGCTGGGAATGTTGACCTTGTGCTGGGAATAAGTGTTAACCCTTACACCCCTGGTACAACCTGCGGCTCCTGCAGCCGGGGGAGGACTGGGCTAATGACAGGAGGATCAGAAAAAGTCACAACCTCAGGTCTGGGGAGGAGAGAAAGAAAGAAGAAGAAAGAAAGAAAGAAAGAAAGAAAGAAAGAAAGAAAGAAAGAAAGAAAGAAAGAAAGAAAAAGAAAGAAAGAAAGAAAGAAAGAAAGAAAGAAAGAAAGAAAGAAAGAAAGAAAGAAAGAAAGAAAGAAGAAGAAAGAACTGCATGTATGTAATTGTGTGTGAATATGTAACAAGAGCTGAGAAATAAAACATCCTCACCTCTGTGAGTCACACACACAGATAATTGTGCAGATATTGTTCACAGATCTCTGGTTGCAGTAAAATCATGGACAGATTGCTCCATTTGTACACAGCCACAAAATGGAACAATGTGTCCATGATTTCACTGCAACCAGAGATCTGCAAACAATCTCTGCACAATTATCTGTGTGTGTGACATGACCCTATCTACTATCTATTATCGATCTATATCTATGTATTGATTTATCTATTATCGGATTGTCTAGCCACCTATCTGTTATCTGCCTATCTATCAATCTATTTATTTATCTACATACCTATCTGTCCAGCTATTATTGATCTTTTATCTGAGTGTCTATCCCCTATCTATCCATCTGCCACAAATTAATGTAATTTATCAACTTATAATTTTTCTAATTACAATTATTTTATGCTCATTCCTTTAAGCTTAATAATAATTAACATTAACTTACAATAATCTCCCCTAATTTCAATAGAACCTTCTATATGAAAATATGAAACGTGCAAATCTATATAGTGAAGAAGAATCACTGGAGAGCTCGTCCAGCTGCTAAGTCTAGATCTACACACACACACACACACATATATATATATACACACACACACATATATATATATATATATATACACACCACAGTGATGTCCCTTAAGATCACTAATTGTGAGCCCTCATGTCTGCTATGTCTGCAATGAACACACACATATATCTGAGTTGTAAAGCGCTGTGAAATATGGGAACATGTTGCGCTATATGGATAATGATTCTATGTATGATTATACACGGAGAGTGAGTGTCGGCCGTCCTCCGGTGTGAGGTGATTGAATGTCAGCCTGTCCTTCAGTGTGAGGTGGGTGAGTGTCGGCCTGTCCTCCGGTGTGAGGTGATTGAGTTTCGGCCTGTCCTTCGGTGTGAGGTGGGTGAGTGTCGGCCGGTCCTTCGGTGTGAGGTGGGTGAGTGTCGGCCTGTCCTCCGGTGTGAGGTGGGTGAGTGTCGGCCGGTCCTTCGGTGTGAGGTGATTGAATGTCGGCCTGTCCTTCAGTGTGAGGTCGGTGAGTGTCGGCCTGTCCTCCGGTGTGAGGTGATTGAGTTTCGGCCTGTCCTTCGGTGTGAGGTGGGTGAGTGTCGGCCGGTCCTTCGGTGTGAGGTGGGTGATGTCGGCTGGTACTTCCTGTGTGAGGAGGGTGAGTGTCGGCCTGTCCTTCGGTGTGAGGTGGGTGAGTGTCGGCCTGTCCTTCGGTGTGAGGTGGGTGAGTGTCGGCCTGTCCTTCGGTGTGAGGTGGGTGAGTGTCGGCCGGTCCTCCGATGTGAGGTGGGTGAGTGTCGGCCGGTCCTCCGATGTGAGGTGGGTGAGTGTCGGCCGGTCCTCCGATGTGAGGTGGGTGAGTGTCGGCCGGTCCTCTGGTGTGAGGTGGGTGAGTGTCGCCGGTCCTCTGGTGTGAGGTGGGTAAGTGTCGGCCGTCCTCTGGTGTGAGTGGGGTGAGTGTTGGCCGGTCTCTCCTATGTGAGGAGGGTGAGTGTCGGCCGGTCCTCTGGTGTGAGGTGGGTGAGTGTCGTCCGGTCCTCCGGTGTCGCCTCCTTCATGCTGTCGCACAGTGTCTGGTTGGCGCTGCTCCTCGCACTCTGTCTCCGGCTCCGGTGATATCGTGGATCCAGTCCTTCATCTCTCCCATAGATATTGATTGTTTATACTTCTAACAGCATTCAGACTGCAAACATGATGTAAGATTACTGTGAGGTAACATATCCGAAATGTTACTGTAGTAATAATAAGAAGCTCCTGTACATAGAAGGAATAAGTTCCCATCATGTACAGTCATACATACACGTAGAGCGATGTCTGATAACAACAAGAGAAAGGCTCAATGGCAGGGCCGAAATGTCTCATATCTTGGGCGTTCAAGAAATACTTTTTTTTATTGAACAAGTTTTATTGAAGAACATGCAGACTCCATTTTTGCTCTATCTATCTATCTATCTATCTATCTATCTATCTATCTATCTATCTATCTATCTATCTATCCATCATCCATCCATCTATCTATCTATCTATCTATCTATCTATCTATCTATCTATCTATCTCTATACACACACACACACATATGTCCATTTACATATTTTTTATATATTCAAATGCATAGTTATCATCTGTCTATCTACTTATCTATACACATATATATGTATACATATGCTATATATATATAGACAGATAATGTATACATATACACACACACACACACACACACACACATATTATATATATATATATGTATATATACACATGGACAGACAAGTAATATCTATCTACAAAAGTAAAGCAGGCAGTACATAGATAAAAATCAGGAAGATCGAACAGCACAAACTTAAGCAATAATTCTGGGTGCTATAATCCTGCATAAGGTATAATGCTAAAAGTAAAGCAGGCAGCGCTCCACCATAAGTGAACATAAGGGACTTTATTCAGCCCTGTGATGCAACGTTTCGGTGTTAGCACACCTTCCTGAAGCTTGAGGAGGGTGTGCTAACACCAAAAGGTTACTTTTAGTATTATACCTTTTGCAGGATTATAGCACCCATAATTATTGCTTTAGTTTGTGCTGTTCTTTATTCCTGATTTCTATCTACGTATCTATCTATCTATCTATCTATCTATCTATCTATCTATCTATCTATCTATCTATCTATCTATCTATCTATCTATCTATCTTCATAGTTTATCTCTACATAGGGCCGTCATACCCTACAATAACATTAAAGATATTACTGAAACATCAGGGGTTTTCAGTCGCTCTAACGACGTTGTTGCGTGTGACAGGTCGATATTACACGTGATAAGTGATCTGATCGTTCATCGCAGATATGAGATCCGGACCCCACATCAGACAATGTCGGCCATCCAATCTGCTGCATCGTTCTGTGTGACACCGCCATAACCGATCTCCTGACCGATTTCTGCTATTCACATCATTGACAAGCATCAATCGCTGGTTGTGTGAACGATCACTGCACGTAACATCGCCGCTGTGTCCTGAACGTTATCTATACATGACACCTCACTAACGATGGGTCCAGGAGCCGCACCCCTGACATCGTAGGTGAGACCGCTCACAAAATCATAGTGTGTGACGGCCCCTTATCACGTTTCTGTATATATAAAATACTTGATGTGTCCATATAAATTGATAAATAGAAAGAAAGGAACAGGTAATCGAAATATGGGTAGTTAAAAAGATACATGCCTGTACCCTAAATACATCTCCATGCAAACTAATAGTGCTGCTACCTATATTTGTTAATGTATCTATTATATAATCACGAATGGTTTTTTTGCCCCTTTTGAGTCCGCTCACGCTGCGAGTCAGCGTGGTCATGTGGATATGCCCGAAGCATTGGCCGCGAAGCGGCCATTGCGAGTCAGAGACTCGCTCTGCTAGAATCCCGATGCATGTGCATCGGGCACCCAGCTAGTAATGTATAATTATGTACCTAGACAGCTTATTTAGGGCACATACATCCAACAGTTATCTATCTATCTATCTATCTATCTATCTATCTATCTATCTATCTATCTATCTATCTATCTATCTACTTATCTATCTATCTATCTATCTATCTACAATGAAAAAAGTTATGAGCAGCGTCTCTTTTACAGCAGATATGCTGGGTGCTTTTCAGTCCCTGTGATGGGGATCAACCATCAACTTCATAATACTTGCAAAAAATGAGGCTGCAGCACACAATTTGGAGTGTTTTCTTTGCCTTTAATGGCATATAGGCATGGTGAGGCGACGTTTCGGTCCTCTGACCTTCTTCCAGCCAAGCTGGAAGAAGGTCAGAGGACCGAAACGTCGCCTCACCATGCCTATATGCCATTAAAGGCAAAGAAAACACTCCAAATTGTGTGCTGCAGCCTCATTTTTTGCAAGTATCTATCTATCTATCTATCTATCTATCTATCTATCTATCTATCTATTTATCTACAGTATCCATGTTTTTTCATTTAATATCTTACATAAAATAAGTGATATAGTAATATTTTCCTCTGTATTTGGGGCAGACAGTGGCCCAGTATATGTAGGATGGGATAATGGCCCCAGGTGCAGGTAGAAGGACAATAGCAGCTTCTGTGTGGACACCAGCCCTCTTGTTGGGGCTGCAGGGTTATGAGGATATGCCTGGTTTAACAGCCCCATCCATAATCACTCTGTAAAAATACAGTCTGACAATAAGATAAACTCTCCTATAATGGGGGCACAGTCCCACCAAGTGGCATTGTGTTAACACCAGTAGAAGTGAGCTGTCTATGAATAAGAGCAAAGAATGACACATGAGGGGGCTCCGAGGCTTCCTGGATCTGGCACACAAGTTGGGTGGTCTATGTTTATTTCAACAGCCTTCACTAGACCCCTTCCTCACCTCCCTGTGCAAGTGCCTAGAGCAGCCTGTCCTGCTGAGATCCTCTTCACACAGCTCCCTCTCATCCCCCAGGAGAAGGAAATCTCTGCATAGTCAGGGAGGGGTGTTTATTTTTCACCCCACTAAGAAGTTAATGTATAGGCCAAGATCAATACTGCTCTGAATTTGTGAACAAGGAGCAGCCAGGTAGTTTTCCAGCCTCCCTGCCAAGGAAGAAGCCCCACAGAATCCTTGTGTTATTCAATGGTTCTTCCTCATAGGATTTATGGAAAGAGCATAATCCACAATCCAGTATGTCATATACAGAATTACAGAATAGGGGATTTGTCAATGCAGAAACCCCGGTGTACATAGCGGGTGCCATATTCTACTGACACTAAGGTCGGGGTTCCATCCACTTCTTCTCTCTGAAAATCCCTCCACTGACTCCCAATTCCCCAGTGTATCCAATTCAAACTACTAACACTGATTTACAAAGCCGTCCACAATCTGTCCCCTCATATATCTATGAACTAATCTCCCGATATCATCCAACTCGTAATCTTCCATCCTCCCAAGACCTCCTCCTCGCCTCCCCAATTGTATGTTCCTCATCTAACCGCCTGCAAGACTTGACCAAAGCATCCCCCATCCTCTGGAATTCTGCACCCCAAAACGTCAGACTGTCCCCCACACTCGGAACCTTGAAGCGGAACCTGAAAACCCATCTCTTCAGAACAGCCTACAGTCTGCAATGACCTGGTGCTCCACCTCCACTGGAACCGGCGCTCCACCACCACTGGACTTGGTGCTCCAGCACCACTAGACCTGGAGCTCCACCACCATCGGACCCGTTGCTCCACCACCACTGGACCTGGTGCTCCACCACAATCAGAGCAGACCCAACCTACTGTCTTTCTCCCCACCGCCCTGTAGAATATAAGCCCGCAAGGGCAGGGTCCTCTCTCCCCTCTGTATCGGTCTGTCACTGTTGGTTTGTTCATTGTATTTTTAATTTGTTTGTATGTAACCCTTTCTCATGTACAGCACCATGGAATCAATGGTGCTCTATAAATAAATAATAATAATAATAATAAATAATAATAATAATTCTGGCCATCTGTATCAGGTTTTGTTAAAATGGCATCAGTATTCATCCTAATTTTAGACCACTTTTACTGTAAAGTGATGAGCAGGATGGAAAGCGCAACATTTCCTGACCCGGCTCTTTAGGCTGTGTGCACACAATCAAAAATTGCAGCGTATTGCCACTGTGTCCACAATGCGGCATTGTACAGTACCAGCATATTGGATGGGATTTGTAGAAATCTGGTGCTCACAGTGCTTCTCCCCTCCGCAGCGTGTTTTCAGCTGTGGTGCGGGTTTCTGGACTTCTGCATCTCCGCAGCATGTTAATTTCATGCTGTGGAGTCGGAAGCGGTCACCATCAGGGAAATTCCGTCCTGCACCCACCGCAGATCGAGATTACAGGGTGGCTGCATTCTCCCTGCATGCACCCGCGGGTTCCCAGAGGTCCGGAGGCGCCGCATCCAACACGCAATGCCTCTGGATTGTGTGGACATACTGTACGCTTAAAGGAAGCAATGCAACAACTGATGTGCAAAATTAATGTGAGTGATCCTAAAGCAAACTCTGGGATTTGTCCTTCACGTCAGTTTCCCATTGACATTAGAAAAAAGCCAGATTGTAGGATATATCAAAATCCAGCCTGAGGCTAGTTCACACTACTGGTTTTGCAATCAGGCACAGAATCTTTTCTGCAGCAAAAACAGGATCCAAAAAGGATCCAGTTTTTGCAGATTCACTTTAACTGTGTCAGTTAGGCTAGGGTCACACTTGCATTTTTTCCATGCATTTTTCACACTTGTCTTTTGTGAAAAACGCATGGAAAAATGCATCCATCGGCCCCCATGCAAAAAACGCATGCCCTAATGCCAAAAACGCATGTCTAAAGTGCCATGCGTTTTTTTGGATGCGTTTTTGGCTCAGCACCAAAAAATACATCATGATGCATTTTTTGGTGCTTTTTCAAAAACGCATGTGTTTTTGGTAACATGGGGCCCTATGGGAAATGCATGCAAATACTCATGGCACTAAATGGTTTTTGCATGCGTTTTTTAAGGCTGCTCCACACCTAACAGCAAAAACGCAGCCCAAAATCGCAGGCTGCCAAAAAGCACATTAAAAAAAGCATGCAAGTGTGACCCTAGCCTTAGAATCCTGTTGTTTGAGGTTGCTAACGACGCCATTAAAGTGATTGGGCAAAAACCGGTCGACTGAGGCGCACAGGAGACTAGTCTGATGGGGGCGTCCCTGCACTAGCGTATCCTGAAACTCATAGGCTCACTCATGGGCCCCAATGCAAAAGCTCTAATGGGGCCCCAGTTATTGCAAGTCCTTAAAGGGAATCTGTGACTACATTTTTGCTACCCTATCTGAGAGCAGCATAATGTAAAGGGAGAGACCCTCATTACAGCGATGTGCCTCTTACTGGGCTGCTCACTGCCATTTTCATAATATCACTATTTTCTCTGCTGCAGATCTAGCAATAATTTCAATGAATATAACTCCGCCCACATCACTCATTGGCCACTATCTGACCATATACAGTGTACTCAGAAATCTGCTGCCCTGGGTGCGGTGCCCATAGAACTACTGTAAATGATTTCAGCACCCAGGACAGTAGACTCCAGACTACACAAATGGCGTAAGCACCAGGGACAATTCCTTATAAAGGATACTGTCCTGTCCCTGGTGCCTACGCAAAGTACGTAGTATACTCCTGTAAACCCAGGAGCCGGCGGCTGTCATTGTAAAGTATAGGAAAAGCTGACAATAGCAGCGAACATGTAAAATAAAGAATTAACCATTGACATGCCGATCTCTGTGGACAACATGTCCCTCTAGGGAGGGTGGGCACTCCATAGAGACATGTTGCCAGGCCCGGACTGGTAGGCGGGACTACCGGGACTTCTCCCTATGGGCCGGTGGTGGGGGTGTGGCCGGGGCCGGTGCTCCTGCTCCTCCGGCCGTAGGTAGGCTGTAAGTCATTGTGCGGTGGGCGGCCATCATGCACAGATGCAGCCCGGAGTCCCCAGTCCTGTCACTGCCTGCCTGCACTCTCTGCACCCTCTCCTCCCCTCTATTAGACAAACTAATCTGTCTTTTGGGAGGAAGAGGGGAAGGGGTGTGCGCGGGGTCGGGGGCCACACCTCCATCCATGTAAACACAGGGAGCTGAATGACCCCGGAAATACCAGCACCTGCGTTTCCGGGGTCAGAGGAGCTGTAATCAGCTCCCTGTGTCAGAGAGGAGCAGAGAGTCGGTGCAGTGCAGTGACGTCCTTTTTCTTAGCAAACTGCAGGTGCAGGACGTCACCACAGAGTGAGGAGGAGGATGACATGGGGGCCAGGAGGAGGTCGAGCCTGGAGCCAGCAGGATGATGACACAGGAGGAGCAGTAAGTATACACAGCTCATGGCCCTGAAGATGGGGATGGGGGGCAGGGAGGCTAATTTTCCCCCCATTGAGGAATAGCAAGCTCTCCTGCCCTGCACAGCCTGCAGTAATCACTCCCCCATACACATCTGATTGCCTTCTACCTATATGTGATTCATTATTAATGCACATAATTGCAGCCAGACCTCAGTGTAAATATGATCCCTGCAGATACATGTACAGAGGGCAGTATATACACCCTGGACTCTATTAACTCTCTGTGATCATTGTTCTTACACCCAGGTGAAATCTTTCATGGCTGCAGGAATAATTCTGCTTCATAGACCAGTCTAAGGCTGCCTTCACATTAACGTTTGTGAACGCTGCGTACCGAACGCAGCCAAACGCTTGCGCACTGTGTTCCTATGTTTAACATGGGAACGCATGTGCGTGCGTTCGGCCGCGTTTGCATTCAGATGGGCACAATTTGTGTGCCCTCCGAACGCAGCATGTTGCATTTTTTGTGCGGTCGCGGGCGCTTGTTTTATCTGCAAGAGCCCGCAAGCAGACAAACAATGCATGGATCTCAATGGATCCGCAGTGTCCTCTGCATGACACCACAGGAGAACGCTGCGGATCTCATTGAAATCTCTCCCGGCGGCCGCCGCTAATCAGCAGCGGCCACCAGAAGATCATGCAGAGCCACAGCTGATCTCCCGCAGGTGTCAGCGGGGAGAAACAGCTGATCTGACCGCTGTTTAAATCTCCCGCACTGACACCGAATAGGTGATGCCGGCACGGGAGATTTGAAGCAGCGATCAGCTGCGACTGCACAAAAAATGCATCAGGCTGCGTTCGGAGGGCGCACAAATTGTACGCATCCGAACGCAAACGCAACCGAACGCAGCCAAACGCAGGCACATGCGTTCACATGTTAAACATAGGAACGCAGTGTGCAAGCGTTTGGCTGCGTTCGGTACGCTGCGCTTGCAAACACAAGTGTGAAGGCAGCCTAAGCATTGGGAATATGAGTATAACTACAGACCATGATTTACATACCCGAACCTAGGAGGAATAGCACATGTATCACATAAAGTCACATTTTACTCTGTACCCAGGAGCTTCAATCTGTCTGTGTGCCTGAGCACAAAAGTTATTATAAGTATATAGTGTATAGCATTATACATCTAGTATGGAAAATATGTAATGCAATATGGAGTAAATTAAATAACATACACTATATTGTATATAAACAGTACAAGGGATAGTAGTGTACAACATCTATTAATATCAAATGTGCAAAGTGTAACAAGATCAATAATAAAAATTACAAAATGTCTATTATATAGCATAAGATACATTATATAATACAATCTATGTAATGCCTAGTAAACAGCATATAACATAGTAAATAATATATGGTAGTATATAAGGAAAAGTACAGTACTGTACAACACGTAGTATAGTAATATGGAGAGTGTATATACTGTATAGAGTGGAGCAGGGGTCTCAAACACGCAGCCCCCGGGCTTCAAAGTGTGGCCCGCGGCACCGTGGACAATGAAAGGACGCCGGGATTCACTGTGCAGGTGGCCACCACGGTGCAGTGTGCTGGGGACTGCGACTTCATTATCACTTCCTGCGGCCGCTACGACAAGCTCCGAGACTCCTTCCCTCAGCTACATCAATGGAAGCTGGCGAGCCAATCAGATCACAGACCCGCAAGTGACGTCATCCAATCAGAAACCTCAAGTGACGTCATACACCAACGTCACTTGCGGGTCTGTGATCTGATTGGCTCACCAGCTTCCATTGATGTAGCTGAGGGAAGGAGTCTCGGAGCTTGTCGTAGCGGCCGCAGGAAGTGATAATAAAGCCGCAGTCCCCAGCACTATGCACCATGGCGGCCCCTTACACAGCGTGCCGCGGTGACCCTTTACACAGCGCACCGTGGCGCCCCCCTGCACAGTGGATCCTGGCATCGTTAAGGTGTGTGTGTGAGGGAGAGTGTGCCTGTGTGTATGAGAGTGTGTGTGTGTGTGTGTGTGTGTGTGTGTGTAGAAAGTGTGTGTGTATGAGAAAGTGAGTGTGTATGTGAGTGTGTATGAGAAAGTGTGTGTGTGTAAATGAGTGTGTATGAGAGAGAGAGTGTATGAAAGTGTGTGTGTATGAGAGAGTGTGTGTGTGTGTGTATGAGAGAGTGTCTGAGTATGTATGAGAAAGTGTGTGTGTGTGTATATGAGTGTATGTATGAATGTATGCATGTGTGTGTATGTGTGTATGAGAGTCTGTAAAAGTGTGTGTATGTGAGTATGAGAAAGTGTGTGTGTATGAGAAAGTGTGTGTATGAGTGTGTGTATATGAGTGTGTATGAGAAAGAGTGTACGTATGAGAAAGTGTGTGTGTATGAGTGTATGAGAGTGTATGAGTGTATGAGAGTGTGTGTGTGTATGAGAGTGTGTGTGTGTGTGTGTGTGTGTATGAGAGTGTGTGTGTGTATGAGAATATGTATGAGAAAGTGTGTGTATATGAGTGTGTGTATATGAGTGTATGTATGAAAGTATGCATGAGTGTGTGTGTGTATGAGAGTCTGTGTAAAAGTGTGTGTATGTGAGTATGAGAAAGTGTGTATGAGAGTGTGTGTATATGAGTATGTATGAGAAAGTGTGTGTGTATGTATGAAAGTATGCATGAGTGTGTGTGTGTATGAGAGTCTGTAAAAGTGTGTGTATGTGAGTATGAGAAAGTGTATGTGAGTGTGTATGAGAGTGTGTGTATATGAGTGTGTATGAGAAAGTGTGTATGTATGAGAAAGTGTGTCTGTGTATGAGAGTGTGTGTGTGTGTGTGTGTGTATATGAGAGTGTGTGTGTGTGTATATGAGAGTGTGTGTGTGTATATGAGAGTGTGTGTGTGTATGAGAATATGTATGAGAAAGTGTGTGTGTATGAGTGTGTGTATATGAGTGTATCTATGAAAGTATGCATGAGTGTGTGTGTGTGTATGAGAGTCTGTGTAAAAATGTGTGTGTGTGTGAGTGAGTATGAGAAAGTGTGTGTGTATGAGTGAGTGTGTGTATGAGAGTGTGGGTGTAGAAGAGTGAGTGTATATGAGTGTGCGTGTGTGAGAGTGTGTGCGTGTGTGAGAGTGTGTGTGTGTGTGTATGAGTGTGTTTGTGTCAGTGTGTATGAGAGTGTGTGTATGAGCGTGTGTGTGTGAGTGTGTATGAGAGACTGTGTGTGTGTGTGTGTGTGTGTGTGTGTGTGTGTGTGTGCGCGCAAAAAGAAGCGCGACCAGGTTGGGACATTACTACAAAGTGGCATCAGGATGAGGACATTACTACAAGAAGAGGACCAGGATGGGGACATTAGTACAAGATGACGGTCAGATTGGGGACATTACTACATGAGGAGGACCAGGATGGGGACATTCCTACAAGATGAGGACCAAGATGGTGACATTACTACAAGAATGACCATAGTGGGGGACATTAATATAGGATGGGGACCAGTATGAGGACATTATTACAAGAAGGGGACTAGGATGGGGACATTACTACAAGGGAAGACCAGGATGAGAACATTACACAAGATGAGGACCAGAACGGGGACATTACTACAAGAAGGGAACCACGGTGGGGACATAACTAAAAGGAGATCAGGATTTGATCATTACTACATTAAGCGAAAAATTCTGGAATTACTAAAAATGTCACTTAGTAATGCGGCCCTCCGATATCAATTTTTTTCTATGTGCGGCCCACCAACCCAGCCAAGTTTGAGAACCCTGGATTAGAGTATATCATGTATCGCATCCACTGTAACGTATTGTAGTGCAGAAGACAAGGTAAAGTACATAATCATATAGAAAGTGTATACTGTGCTATGTATAATGTATGGTATATAGAGAATACATGCTGATATATATTTTATGCTATGTGGTATATAATGAAATCTATCTAGTGTAGGTTGTGTATACAGTGTACACTATGTCCTGTATAACATGCAGTGTATGGTGTATACTTTGTAGTTTATAGTGTGCGCTCTGTGGTGTGTAGTATATAATATACCATATCATGAATAGTATGTATTATACCACTATCTGCATTGTTATATATATATATATATATATATATATATATATATATATATATAATATATATATACACGGCACAGTACCAATTCTCCTGTCCTGTATACTGGGTATAATCCTCAGTATCTGTATTATTGTGTATATATACACTGCACAGTACCACTTCTCCTGTCCTGTATACAGGGTGTAATCCTCAGTATCTGTATTATTCTGTATATACACTGCACAGTACCACTTCTCCTGTCCTGTATACTGGGTGTAATCCTCAGTATCTGTATTATTCTGTATATATACACTGCACAGTACCACTTCTCCTGTCCTGTATACTGGGTGTAATCCTCAGTGTCTGTATTATTCTGTATATATACACTGCACAGTACCACTTCTCCTGTCCTGTATACTGGGTGTAATCCTCAGTATCTGTATTATTCTGTATATATACACTGCACAGTACCACTTCTCCTGTCCTGTATACTGGGTGTAATCCTCAGTATCTGTATTATTCTGTATATACACTGCACAGTACCACTTCTCCTGTCCTGTATACTGGGTATAATCCTCAGTATCTGTATTATTGTGTATATATACACTGCACAGTACCACGTCTCCTGTCCTGTATACAGGGTGTAATCCTCAGTATCTGTATTATTCTGTATATACACTGCACAGTACCACTTCTCCTGTCCTGTATACTGGGTGTAATCCTCAGTATCTGTATTATTCTGTATATATACACTGCACAGTACCACTTCTCCTGTCCTGTATACTGGGTGTAATCCTCAGTATCTGTATTATTCTGTATATACACTGCACAGTACCACTTCTCCTGTCCTGTATACTGGGTATAATCCTCAATATCTGTATTATTCTGTATATATACACTTTCACAGTACCACTTCTCCTGTCCTGTATACTGGGTGTAATCCTCAGTATCTGTATTATTCTGTATATACACTGCACAGTACCACTTCTCCTGTCCTGTATACTGGGTATAATCCTCAGTATCTGTATTATTCTGTATATACCCTGCACAGTACCACTTCTTCTGTCCTGTATACTGGGTGTAATCCTCAGTATCTGTATTATCCTGTATATATACACTGCACAGTACCACCTCTCCTGTCCTGTATACTGGGTGTAATCCTCAGTATCTGTATTAATTCTGTATATATAGACTCCACAGTACCACTTCTCCTGTCCTGTATACTAGGTATAATCTTCAGTATCTGTATTATTCTGTATATATACACTGCACAGTACCACTTTTCCTGCCCTGTATGCTGGGTATAATCCTCAGTATCTGTATTATTCTGTATATATACACTGCACAGTACCACTTCTTCCTGTCCTGAATACTGGGTGTAATCCTCAGTATCTGTATTATTCTGTATATATACACTGCACAGTACCACTTCTCCTGTCCTGAATACTGGGTGTAATCCTCAGTATCTGTATTATTCTGTATATATACACTGCACAGTACCACTTCTCCTGTCCTGTATACTGGGTGTAATCCTCAGTATCTGTATTATTCTGTATATATACACTGCACAGTACCACTTCTCCTGTCCTGTATACTGGGTGTAATCCTCAGTATCTGTATTATTCTGTATATATACACTGCACAGTACCACTTCTCCTGTCCTGTATACTGGGAGTAATCCTCAGTGTCTGTATTATTCTGTATATATACACTGCACAGTACCACTTCTCCTGTCCTGTATACTGGGTGTAATCCTCAGTATCTGTATTATTCTGTATATATACACTGCACAGTACCACTTCTGTCCTGTGTACTGGGTGTAATCCTCAGTATCTGTATTATTCTGTATATATATTCTGCACAGTACCACTTCTCCTGTCCTGTTGTCAGAGAGGTGGTATTGGACTTTGTGATTTTTAGCATTTAACTTGTTTAAATTGATTATCCCCAATATGGTGTCATCACTTCTCTTCTGTATAGGTGATGACTTTCCCTTCGCTGCGGATTTGACCGCTGGGTCCCCACAATCCTTAGAAACGTGGCTTTGAACAGTAACATGTAAATGGAGCTGTGGGTGATTAT
The DNA here is from genome assembly GCA_033576535.1 of Allobates femoralis. NCBI lineage: Eukaryota > Metazoa > Chordata > Amphibia > Anura > Aromobatidae > Allobates > Allobates femoralis. The sequence goes on along the minus strand of JARQOC010000003.1, from coordinate 70,526,883 downwards.
TCCCTCTGCTGCACCATTCACATGTGGCTCTTCAGATAACTCCTTTTAAGAAAGTGATGAGGCCATGACAACGTAAAAGCAAATTTCACTGATCGGGGCTGATGGGTGATATAGTGTGTGGGCTGGTGGGATCTTTTTTCCAGGGCTGCTTTTTGGTCCCAGTCCGGCCCTGCATGTTGCCCACATCTATTAGTAACAATAACCCTTTACGGCAGCAGGGATGAACCAAGCATACGGTAACCGGATTGTTCCAGATTACACATTATGAGCAATCCGGTTACTGTATGCGGAGTTAGAGAAACATTTTTGGTGAAAAATGTGTCTGAAGGCACTTGCAATTACCGCATCCGGATCAGGATGCGGTAATCGCAATATGCCTTGCAAATGTGACCCTAGCCATAATCTTATATATGTGTCCCTGCTATGACTATGTCCCTGTACAGTCAGACACATCCATTACACAGTACCTAGCAGGGACACATATATAAGATTATCTCAGCACAGGAGATGTGGTATGATCAGACCATGTCCGCTAAAAGCTGGGAAAACGCTGGTGTGACCCTTGCCATAATCTTCTATTTGTGTCCCTGCTATGTACTATGTAATGGATGTGTCTGACCATACAGGGACATGTTCTGATCATACCATATCTCCTGTGCTGAGATAATATTATATATGTGTCCCTGCTATGTAATGTGTAATGGATGTGTCTGACCGTACAGGAACATGATCTGATCATTCCACATCTCCTGCGCTTAGATAATCTTATAAATGTGTCCCTACTATGTATTGTGTAATGGATGTGTCTGACCGTACATGGACAGGGTCTGATCATGCCACATCTCCTGTGCTGAGACAAATGTTCTTCTGTGTGATCATGTGGCGCCCCACCGATCTGGTCGCCACAAAAGGGTACTGCACTGAAAGGGTGGGGTGTCCTAGTCCTAAAGGAAAGGGGATGGTAAACCTAGGCCTCCAACAAATACATCCACACACCCTAGGACCCAGGGGACCATGGGCGTTCCTGGGGGAGGGCCAAGTCAAAAAAGGGGGACAAGGGAAGAACAGACAGTGGGAAGTTAGTGAGTTGGTCAGTGAGTGAGGAGCAAGCCGAAGCCAAGTGTGCAGGCGAGAACAGAGAGAACCTCAGGGGCACAGGCGGAGTGAGAATAGCCTGGGCGCCTAGATCCTAGACAAAGATAGTTGGATGGAGGGGTGGTCAAGAACTAGGAACTGGCCCTGAGCGTGGCATGAACGCTGTAAGCCCGAACCACTGAACTGGAGGCCATGCAATCTCCATGAGTAGTGGACACAACCTGACGCACCCACTGAGAAAGCAACTGAACTAGGGCCAGGAGACAGGCACCAGTCGCCCGACAGGACCCATGGCTGCTAGATTGGGGCACTGCGTGCAGAGGCGCTGACAGGAGAGGCAAAGACAGCGCTTTGAAAGTGACCAGAGAATAGAGAGGCAAACGAAGGTTTCCTAGGCATGCTATCCCGATTCCTTATGGACAGGTCAGACTGGACTAGGTAGAGAGAAGTGCCCGGTGGCCAATTGCAAATGAAGTGAGTATACAGAGTACAGAATTCCAATGTTATGTGAGACTGTGTTTTTCCCTGCCTGCCACAGTATATGAGACATGATGGCCCAGCGTAATCACAGCCTTGCACACTCTTCCTTCTAAATACGCCTGCCCCGGGGTACTGCTCCACCTACGGGGAGCGACGATGTCAGACTGCCATACCAGCAATGCCGGAGGTTTGACCCACAGCATCGGTCCACACTGACCGAGTACTGTAGGTGGCATCACAAACATTTCCCCTATAAACTTTATTCCCATCCAACACACCCCAGAACCTGATTCCCGGCCAGGCAGTAATACCGACTCTCCCGAGGATATGGAAGCCGGGTTTCGACTCCTGTAACTCTCCTGGCAGAAAAGTTAGCCCAGTTCCGAGTACCCCATGGCCCCGGGGTTGGGCGAGTCAACTTTCTGGTGGCACGAACAGGACGTGAATGGCCCATTGACACCGAGTCTTGTTGCCTTGAAAAATACTTTTATGAGATTGTATATGCTTTCAAAAATGGCGCCCATGGAGGACTGACGCCATGTACTGGCCTGGGGGTGTGCCTTGGTCCTCCGTCATGGGATGGGCCCGCACAAGGCGTGAAAAGGTAGACCTGCCCGAGTGCCAAGAGAAAACCAAGGGAGCCTGCATGAGGCCCGCCAACTGTGCCCAGAGGAGTGAATGATGGCCGGAAGTGCGAGGTTGAAGGACAAATAGGCGGACGAAAAACGAGAGGAGAGAGCGTGGTATGCGGAGCAGGAGAGAAGACAGCAGGGGGTCATGAGAACCCGGTGGGCAGGAAGACTGGAGAAGGCGTCCCTATTGATTAGGAGGGGAGCGCAGACCTGTCGCTGCCAGTAGACTCAGACTTCTGGAGTGCTGCACTGAAAGAACTGCACGTGCAACTCAACCGAGCCCAAGGTTGGGCTTTCAAGAATTGGATGAAGGGCGTAGTGGTGCAGCTTGCTGAAAGAACAGCAAGCTCGAGAACCCCATCACTGTTAAGGGGGAAATCAGAGCTGGAGAATCCATTGCCAACGACCCGTGATGCCGCTGTCCAGGTTGAGAGTGATGCCCTGCAATCTTCCTCTGTCCACTGTCTGTGTTCTTTTGCCCATATTAATCTTTTCCTTTTATTAGCCAGTCAGCGATATGGCTTTTTCTTTGCCACTCTTCACTGTAGATGTTGACACTGGCGGTTTGCGGGTACTATTTAATGAAGCTGCCAGTTGAGAAGCTGGGAGGCGTCAATTTCTTAAACTAGAGACTCTAATGTACTTGTCTTGTTGCTGAGTTGTGCAGTGGGGCCTCCCACTTCTCTTTCTACTCTGGTTAGAGCCTGTTTGGGCTCTCCTCTGAAGGAGGTAGTACACACCGTTGTAGGAAATCTTCAGTTTCTTGGTAATATCTCGCATGGAATAGCCTTCATTTCTAAGAACAAGAATAGACTGTCGAGTTTCACATGAAAGTTCTCTTTTTCTGGCCATTTTGACAGTTTCATAGAACAAGCAAATGTAATGCTTCAGATTCTCAACTAGCTCAAAGCAAGGTCAGTTTTATAGCTTCTCTAATCAGCCAAACCGTTTTCAGCTGTGCTAACATACTTGTACAAGGGTTTTCTAGGGTTTCCTACACATCCATTAGCTTTCTTACACAGTTAGCAAACACAATGTACCATTAATACACTGGAGTGGTGGTTGTTGGAAATAGGACTCTATACACCTATGTACTGTAGATATTGCATTAAACCCAGACGTTTGCAGCTAGAATAGTCATTACCGCATTAACAATGTATAGAGCATATTTCTGATTCATTTAATGTTAGATTCACTGAAAAAAAATGTGCCGTTCTTTAAAAAATAAGGAGATTTCTAAATGACCACACACAAACTTGTGAACGGTAGTGTATATATAATATATACAGGAACAGTTTTTTTAAACATCCAATTGTGGAAATTATTATTATTCCAAGATCTATTGATTAAAATGTACTTTATTTGTGGAAAAAACCCTTTAAGCTTATTATTTTCCCATGTAATTTTCTGTAAATAACCAGCAGCCTGTACAGCTCCCCTTTTAATCAAGGAAGGCAGCTGCGCAGGGGCCCGAGGTAAGAGCGCTGACTTACACTTCTGAAGATGCAGGCTACTGTCACAGACACATGAAGGGAAGATTATTGTAAAGGACCCTTATATATTTCTTGCACAGGTCTCCTTTACTGTCTGTGTCCTCGTTTGCTAACTATATAGTGTAGCACCCAGACTTTGGGGTACTCGGGTATCAGGCGGCAAGGGTTAACTGCTGTGTCACGGGGAATGGCGGCCGCGCCTGATCCCGTGTCCTGGGCCTATCTTTGAAAAGGGGGTTGATATTTACAGGGGATTATGTACAAGTTTGTTGTCGTGACGCCACCTGCAGTTCTGGTGATTTGCACCAGCGCTGCCACAGTCCGCCGAGGTCGGTTGTATCGCGGCTAAGATGGTGAAGTCCTCCGCAGGCAGGACTGGACCTCTGGGGCAGCAATCCTGTGAAAGAACAAGTTCATGCAAAGGAAGATGCAGCAGAGTCAAATTCACTTCACTCCGGGTACTTTACTGGAAACTTTAGCAGCATTGGTTACAGTTCTCAGTTCAGCATTCAGATGTTATAACAGGTAGCTAACAGGTGGCTGCAAGCGGATTCCAGGTGGTATGATGGAACCCTTGGTGTGTGCCTTCTCTCCCGTCTATTCCTTCCTGCTTCCCAGTAATTTGTATGAAGTCCGGTGACTTGGAATCAACCGGACCTCCACTCTTCCTTTCACCCTTGCCCCCATCAGATCACCTTCTACTGGCTGACTGCCGAACCATCAAGTGGTGCCTGGTACTCTCTTTTGGTTGCTCAGGTGCCTGGGGTGGCTGTAGACTCCCCAGGACTCCGGATTTTCTGTGGTCCTATAGATCCCACAGGTGCGGGCTCCGGTACCCGGTAAGCTGACTGGGCTGAACCCCCTCAAGTTCTTTCTTCCCCTTCAAGCTGTCTACTCCTGGGATCCCTTTCCCCTTGGTCCTTCAGCCAAGAGACCCTCTCTCCTCCCTCCACTCACTTGGAGGTAAAGACCTCCTTTTTCCCCCTAGAGGTGGTTTTGTTTCGTCCCGGGTACCTCCCACTGTGTGATCTAGTGTGGGGTGCTGGTTTATGGGTCCCACCCACCATCCTAGAATCTGCTTGCAGTTGGAGCATCTGCACCGCTTTTATGGGTGCAGTACCTCTCTGTGATGCCTGCATAGCGGGGCGCCACAATAGCACCATAAAAAATTCCAAAATATTTTTTTATTCCTTCTTTTGTTTTATTAGATGCAATGTGTTAGAGGCACATATTTTTAATTAATGTTTTTTTTTTTATTCTTTAATCCTTTCATGACAAGGGTGTATTTATACTTCCTTAGCTGCCCCTTCCTTCCGATGTGAGCTCACGCATCATCCCCCTCATGTCAGATGATCTGATCAGCTAACATGTGAAGCTAATGGCTCCGATCGGATCACTGATCCGATCGGCATTGTTAACCCTTTTGATCGCGCTCTTAATCACTGACAGCGTTATCCAAAGCACTGTGGTGGGGATCACGCTATTCCCCGCCAGAATCGGCGACCCTGTGATGGAATTATGTGACCTAAATGTGTTGCCATAACAGCATGGGGTCAGCTGATGACTGTCATGTATCACTTCCTGCCGGTGATCCCTGAATGTGATAATTTGTGCTGTGCAGAGGGATGCTGAAGCATCTATCTGCACAACACAAGCGATCGCACACTGCAGGGCTGAGGTGCCCTAAGGGGCAGTGTAAAATAAAGGGAAAGTTGATAAAAAAAGTTTAAAAAGTATGAAAAAAATAAAAAAAAGTTCAAATCACCCCCCTTTTGCCCCACTGAAAATAAAACTATGAACAAAATCTACATCTTTGGTACTGCTGCATTTAGAAATGCCCGATCTATCAAACTACACTGTATGCAGAATTATTAGCAAATGAGTATTTTGATCACATGATAATTTTTATACATGTTGTCCGACTCCAAGCTGTAAAGGCTTGAGAGCCAACTACCAATTAAGAAAATCAGGTGATGTGCATCTCTGTAATGAGGAGGGGTGTGGTGTAATGACATCAACACCCTATATAAGGTGTGCTTAATTATTAGGCAAATGCCTTTCCTTAGGCAAAATGGGTCAGAACAGAGATTTGACGGGCTATGAAAAGTCCTAAATTGTGAGATGTCTTACAGAGGGATGCAGCAGTCTGGAAATTGCCAAACTTTTGAAGCGTGATCACTAAACAATCAAGTGTTTCATGGCAAATAGCCAACAGGGTTGCAAGAAGTGTGTTGGGCAAAAAAAGGTGCAAAATAACTGCCCATGAATTGAGGAAAATCAAGCGTGAAGCTGCCAAGATGCCATTTGCCATCAGTTTTGTCATATTTCAGAGCTGCAACGTTACTGGAGTATCAAAAAGCACAAGGTGTGCTATACTCAGGGACATGGCCAAGGCAAGAAAGGCTGAAAAACCACCACCTTTGAACAAGAAACATAAGATAAAATGTCAAGACTGGGCCAAGAAATATCAACACTGACTTTTCAAAGGTTTTATAGACTGATGAAATGAGAGTGACTCTTGATGGGCCAGATGGATTGGCCAGAGGCTGGATCAGTAAAGGGCAAAGAGCTCCTCTCCGACTCAGACGCCAGCAAGGTGGAGGTGGGGTACTGATATGGGCTGGTATCGTCAAAGATGAACTTGTGGGACCTTTTCAAGTTGAGGATGGAGTGAAGCTCAACTCCCGGACCTACTGCCAGTTTCTGGAAGACAACTTCATCAAGCAGTGGTACAGGAAGAAGTCAGTATCGTTCAAGAAAAACATGATTTTCATGCAGGACAATGCTCCATCACATGCACCCAACTACTCCACAGCGTGGCTGGCCAGTAAAAGTCTAAAAGAAGAAAAAATAATGACATGGTCCCCTTGTTCACCTGATCTGAACCCCATAGAGAACCTGTGGTCCCTCCTAAAATGTGAGATCTACAGGGAGGGAAAACAGTACACCTCTGGGAACAGTGTCTGGGAGGCTGTGGTGGCTGCTGCACGCAATGTTGATCCTAAACAGATCGAGCAACTGACAGATTCTATGGATGGAAGGCTGTTGAGTGTCATCATAAAGAAAGGTGGCTATATTGGTCACTAGTTTTTTTTGTGTTTTGTTTTTGCAAGTCAGAAATGCTTATTTCTAAATTTTGTGCAGTTTATTAGTTTACCTGGTGAAAATAAACAAGTGAGATGGGAATATATTTGGTTTTTATTAAGTTGCCTAATAATTCTGCACAGTAATAGTTACCTGCACAAACAGATATCCTCCTAAGATAGCCAAATCTAAAAAAAACCCACTCCAACTTCCAAAAATATTTGATATTTATGAGTCTTTTGCGTTGATAGAGAATATAGTTGTTGATCAATAATAAAAATAATCCTCTAAAATACAACTTGCCTAATAATTCTGCACACAGTGTATAAAATCAATTAACCAAATCTGTAAACGGCGTAATGAAAAAAAACCCTCAAAATGCCAAAAATATGTTTTTTTTGGTTGCCATAACATCACAATAAGATACAATAACAGGTGATAAAAACATCACATCTACCCAGAATTGCCATCGTTAGAAACGTCAGCTCAAGACACAAAAAATAACTCACAACAGATTAACCTCTCCATTGACCGATTTTGCCCACCCCTTCAAGTTCCTACCTGCCTTTCAGCACCCCCCCTTCTTGTTCACACACTTGGTAATTAGTTCTTTGATTTTACAAGTTCATGTTTTGATTTGTGTATCTGTATACCCAGGGCCAGTTCCAGGTTTTTGTGGGCCCCGGGCAAAATAATATCAGAGGGTCCCTTTAACACATACCACAATTTATGAATATAATATAGAAGCTGCCGGCTGTGTTCATATAATATAGAGGCTCCGGGGTGGACTCTATATATAATATTGATGCCGGGCAGGGCTGCATATATAATAGAGGCTTCTGGGCTGTATATATAATATGGAGACTGTGGAGCTGTATAAATAGTATAGAGGCTGCTGCTGGGCTGTATATATTATTTGGAGGCTCTGCTGTATATATTATTTGGAGGCTGTGTTGGACTGAATATATTACTTGGATGCTGTGGCAGTCCAGCAGCAGTCTCCAATATATACAGTTCAATGCCCAGCACAGCATCCAAATAATAAATATTGCCAAGCTCAGCTTCCATATTATATATACAGCACAACCTCCAAATACTATACACAGCACAGCAGCAGTCTCCATATTACATATACAGCACAACATAGCCTCCAAATAATATATACAGACAGCCTCAAAATAATATGTACAGCAAATCACAACCTCTAAATAATATATACAGGCAGCCTCAAAATAATATATACAGCAAAGCACAGCCTCCATATAATATATACATCACAGCACAGTCTCCAATATATACAGCACAGCCTCCATTTTGTATGTATATTCCAGCCTCCAAATAACATATACAGCACACCCACCATATTATATATACAGCCCAGCACAGCCTGAAAATAATATATACAGCCCAGCTCAGCTTCCAAATAATACCGTATATACAGCCCAGCACAGCCTCCAAATTCTATGTACAGCACAACCTCCAAAAAATGTATACATCACAGCCTCCATATTATATATATAGCCCAGGAGCAGCCTCCATAGCACTGCCTCCATAGCACAGCTTCTATAGCCCAGCAGCAGCAGGCTCCATAGCCCAGCAGCAACATCCATAGCCCAGCAGCAACATCCATAGCCCAGAAGCAGCCTCTATATAGCCCAGCAGCAGCCTCAATAACTCAGCAGCAGCCTCCTTAGCCTAGCCTCCATAGCCCAGCACAGCCTTCATATAGCCCAGCAGCAGCCTCCATAGTCCAGCAGCAGCCTCCATAGCACAGCTTCCAAAACCCAGCAGCAACTTCTATGGCCCAACAGCAGCCTCCATAGCTCAGCCTCAATATCCCAGCAGCAGCCTCTATGTCCCAGCAGTAGCCTCCATAGCCGAGCCTCCACATACCCCAGCAGCAGCCTCCATAGCACAGCCTCCATATACCTCAGCAGCAGCCTCCATAGCACAGCCTCCATAACCCAGCAGCAGCCTCCATAGCACAGCCTCCATAACCAAGCAGCAGCCTCTATGTCGCATCGGCAGCCTCCATAGCTCAGCCTCCATAACCCAGCAGCAGCCTTTATATCCCAGCAGTAGCCTCCATAGCACAGCCTCCACATAACAGAGCTGCAGCCTCCATATCACAGCCTCCATATACCCCAGCAGCAGTCTCCATAGCTCAGCCTCCATATACCTCAGCAGCAGCCTCCATAGCACAGCCTCCATATCCCAGCAGCAGCCTCCATAGCACAGCCTCCATAACCCAGCAGCAGCCTCCATAACAGAGCTTCCATAAACCAGCAGCAGCCTCTATGTCCCAGCAGCAGTCTCCATAGCACAGCCTCCATATAACCTCAGCAGCAACCTCCATAACTCAGCCTCCATATACGTCAGCAGCAGCCTCCATAGCACAGCCTCCATAACCCAGCAACAGCTTCCACAACCTAGCACAACCTCCAAGCAGTCCAGTGACAGCCTCTATAATCCCCCATCATGCTGCACATAGTAAAAAAAAAAAAAAAGATTATGCTCACCTTCCCTCTGCTCCCCCGGAGTCCCTGTCTTCATCAGTTGCTGTATCCCTGCTCCTCATTGCAGCATGGTCCTGTCCACGCTCCTCCTCACTGCCAGCACGGCTGTAGCAGAGTGATGAGGTCGCAGGATGATAACTCATTACTCTGCAACAGTCAGCTGTGGAGGGAGCTCAGATGGGAGCCGGCACATGGCTAATTTGAATCGCATTCAAATTAGCCATGTGCACTGGCAGCACTGTGGGAGCACTCAGCTGCCTGAGTGTATCGGCTGCTGGGCCCCTCTTTGTCAGGGCTGCCTTCCCTGATGGGCCCTTGGCCATCAGGGCTACTTGTCTCTGATGGCCAGTGGGCCTCCCAACTGCTCAGGGCCCTGGCACTTGCCCGATACGCCTGGTGCTAATGCCAACCCTGTGTATACCAGTTTGCGTATATGTTGTATTGAACCTTATGAATCGTACTTGTTTAAAACTTAATAAAAACTTATTGTTTAAAAAAAAGACACAAAAAATAAGCCATCACACAGCCCCAGATCCCGAAAAATGAAGACACTAAGGGTCACGGAACATGGCGCAAAAGCATAATTCTATTTTTTTTAAAACGTCTGAATTTTTTTTGCACCACTTAGATAACAGTAAAAGTATACATGTTTGGTATCTACACACTCGTCCTGACCTGAGGCATCATACCGACATGTCACTGTTACCATATAGTGAACATGGTGAATACAAAACCCGAAAAACAAACATGTAATTGCACTTATTTTGCAATTTCACCGCACTAGGGAATTGTTTTTACAATATATTGCAAAATAAATGATTTCATTCGAAACTACAACTCGTCCCGCAAAAAACAAGTATGTCTATAGTGACGGAAAAAATAAAAAAAAGTTATGACTCTTGGAAGAAGGGGAGGGAAAAACGAAAAATCATCCGGGGTGAAGGGGTAAAATATGTAAACTCAAGTATTAGAATTTTTATTTTATTTATTTTGCATGTGATTAGATAGTCTTTTCTTTATTTTTATTCACTTTAATTTTATCCATATTTTTTTTTACTGATAATGCATAGATGTTACAATGTCTCCCATTTGGTTAAGTATGATATAAAATATATTCGTATATAAAAATTTTAATCTAGAATATTTAGACAAGTGAAATCCATTTGATATTCCACATGTATGAGACTGTGCGATTATTTTCTCACCTATCATCTGTATGCAATGTGTTATTTTCCCAGCAGTGATTATTCTATAATCATTTACAGTGTTCTGTGCTACAGAATGGTAAAGTATCCGTAAACAGGCAACATATGGGTGGTCCATGTGCCGACAATTTTTTTCTCGGACCATTGACTTGCATTGGAGAGTCTCATCTGATAGACGCGTCCATTGACAGCATGCTGAGATTTATTCTTCAGGCCGAATACAGCTGTGAAAAAAAAAATCACAGATCTGCTCTTATTCAATGATGATTGAATAAAATTGGTACAATCCATTGCACTTGTCTGATTTAAGCCTCAGTGAGAAATAGTCCCCTGTGATCACATTAATCACTGCCAGCACTGATCTGGGAGGAGCACCCGACAATGTGATCACTGAGACAAATACACCAACAACTCCACTATGGTTTGTGCAGCTCTATATACAGGTGCATCTCAATGAATTAGAATATCATCAAAAAGTTAATTTATTTCAGTAATTCAATACATAAAGTGAGACACATATATTATATAGAGTCATTACACACAGAGGGATCTATATCAAGTGTTTATTTATGTTAATATTGATGATTATGGCTTACAGCCAATGAAAACCCAAAGGTCATTATCTCAGAAAAGTAAAGTAGGGAGGATGAAGGGTCTGAGAGATAAAATATGACCTAAATAGGTATCAGAGGCTTCACCTTGTGTGGTTTTGAGAGTCACAACCACTGTAAAAGCAGATCACAGCTGCTGCAGTCTCCAGCGTGGTGCATGTAGAATAGGTAGAATGAAGGGTTAAACACCACACTGCCGTATTCCACGAGACGTCAAAGAGTGAATATCATATTGATTTATTAGTCAACACATTTCTGGGCTCCCTGAAACATGGCAATATGATATTGATTTGGTTGGGGTTAAGGTTAGAGGTTAGGTGTTACGGTAGGGGTTAGGATTAGCGTTAGGGATTAGGATTAGCATTAGGTGTTATGGTTAAATGTTATGGTACCTTTACACACCGCTACAGAAGGTAGAAAACAACCGGGTGTCGGAAACAAATGTATCTTGCACCGTCAAATCAACCCGAGGTAGCGGCGTGTAAACTAGCTTGTTGCCACCCGTCACTCTCGACACCTGTTTCAGAGCAGTGCTCAAAAACAGGTTGGTTTCAACCCGATGCTAGCGGTGTCTAAATGAGGTACATGAAGGTTTTTTTGTCACCTAGTTAACTCCCTGGGGCGTGACACAGCCTCCGGGAAACCGCCCCCCTTCAGCGATCATTGGTGGAAGCTCCTGCGTCACGATTGGTAGTCGCTGCATAGGGCGGCATATTTAAGGAGCTAACCAGTCACACTACACAATTGCAATAGCATCATGTATTAGCCAGCCTTCCTGCGCTGGCCAATCATGATGCTATTGCATTGTCCAATCATCGTACGAGCGTCTCGTAATCCACAACTCTGGCACGCCTATGTGTTGTCCCTGCTGCCCCAGGTCCTCCCATATTACCTTCTGTAGCGGCGTGTAAATGAGGGAAGGTGCTCTACAGAAGGTAACCTGGGGCAGCCGGCGGTGCATCCAGAGATAAATTAAACCTTCTGTAGAGCACCGTGTAGCGGCGTGTAAAGGCGGTATCAGGTACCGTTAGGAACCGTTGGAACGTGCTCGTGCAAGTGAGACACCTGGTTGTTTCTAACCTTCCGTAGCGGCGTGAAAAGGTACCATTAGGGGTTAGGGTTGATGTTAGGGTTAGGTGTTAGGTTTAGGGTTAGGGTTGCCTGTGGGGATTTGTCAGGAACTGTTTTTAACAAGAGTTTTTATTGCTTTTTCGATGCGGTTTTGTCTTTTTTTTAGACTGCCATGTTTTAAATAAAACTATTTTGTTTTTGTTACTTCCTGGCATTTGTCTTTGACAAAACTTTATTGACACAGCCATGTGCGGGTTACATACATTTTGATGCCTTTCAGCAGCTAAAATGCACTAAAAATACATGTAAATTTTCAAATTGCAGAATTTCTGCATTTAATGCAAGTCTATGAGAAATATCTGCTTATAAACATCACTGCACCCACAGGAGAAATGTCCATGTCGCAGGTTTAAAGCTCGCACCGTGCGTCAGGTCACAATGAGTAAAGAAGAAGCTGAGAGGACAGGAGATCTCTATAAATCCCATAAGACGCTGCCTTTCTATACAGTGAAAATATACAGCATCTAAAAATCACCAAAAACTCATAGTTCTAATTTACTTTATCTGTAATAATAATAATAATAATAATAATAATAATAATAATAATAATAATAATATATTAAAGATTAGTATTAATATAATAGTAATAAAAATAATAATGAATATAAATAATAATAATAATAAAATAATAATAGTACTAAAAATAATAAATAAATAATAATAATAATAATAATAATCTTCACAAAGAATGAATCGGGGCACTGGACTCCTTATACCAATGTAGCAGCAAACAGTCATTCAATGGGGGTGCTCAAAAATCTCTCTAGGATCTGCTGCCAAAACCGAATGTCCATGTAGACATTATTATATATATATATATTATATATATATATATATATATATATATATATATATATATATATATATATATTGTATTATATGAAGTATGTATATTGAATGTTAGCCATTAAAAGTTATCAACCCCTGAGGACTCTCAGATTGTAATATTTATCAGAAATGTAGTATACTCCTATTTATATATGTAACTCTTAGGATGTATATCCAGACACCTGCAGGATAGCCATGACTTTCAATGACAATATTTCGTACAATAACTTCATTTCTTTCCATCATCTTCACATGGACTTTTGAGAGATCTCAGCAGATCCTTGAGGAATTTTTAGGAGATTCAGAGACAATCTGCAAATTCAACATTACATGCTACAATTAGCAAAAGTTATCACTATTTTAAATAAGTGTAATAATCCTCCACTGAGTACCAAATCACACTAATTACAGTTTATTATTTAACAATATTTTTTCACCTTTTTTATATATATAAATATATTTAAATATAGTCAAAAAAAATATATGTACAGTATATACACACATACATATATAATTTGTAACAATTTTTATGATAATGATATATAAATTGTATAGTAATGAAAATAATAATAGTGATAATAATATCTATAATTGTCTTTCTTCAGCAGATAATTTGTCACTTTCATTTGTATGCCCCAATGCAAACATGTAACAGCAAAAGTAAAAGAACCCTATAACTTCATTTCATTGCTTTTGGTTAACCTCTGCCATCTAGTGGTGTATTTGTATTACTACACACATTTTGTTACCAGTCACTGTATGAGTGTAGGGCTTTATCCAAAATCTTTTTGTTTTGGAAAAAAAAATATTTTTTTTCATTCTTTAAAGAATGTTGTAAACATAATTCATGACGAGGCCCTTATGTCCAGAAAGGTTGATATTGTATGTTATGTGTAATGTTTGTATATATTCTTATCAGACAAATCTGCTTCTTTCTCCTCTTGGACTGACCGTCATTCTCAATTCATGGTAACTTCTGTATTCAGTGGAACAGATTACTGAGATAGGAGATTATAGTTGGTGCTCATAAGTTTATGGAGACGACATTCTGCAAACAAGTCCTTGTGAAGACACACTTCCAGCTGGTCCATAGAACCTTATGAGCTCTGAATACTGAGGATGAATAATCAGTCCAGGAGAAAGGAGCACATTTCTCTGATAAGTTATATTACAAGTTTCTTATATATTACTGATTTATGAAATAAACATTGAATGGATGCTTATGCTTTAGGTGTAAGTCTCATGTGTGAACTGACTTCTCTTGCTTCAGTAAATACAATTGACTCAGTAGTAATATTCCTTCTGGTCTGCCTCGAATTATGTTTTGTAATTTGCATAATTAATTTTTATAATCCTTATGATTCTTTTCTCCTCTCATGACACAGTCCTTATATCAGTGTGAATCCAAGCGCCATATTTATGAAGGTTAATCGCTAATGATGAGCGAGCAATACCATGTTTGGACACTCAAATGGGTGCGACTCTAGTGTCCTGAGCATAGTGGAAGTGAATTGAAAATTCAAGCATTTTTCCAGAGAGATGCTCGAGTCCCCCTTGACTTCCATTGTACTCGGGACACGAGTGAAGCACATCCAGCATCTGACTAATCATCTGATGCCGAGACAGCCGAGCATGGCAGTGCTCCCCCATCACTACTCATTAGTACTAAGCACCCGAGCATAGTAGTGCTCCCCCATCACTCTTGCTATGCGTACCGAGCACCTGAACATAGTAGTGCTCCCCCATCAATACTTGTTATGAGTACTGAGCACCCGAGCATGGTAGTGCTCCTCCATCACCACTTGTTACCATACCGAGCACCCAAGCATGTTTTGCTCCCCCATCACTACTCTTTATGCATATCAAGCACCCAAACATGGTAGTGCTCCCCCATTAATACTTGTTATGAGTACCGAATACCCGAGCATAGTAGTCCTCCCCCATCACCACTTGTTACGTGTATTGAGCACCCAAGCATAGTAGTGCCCCCCCATAACTACTCATTACGAGTACCGAGTACCCAAGCATGGCAGTACTCCCCATGACTACTCGTTACAAGTACCGAGTACCCGAGCTTGGTAGTGCCCCCCATCACTACTCATTACAAGTACCGAGTACCCGAGCATAGTAATGCTCCCCCATTACTACTTGTTATGCGTACCAAAACACTGAACATGGTAGTGCTCCCCCATGACTACTCAAAACACGTATGGAGCACCTGAGCATGGTAGTGCTCCCCCATCACTACTCATTATGCATACTGAGCACCTGAGCATGGTAGTGCTCCCTCCATCACTACTTGTTACATGTACTGAGCACTTGAGCATAGTAGTCCTCCCCCATCACTACTCGTTATGTGTACTGAGCACCTGAGCATGGTAGTGCTCCTCTATCACTACTTCTTACACGTACCGAACACCTGAACATAGTAGTGCTCCCCCATCACTACTCAAAACACATATGGAGCACCTGAGCATGGTATTGCCTCCCCATCACTACTCATTATGCATACTGAGCACCTGAGCATAATAGTGCTCCTCCTTCACCACTTGTTACACGTACTGGGCACCTGAGCATATGTAAGTCCTCTCCCATCACTACTCATTATGCATACTGAGCACCTGAGCATAATAGTGCTCCTCCTTCACCACTTGTTACACGTACTGGGCACCTGAGCATAGTAGTCCTCTCCCATCACTACTCACTATGCATACTGAGCACCTGAGCATGGTAGTGCTCCTCCATCACCACTTGTTACACCTACTGGGCACCTGAGCATGGTAGTCCTCTCCCATCACTACTCATTATGCATACTGAGCATAGTAGCATTGTAGTGCTCAGTCATCACCAGTCACTGTCACTTTTAGCAACCAAATGTTTGCAATTGCACAAATGACAAATGATGTGCCATATTTTTCAGACATCTACCTATTGTGACATATAGCACACAATATTCTAAAACTACATCATCCAGTGTTTTAAATTGGACTTAAACATAGATAAGCTGAAGAAGAATAACAATATTCCTGCACTCCTTATGTTAATTCTTACAAAGAGGTAATGTTGGGTGGTTTCATACTTCATGGAATAGAAATTCTAGAACATATTTTCTCTGTAAATTTTTTCATTGTGCTGCTCCTCTCTTATCCTTCCTGCAAACGTAAAGAAATAAACAACTAGATATTACATTCCCCTTGTCAGGAGGTTGAGACCTATATCCAGAATGAAAGTGTCAATGCAGAGATGTAAGAAAACACGGGCTCCAAAGAGTTCAAAACTGAATTTGGGATTTGCAGTCTTTTAATATTACAATTCTACTACTATTATTATACTTTTATCTATAAAAACCTAAAAGTCTCTGGACACTTTTGGCTCGGAAAAAATGATATTTTACAAGTGATAGTAGTTACTTTTAGTTAATAAAAATGTTCTAAGTTTCAGTCTGCAGTTTTCATTTCATTATTCTTTTGCAGACCCCCTGGTAGCTTGTAGCCTGATGCAAGTCTCAGATTTTTCAGCTGTGAGTGTCATTCTCAGTAACATAGGCTGAATTTCATCTCGATGGGTATCCAGGATGTTGCTGTCTACAGTAGTCTATATATCAGCACAGCTTCTATCCTGCTCTGCTTTCCTCTTTATGTGCTTTGTTCCTTTTCAGCAGCTTGATATTGTTGATACTTTCTCCCCTCTCCATGCTCTGGTGTTTTGTGTACAATCTCCCCTGCCAATACTAATGCTCAGAAGGAAAGAGGAGAGCAGAAAGTGCCAAAAGAACCAAGAGTAGAGACTCTGATGGATTGAAACCGTTTTGTAAAGAGCTGATGAGCAAGATCATGGACTTTTAAAGACTAGACAACAAAAAGAAAAAAATTGTTCAACCTATCATGCTGCCATGGGTATGAAATCCTTGATGTTGGTGCACGGTTGGTATCCAGGGAAAGATAATACTTAAGAGCAGACGGAAAAACAAAACATCCATCATCCACGAGACTCTCACAAACCAGAATTATAGATAAAAAAAACTAATTTTATTAGCTCATATTAAATATAGCATCTTAAAAATGACAAGTGAAAACAAATATATCAAAGCCTGTTGCATTTTGGAGCTTTCAAAAATCATGATCCTTAATCAGACTGCAGAAGAAAAATAGTAGGAATTTTTTAATGAAGACTATTTAGAAAGTTGCTTAAAGCATAACCACCATTAAAATTATTATTTAATCATAATGTAGAGCAAGTGATTATGATAAACTTTCAAATATACTTTATTAATGAAATCTGAAAGGAAACCATTCCTAAAACTTACAAAAGGTGTCCCCACTACCCTGTGGGTGAAGCAGACGTAGGTTCATTCTCTGTGAGATCCGTGTTTACACTGAATACGGCCACATAGCCATATAAGGGAACAGGGGCGGAGCCTACACTGTGTGCGAGCTCCTGACTGCAACTAGTAAGAAAACAATGTATCAGATTAGCTCAGTGTACAGCACATTTGTTGAGCAATGTCAGGATCACTGCAAACTCTTCTTTCCTTGGCACAAGCTTCTGATCTGTCATCTGGCTCCACACAGTCTCTGTTAACCCGTGTTAACCCATTCTCTGCTGTCATATTGTGCTGCTCCCTATCAGCTGCCGGCCATGCCCACACAGCCATAAAATATAGTTTTTTTTAAAGAGCACAGAGCAATGTGAGAATATAAGTCATATGGCACAAAAAAGCATTATCTTAGCAGCTATGTGACCCATCATTAATAACCAGGGCAGTATTGTTTTTATTTTTTCACTGAAATTACATTTACACTTTAGGGATTCACGCACATCTGCGTATTAAAGATGGTTCATCATCTGAAACGCCTAGGTCTACATTGTTGTTTTTGGATTGATTTGTACATGACAATTGATGACTGAATGTTAACCTTTGGATATTCTATGAAATACATTTTTCTGCACACCGTAGAGCTGGAATTTTTGCCTTGTCTGGTATAATAAATTGGTTTGATTTTCATCCAGAAAAGTTGGATGAGTGAAATCGTTTGCTATGCCATATTTCTTGTGAGTGTGACCTTTTTCTTCCGTATGCAATGTGTTTTTTTTCTCAGCAGTGATTATTCTACAACCATTTACAGTGTTCTGTGCTACAGAATGGTAATGTATCCGTTATAATTGGATGGCATATGGATGATCCGTGTGACCTTGTTTTTTTCTTCTCGCACCCATAGATTTGCATTGGCGAGTCTCGGACGTTTTCCCTAACCATACACAGTATTCTGCGAGTTTTTCAGGTGAGGAATATCGCTATTCAACGCTCACTCATTGAATAGAATTGGTCCAAGGGCAATCAGACTCTTTAATGGATTACACTCAGAGTATTTATACACAGAAAACAGTACACCCTCCTGGTGCTATTTCTATCTCCGGGTCCATGGTTTTCAGGGACCCCGAGACAGAAAGGGCACTTTCACTCACTTCCGCAATGAATATACATACATTGCGGAAGTAAAATTAAGTAAAAGAAGGGTTAGAAATAAAAAAAAAATCACCTCACCTCTCCGGCGTGTCCCGCGATTCCTCCATGTAGCTCCCGATAGCTTAAGGACCTGGTGGGGCGGAGCAACCCGATCAGCTGATCGGTCACATGACTGGCATCAACTGAGCGGTTTAAAACCGATCGGCTGGCGGGAGATTTAAACCGCTCAGTTGATGCTGGTCATGTGACCGATCAGCTGATCGGGTTGCTCCGCCCCACCAGGTCCTTGTCGGGAGCTACATGGAGGCATCGCGGGACACGCCGGAGAGGCAAGGAGATTTTTTTTTTTAACCCTTCTTTTACTTAATATATTTCCACAATGTATGTATATACATTGCGGAAGTGAAATTAGACAGGAAAGAGCAGTTTTAGTGTACTGAGCATGCTCAGTACACTGAAATCGGGTCAGAGAAACGATCAGCTGTTTTCTTGGACCCACACTCCATAGGCCCCATGTTAATCATGTTGGCTCCAATTATGGGCACAGCAAAAAATCGGACAGAATCGGATCTGACACAAGTCGGATGGCAATCAGGCAAAATCCGATTAGATCCATTGCCCATAGGGACACATGGGGGCCAAATCGGATCCGTGGCTGTCCGTTTTACAACGGACAGCCACGGATGCCAGAAAAACGCAATGTGACAGCATTCTTACTCTAAATTTTTGTAAACAATAAAAAAATAATTCTGCATGAGGGTTTAAAGAGCCTTGAAATGAGCTCAGGCAGGGGTCATTCCATGTCAAGTGAACCAATGATTATTACCTCTATATTTTTAATTCTTTTGAGATTTTGTTATTTGATAATAGCATGTCAGACAATGCAAAATGTGAAGAGAAAAATTTTTTAAAAAATTTATTTTTTTTTAAAATGATTTTCAAAGTTCGGAAAAAGTGTGAATTTCGCTGTTGCCTGCCTTTACGTTTCTCCTCATAACTAAGGCTAGGAATAAGATAGAGAGACAAAATAAACACCATTCTACTCAGAACTATACAGGCTTTCACCAGATATGTCACAAGAGGATCTTTGTTAATATTTTACCCATGTGATCGCAAGCGCAAAACTTTAAAACGTATTTCCGAAAAATCGGCGTGCTTTAAATATTTCAAAAACTGCCCATGTGTCTGCTTTGCTCTTAGCCACATCTGTACCAAATTTCAAGTTGGGATCGCAATGGGATCATATTTTAACATATTTTACTATTAATAGCGTCAATGGGTCATTCCATATCAAGTGATCTAAATATGAATATTTTTTTTTACCTGACGTCTTTAGATTTTTTTTTTTTTTTTTTCCTTTATGAAGTACTACTTTAGTTAATTACAAATTAAAAGTTTGGAATTTTTTTCTTCATCAGTTAATTTTTTACAGATTTTTAAAGTTTAAAAAAAGGGTGAATTTTGGCCTGGTACGACTTTAAATTTTTTTATCTCGGGCTAGAAATAAGATAGAGAAACAAAATAAACACCATTCTACTCAGAACTGTCCAGGCTTTCACCAGATATGTCACAAGAGTATATTTGTTAATTTTAATTTTTTACCTATGCGAATGCAAACGCAACATTTTGAAACGCATTTCCGAAAAAAACATTTTAATAAAAATTTTCCAAAACTGCCCATGTGTCTTTTATGCTCTTAGCCACATCTGTACCAAATTTCAAGTTGGGATCGTGATGGGATCATATTTTAAAATATTTAACTATGGTTAATCTCATTTTTATTAAATTTTGAAAAAACATATGAAAGACATACATTCAATCTTTTAACAAAATCTTGAGACATATAAAATATACAAAAAGAGAATTCACAAAGTTATTAGTAACTTTAAGATAAGCTGCAAATTTACTTTTGCGCTTATCTCTGGTGCAATATATACTACAATCTAAATATAATTCCAAACACTCAAGTATACAACCTTTCTCAGGGTTTTGAGATGTTCTGATGTCAAGGGGACAAGCAGCCCCAGCAGAATGATTTTTATTACTTGGCCCCTTCTAACAGGTTGACCACGTAAGTGGGTCATTACCCGTTGAGGCCTAGTTGGAATAGTCTATCGACTGGTGTACCGGAAAGGAAGGCCGAAATATTAATGATCTACTCACAGCTCAGAGTTTTCGATACCTGTCTAATGTTCACTAGAATTCTGAAGGTATAGGCGTAGAAAGGAAATACCTAGACTGAATGTATCAGATGGGAAGAAAAGAGAGATAGAAAAGAAGAGAGAGAGGGAAGAGAAACAAAAACCATTAGAAAAAGTTATACTGGGAAAGAAAAGCCACGTAAGAAAAAAAGAAAAAAAGGTGGGGGGGGGACGGGTGAGGTATGGGAAGGAGAAAGGGTACTCATCCCACTGGCTCCCCATCAGCCAGAGGTCGAGCCATATTATCTGTGCTGGAAAAGATACTCCTAAATTCTGCAGAGTCGTGAAAAAGAATCCATTCAACCCAAATCCCTAAGAATTTGTTCCGAGATCCCGACGCATCAGCTGCGAGCTCCTCCATTCGATATGTGTCCATCAATTCTTTGAACCAATCAAGTAGAGATGGAGCCCGGCTTGATTTCCAGAACCTCGGGATCACAGCACGAGCAGCCGAGATGCAAAAGCGGAGAATATCCCTCTTCTGTAGCCCAATAGGACCTGGAAAAATGGATAACATTGCCGATTCTGGGCAGCATTCGGCTTGTTTACCTGTTATCCGGGCGTATGCATTGAAAACCTCAGACCAGAACCGCCGGATTTCCCCACAACTCCACCAAATGTGTATCATTGTACCCTTCTCTTCCCCACAGCGCCAGCAGGTATCAGGGGTTCCAGGGAACATGTTCCGGAGTGTCGTCGGGCACAAGTACCATCTAGTGAGCAGCTTATAGCTTCTTTCTTGTGCAGAACAAGCGCTAGCTAGTGAGTGAGTAAATATAAAGCATTTCTGCCAATTAGCTTCTGAAATGCTACACCCCAATTCCCTCTCCCAAGCACGTTGGAAGTAAAGGGTGCCCTGCTCTTTCATGGACCCTAAGGCCTGGTATAGAAATGATATTTTGCGCCTCGGTGGAG
Organism: Allobates femoralis; assembly: GCA_033576535.1. Taxonomy (NCBI): domain Eukaryota; kingdom Metazoa; phylum Chordata; class Amphibia; order Anura; family Aromobatidae; genus Allobates; species Allobates femoralis. The sequence goes on along the minus strand of JARQOC010000003.1, from coordinate 70,505,225 downwards.
CCTCCAGTTGGAATAACCTCTCCAATACGTTGGGCGTCAATCTTACCCTGCAAGAGTGGTCAGCTGAATATAATTATGCTCTGTATTGGAGAAATTCGAATCACTTAAGAGGTCTCGTAGGTTCTTTGAGTTGTAGCTCTGCCATCGGGGGCAAACCACCACTGGACAGAGTCTGTCCTACTCGGGTGTCATCCACAATCCGCCAACATAAAAATCTCTGCCTGTCAAATCTGGGTGGGAAAGATGGGTTGGAAAAAAGGGGAGTCAAAGGGCTAAGTCTGTCGTTTAAGCGGAGGGTTTTCGTCACTAGGTGCCATACCTTCAAGGTGTTTCTGGTCATGTCTGTCAAAGGTACTAGGTCTGTGGAGTCTTTAGGGGAAATCCAAAGCAGGTGTTTCAGCGGAATCCCCAAACCCTCTTGCTCCACCCCTACCCATTTCTTGGAGGACGCATGATAATGCCAATCTAGAGCTCTAACAAGAGAGGAAGCCTCAAAGTACGCTCGTATGTTGGGTAGTCCAACCCCTCCTCTGGTCTCGGGCAAGGATAGGATATTCATTCGCAATCTGGACCTCTTGCCCCCCCAGACAAATCTAAGGATCATAGATTGCATTTTGGAGAGGAAACCTCTATCCAATAGAACAGGAAACTGTCTGAAAAGTATATAAGAGTCGGGGCAAGACATCCATCTTGACTACGTTTATTCTCCCGAACCAGGATAGCTTTAATTGTCTATAGGAGGTAAATGCCGATTCCGCGTTAGTCAAAAGGGGTTGATAATTTAAATTGAATATTTGTTTAAGATCTTTTGGTATAAGGACTCCCAAGTACTTAATGGCTTCTACTTTCCATTTAAATGGGAACTGTTTAGATAGATGAGAAACCAATTCTCCAGGCAAAGAAATATTGAGTGCCTCGGTTTTGGAGCAATTCACTTTAAAGTTGCTCAATTGTCCGAACCGTTCAAACTCCATTAAGACCGAAGGGATGGAGACCAGGGGCTGGGAGATGTAAAGTAGCAGGTCATCTGCAAATAAGGCTAATTTGTGATGACTCTGTCCCAGCTTGACCCCATGGACGCATTCATTGGACCTAAGTGCAAAATATTTAACTATTATAGTGTCAATTCAAAAGTCACCAAGAACACAATCAGTCATTCTTTCACAATTGCCCGTCAATAGTTTGAATTTGATATAAAGAAACATAGTCTTGTAACATCTCAAATGAAAGCTGTTACCGTTCTGAGTAAAATGATGCCTCTCCCATTTCATTATCTTATTTCTAGCCTGAGATAAAAAAATTTAAAGTCGTACCAGGCCAAAATTCACCCTTTTTTTAAACTTTAAAAATCTGTAAAAAATTAACTGATGAAGAAAAAAATTCCAAACTTTTAATTTGTAATTAACTAAAGTAGTACTTCATAAAGGAAAAAAAAAAAAAATCTAAAGACGTCAGGTAAAAAAAAATATTCATATTTAGATCACTTGATATGGAATGACCCATTGACGCTCTTACTAGTAAAATATGTTAAAATATGATCCCATTGCGATCCCAACTTGAAATTTGGTACAGATGTGGCTAAGAGCACAGCAGACACATGGCAGTTTTTGAAATATTTAAAGCGCGCCGATTTTTCGGAAATGCGTTTTAAAGTTTTGCGCTTGCGATCACATGGGTAAAATATTAACAACTATCCTCTTGTGACATATCTGATGAAAGCCTGGACAGTTCTGAGTAGATTGGTGTTTATTTTGTTTCTCTATCTTATTTCTAGCCCGAGATATGATAGAAAATGTAAAGCCATACCAGGCCAAAATTCGCACTTTTTTAAAACTTTAAAAATCTGTAAAAAATTAACAGATAAAGAAAAAAATTCAAAACTTTTTTTTTGTAATTAGATAAAGTTGTTCTTCAGATAGAAAAATTTTTTTAAAAATCTGAGGACGTCAGGGAAAAAAAATATTCATTTTTGGATCACTTGACATGGAATGACCAGCAGGTGATATTGGCCTGAAGCCGGCAGACTGTTTTCATTCAGGTGTTGAGTGCTTAGCGCTAAAAATTTGATCAAACGGAGCTGACAATAGTGTGTGCATTAGTTACTGTATATCTGGCAGGGAGCTGTTACAATATGCTAGGCTGTCTATGGGAGTGTCGAGACTACTGCCATACGCCCATGATGGATTGATACAATTAACACTTGCCTTGGAAAGGACTGCCAGCTACAATGACTCAGAGTCCAATCTTTCCTCACTTATAGCAGAGATTGGCACGCTCACAAAAATGCAACACTTGTGCTTATACAGTTGTTTGATATAAAACACTGAGGTTCTGGGTAGATGGAGGGAAGTTCTACTGATTATTTGGGAGGATATTGTCATAAAAGTGTGAATACCTGACAGCGGGTATAGACAGCATGGACATTAATCATGTGAGGGTCAGTCTGGTGCCCAATCTTCATCTTTACACTAATTCTTCATTCTTCTTCATTATTCTATTAGACTTTTCTGGTTAATCTTCACATTCCATTCAGATGTGGATTGGAGATTCTGCCCAAAATATGTGTCAGCACTTTCATCTCTTCAAGCTTATTTTATTATTATTTACCGGCCTTCCACTTGATCTGGAGCCATAGTGACTTGATGGATCAGCGCTCTATCGGAAGATTGATCTTGTGCAGCCTAGAAAGGTCCACCAGGGTCTTCTCCACCATTTTCTTGTTAGTATGAAGCAATTGAGTTGTAAGTCTTCCTCTTCGCCTTGTTCATTGTATTCTTCCGACCATGATGTTCTCCTCCATTGATTGTTCTTTTTGCATGATGCATCCAAAGTAGGCCTGTCATAGCTTGGTGATCCTTGCTTTGAATTACATGTCTGCCTTCATTTGTTCCAGAATTGATTTGTTTGTTCTTCTTTCCTTCCATGGTATTGATAACAACCTTCTCCAGCACCACATTTCGAAGGCGTTGATTCTTCTTGTCTTATTCATTTATCATTCAGGTTCTGCCTCCATATATTACTACAAAAAAGAGTAGAGTATGTACGAGCCAGGTCTTCATCGCCTATGAAATGTTCCTATATTTGAGGACCTTTTCCAGTTGTTGATTTGCCCATAGCTATTCTCTTATTGACTTCCGGTGTTGTCGCTGAATCTAGAGTGATCATTGATCCCAGTAGGTTGAAGTCATTTACCACTTGCAGTTCTTCGCCATCCATCTAAAATGTATCCTTGTTGTACCTGACAGTAGTCAATATCTCTGTCTACTTTGTGTTGAGTACCCGTCCCATGTTTGAGCTTTCCATCTTGACACTGTAATAAATCCTTCATTCTATCTACACTTTTTGCTATCACTGTTCTGTCATCTGCGTATGGGAGATTGTTGATGACATGTCCAGCCTTCCTGAAAATGGCGTCTACGTATAAATTGTAGAGAAATGGTGACAGGATATCGCCTTGTCTGATGCCTCACCCTCCTTTGAACCATGCTGTGCCAATGTGTTCTGTTGGGACTGTTGCTTCTTGGTCGATGTAAAGGTTCCTAATGAGGCTGATGGTTTATCACACCCATATCCTTCATGGTATTCCAAAGTTTCTGGTGATTAACACAGTCCAAGGCTTTGCAATTGTCGGTGAAGCAAAAATAGAGCTCCTTGTTCTATCCTTTGGCCTTTTTCATTAACCATCTCATGTTAGCAATTGCATCTCTTGTTCTTCTGCCTTTTCTATATCCTGCTAGATATTTGGCTCTGGAAGTGGATCTGTCCAGGTGTGGACATATCTTTGGTGCAGCCTGTGCAGTCGCACAAGAGCCCAAGAGGTCAGAGGGCCCATTTCTGTCTCCAAAATCGGTGCAATTTTGCATTTTTATGAGCTCTTGGGTGGGCAAAGGGCCCAAATATTGTTCTTACACAAGGGCCCTTTCCTTTCTGTGTCCACCAGTGGATCTGTCACTAGATTTCACCATCTATACTGCATACATTATTGAATGGATCTCTTAACCTGTACTTACTGTGAAAATCCATATCAGAATGGCTGTATAATCCAGTAAAAGTGTGGGGGAGATCCTCAGTCCAAGGATATTCATTCTTTATCCACCCATAATAACTGACAGCTGAGATTTATACTGAGCATTGTTAGATTTCAGCAAAGAAGAGGGACACTGAGAAGCTAGCAATCAGGCTAGGTGGTTGTGGATTAAAAGGAACCTGTCACCCTGACACCTATATCTAGCAAAGTTATCTGCAAGTTAATAGCGTAAAAATGCTGCCTGGCTGCCTTACTGAAAGGTGCAACTTCCAGGAAAAAATTAACTAATTTTCTCCAGGAGTCTCCAGCTTTCAGTCATGGAGGCATCACATGGAGGCGTCACCGTTCACAGCAACTCTCAGTATACTGTAAGTGATGGCTGGGTGGCTGTCCCATTTGTAGTTTTCTTGCTATCAGCATTTTCACACCCTGTAGGCAGCTGGTATATTAGTCCAATCCATTACTTTCACAGAGGATTATTCCGGCTAGTTCATTTATTATTCACTACTTCTCAGGCAGCTCTCCCCCCCTCCTCCCTCCCTTCTCCTTCTCTTCTCCCTCTCTTCTCCCTCTCTTCTCCCCCTCTTCTCCCTTTCTTCTCCCTCCTCCCTCTCTTCTTCCTCTCTTTTTCCTCTCTTCTTCCTTTGCTCTGATTTCAGTTTCATTTAGGAGCTTCTGATGAGGAGACGGAGGGAGAGAGCTATTGAAGGCTCACATCTGCCTTACCTGAACTAGATAAGGTATCTACTCCATTTGTTTCTCTAAGAAGGTATCCTTGCTGTCCTGTGACAGATTCTGTGTTTATTTGACCTCTTGTTTTGTTGCAAACAAAGATAATAGAGAGCAGGATGTAGCCACCCCCCCCCCAATGTGAGTGATTTCTACTGATCTGCTATGCAGTGCAGTGATGTTACTACATGAATATTCATTCCTTGGGGAGTGGGCAGCAGAGAACTAAGTGATCACTCACTGTGATTGACAGATGGAATGAATCTTGTTATTTGCAGTGTACACGGGTAGGAGCGAAATATAAATAAAAGAAATTCATGAATAGAGTGAGCTTAGAGGTAGGAATTAGAAAATGATAGTAGTTACATATGGATTTTTGACCTGACAGATTCCCGTTAATACTTTTTTTTAGGGAAGTGAGGTGATAAAAAAACACAATTCTCGAGGTCTGATTTTTTTTCTCTGTACAGCCTTTATCAATTAGGTTGATTATTTCCATATTTTAATATACTGGTCTTTTACAAACATGGTAATACCATATATGTTTATTTTTTTTATTTTTTTTTTCCTTTATTTTTAATGGGCGGGGGGGGGGGAGGTGAGGGGTGATTTCAATTTTAGACTTTCTAAACTTTTTTCTTGATTTTTTATACTATTAGGCTGGCTTCACACCATGTTTTTTGTTGTCCGGGTCTATCCGGTGTGAACCGGATCCAGTTTTGCCCCCCATGTATTTCTATATTTCTATGGGGCCGGATAGCAGTTATTTGCCATTTGGTTTTGTGTCTGTCTGGGAGGATCCGGTTGTTTTTAGTTTTTGCGCCGGACACAAAATCAGAGCTTGCAGCATTTTTTGTGCCTTGGGCACAAAATGAAAAAAAAAAACAGATCCTCCCGGATCCTACCGGATCTGGGGCAATCTGGTGCCCATAACATGGGAGTCTATGGGCGCCGGATCGCGCCGGATACAGTAGAAAACTAATCCGGTTCCCGGATGCCAGGTGCTGGAAGAGCGGTGGCACTGAAATTCAAGCCACGTTCCTTCAGCAACTTGACAGCGCAGCATAACATAGCCGCCCCTGTTTTTCACGTGGAGAGCTCCATGGTGGAAATTTCAGCACCGCGGATAGCTCCCCTCCGGCCGCTATGCTGAAATTTCAGCACTGGACAGCGGCAGCCGCGCACAGTAACTAATCCGGCACAAAACAAGATCAGAGGGCATATTTTCCCTCTGGTTCTGTATGTCTGGGGCTGTCAGGTTCTGTCCGGTGCATCCTGCAAAATACCAGAGAGAAGCTCACAGGAAAAAATCGTGGAGTGAAGCCAGCCTTACTCAAACCTGCAATTGTTTGTTTGCTCATACTATATACTGCAATACCATACAGTCCCTGACAAAAGTTATGTCGCTTATCCATGTTATGTAAATAAAAGCTTATAACCTGACATTAAATTCATCCATTGGTTTTATAAATCACTCTTTTGAAAGCTGAAACCCTCCCAAATGTGGTTTAAGTTTAGAAAATAAATTGGCATCAATGCTGAAATATTGTTAATTTAATGAACACAGAATGGTCAGCTTTTGGCAAGACAAAAGTTTTGTCGCCCACAGAAAGTAATGTGATATTCAAACAAATAATTAACTTAAAATACAAAAATATGTTGCATAACATTGCGAATGATGTTGTGGTGCTATTAGAGTCATAGTTAATATTTTGTGTGACTTCCATGAGCTTGAAGGACTGCATCCATGCGGTTCAACAATGATTCATACAATTTATTAATGAAGTCATCAGAAATAGCAAAGAATGCAGTCTTACATGCTTCCCAGAGTTCATCTAGATTCTTTGGTTTTGTCTTCTAAGCTTCCTCTTTCATCCTACCCCAAACATGCTCAATGATGTTCATGTCTGGTGACTGGGCTGGCCAGTCCTTGAGCACCTTGATCTTTTTTGCCTGGAGGAACTTTGTTGTAGAGATGGATGTATGAGATGGAGCACCATCCTGCTGCAGAATTTGACCCCTTTTATGATTTGGAATGTAAGATGTAGCTAATTTCTTGATATTTTAGGCTATTGATATTGCCTTCCACCTTGCAAATGTTTCACACACCCCCATAATGAATGTAACCCCAGACCATGATCTTTCCACCCCCAAATTTAACTGTTTTCTGGGTGTATTTTGGATTCATACGGGCTCCAGTAGGTCTCCTGTAGTATTTGCGGCGGCTGTGGTGTAATTCTACTAAAGAATCATCAGAGAAATCCACCTTCTGCCACTTTTCCAGCATCCATCTGTTTAGCAGCTGTGGGACTTTGCAAATGCCACACGGTTTTTTATTTGCCTTTTGTTTAGTGCTTGCGTCTTGGCACTGATTCGACCATGGAGGCCATTTCGAGACAGAATCCTACAAACTGTTTAGGTGACCAGGCCTGTTGGAGCTCTGCTGAAGTGGAAGAGGGGCTTGCTTTGGATTTTCTAATCAACAAACGTTCCTCCTGAGCAGTTGTCTTATGGGGTCTGCCAGACCTGGGCTTGTCAAACACATCTCCAGTCTCTTCAAATCTTTTTTTAATTCTTTGTACTTGATGCTGAGACACATTTTAGGTGCCATCCAGCTCTGCAGTGGATCTGGTCTTCAGCCTCTTGATAATCAAGGCTTTGGTCGCAGGGTGGATTTTTGGCATGTTGCCAGAGCTCAAGTTGCAGTTCAAGTGAAGGTCTGGGGTGCTGGGTTTCTTTTTATACACACCCACTAATCAACCGATCATTTACTGAGCACAGGTGAGGATGTAAACTAGGATTGGGAGCATTATATGACCAGGCGACAAAACTTTTGTCTTGACAAAATCTGACCATTCTGTGTTCATTAAATGATCAATATTTCAGCATTGATGCCAATTTATTTTCTTAACCTAAACCACATTTGGGAGGGTTTCAGCTTTCAAAAGAGTAATATATAAAACCAATGGATGAATTTAACATCAGGTTATAAGCTTTTATTTACATAACATGGATAAGTGACATAACTTTTGTCAGGGACTGTAGTATTACCTCATATATTGAAAGTCTCGGTCTTTGATGGAGCTTATCCTACTGTTGAGCTTTACAGGAGTACCGAGATGACAGTAATGGGGGTCTCCAGCTGTCATAGTAAACCATCAGTCTCCAGCAATTGCATCGTGGGGCCATAGGGAAAGGCATGTGAGCACCAGCATGCATTCAATATAAATGCTGCTGTGTGAGATTGACAGCAGCATCTAAATGGCTAACAGCCGCATCTATAAATTGGTCAAAATGTCATATCTACCCCAAAAATGCTATCAAATTAATGTCAGCCCAAAAAACAAGCCCTTACTTAGCTCCATAGATGGAAAAATAGACACAAAACGTATTTAAAAAAAATAATAAGTCCACAGTTTTTTAACCACTAATTAGGTCAATTATAAATGCTACCAGAATTCTTGCAAAACTGATAAATCCACTTTTATCATAAAAAGTATCAAGGCACTTACGTGGGTTGCAGATTTTGCAAGATTTAAGAAGGTAAACAAATGCTTCTTTATATTTTTTCTCTCATTAACTAGTTGTTTGACTCCTTCTACTGTTTGGCATCATGGCACAGCTTGGAAGGGTAATAGCGCCATTTGACTGCTAGAGTACAGATTTTGCTATAATAGTTTGCAGACTCCATTTCCAGTGACTCTAAGTGCCAGAAAAGAAGAAACACACTCAAGTGACCACATTTTGGAAATTACACCCCCTGGGAATTCATCAATGGGTGTAGTAACAATTTTCTTTCTGGAAAACACCCATGGAGTCAAATGCAATGAATATTGCACAATTAAAAATTGCAAATAAGCCCTTGTAGTGCCCAGTACATTGTAGTGTTGGACCAAGTATGTCATAGAGCTCATACATTATGACCTTGCTTGTGCTTCTGGAGACACACACTCCATAGATTAAGAAGGCTCTCCTCACTACAACAATGCCAAACATGTGGAAATTAACTGTGAGTTAGGCACATTGTGGTACTCAGACAGGAGGAGAGCATTTGGATTTGTTAGTGCATTATATATTATTTTTTTGGGTGGGGGGGAGCCATAGCGCTTTTTCAGAGCCTTTGTGCTACCAGTAACATGGAAGCCCCTATATTTCCATTAACAGATGATGCACCTGAGTGGGATTTGAGCCCCCCATCCTGGTATATCATCCCCCATCATGGTATATCAGCCACAATCATGGTGCACACGTTAACCCCTTCATCCCTGGGTTATTTTCCTTTTTAAATTCCCTTTTACAGACCATCCCCTTCTTTTAAGAACCAGGCATCCACAGGAAGTGATTCATTATAGCATCCTGGGTCCTCACAGGACCCCAGACTGTCATAGAAACACATGTAGGTCCTATGATCGGTGTGCTGCTTTGGATCACACTTTCAGTGATTGTTAGTGCAATGCACAGGGTTAACAGCACCCATTGGATCGATGATCCAATCGGTGCTGTTAGCTACACGTCGGCTGATCAGATCAGCTGACATGTGTGGGGGATGATGCGAGCTCAGTGCGTGAGTTCGCATCAGAGGGAGAAACACGTCTAAGGGTGTACTATTATGTCCTTGGTCGTAAAGGGGTAAAAGGAAAAAAATGATTAAACTCACCTTAATTGCTCCCACCGCAGCACCGCAACGTGTGTTTTCATGTTGGCGGCTTATCAGAGCACGAGTGCACATTGATGACGTCAGTCATATGCCCACACTGTCAGCCATTGACATGAGGAGAATGTCGCGATGCTGTGGGACAATCAGTGGTGAGTATAACCTGTTTCCAGGATATTCACAGCTTTCCATGCCAATGATGATGTGCAGGAAGCAGTGAATATTCACACACAATCACTACAGCAGTGATGGGTGATCACATGGGTAATTTAATATGCACTGCTCCCCCTGCCCATCATCCCGTCCAACTCTCAGAGTCGGCTTCAGTGCTGAGAGGTGATGGACAGGGGTTTACTGATATTAAATGACCGTAATTAGCCAACAGAGAAGTAGATGGCTAGCACTCAAGTAGAGTTGATCACGGTGCTAGTGAATGGACCTTGGGATCCAGTATCAGCATAAGTAATATAATTACTGCACACGTATAAGGTTTTCTTTGCTTTAAGTCAATAAATTTATCTATACAGTCAGTAGTGAAACAAGCGACTAGGCAGATGTTATGTTGACGTTTCGGCCAACTTGTGGCCTTCATCACATCGTTACTAGGAATAAGATAGAGAATATATACAATGAGTTACTTTACAGTGTTTACAATTTTCACAATATATCCAGTATGTAATATTGTACAATCACATGTCAACGGTCATGCAACAAAAAGGAAAAATGACAATGCTCTCATCAAGGCAAAATATGGGGGAGATAAAGTTGAGGTTGGTGTGGAGGGAGAAATAGATGTACTGTAGGATTTTTATTAATGACGGCTAAAGTGTATGTTCATACCTGTTTTTGTTGTTAGTGCACCTTTAGTGGAGTTTTACATCCATTAGGAATACTTTTGTTGTGGGTCCTGTGATAAGGATATCCTGTGAACAGATTTTAAAAAGAGATCTGATTGTAATATGTACATAGTAAATGATTGAGTAACTTTAATAAATGTATAAAGTTATGAGATTACCCAGGTAGGGAATGATAGAGAGACCGGTAACTGTGTCTTCCATAGTGACAGGGTAAGGTTCTGTTGAAACATATGAGTATAGGTTATTAATGAAGTGGTTTAGACCATGATGTTGTCAGGACTCAGGCTGGCTTCACACCACGATTTTGTGCTGTCAGGTTCTGTCCGGTGTTTTGCAGGAAGCACCAGACAGAACTGATAGCCCGAGACAAAACAGAACCGGAGGGCAAATATGCCCTCTGATCGATCCTGTTTTCTGCCGGAATCAGCGGCTGCCGCTGTCCAAGTGCTGAAATTTCAGCATAGCGGCTGGAGGGAGCTATTCAGATGCTGAAATTCAGCAGCGGCTGCATTTAGCAGCCCCCGCTCTTTCAGCACCCGGTGTCCAGGAAGTGGTCCGATTTTATGTCGGATCCCTCGCCCATAGACTCCCATGTTATGGTGCGCCGGATACGGGAGGATCCTATTTCTTCGATTTTTGCCCTGGACACAAAAAATGCTGCAAGCTCCGATTTTGTGTCTGGGGCAAAGAAAGGAATCCCCCGGATCCAGCTGGACTGACAGCAAAATGGATGCCAAAGAGCTGCCATCCAGCCCCATCCAGCACCATAGGGATATAATTGGGGCCAAATCGGATCCGGGGCTGTCCGATTCACAGCGGACAGCCCCAGATCCCAAAAATTATGGTGTGAAGCCGGCCTTACATACACTGGTGTCTTGAGTATATGGTATATATCAGGATAATTGGTCTCCTTGGTCCCTTGTCTGGTAATAGGCAGGTAGTTCTAAGTGGACAAGAAATATATTGTACTATGTTTGTGCATATTTAGTTTGGTTTAGGAAAAAGCCAAGATATAGATAATCATTTTGTGCTTTTGGTATTAAGCAGGATGTAATGCCTGAAGGGCATAATGGTGGTCTACTATGGCTGTAAAGGTACCGTCACACGCTGCAATTTTGCCTGGTGATCAGAAAGGCGATATGTCTCCCCGGCGAAATCGCCGTGAAATTGCCTCACGGTGGCGGCGTGTGATTGGAGCGATTTCGCGGCGATAAATCGCCCTTCGCCCGTCACCTGATTGCTGAACAGTGGTCAGTAATCAGGCGATAACGGCAAGGTGATTTTTCCGTGTTTTGGCGTGTGACAGGGCGTAGTGATGGAAAGAACGATTTCTGTGATTTCCCGTAGGCGTGTCTCAGCGTGCTTAGTCCGCGCCCCATCTGAGATGATTGGTGTGGGCTACTGTGTTTTCATTGGCTGTCAGTTAACACCGCGCCATATTTGAAGAGCTGTCCGTTTAGCACCACACACATCTTCTACTATACAACCGTCCACAAACTCACTGCAATTACGATTGACAATTGCTTCATGTATTAGCCAGCCTTCCAGAGCTTGCAACGTTTTTGTGTCTGGGGCAAGAAATCTGCCCAAATTGGGCAGAGGATCCGGGATCTGGACACCGGTGGCTGCAGTTCAGCATGAGCTACGCTGAACTTCAGCACCAGGGAGCTGTCCCCTGTGAAGTGGTTCAGCACCATTTCAGCAGGGGACAGCTCCCTCAGCTACGCTCTGCAGAATCCGGCTATAAACAGGACCAGAGGGCATATTTGCCCTCCGGTTCTGCTTGCAAATCGGGTCCGGAGGTGTCAGGTTCACCCCAGACAGCCTCAGACCTGATTGTGCCGCGGTGTGAAGCCGGCCTTAAATGAGTGATCACCAATTTGCAAATGCCTAATTTGCCCCCTTATGATCATTGAGGATTTCAGAAATCCCCACTACTGATGTACAAGACCTGCACTATTTTACTAACATCTGCGCATGCCCGGATTGGCGCTCAGCCTCCCCGTTCTGCCAGCAATGGGGAGTAAACACTGACATGCCTCTCCGAGACCAGGTGACGTCACCGCAATAGTCGCATCTGCATATGCCCTGGCGTTCCGCATCACATCAGGTCACATTACTGCAGCGGCTGCACATATTTAAGCGCTTTTAATATTGACTGTAACACAACCTACAAGAGCGCGTTATTCCTCTAACCCTCATCGGATAAGACCCTCTTGCACTTGATTTCCCACAGAATTTAGCTCTCATTTTTCTTTCCTCTTATGTCACTTTGCATTAATTCTGAAAAGCAGCTGAAGGGTTAATAAACTAGCTGACATCAGTTTTGAATATCTTGAGGGGTGCTGTTTTACAATGGAAGCACTTTCGGGGTTTCTCCAATATATAGGTCTTCCAAGGTCACTTCAGAAATGAATAGGTCCCTGAAACAATACAGTTTGTTTTCCTTAAAAAAATGAAAATTACTGCTACAATTTGAAAGCTTCTAATATCCTAATAACATAGAAGAACACTTTACAGATGGATCTGATGTAAAGCAGACACGAGGTAAATGTTATTTATTAACTATTTTGTGTGATGTGACAACCTGAATTAAAGGGATACCATATTTTCCAAATTTTAAGACACACATTTCCCCCCCCCCCAAGTTAGGGTGAAAATGGGGGTGCGTTTTATAATTTGGATACATGTTCACCAGGGGGCATGCGCAGCTGGTGGAGCATGGTTACAGGAGGCATGGTCCCATTCAGAAGGGATGGCAATGCTGTGGTCATGAGGCTCGAAGGAGGGGGTGTTGTGGTAGTGTTAGGTGGGTGCCATTAATATGCCGGGGTAGATGAATGCTATGGACGTCTCTAAAATGGCCGTGAAGGTGGCACATGTGCATATGGAGATCTTGGAGCAAGATATCTATCTGAGATAACTATAGAAAGGAAAGAAAGCTCAATAGGGTCTTATCCTTCAACAACTTTTGTGTAGCAAACAAATGTAACTGCTCACTTGGGATGGTTGTGTGACCCACAATCGGTGTAAGCATGTAGTATGGCTGCTGCACGATCCACACTCCACAAGCGCAGTGATAACAAAGGATGAATCCAGAAAGGGACAGTTTGTGTGGCTCCCCTGCGGTCTGGTCGCCACAAAGGGGTACTGCACCCATCCCACTGGTGTGGTATTCCTGTTCTCAGGGAACGGAATGGTAAATCTGAGACACCCACACAAGCACCCAACACACCCGGTCCCAGGGACGGCGGGCAGACCCGATAGAGGGAGGGCTCAGTCAGTGGATGGAGGGAAGGAAGGTGTAGGATGAGAACTTAGTTTAAGCAGTTGGTAGAAAGTAGTGGAAGGAAGAGGATCCAGAGGACTTGAGCAGTGAGGATGGTCCTGAGAACAGCAGACTGCAAGAGGGACAGAGAGGGCTCTAGGGGCGTGGGCAGAGAGCAATCCACCCATGCGCCCAAATCTGAGTGAAGTGGAGGAGCAGGTTGAGAACCAGGGGACCGGACCTGAAGGTGGCAAGGAGACTCTACGCTCCAACCACAGAACCTGAGGCCACGAGATCTAGAGAGCTGTGGCCAACTCCCAACACATCCGCTGAGAAGGTAGCCGTACTAGGGTCAGGGGACATAGTACCGGTCCCCGAGAAGACCCTTGCTGCTGGATTGGGGCACTGTGTCAGAGGCACGATCAGGAGAGAGGCAGCGCTGAGAGAAAGAGCAACCAGTGAAGGAAGAACATAAAGGGGGTGTCTTGGACGAGCTGTCTTGGTTCACTGAGGACTATCGACGAATGTGCAAGGACGGTGTCCTGTAGTGCCACCAAAGTAAAAGCTAAGTAAACCAGGTATAGAACTCAGAACAGTGTGTGACTATTAATTTCCCACCTGTGGAGCGATAGACAGATAGTCCGCGCAAGCCACCAGAGACCGGTCTGCGAGACGCTTCGATCTCTCTCCAGCCAGAATAGCCCTGCCGGCCTACCACCGCCATACACCTTACTTTGGTTGCCCTGGGGAACCACTCCACCCATGGAGAATGATACCACCGAAGCTGCAATCCCACCATCTCCAGAGGTTCCTCATCGCAGTGTCGGCCATCAATAGCCAAATATCACGGGTGGCGTCATGACGACCATCCCCAAAACCATAACCCCCAAACTTTTATTGACACCACCAGAATCAGAGCTGGGTCTCGACCTCGATGACGCAGAACTGTTGTCTCGGTTCCCAGTACCCAACAGCCCAAGAGGGCATGTAATTTGTCTGATACACTATGTTCATATGATGAAAACGCAACAGTTGTCAGGAAATGATGGCTTTATTCTGACGCGTTTCAGAGCGATATCCCTGCTCCTTCCTCAGGGTACAACATAATGTGTTCTGAAATCTCCATCTGCACTTGTGCTGCTTCTGATGTGATGGACTTTAGGAAAATGGTCGTGGAGGGGGTGCTTGGACAGATGGCGATCTGGCTCTCCAAGATCTTCATCTATGCACACGCTCCCTCCATGGCCATTTTCCTGAAGTCCTTCATGTCCAATGCCAGCATATCAATAGCACCTACATTGTGCCACCACAACACCCCCTTCCAAGTCATTTGCCGATTGGGGCCCTGCCTCCTGTGACCCGACTCCACAGCCGCCGCACCCTCCCTAGTGAGCTTATTATATACGGATTGTAAGACGGACCTCATCTAACATTAAAACTATTTTTTTTCCTCTTTTCCTCCTCTAATCTTGGGGGGTGTCTTATAATCTGCAAAATATGGTAATCATTGAAAATTGGCAAATTGAGAATTTTAGAAATGTTTGCCGAATTTTTGATATTTTTATAAATAAATACAAACCATATCAACCAAAATTTACCATGATCATAAAAGATAACATGTTACAAAGAAATTATCTAAAAAATCACTGGTATGTGTTGAAACATTGCAGCGTTATTGGCATGTAAAGTGACACATGTCAAATTTGAAAAATTTGGCTGGGTCACTAAGGGGTTAATTTGGCATTATTTTAGCTGCAATAATGTTTTATCTGCTTAAAATTTTACTTTGCAAAAATATGCATAAAAATTAAAAAATAAAAATCATAGTTACACGTATCTTTACTTTATTTTGAGCATTTATTTATGGTGGCAAAAAAATGTTTCTAATGGAAAAAAAAAGTTGAGTTCTCCCTTCCCTTACATTAGTTTCCCCCTTCCCTTATTTTCGTTTTCACTGCTCCCTTACTTTAGTTTTCACCCTTCCCTTATTTTAGCTTTCACCCTTCTCTTATGTTAGTTTTCACCTTTCCTTATTTTAGTTTTCACCTTCCCTATTTTAGTTTTCACCCTTCCCTTAGGCTGCCTTCACATTTGCATTTGTGTCTCCATACGGAGGGCATGCAGACACAAACGCAATGCAAACGCTGCCATGCTGATGTGAACGCAGCGGAGAATCTCTGTATGCGTTCACATCAGTATTGTGCCCGGCCAGCCAAGCAGCTGTCTCGGCGGCAGCTGGGAGGCGGAAATCAGTGGTGGAGATCTCCTCCTCCCGGCCGCCGCTGATGTCCCGACAGTGTCGACGCAGGAGATTTGAAGAATATATCAATATATATGATCTGATAGCTGTTCAAATCTCCCGCGCTGACATCACCTACTCGATGTTGATGCGGGAGATTTAAACAGCTGTCAGATCAGCTGTTTCTTCAAATCTCCTGCTCCGGCACCACCGGGAGATTAGCGGTGGCTCTAGCTAATCTCCCGGTGGCCACCACTGATCAGCATCGGCCACCGGCAGAGATTTCAATGTGATCCGCAGCGTTCTCCTGCGTTGTCATGCGGAGGACACTGTGGACCCTTTGACTTCCATGCATTGTTTGTGCACTTGCTGATAAAACAAGCGCCCGTGAATGCAGAAAAAATGCAACAGGCTGCGTTCAGAGGGGAAGGAGGGCACACAAATTATGCCATCCAAACGCAACTGCACCTGAACGCAGGCATCATACGTTCACATGATAAACATAGGAACGCAGTGCACTTGCGTTTGGCTGCGTTCGGAACGCTGCATTCACAGACACAAATGTGAAACCAACCTTATTTTAGTTTTCGCCCTTCCCTTATTTTAGTTTTCACCCTTCCCTTATTTTAATTTTCACCCTTCCCTTACTTTAGTTTTCACCCTTCCCTTATGTTAGTTTTCACCCTTCCCTTATTTTAGTTTTCACCCTTCCCTTACTTTAGTTTTCACCCTTCCCTTATTTTAGTTTTCACCCTTCCCTTATTTTAGTTTTCACCCTTCCCTTATTTTAGTTTTCACCCTTCCCTTATTTTAGTTTTCACCCTTCCCTTATTTTAGTATTCACTATCCTTATTTTAGTTTTCACCCTTCCCTTATGTTAGTTTTCACCCTTCCCTTAGTTTAGTTTTCACCCTTCCTTATTTAGTTTTCACCCTTCCCTTAGTTTTAGTTTTCACTCTTCCCTTATTTAGTTTTCACACTTCTCTTATTTTAGTTTTCACCCTTCCCTTATTTTAGTATTCACCATTCCTTTATTTTAGTTTTCACCCTTCCCTTATGTTAGTTTTCACCCTTCCCTTATTTTAGTTTTCACCCTTCCCTTATTTTAGTTTTCACCCTTCCCTTATTTTAGTATTCACATTCCTTATTTTAGTTTTCACCCTTCCCTTATGTTAGTTTTCACCCTTCCCTTAGTTTAGTTTTTACTCTTCCCTTATTTTAGTTTTCACCCTTCCCTTATTTTAGTTTTCACCCTTCCCTTACTTAGTTTTCACCTTCTCTTATTTTTTTCACCCTTCCTTTAGTTTTCACCCTTCCCTTATTTAGTTTTCACCCTTCCCTTACTTTAGTTTTCACCCTTCTCTTATTTTAATTTCCACTCTTCCCTTACTTTAGTTTTCACCCTTCTCTTATTTTAATTTCCACCCTTCCCTTACTTTAGTTTTCACCCTTCTCTTATTTTAGTTAGGACTTTAGTAGAAAATAATAACCATAGAAATAGCTGATACAATGAACAAGCTTCCATTTCAGTGGCTGCTTATGATCTAAAACACAACCAGCTGTTCCTACAGACGGACGGCTCTTATATTTTTAAGACATCTCCTCCACTGTTAATGATGGAAGGTAACAAGAAGCTTCTTATTTTGGAAAGTCTTAAATGGGTGAAGGTGGTCTGGCTACTGGAAAGATGGGGTCAACATTTATGTTACTCTTGACCCGGAATGACTGACAAAAATAAATAAAGCCCTGAGATGAGTTAGCCGGTGGCCCTCTGACTAATGTGCGCTCACAGGCACCTGCATTATTCGTGTCTGCTGCCGTACAATGTGTTGCTTCCTTTACAATGTAAAAGTAAATAAAATAATAAGTAACATTTATGTTCAGTTAGAATGTACATAACACATGAATATTGTTTTATCTATCTGATCTAAAAAACAAAATCCATATACAGGGAAAGAAATAAGTATTTGATCCCTTGCTGATTTTGTAAGTTTTCCCCCTGACAAAGACATGAACAGTCTATAATTTTAAGGGTAGGTTATTTTTAACAGGGAGAGACAGAAAATCAAAAATAAAATCCAGAAAATCACATTGTCTAAATTATATAAATATATTTGCATTTTGAAGAGAGAAATAAGTATTTTATCCCCTACCAACCATTAGGAGTTCTGGCTCCTGCAGACTAGTTAGACGCTCCTAATCAACTCGTTACCTGCATTACAGACAGCTGTCTTATATTGTCACCTGTATAAAAGACTCCTGTCCAAACATGGCAAGACCAAAGAGCTTTCTGATGGTGGGTTTACAAGCTCGGATATCTGAAACGATATCGTTTGGAATGTCACGTGACTGTGATCGTTTCGTCATCGTTAGTGTGATGTCAAACGCAAGGATATCGTTAACGATGTGTAATTTGGCGACCACCAGCGTCGTTCATTACAACTTTGTGAATGATTGAATAAAGTGGCAGGAATAGGAGAATTCAGAACGATATCGTTCATCTTGGTGTCACACTGAACGATGCTGCACTGTGCTGGAGCATTGAATTGGACGACGAACGATAAAAGTGAGGTCCTGAGCACACTTTTGAGATATCCGATCCAACGATTTTTCCTTCAGATATCCTGCGTTTACACGTAACGATGCAAAAACGATATCGTTCGAACGATGTCAAAAGCGTGACGTTTAAACGATATCGTTTCAGATATCTGACCGTGTAAACCCACCTTAAGGAAGAAGACACATGTGCCGCCCATCTGAAGTTTGCCAATGAACACCTTGGTGATTCTGAGAGTGATTAGAGAAGGTGCTGTGGACAGATGAGACAAAAATTGGTATTTACTCAACTTGCCGAGTTTGGACAAAGGGAAAAGCTGCCTATGACCCAAAGAACACCATCCACACAGTCAAGCATGGTGGTGGAAATATTATGTTTTGGGGGGGTTTCTCTGCTAGAGACACAGGCCTACTTCACCGCATCAGTGGGACAATGGATGGAGCCATGTGCCGTACAATCCTGAGTGACAACCTCTTTCCCTCCACCAGGACATTAAAAATGGGTCATCGCTGGCTCTTCTAGAATGACAATGAACCAGAACACACAGTCAAGGCAACAAAGGAGTGGCTCAAAAAGAAGCACATTAAGGTCATGGAGTGGACTAGCCAGTCTCCAGATCTTAATCCCATAGAAAACTTATGGAGGGAGCTAAAGCTTGGAGTTGCCAAGTGCAGTCTCAAAACCTTATTGATTTAGAGATGATCTGCAAAGAGGAGTGGACCCAAATTCTCCTGACATGTGTGCAAACCTCATAATCAACTAGAGAAAAAGTCTGACTGCCGTGCTTACCAACAAGCGTTTTGCCACCAAGTATTAAGTCTTTTTTGCTGGAGGGATCAAATACTTATTTTTCTCTGCAAAATGCTAATAACTTTATATAATTTAGACAATGTGATTTCCTGGATTTTATCTATGATTTTCTATCTCTCACTGTTAAAATGAACCTACCCTTAAAATTATAGACTGTTCTTGTTTTTGCCAGTTGGTAAACTTACAAAATCAGCAAGGATCAAATACTTATTTCCTTCACTGAATAAAATTATTCTTTATTATTATGCTGAGTGAACACTATCCGGAATAGCAGCGTTTTGGTTGTTGCATTGTACAGTACCAGCATAGTGGATAGGATTTCTATCCACTATGTTTCTCCCCTCTGCAGCATTATTGCAGCTGTGGTGCTGGTTGCCACAGCATGTTAATTTATTGCTGCGGAATAGGTAGTGATCTCCAGTGGGTGAACGCAGGGAAAAACCACCCATGCCCCAAACACAGATCACAGGCACAGGGCAGCTGCGTTCACCCTCGGTTTCCCTCATGTCCAGAGACACTGCGTCCAGATCATCTGCACATACCCTTAAAGGGGTGTCCAGATTTATCTTACAGAGCTACCTTATTGGAGAAACAGCACCACTCATTTCAAGTTGGCTGTGTATAGTATTACAACTCAGCCCCATTTGACCAAGTCTGTAAATAAATGGAATGTAATTTCTGGGGGAAAAAGAATCTTCTCATCCCGTACATTGTTATTGAAAATCATTGAGTATTATCAAAAAATTCTGGTGTTCAATTTTTCAATTAAGATTTAAAGGGAACCTATCATGTTGAATATGGTATCCAAACTACAGGTAGGATGTTAAAGGGAATCTGTCAGCAGGTTTTTTTCTATGTAATCTGAAGATAGCATTTGTAGGGGTTAAAACACAGATTTCAGCTATGTGTCTCTTATCACACTGTGTGCTGTTGTTTACCTGCAATGTTTGTTTTAGTTTCAAGAGATTATAATTGCTGAACTAGGTCAGCTAGTCCAGAACACCCCTGCTTTGAGTAGCAGCTAACTGTCTATAGACTTGCATATAGCGAGGGCAGCTTTTAGCTCTGCTACATGGCAAAAATCTAAAAACGGTGATTGTGTCAGAACCTGCTGCCCCCAGTAATTTTAGTTACATATCGTTGAATTCAGAGTCTCATCATGCTGTACTCACAGGAGACAGCAAAAACCTGCTGACATATTCCCTTTAAACTGCAGAGGCAGCTGATCAGATTGATTGACATTAGTCCATACATCCTGCATGTGAGTCCAGGGGGGTGGTTCTAATCAGAGATGGCTGTCAATCATTAGTAGGACCTCCTGCTGGACTCATGTGCATTCAAACACCAGGATTTAATAAAATACAAGTTCTATTGCTTTGTTCTTCAAACAAGCCTATACTGTATGTCATTCTGCTCAGCCTCTCCCTCTATATAGTCCTGTCTAAAGATTGGATAATATACTGTATATACAATGTCACAGGTTCCCTTTAACTTAAAAATGTTTTCAAAGCCTCACTGGGTACTCTGTGTGTAATGATTGTGACAATGGAAGATACGGGTCCAAGATGGCACACTGCATATCAGAAGAGAAGAGCAGGGTCATCTGTAAATAGAACAGTGTGCTATGGGTTATTTGTTCAATTGTAATGTTACAAGTATTGCACCTCCGTATAGGAAGAATCTGTAGATAAAAGTTCAGTTGTTTATGAGAAGCTCTGTGTTACATCAGGGAGTTGTCGTTGAAACAAGAACCCTCCGGGGACCAAGAGGTGGCAGGTCCGTCCCCAGCTCCACATCCCGCACTAACTCTGGTCACTGCTGGTTGATACTTACTGATCCCCATCCTCAATACACTGGAAATAGACAAAAATATCCTTCTATAGCAATCATGGACTGAGTGGGTTAGTAACTGTATATATTATTACCTAGATTATTATTATTATTATTATTATTATATTATTTATTTATAAAACACTATTGATTCCATGGTGCTGTGCATGAGAAAGGGTTATGTACAAACCCTTGCGGGCTTACATTTTACAGGGCAGTGGGGAGAGAGACAGTAGGTTGGGTCTGCTCTGATGGTGGTGGAGTGCTGGGTCCAGTGGTGGTGACGTGCCAGGTCCAGTGGTGGTGGAGTGCCAGGTCCAGTGATGGCGTGGGAGCGCCGGGGCCAGTGGTGGTGGAGCGCCAGGTTCAGTGGTGCAGCGCCGGGTCCAGTGGTGGTGATGTGCCAGGTCCAGTGTTTGGTGGAGCGCCTGGGTCCAGTGGTGGTGGAGCGCCGGGTCCAGTGGTGGTGGAGCGCCAGGTCCAGTGGTGCGGGCGGGTCCATGGTGGGGGCCGGTCCAGTGGTGGTGAGGCCAGTCGGTGCAGCGCTGGGTCCAATGGTGGTGGAGCATCGGATCCAGTGGTGGTGAGGTGACACTGTGATCATTGCAGGCTGTAGGCTGTTCTGAAGAGATGGGTTTTCAGGTTCCGCTTGAAGGTTCCGAGTGTGGAGTGTTGATCTCTTAGTTCTGATGAGATTGGCATACTTACTTTGAAAATCCATGTCAGAATGGCTGAATGATCTTGAAATCAATATGATTATAGTGCTGGACTCTTAAAATACTTTAAAAAAAAAAATATTAATTGTTAAGGAAACTTTCACAAAAGAATAAACATCAATTTTTGCATGAGTTTTCTCTATAGGTTCACCAGCCTCAACAGGTCTAAGAGATCTATATGCATATGCAGTTTTATTATCACATCTGGTAATAGATCCTCCTTTGCCTGATATCACACAGCATAGAGGCCATAAGTCAAGCAGGAGGAGGCGGCACTGGGCGGGGAATAGAGATGGAATGACATAGGCTTTAGATATACAATAGATATTTGCATATCAATTTAAACTCAGATTTCTCAGTAATGGAGGAACAGACTGGCCATGTAAAGTTATTGCTGGATTTGTCTTTGAAAGATCTACATGCACATATAGGGTCTGGGAACTTACTATCTAGCTTATGGAGAGAAGTTTTCCTGCAACCATAAGAAAACAGTTAAGTAGGTAAGGAGATTGTAGCCACTTCCCTCCTCTCAGATATATGCAAATTTGCACTTCAGTAAGGAAGTGGAAGAACTCTAGTGCCACCTTTAGGTAGCTCCTCAAAGTCATAATCGCTTTCCAACAAGCTTTTTAATATGACTATGGGATTTGTGCCAGATCAGAACCCCAAACTACAGACGCTGCGTTTCGGGGTAACTGCTCCTCCTCAGTGTAGTGGTGGGATATTCTGATCTGGCTGTGTGAGTGGGCTAAGACGAGGTCTGGGAACTTGCTATCTACCTTATGGAGACAGCTAAGTAGGTGAGAAGATTGTAGCCACTTCCCTCCTCTCAGATATTGTCACGGGTGGCACGGATGACAGGGTGGAGGCCACGCGCAGACGATCCCAGCGTTTGGCCCACCAGCCATAATGGTGGAGGATGGTCCGTCTCTTTCAGGAGCATTTACCTTCTGTGTTGATGGAAAGAAGGTGTGATGAGATCTCTCTATTATGGGGAGACGGCTGTGGAGGTCTTGCGCTCGGTCTGGTTTTATCCACCAATGTTGTAGGTCACTAGGACCCAGCAGACTCCTTCCACCTTTATAAGGAGGTTCATTACCCTTCCTCGGTGCAGGTGATAGTTCCTTGTGCACACTTTATCCTTGCTCCAGCAGAAGCTGAGATTGTGGAGGTTGCTGTGTTCTGCGGTCAGATAAGTGTTTCCTTTTCCCAAATGTCTGTCTTCCCTGGTGTTTGTCTTTAGTTGATAGTGGAGGGGTCTAGTGAACCTCTCCATCTGATCCTTAGATAAGATAGATCTAGGATCAGAGAGGGACGAGGTTCGTGGTCGGCGACAGTTGAGGAGACTGTATAGGGACGTTAGGGCAGACAGGGTCAGCTCTAGGAAGTCTAGGGGTCACCGTCTCCTTCTTGTGCCCTTAGCATTAGGGACTCCTGATCCCCCCCCCCGTCGTTATCCTACGCTGGGTGTCTTCCCCACTCCCAGCGTGACAGATATATGCAAATTTCCTTACTAAAGTGCAAATCTGCATGCACATATAAAAATTTGGGGGGATGAAATTCCCATTAAAGATCATTTTTATTGCTTGCAAAACCCCTTTAACATGTATTTTTCATGGTTGTCATCCTCTTACAGTCTATGTAGCTATATGATACCTTGCATTTTATTACAAACCTACGTATATTTGGTAGTGGTATGTGTGGGAGTGATGATGTGGATCCATTGAACCACTGAAGTGGAGGCGGACCAGTAGACGGGAACAGACAGGAGATGCCAGTAGTGATTAAGCGAAGGACTATTAATGAGAGATCTTGCCAGTACAGTAAGGTACAATGCACATGGATGAATCACAGTCTACGAGGAACTTGCACAGGGCTGCGAGGCTACTGGGAGACAGTCCAGGAGATGAGATGCCAGAGGTGGAGATGCGGCACTTGGGCCGATGGAATGGGCACAGTAGATGTTGTAACCTCTGGACAGACTTCTGCAGGTGTAATCGGTTCTGAGGCAACGTGGCAAATGCACTGCAGGATGGACAGAGAGCGTACTGGCGAGATAGTCCACAGGTACACGTGGCAGGCTCTAGGATGAGACAAGAGATATAAGCAACACATAATCTAAAGACAAACACCAAGGCAGTGATTGGGATAGGGACCTAAATGAAAGCAACACTACTAGGGACTGGTGATGTTGCTCAGGCACCTCCCTTAAGGGGAGGGTGCCATATATAGATGTAGCTAGTAAGAAGGGGCAATTAAGTGAAACGAGCATCAGGTGTACTGGCCCTTTAAATCTGGCGAGTGGGTGTAGCATATCTCCTAAGCACATACCTGGAGGCTCTGCAGGCAGGACGCAGGCCTTGGGAGCAGAAGGAGAAGGAGGAAGTGCAGGAGGGACTGCTGGCAGGGTGAGTTAGGAGACCAGGGAGCTGCATAGAGGAATTAGCAGACAGCGGGGAACCGCTTGATGGACACCACTCTACCTGCTCAGTGGAGACCGGCTCCGCGCTAGTGGGTTTGCAAATGGAACTGCCCTGGGCTGCTTGTTGGGCACAGACCTCTATATCCCAGAAGAGGTCGGTCCTGCAACACGGGGTGTAGTAATATTAAATATTATGCTTAGTGGCTCAACCTAAAGCTCATGAGCCCCAATGCAAAAGCTTCAATTACTACAAGTCTTTAAAAGCATTTGTCTTTTTTATAGGCTAAAGGGACTTTTTGGGCCCCCTAGGCCCCAGTGTTTGGTGTGATTGCAACCCTGCCCTTATTGTAGCTATGCCCCTGATTATACTATATGTTCTTATATTATATTATATTATATGTTTACTATATATTATAGTTATAATATTATATTTCAAATAATATTATGATTCCACATTGTTTGCACCTCTTTCACTGTATAAGATTTATAAATGACCCCATTATGCTGAGGTCCTGTGTGTTACACTTAAGTACATAGCTTTATATATACTGGAATAATTCCAAATATGTGAGAGCAGCTATAAAAGCTACATGAGAATATTGTGTGTAGGTGTGGTCGTTAACCTGACAACCAGGCTGAACAAACTGCACCTGTTAAATGCACAATGTCAAGGAATCCTCCAATATTGTATATAAAGGGATGCTTTGGGAAGTAGGGAGACATGGCAGGATGTAAGCATTAGATGATATCCAGACATTGCAATAACATCAGCTCATTTATTTTACATTACTTCTCATGTCAATAAGGAGCAGCCAGATATGGGCCATTGTTACAATCATACACGACTCAAATGTGGTCAATAACATCATTAAAGGGGTTAACTTGCCTGGCAAAATCAGTATAGGCAACTGTTTAAAGTGTAACTACATTGTGATAACATAATCCTGTGTTTATTACTATACATGTACATTTGAAGAAAAAAAAAATCATTTCAAATAAAAGATGCCGATTCCAAATATGAAGTAAAAAAATGTTTTTTTTCACAAGTAAGAAAAGTTAGAGTAAAGGTTTTAAATTCGAGAATCAGGGATAATAAAAAAATCTGCAGAAGGGATAGCACGTAATATATTTGTTTCATGTAAAAAATGAGTCAATCGTCTAACCAAGAGAGCAATAGTTGTGTAAATTTTAATTGTTATTTTAATGTATTGTTTTTTTATTGTAATTTTGGAGGCTCTTGAATACTTCCTTTATAATAGCTAATTGTTAAGGGCTGAAAACAACCACAAATATGCCAGAATATATCAGGATTGATCCTGCACCATTCATGAATTGTTCAAGTGTTGATTGACATATTCAACAAAAACTTTGTAATAAGTTAAATTTTCTGCGACTTGTAAGCCTTTTGAATTATTGAATTCTGCCATTTGTTTTCAGTTTACCTACATAGCCTTCAAATCAGAGTTGTTTCTGCCTATTAAGCAGTCTTCCCGTTAGTTATACCGATTGAATGTTCAGCATTCTATTGTACATTCAACCTATCGAAATAATATAATTAAAATGATCTATAATGTTACTTTTAGAATTGCCTTAGTAAACAGCCTTTCATGGAAAAAGTGGACTGACTGGAGGAAGTGGATGTGATTTTTGGATTCAGCACACCAAAATACATAAAAATCACTTTACACTCACAAATCTAAATATATTTTATTGCATTTGAGTAATATCACAACACAAAGGACAAAAGTACTTGTGAAGTGCGAAGAAAAAAAATACATGATTTTTTAATTATTTTACAAATATAAATCTGAAAATTGTGACGTACGTTTGTATTCAGCCCCTTAAGTCAATACTTTGTAGGTTCGTCCACACTGTGCTGCAATTACTGCTATTAGTCTTTTGGTTGATGTCTCTCCAGGTTTGCACATCGAGAGGCTGAATTTCTACACATTCTTCTTTGCACACACGCTCAGTGAGATTGGATGAAGATCGTCTATGAACAGCAATTTTCAAGTATTGTCACAGATTCTCAATGGGATTTAGTTCTGGACTGTGACTGGGACATTCACACACATGAATATTCTGTGATCTAAACCACCCATTGTATCAGGCCGGCTTCACACCGCGGTGTGATCAGGTCCGGGGCTGTCCGGTATAAACCTGACAGCCCCGAAACCGATTTTGCAGTAATGTAGCCCTATGGGGCTGGATGGAACCGGATGACAGCTATGTGCCATCCAGTTTCCATCTGTTTGGGAGGATCCGGGTGAATTCAGATTTTCCTCCCAGACACAAAAATGTTGCTTGCAACGTTTTTGTGTCCGGGTGAAAATCTGCCCAAATCTGATCCTCCCGGATCCGGGGCGATCCTGCGCTCCCTAACATAGGAGTCAATGGCTCCGGATCGCCCCAGTCCGACAAAAACCTCACAATCGTGAACCAGCAGCTGAAGTTTAGCAGCAACCGCTGCTAAATGCTAGCACCACCATCTGTCCCTGCTGAGCTTTCAGGACTGTGTCTATCTCTCTACTAGCCACATCTTGAAAAATCAGCAGCTGCGGCTGCTATCAGCTGAAGACGGCAGCAAACCAGACTGGAGTGCATATTTGCCCTCCGGTTCTGTTTGCAAGTCTAGTCTGGGGCTGTCCGATTCACATCGGACAGCCCCGTATCGGATCACACTGTGGTGTGAAGTCGGCCTCACCGGCAGTATGTTTAGGGTCGTTGACTTGCTGGACCTACACCCCGGTCTCAAGTTTTTTTCAGCCTCTAACAGGTTTTCCTCCAGCATTGTCCTTTACTTAGATTCAAATTTTTCTTTCCATCAACTCTGATCAGCTTCGCTGCCCCTGCTGAAGAAAAGCCTCTCCAAAGCATGATGCTGACACCACCATGTATGACGGAGTGAATGGTGTTTTAAGGGTGATGTCAAGCATTAGTTTTCTGCCACATATATCATTTTCCGTTAAGCTCAAAAAGGTTTACTTTGGTGTCATCTGGCCAGAGTACCTCCTTGCACATATGCTAGCTGTGTCCCTACATGGCATGTGGAAAAAGGGTGCATTGGTCAGCTGAGACCAAAGGTAGAACTTTGATAGAAAAAACTTTAAACTAGTAATCAGCCGATCAAATAGCAGCAAAAAACACTTAAGGAATCTACAGAGATGGTTGAAGAACTCATCAAAATCACTTCCAGAAACAAAAAGTCCTCCAAGATCTCCCAGAGTTATGTGTACACAATGTTTTGTTTTAGGGCTGCAGAGCTGCCCATTTTCTTCTATGTAACCCACTTCAGGAAAATTACAGCCTTCTTTTTTTCCGGTCACAGCTTTGCTGTCATCTCAACCATTTCACTTTTGCAAAAAGCATCACAAACGCATCTCTGTTTGTGCTGCATTTTTGCACCATTTTTGGGGACCACACAGAACACGACAGACATATAGACAGAAACACACATACACTTCCTTACCCTCCCTGCAATTCCCTGGTCATGTCCGGTGATGTCCTCACCCCCGGAGGCTGCAGGACCTGTGAGCTGTATGTTTGATGCTTCTAGGACCTGGCACTGCACCATGTGACTGAGTGACATCACACAGTCACATGGTGCAGTACCAGGTCCTACAGGCACTGAACAGATAACTCACAGGTCTTGCAGCCTCCTGGAATGAAGACATCAGGGGAGGTCACCATTAGAGATGAGCCACCACCCTAGTATTCCAGTTCGATTGGTCGAACACCATAGAACACCATAGAACACTAAATAATGAGCTGTGCCGGGCATTTTCACTTCTGCAATGTATATACATACATTGTGGAAGTGAAATTAAGTAAAAGAAAGGGTTAACAATAAAAAAAACTGTATGCTCGCCTGTCCGGCGATCCACCGCTGCCTCCGGCAAGGTCCTGATGCTTATAAGACCTGTGGTGACATCACAAATCGGGCCACATGACCGCAGTTAGATCGCCGGACAGGTGAGCATACAGTTTTTTATTTTTAATCCCACACAGCTCATTATTTAGGTGGAAAATGCGGCAGATGCGTTTTTTTGTCCAGATCCGCTGCATTTTCGTACCAAAATCGAACATAACCTAAAATTGCCGAAGCAAATTGTTCGAATTCGGCGAATGACTCGAACACCACCAAAAACAGCTCGAATTTGAGATTGGCAAACAATTCGAGTCGAACACCGCTCATCTCTAGTCACCATGGGATCATGGGGAAGATGAGTAATTAGCACAGCAGAAAACGGTCAACAAATTGACATGCTCCTTCTTTGTGAGGGTCCATTTTTCACTGCAAAAACGGATCCGCAAAAAACACTGCAAAAACTCTGTGTGTGAATGTAGCCTTAGGGTACCGTTACATGTCGCAACATTGCATGCAACATCGACCAAAAGTCATGTGGTGTGGTCAGATGCAGTTGATATCGTTCGTGCGTTGTGTCGTGTAACAGGGCGATGCGACTGCAATAAATCGCTGAAGCAACATCACAAGGAGATTGTGCAAGCTCTTCAACCGTGCAATGTTGCATATGCGATCTGGCATGATCGTGCTGTGTGACGGCGCAACTACGATGTTGAACGCAACTTCCCCCATTCACTACAATGTAAATGCTCAGTCGCTGGATTGCTCATACCCAGGGCACAAAAGTTGCGCACAACATCCTAGTTGCGTTGCTTGCTGATATCTCCCTGTGTGACATCTCCTATGCGATCTTGGACAAGTGCCAAAAACGTGCGCGCTCCCGTGAAGTTGCAGGCAATATCGGAACGATGTTGCGTCATGTAGTGGTACCCTAAGGCTTTGACAAGCCCCACTACCTTGTTCATGGACTTATAGATACAGAGCAAAGGCAACAAACTGAATCTTTGCTACAAAACAACTAGAGCATTACTGTATAAGAAAGTTAACCAATGCAGTAACCTAATTGTGTTGTACTAGTAACTACAATTATACAAGGCAAGGAACGGGGATTAAAAAGAAAGTGCTTCCTGTTTTGTAAAAATTCATACAATTACTTGCACGCAATAATAAATTTAATGCATGTTCAAAACCAATCAAGTGTCAGAAGTAAACAAAATCCTGCCAAAAATGCATCCAAATCTGTTGTAAATAATATTAATAATATTTATTCACTTATACTGTATAGTGTTATTAATTCCACAGCACTTTACATACATCAGCAATACTGTCCCCATTTGGGGCTTACAATCTAAGCATCCTAGCAATATGTCTTTAGTGTGTGCATTGCCCATCTACTGTATAAATGTACCACAAAGCTCCTAGGCTTGAATGCAAAATCTGTAATATGGCCACCCAGGCATCATGTGCCATTTTTAGGATTAGGCTCTTCATTTATAGAACCTGGAAATGTGTAACTGCTACCTCTGCAACTGATTAGCTACACCTCTAATCTTTTTAGTTATTCTTAAAGCTATCCTCCTGCTCCTTGGGACACACATCTAGCTTGCAGTGCTATACCGCCAATGGGCCTTGAGTCAGTGATCACACAGGCGTTGCTTCAGCCTGGGTGATTGCATGTCCCAGCTCATCAAATGCATACATCAGCTCCATCCCAGGTGGGGAGAACAGTGAGTATCCCGGCAGCTGATGGTGTGTGGGGGCGCTCACATGTTGATCAGCTGCCGACATGAGACGAAAACGCACTGCTGCGGTGAGTGGAGGCAGGGTAAGTATCATCATTTATTTTTTTAAGTGTGCAGCATAATGGGGTGTGTGTACCAGGCAATACATACCAAGGTAAGGGCCATGTACCAGGATGGCGGGGTCCATGTATCAGGATGGGGGCCATACATACCAGGATGGGGGCCATTTACCAGGATGAGAGCCATACATACTAGGGTGGGGAACACGTACCAGGATGGGGGCCATACATACCAAGGTGGACTCCATGTACCAGGATGAGGGAAATGTATTTTACCAGTATGGGGGCCATGTCCTAGGATGAGAGGCATACATACTAGGGTGGGGAACACGTACCAGGATAGGGGCCGTTCATACCAGGGTGGGGTCCATGTACCAGGATGGGGTCCATGTAGCAGGATGGCGGGGTCTATGTACCTGGATGGGGACCATACATACCAGGGTGGGTACATGTACCAGGATGAGGACAATTTAGTATACCAGGATGGAGGCCATGTACCAGGATGAGAGCCATACGTACCAGGGTGGGGTCCATGTACCAGGATGGGGGCCATGTAGCAGGATGACAGGGTCTATGTACCTGGATGGGGGCCATACATACCAGGGTGGGGTACATGTACCAGGATGAGGACAATCTAGTATACCAGGATGGAGGCCATGTACCAGGATAAGAGCCAAGAAATGATGGGAGTGCTGGTGTCTCACGGTCCCCGCTGCTTCAGGATTAAATAAACTCACCAAAGAGCCAAAGCGGTTTCCATCCTTTTATTCCTCCTCTCTCCTACGCGTTTCAGCGCCACACCCGGCGCCTTCCTCAGGGATATCCCTGAGGAAGGCGCCGGGTGTAGCGCTGAAACGCGTAGGAGAGAGGAGGAATAAAAGGATGGAAACCGCTTTGGCTCTTTGGTGAGTTTATTTAATCCTGAAGCAGCGCAGACCGTGAGACACCAGCACTCCCATAATTTCTTGGATTCATACCACTATCCAGTGGTTGGTGGAGGTCCTGCAGCAGCTGGAACATTGTTTCCAAAAACGCCTTCAAACCAGTTGTAGGGATCACAACTGGACCAGGTGAGCAGCTTCACAGCACCACCACTGCATATAAGTATCACTAGTGATAGGGCACTATTGCGCCTCTTGTCCCCCCCCTATTTTATCTTTACAGGATGAGAGCCATACGTACCAGGATGGAGAACATGTACCAGGATTAGGGCCATTCATACCAGGGTGGGGGCCATGTACCAGGATGGGGGACCATGTATACCAGGATGGGAGCCATGTACCAGCTTGTGGGATCATATGCACAGTACCAAAATGAGTGTCATATACATGTGACCAATTTGCTTGAATTGGGAAGCAACTCGTGCATGGAGGAGAAGACCCAGGTCCACATTTTTCACCGGGGCTCACTGGGCACTAGTTATGCCACTGCTGGTGCCCTTCATTTTCCTCCTACAGCTTCCTACACTCATATTGAAGCTTTGTTCTTGCAGAATCCAAGATGGGCCTTGCTGTGGAAAGTCTAAATCAGGCTTCTTTGGCTTTGCAATTGGATAGAAAGGCAGGGGTTTACACTCCTGATGCCACTGTGCCATTTTGAGCAGAGGAGGAGGGAGGGAAACAGAAGGTACCAGGCAGGATGATTATACATAAGAAAAGTATAGCCACTTCTCAGTCCCAGGGTTGCTTTAACTATAGTTAAGATAACAAAAGGGTTAATAGAAGTAATAGCAAAACACGGGAAGAGATGAGAAGTATCTGCAGAATACATCTCAAGGAAGACATAAATAAATAAGGCAGACTAGAAGAGTGCATGGTCTGTATCATGGAAGCAAAGTCTAGATGGGTTTAATACCTTGATCCTGGGCTAGAAAATAGACCAGAAATTTAGCAGACACTTCCAAACACATTAAGAAGCTTAACAAAATACAAGGAGGGAGCATATTTCATAGACATTTAAGTGCAACAACTAAAAAGAGTTTCAAGCTGAGAATCTTAGGTCTCGTAGAATGGATTTGGGAAAAGTGCACCATAATACAATGATACAGTCTCAGTAGATATGAGCGAATCAATTTGATGAACATAAAAGTCTTGTCACATTTCATGAAATTTGCATGTCCTGACAGCTTGCAATTTGATTCTTGTGAATTGTCCAAAAAATCTTCTATTTTATAAATTGGAGATTATTGCATCTGAATCACCGTTGCCGGATGCTCACGTCTCAGGCGATGCAGCACTTGTCATGGTTCCGCGCCTGAGGCTGTGGGGCCCGGTGGTCAGATCAAAGGGGATATTAGGATGGGGATGATTCTTGTTTGTCGTGATGCCACCTGTGAGAGTTCGGTGATTGCATCGGCGCTGCTTGGGCCTCCTCGGTGCAAACGAAAACTCCCCATTTTTCTACCTCCCTCCTCCCCTAACTCTCCCCCCAGGGACTGGGCTCCAACCATTTGCCTAGGCTCAAGTGTGGGAGTGCCGGGGTGGGAGCCTCCTACAAACCTTACATTCCCACTGTGAAAGGGATAATTGCACACTATTTTATGGGTACCCCAACTGTGACGCCTGACCAGTGGGGTGCCACACTCCCTCTTGGTGGAATACACTTGTCCGCGGGTGTGTCTACCTGGTACATTGGTAGAGTAAAATTTTAATTTTTAATAAACAATATTAACCAGTAACATATATACAAAGTTTACGTGAGGCACTAAGCTTAGAATGTTGCAAAAAAAAATTATTAACTTCATCGGCCACACGGGGACCGGCAACTGTGCAGACCCAGCGGTAATTATTGTCCTTCACAGTCCAGTGTGCTTTATCACTGCCGGGCCGCTTTGGATAAACACATGATATTACACAAGAGTCTCTGGCTTAACAGCGACAGTCCAGGCTCAAACACATTATTACTCTTATAAAACGGGGTAACTGTCTGAGAATTAGAGTTCTCACGAAAGTTTATGAGGCTCATGGCAAAAAGGAGTCAGCACGCATTATTCAAAAACAAAAGCAAGACAAAACTGAACTATTTACATTCCGGGTTTCCTTCAGTCATTGAAACAGTTGCATAGAGGTGGGATACTCTAATGGGGAGCCATCACTTTGGTCCCGCATGCCGCTCATAGGTGACCTGGTCTCCCCGGTAAAGGTCCCAGTCCGGGTGACCACGGCGCAAATGGGGTTCTACATCTCTTTGCCCAACAAAAATTTCATCCTTTAGTCCTGGTTCTTTGATGAAATCCCACCCATCCCCGTAATGGAAAGATATCACCGTACCTTCTTACCTAAGTTCCAGGGGTAACGGGGGTTGCCGGCGGGCATCATCACGGGCATGGCGACTTTCCATTTCTTTCTGCCACCACTCCTCGCGATGGCGTTGTTAGGCTGCCTGGTCTGCCTTGCTCACTTGGGGGGAGTATGCTGGAGGTGGTGAACCAGATGCCGGGGTGCTCAGAGCATCGCTGACCTCGGCGCGGAACTCATGCATGGTCTCATGTCGGTACTCTCGGGCACTCCACCACACTGCTTCGTGATGGTCGCCTCCTGTGGCACCTGGGACGTAGTCCGGATCATCCTCCACGGAACCGGTCTGGTCGTCGTCCCCTTCTTCGGCCTTGACGATCACATTCTGCTCCTGGTCAGATTCTCCACGGTCCTGGGTCTGTGGAACGCTGGTAGGGCCTGCAGGCGGATCCACAGGGTCATCAGTCTGGACCCCTGCCTCCTGGGTCTGCACGGGTGGCGATGCTGCCAGGATTTCTGCTACAGCCCTAGCAACGGCTGCAGCCTCCAGTGCCTCCCGATCCATGGCTCGGGCCATCAACTCTACCGCCCGTTCCGCTCTCCAGCTGCGGACCACCCACTCCATCCCTTCAGCCAGTAGTCCGCATCTCCCTCATTAGTCAAAAGGGAGACCGACCTTGGACCTTCGCGGGCAGCGTGGGCCTGCTGCTCCACCTCTCTCATCAGATCTGCCCAACGGGTCGCAGGGTGACCACAGCCACCTTGTACTCACCATTTTCGTTTGGTGCAAGGAGGCTTTTCCCTGCATTTGTAGTGACCTGGTCCAGACTGTGTATGTCCCCTTAAGTAACCCTGGACCACGAGTAGTGTGGCGCCCTGCCAAGCAGGTGTCACAGAGGGGTACTGCATCCGTAAAAGAGGTGCACATACTCCAGCTGCAGGTGGACCATAGGATGGTGGGTGGTACCCTATCACAACACTCCCACACTAGATAACATGGTGGGAGGTTACCCGGGAGGGAATAAAACCACCTCTAGGGGGAACAAGGAAGTCAGTCAGACAGTGAGTCTGGATCAGATAATGGGCGTCTGAGACAGGCTCGCCTGAGGAGAGATGGAAGAAGAAGAAAGGGTTTGAGGAAGGATCCCAGGAGCAGACAGCCTAAAGGGAGTGAGGAACTCGAGGGAGTTTATCCCAGATGGCTTACTGGGCACCGGAGCCCGCACCTGTGGGATACTTTAGGACCACAGAAAATCCGGAGTCCCGTGGAGTCTTTAATTCTCCCGGGCACCTGAACAGACCAAAGAGAGGGTATCAGGCTCCGTTGAAGGAACAAGCGGTCGGCCAGCAGAGGGTTACCCGACAGCAGTGAGGGTGAGAGAAGAGAAGAGGCCAGGCTGATTACAAGTCACCAGGCTTCACACAACAAATTGGGAAGCAGGAAGGAACAGACGGGGTTAGAGAACACAGGCACAGCAAGGATTCCACCATACCACCTGGAATCCACCTGCAGCCACCCGATAAGTTACCTGTCCTCATACCATCAGGAGTGCTGAACTGTAACTGTGTATGCATGCAAGTGAACAGTAAAGTACCCGGAGGAAAAGTGACTTTTGACTCTGCCTGTATTCCTTCCAATGAACTTGTTTTCCTAAACAGGAATGCTGCCCCGGAGGTCCAGTCCTACCTGTGGAGGACTTCACCAACTTACCGCTGTACCATTCACCTCCGGCGGACTGTGGCGGTGCAGGTGACATCTCATCAGAAACTACAGGTGAAGTCACGACAAACTGTACATAGTCCCTTGTAAATATCACCCCCTTTTTCAAAGATAGGCCCAGGATACGGGATCAGGTGCGGCCGCTATTCCCCGTGACACCGTTAACCCTTCGAGGCCTGATACCCAAGTACCCCAAAGCCTGGGCTCGACAGTAGCTTCTGTATACTCCTTATAATAATAATCTTTATTTGTATAGTAACCAACATATTCCGCAGAGCTTCACAATTCTGAGGTTCATATTCCAACAATCATAAGAAACAGTTATCAGAAAATAGTATACAATACAAAATACAATACAAAGCATAATACAATAATTAAAGCAAAATAATGACAGCCCTGTTCATAAGAGCTTACAATCTAACACTGAGTGGGGGTGACACAAAGTACAGGTGCTTATTCACAATGATGGTATAGGAGATAGGGAACAGATAGGAGCAGCATAAGCTATGTGCACACAGGAAGGTTTACTGCAGGTTTAGCCGCGGAAACCGCCGGTCGGTTTCCATGAGGTTTATGTAAATTTATGTTAATCCAAAGCGGCTTTGGGTTAACATATAAACCTATGGAAATCGACCCCCGGTGTGCACACACCGGCGGTTTCCACATGCTCATCGTTGCTAACCCGCTGGGTTCCCAGCGGGTTAGCAAAGAATGAGCATGTTCTATAAACCGTCCGGTTCTGCAGCGGCTGCAAGCAGAATCATGTGCTGCTTCCAGCCGCTGCAGAACCGCCGCCGCTAACCCGCTGTGCACCCGCCGCACACCCGCCCGTCTCCCACCGCACATACCCGACAGGAAGCCGGTGGACGGCTCCGGAGCTTCCTGTCGGGTCCGCCCAGCCGCCGCCGACACTAAGCCGACGTAAGTGTGCACATACCCTAAGTGCCACTGTCGAGCCCCAGGCCCTGGGGTACTCGGTATCAGGCACGGTGGGTGCTTTCACGGGGGATGTCACGGGTGGCATTGCCTGAGCCCCTGGCCTGGGTGACACTTCCAAAGGGGTGTATGAACAGGGGATAAGAGTTTGTCATGTGACGCCACCTGTAGTACCTGGTGATGGGGCAGCGTTCTTGTAAACAAGCAGGTTGATGGAGAAAACCACACAAAGGCAAAGTCACTTTCTCCCGGGTATTTTACTGTAAACTTCCAGCATCAAAATACAAAGTTCCCAGTTTAGCAAGTTGGTAAACAAACAGGTAGCTCTACGGGTGGCTGCAAGTGGATGGTGGAACCCGTGGTATACCTTAGTTGACGAACCCGTGTCCTTTCTTTCCCGCTAGGATAAGTCTATACCCAATGGCTCCGTGTAGGTAGTATTAGGGGTCCTCTCCCTCGTGGTGAGGAAGCAGGCAGACCGCTCCGTCTGGCAGGGTGCTGTGGCGATAAACGGACCACAGCAACCGGTTGCCGACTGCAAAGATAAACCTTGGCCGGATTCTCAGGCCTGGCGTTCCTGTGGTGGACTGGAGAATCCCCTGGTGCATGGTCCCTCCACGCTGGGGTTCCCCCTTTCTCTCTAGGGCCCAGACTCCGCTTGTCGAGCACCCTCTTTCAGGGTCTCCTCAAGATCCTTTTTCTTCTTCCCTCCGGATCAGCGTGGAGCCGTGTGGGTAAACCTTCCGCCTCATTCCACACTCTTTCCTAGTGACTGTTCCAACTCTCTCTCTCACTGACTGGAGAGACTACCCTTTCTCCTGACTCACCCAGACTCACTGTCTGACTGACTCTTGTTCCCCCTAGAGGTGAATATACTGTATCTCCCTCCCGGGTAACCTCCCACCAATCTGCTAATGTGGGAGTGCAGGAATGGGGCCCACCCACCAACCTAGGGTCCACCTGCAGCTGGGGAAATTACACCTCTTTTACGGGCGCAATACCCCTCTGTGACGCCTGACTACATGGGCGCCACACCATCAACCATTATTTGTGATGCATTTGAGACTGGTGGAGTGGATAGGCTATGTCTAAGTGACTTTGACTAGGGATCATAATAGGCCGCCCTAAAACATGTGTTTTAGGGATCGCCTGAAACAACAATGGAAGTTGTGGATAGACCTTAGTTATCTATCTACATTTATTCCATATCACTGATAACCTGTAGATCTCTATTTCCAGTCACTTTTAGCTTACATTTTAATGCTTTTCATTTGTTGTGTTCCATC